>CM076580.1:1445267909-1445978169 GCA_034641835.2 Pinus albicaulis
CAAAAAATAAACGTCACCAAAGGTGGCGTCGCCGAAAGTATAGGTGTTGTGGTGACATTCAAGGTCCGTCACCAATAATGATTTATAGTGACGAATAGTAACCGTCACCATTTCATATGAGCAATGGTGACGGACAATAGCAACCGTCACCAAATAATTGAACGTCACCAAAGGTGGCGTCGCCAAAATTATAGGTGTTGTGGTGACATTCAAGGTCCGTCACCAATAATGATTTATAGTGACGAATAGTGACCGTCACCATTTCATATGAGCAATGATGACGGACAATAGCCTCCGTCACCAAAAACTGAACATCACCAAAGGTGGCGTTGCCGAAAGTATGTGTTGTGGTGACATTCAAGGTCCGTCACGAATATTGATTATAATGACGGATAGTGACCGTCACCATTTTATATGAACAGCAACGATTTTTTGTGATGGACCTTTCATGGCCGTCACTATTGGTGCATATATATATGGCGACGTTCATTGATCGTCACCATAAACTCATTAGTGACATCAAGGTCCGTCACGAATAATGACTATAATGACAAACAGTGCCCCTCACCATTTCATATCAACAACAACGATTTATGGTGACGGACCTTTAATGGTTGTCACTATTGATGCATATATATGTTGGCGTTCGTTGACCGTCACCATTTCATATTTTGGTGAGGGTCAAAAAATGTCACCATAAGCTCATTGGTGATGGTCAAAAGAGCGTATGTCACCAAAAACTGATTTTCGCGATTCCCTATATATGAATATCAGGGCACGATGGAATCGAACCACCAACCTCCTGCTTGTAAAGCAGGTGCTCTTCCATTGAGATAGCACCCTTTAAAGAATTAGACTTTAAACTAGCAATTGCCCCTAAAGGTGAAAAGATACACCAAAGGAATAAGAACCATGAAAACTGAAAGAATTCAGTGTCCTTGCTCCTATTTTTATTCTATGAAACTCTACAAAGTATGATCTTGATCTATGACGTATTTGTGTCGAGTGGTTCTAATTTAATAGTAAATGTTATATTCAGATAAAATAAATGAATAACTGAGAGGCCTTACAGGCTAATTTTTAATCCTTACACCAAAATCTCTTAATATTCAAGTCTATGGAACAACTGATTCAAAGTTCAAACTGAAGTAGATTTTAAATGGAAAGCCTAAAACCAGCTAAGTAGTTTACAAGTTAACATTTTGGATATAACTTCTGTTCAATTTATATGACAAGTTATGTCATAACCTTGAAACTAGTTTCTTAGCTAAAAGACTTTCTTAAGTCAACAATGACAAAGAAAGATAGTCATGGCAAGCAAAATTCTCTTGTTTTTTCTAATGAGGGTGCATGTAACTTGATAAAGGTTGTATGAGAGTATCAAACCATAAACAGTTTCACTAAAACATGAAAATTACAAAGTCTTGTTAAGCAACAAAATTTTAGTTGAATATATGAAAATCATCGAGCTAAATGATATAATTAAACTAAAAGTAACTATAAAAAAATGAAATTTCCATCATATACCATTTGGTTTGGTTAGTTCTTCGGAAAGAGAAAGTGCAATTGCATGATCCAGCTCCTCATCTTGATTATGTAATGGACCATCCTGAACAAAAATGTCCACATACAACAATCAATGTTATTATATTGGTAAGAATTTTGATATAATCTATCAAATCATGCACTATGTAGGAGAATCACTGGTAGTTGAATTACTTCTCTACTCGCATGTACTACCTTTGGTAGTTGAATTACTTGGAAATAGAAATCCTTATTAAAAGGTAACGCAAAGAAAAGCAGAAGCCTTTGAATATGGATGGCCATCTTGATTTTATAGAGTTATAATTGAATACTAAAGGACTAGGAATGCTGCAATGAAATAGATGGATGGAGTGTAATAAAAAGAATTTGGATAATTTAGGTTGCACATATCTTTAAATGGAACCACTTTTTCCTTTTGGATTCCCAGTCTTTAATATGCAAATAATATTTTTGATTCAACCAAAGAGCACAATATTTTGAAGTCTTAGTTGCCTGAAACAGGGTAAGGACAACATTTGGAAACGAGGATGACTTTTGAAATGACCACTTTCAAAACCTTTGGAAACAGAGCAACGAGCACTTCCACACACAGATCCAAAAGTCATGACTTAGGAGCATGAGCACACCTAATTCAAGGATGATTAAATATGAAATGATTTGGGCTGCAATTATACTCAATTAAACGTAAAGAAATGATTAAAATCTATTAAAATGACTTAGAAGTCAAACATGACAACTTTGGAATATGGTAGAATGTTGGCATAAAAACTTTGTTCATTATACATTCTCTTTCGTTCAGTTTTGATGCTTTACTTCAAAATTAGGTGTTTTATTTGTTGGAGATAGCAATTCGTACATCTAGGTCGAACTATTAATGATGCCGACAATGAAGGGGCATGTAGCTCAGTAGTACAGCAGCACACTGGCCAAGGGAAAATCTGGGGTAAATCTTAGTATGTATAATTTTCAAGACAGGGATAGAGCTAGTTTTGCTTGAGGTTAGCCAGGGGACCTTAGCCAAAGTGTGGCCTAACGAGGGTGTTGGAAATAAGAATACACACATCTATGTTGAACCCTTAAGGGCATCCCTCATGAAGGGGCAAGTGGCTCAGTGTTAGAGCAATCCAACCAGGCAAGGACTTAAAAGTTTCAGAAATGATTCAAGTAACAGACATTGTTAATTATCCTATTGGGCTAGACCAAACGATGGACGACCTGCATTGGAAAGTTTTTGCATGGGGAAAGTGGCTCGGTGTTTGAGTAATACAACCAACCAAGGACTTAAAAGTTTCAGAAATGTTTCAAGTAACAGACAATTGTTAATTAGCCTATTGTGCTAAGCCAAACGGTGGATGACCTACATTGGAAAGTGTTTGCTGACCAATATTGAGGCCCCACCCAGGTTCGAAACTCAGTTAACCCACCTCATGAAAGGGCAAGCGGCTCAGTGTTAGAGCAATCCAATTACCCAGGGACTTTAATGTTTTAGAAATGTTTCAAGTAATAGAGAATAGTCAATTATACAGTGATATGTGGTTTAACGGTAAGTTTCACTGGGTGAAACTAACGAGACCATGGTTCAAATCCCATTGAGAATATGGCCTCACTGGGTGAAACTAATGAGACCACGGTTCAAATCCCATTGAGTATATGGCCTGCTATGATCTCGCCTCAAGGAATAGACTCCCCATTTCCTAGTCTCTGCTCTTGCTAAATCATAATATCTGGTATATCTGGCTTATATCTGGCTTATAGGTTGCTAGATATACTCTTGGTGTTATAATGATCTTGCTAAATCATAAGATCTAGTATATCTGGCTTATATTTGGCTTAGAGCTTGCTGGATATACTCTTGGTGTTATAAGGCAGCCACAAAGGTTGATCCAGGACCTCTCCCAGATTAGTCCAAGGAAGAAAGTTTTTGCTGAGCAATATTGAGGCCCCACCCAGGTTTGAAACTTAGTTAACACACCTAGCGTGTATGTGGGCAGTTGCATAATGCATTAGGTTCAGGAGTATAGGGCCAGTCCCTCAGACATGACCCTGTGACTCCTCAAAGACAGGCAGTAAGTTTAGGAATTCTCCTAATACCCAAAAAATAAAAAATAAAGGAAAAAGAAAGAAATTATCCTAATACTGAAAAAAATAAAGGAAAAAGAAAGAAATTATCCTAATACTTAAAAAATAAAATTAAAAAATTAAAAATTAAAAATTAAAAATAAAAAAATAACAGTAGTAATTATCGATTCCCGTGATAAAAAAAAAGAAACGAAAAGAAAATAGACAATAGTTAATTAGTAGTTTCCAACTTTTCACTAGCATGTCCTAACATTTTTTGATGTATATGCAGAAATAATTTGACTTCAAGATGACTCAGGGGTTGCTTTGTCAAATTTTACTTGCATGCCAAAAATTGTTCTGATGTCAACCGACATGGATAAAACATGATCATAAAGAGATAAAATATGATAAAACTTCAACAAAAAGCATGGATGAAGTACACACTCGACAACAAGACTGACGTGGGAAGAAACATCTAAAGCAAACTTTTTAAGGTTCCATATTTCCACTCCTTAATGATAGGTTTAATAAAATAATCAGTTCTTAATGAAGGTGCTACCTCCATGTTAAGTTATAACCCTTTGTTCCCACATTTTAAGAGTAAAAGTTAGCATCTCAAGGCACTGGGGCTGTTATAAGTGAAATTGTAAGTAGATAGATTGTGATGTTCGGAATTTGTAAGTGACTGGTGTGGACTTCTTAAGCCATGGGTGGTTATTAAGCATGGAGTTAAGCTTGAACCCTGGGGTTTGCCAGTTCATAATTAAGATAAAATCTATTCAATGGTCAAAAATTGAAAATTCAGAAGTTGCGTGAAGAGAAACACAGAAGAAGTACCTGGAAAATAGTCTTGGAGAAGAAAGTGTACCCACAAAAGAATGAGCATCGACTCATGCTCAATTTCCAAAGGCCAAAATTATAACCAGTATGTATGGTAGAAGATGGGAGAAAAACAGTGAATTTTTCCACTAAATACAGTTTCAAATTAATCACTGGCATGGTGCTAACTTTGTTAGAGGTAACAGATAGAATATTGAAGTTTAAAAGACAATACACTCTGATGAATTAAGGATTACCGTGGCATTAGAGGGCACATGCCAAATTACATTGTCATCTCCAAATGCACCCCTACGTAGTGTCCATCTGACACTTTGTGACTTGAACCTTTAAAATGCTTGCTCAGCCACTTCATCATTCAAGATTTATTGTGAGAGTATGATGGTACAATGTGACCTGCATATCCCAAATAACATGAGCCAACAATGAAAACCATAATTAAATTATTAATGCCTTACTAATTTAATCCTTGAAAAGACGAAAAACATGAATCCAAGAAAGAAAATGATAAGGTTCTCATTAACCAGCTATTATCTTTATAGATATGGCAGAATTGTTGATTGGTTCTTTCAAAATTTAAAGCATTTTACTTATTCTCTCAAACATATGAAAAGACACTAAAATTACCAAGGTCATATTTAAACAAAAATCTTGCACAAAATCGAATTGCAACTATGAAAATATTGTTCTAAATTTTAAAAATTATAGTAATAAAATCTATCTTCGACATGACTTAACATTTTATATCATATTAGAAAAATTTTGAGTGAGGGAACAAGTACAAGGTTCAGAGTTAAAATATTAAGGAGATATCATACACAACTTTCCGAGTTGAGGTTATCACTAGAGAACATAGTCTTGAGTCTTAAACCAATACTTAATTAGGGACTTATGGAAATAAATGGGTACAAAATGTGAATTCATCCCTCATGAGTCATGGCACACACGCAACTCCTAAGGCTTTACAACAACTGCAGCTGCACCCATCACACTACCTTTTTAGGCTAAATTTTCCACACCTGAGGATTTGCAAGTTGCAACCACTGCAAATGCACCCATCACATCACCTTTTTAGGTTGAATTGTCCACATGTCCTAACCCACAGAAGATGTAGTTGAATAGTCTGTTGTGTTGAATTCCATAGCTTTTGCCCACAACTGACCATAAGTCCTTGCATGTGATGAGTGCACCAGACATGTATCATGGGAGCCGCAAAACCTGCAAACAAAATTATCCATAAGTCCAAAATGGGGAGGATGTAACTGGCAATAACAAAGCTCAGAAAAATTCTCCCTTGCAATGAAATTCCAGATGTGACTCCTCATGAACAGAGAGCCATTCTTATCAAAATATTCTAAGAGAAACATGTTTTAAAGCTAAATGTATACAATTCATTAACTGTCCTACCATCCTACCGTGTCATATACCTTGAGCACCCCCCAACACAGTGAATCCCTTGGTAGAAAAGGCCAAATAACTAAATAAGTTTGCTCAAAAATGTAAAAACAACATCCAGATATGGGAAGAATACACCAATGCCCAACATGCTTGGGACTACCAGTTAGTAGCAAGGAGCTTCACACCTTTGGTCAAGATTTCATTCTCACAGGCTTCACCCATGGGAGATAGGAATGGATTGAACTTATGGCATTGGGAGATGATGAACCATGTGAATATATTGCAAACCCAAGCCTACCCTCATTATCCTTGAGGAAAACACTACCGACCAAGTTCCATTCACATAGCTTTTACCCAGCACGTGGAGGTAGTCATTGAACTTACACCATCAGGAAGTGATTGTGTACATGTTATGGACCCAGGGCCACCCCGTGTTCTCCTTGAGGCCTGGAAAAATATGTTTGTCAAGCGGGTTGTGATCAAGTTGTAAATCAAATGTGTTATCATCACGGAGAATCAAGTGTAATCTCCCCTCAAGAACATGATGTCGTGATTTAATGCTGTCAATTTGTGTTATCGTCTGATATCTCATCAATAACTAAGCCTAGGAAGTTGGTCCTAGGCAATGTCCTGCATAATTTTGATGAAATAGATACAACTTGGTCATGGAATTTAGGCCAAAAGTAGGCCCACTTCATTAAAAAAGGCTTATTTACTAACCAGAATAAAAGGGGATGAATATGTCAAGGAATAAATGAATAGGAGCAAGGATAATAACATAGGAAGAAGGTTCAAATTTGACACATATTGCAAAGTATATTTGTTAGGCCTAAAATCATTCAATGCATGCATAGAATAGTATACCAAATAAAGCATTGGAATATAATGCACATCATACCATGTTTAAACCTAGGCAAGTGCAAAATCCTTCCTATTCTTCTCTAATCAAGAGAGTCCACATCTTAAAGAGCTCCCCATTGATTTTTCAGATAATGTTATTCTAATAGGAGTGGATGTGAAGAAACTGCCTCGAAAAGCATTCCAATGAGAAGACATACACGTGGCACAAAAAACCCTAGCATTTGGTCAAATGAGCACATTTCATGGGAACATTTTGGCTAGGAGGATGACAAAAGGCATCACGCAGAAGCTCTCTCCATTGTAAAGGCATGGATGGATTAATGGGAAATTCCCATGAGCCTAGTTGAAGATTTACTGGAGAAAGAAAGTTCAAGGATTTATTTTGTAATATCAGGTTCATCATTGCATCCATATTGTTGTTTGTCTATTGCTGGAAATTCATTAAAATTTTCCCACAAAATTAGGCTTCATATTAGGAAAAATTCTGTCATTTGAAGAAGGGCTTTGGTTGAGGTGTTCCTATCAATTTCCCTTGTCGATTACTATTAAGTTAGACAAATTACTGTTGTCATTTCAGTTCATGGTAGGACACATTTGCAGTTTCTAGTACAATCACCCCTTTTGTTGCCATGAATGTGTATTAAGGAGCACCTTTGTAAGGGCCCTCTATGTAATTTCTGCAATCTGGAAAAAAAATTCATAGGTTGAGTTTTTGGCATGTTGTAACAGCACTATCGTGCCATCCACATTCACAATTTCAAACCCTCTGAAGGTTTCCACTTGACTCCATTTGCCCTAATTGGATAGGCACTAATCCCAGTGGGGATTACAAAAGGCATCACGCAGAAGCTCTCTCCATTGTAAAGGCATGGATGGATTAATGGGAAATTCCCTTGTGAGCCTAGTTGAAGATCTACTGGAGAAATAAAGTTCAAGGATTTCTTTTGTAATATCAAGTTCATCATTGCATCCATATTGTTGTTTGTCTATTGCTGGAAATTCATTAAAATTTTCCCACAAAATTAGGCTTCATATTAGGAAAAAGTCTGTCATTTGAAGAAGGGCTTTCGTTGAGGTGTTCCTATCAATTTCCCTTGCCGATTACTATTAAGTTAGACAAATTACTGTTGTCATTTCAGTTCATGGTAGGACACATTTGCAGTTTCTAGTACAATCACCCCTTTTGTTGCCATGAGTGTGTATTAAGGAGCACCTTTGTAAGGGATCTCTATGTAATTTCTGCAATCTGGAAAAAAAAAATCATAGGTTGAGTTTTTGGCATGTTGTAACAGCACTATCGTGCCATCCACATTCACAATTTCAAACCCTCTGAAGGTTGCCACTTGAATCCATTTGCCCTAAATGGATAGGCACTAATCCCCACTAATCCCAGTCTTACATCACAATCTATGTCTAAATCTATCTCATATTTTAATTAAGGAAACCCCCCTTGTTCCAGGCAATAGATAGTCGAACACAAGAGAGGAAAATATTGTAGTGGCAACAAAGAAACCCTCTTAGTTCCCCTAAAGGTTGTACATGTGTTTTAAGGCTTTACCACTTAAAGTGCAGGTTTGTGAGGTAACAAGAATCATCAATGTATCTTAGCATTTTTATAAATGTCAATGCTAGGCATTGACTTAGTTAGAAACAAGAAAGTTGAAACAAGCAGTCTTTATGTTAGATAGAAAAACAGCTCAGGATAGTAACTGTGGATTCACCCCTTCAATATTTTAAAATATTAGAGTTTGTGCTTTGTTTTTGGTTTATAATTTCATCATTACCATAGATCCATTTTAACAATCTGTGATACCAGTGCTTTAATGGTGTAAATTCAAAGAAAACAGATGACCACACTACATGGATGTGATCTTTCAAATCATAAGACATCATCTTGAAAAGAAGAAGCAAAATAAGGATGGGTATGAGAAATGTCTTCTTTGTAATAGAATGGGTGAGACAGAATGATGGCCCGCAAAAGTAAAAAACTTAAAAGAGTTGCAGGATGCTCTGCTTACACTCAAGGAGATACACATTTTCCTTGAGAGGGATCACTACAATGTGATCCTTCAAGGGGAAATGAAAGTTTCTAAGGAAATGGACTGCATTACAAGGGATGCTAGGGTGCATTCTCAACTATAGTGGATTTTTTGAAGGGGATGAAGGATCCAAATTCCAAAGTCTACTTTGACTACTTGAAAGGAAAAGTGACAGTTACAAGATTCTTCGTTTGCATCAGCAGGATGAATCTCTTGCAGAGG
The DNA here is from genome assembly GCA_034641835.2 of Pinus albicaulis. Classification (NCBI taxonomy): domain Eukaryota; kingdom Viridiplantae; phylum Streptophyta; class Pinopsida; order Pinales; family Pinaceae; genus Pinus; species Pinus albicaulis. The sequence goes on from CM076580.1 coordinate 1,445,276,873, forward strand.
ATCAAACAAAGGTCAAAGGCATGTTCTGATTGCATTCTCAAAATATTTTCTCTTAATGCTTTTACGGATCATGTGGTGGATGTCAAGAACGCTCATTGTAGAGCCATTCCATGCAAGATTTCTATCTATTGGTGTAGTGATTGAGTCAAATTGGATTGTGACTTCTCGAAAGAGGGGTTTTTTTAGCTCTTAGTTATATGAAGAATATCAAGTCATCGGAAATGGATGGCCTTTGTTGTGATTTTTTCATCAGGAATAGATGGCCTTCATTCTGATTTCCACAAGGCCATGTTGAACACAATACAAGATTATTTCTATTGTTTGATAGCTGAAAATTTCTCTTCTAAAAGGCTATCTAAATCTCTCAACCAAGGCCTTAGTAAACACATTACCAAGAATTTAGCTAGGGTCACTATTGGAGGTTGGAGCCTCATTACTTTCATTAGTGTCTCATACAAGATCATGGCTAAAGCAATGGCTCTCAATTGCATGGAAGGTAGTTCAGCAAGAGCAGACAGGTTTTGTACAGAGTCCAATTATTCTAGACACGTAATCTAGACTCGAGAGCCCTTGGAATGGGCTTGAGACAGTGGCTACCAGCCTTGTTTTCTACAGATTGAAGCTTCATCACAGACATGTTAGTTTCACTTGTACTACCCTCTGACCCCACACTATTTGTTGCAAACCATATTGCCCTTTGGCCTTGCTGTTACTTGCTTTATCTACAATGTCCGGTCCTTTACACCTTACATGAATGACATTAATTCCACCAAATAGGTTGTGAGCACTTCCCAATATTTTCTGCACAGATTTTAGATTGGCCATTTAAACATTAAACCTGACATATGGTTCGTCACAGAGAAGATGATTAAAGGTTTGGAGGATACCTAATAAACACCTGCAAGGAACAATCCCATGTAGTATGGTTCTCCTTCACACAAATGGTGCACAGAGAGCACACTTTCAACCTTCCCACTAGGTCCAATAAAGTGTTCTGTTTTTCCATCACTGTCACATGTCAAATCAGCCAAGGTTGCCTGTGTATTTGGCTTTTCATGCAACTCATGCAAAGGCATTATAGGGAAAACTTGATTTATGGCCCATGAAACAGGTATGGAATGGAAAATAGATAAGTTGATATGATATGTCGCTGCTAAGTATTTCTTAAGCTTATCTACTTCATCTGGTAACTAAGAGTCTACAAAATTTTAAGACACTAAATGAAATAGAATCATAGACATATTCAACTTGTTCCCTATGCTCAAGACTTAGGAAACCAAGCTTAAATAATCTATGGGCTTCTTTTTTTAACCAATTTGCATCATTGTAAACTTCCTATACATTTTTTTAGCAGATAGTTTTTTTGATATCATATAAAGTTAATTCACCAGGATTGCAATCTTTCCGAAGCTTTGTGTTTGTATGATATGGAACAACTGAACCTGCATGCAATTCACTTGAATGCAGATCCTCTTGAATAGCTGTACCTGAAGTTTGGACCACGATGTGTGTCCATGGTGAACACACTACTCTCTAATGCATCAACATTTCTCCTTGTTAGTAACTCATTATCCCCTGAAATTTTGCTAAATCAATCTATTTGTCAAGGGTGCCCCTTTGCCCCAGATTTTTATATTTGACAATGGATGCCTTGGCTCACCTATTTGAAGTTGCTGGCATTCAGGGGCAAGTGAAGGACATCTTACATCCTGATGGATTAGACATGGTCAACAATCATTTTGCTAATGGATCCTTTATTTATATGAGTGTTAAGAAGAGCTTGGTTGATTGTGCTCATACTTGTTTGCACATCTTTGGATCTACATTAGATGTTGTGGTTAGTGACCACAAGAAAAAATTTTAGTTGTTAGAGTTAGACTCTCAGCCCACTAGATTCCCACAGCTCGGACTTATGTTTGACCGAGGGTAATTGTGAGGTATCTAGGCATTGTATTTGAAATTTTGAAGTGGGGCTTTCATCAGTGGCTATCCAATATTGGTGTACCGTGTCTTCAACAATTTTAGAGTAAGCATTGATTTTTGCATCATAAGGACCTCTCATTATATGGGAAGTTGACAAGGGGGTTGGACAGATCCTCTATGCCTCACACGTTTATTATGTATCTTGTTGGTTGCCTAGTAAGACTCAATTTCAGCATTTAGAGCAGATCATGCAATTATACATGTGGTAAAAGTATGGTGGGAAGGACAATATTCCACAAGGATGGGGGGACTCATCCTTTTCCCAATGTGTTGAAAAATAACATTGTGACATCGAGGCCATTTTGCAGGGATGCAGGGTGGATCTTTGGTTAGTCCTTGCAGTGGTATCAACCACAAAGGATTTAACCTTTTTTGCTTTAGCAGAATCTATTAACTCCAACTCTCAATGCAAGATGGGGTGTTGGTTGATCTAGAAGACAGGTGAGCACACAAATTACACCATTTCTAATCTGTTTGGAAAGATAATTAGGACTAGTGTTTAGTTCTCCTTCAATGGCGCGCTCACTAGTGTGCTGCCTTGTTTGGAAATTGTAGCTATCTGGTCCACTCTTCCTTCATTGGGATTTGGCAGTGATTGAGAGTCTCTACTCTGTTTTCCCTGGGAAGATTAAGTGTAAGTTAGCAAAAATTTAGCTATCTGTCTATTTTTGTTCCGTTTATCTATTTACTTTTTGTTCCATGTGGTGTAATGAGGTACATGAATAGCTATTAACTGTGGATGAATTATTGATAAGAGATGCTCAATATTTATATTCGTTAACCTATACAGACTTCATTTCTGCTTTGCTAGTCATCATGAAAATGGAACCCCCAAAGGGAGGACAATTTAAGTCAAATTTTGATAAGGCTGCAAAAAGAGATCCCAAAAGAGCAGTTAGTGGAAGGGTAATAACAAGCAGGAATGGGGAGATGATTGCAGTATATATGGAAAAAATAGGAATCAACATCAACAATCAAGTAGGAATGAGGGATCTTATAGCGGAGTTAAATTTTTCCTAGGCCTAGCCTGGAAAGAGTGGCAATGGAATGGAGTGGAATTCTCAGATTATAATCAATGTTGTGATGAAAGAATGCATTTATTCTCGAATTTGGAAGTTTGAACCCCCAATGTCAATGGATTAAAAAGAGGTTTCAGCAGAAAGGTTAGAAATAGATCTCATTATGCTACAACAGCAGCCAACAAGGTTGCTGATTGGCTTTCTAACATGCCATTGAGTGGCAAGTATATGACATCAAGATTTTCAAAACCTGAGGTTCAAAGCAAGAATAATGAATTATTGAAATTAATAGTAAGTCAAAATGTTGAGACTTAGAAAAAAACACTAGGCCTTGCAGAGCTGACATAAATGTCCCTGTTTTTTCAATTAGAAAGATTAAGGCAGGATACCTTAAGTTGCAGGACATCAAATTTATGGACTGATTGCAAATCCCTCCATAATTTGCGACAATGGTGGTAGCCACTAGTGAGTAGTATAAATCATAGTTTAATTCTTATGAAGTTTCTGTTTGTTTTCACGCCTGGAGAAGAACTGGGCTTGTTAATTCACTTTCTCTCTGCATTATCTCAGTCTCTATTAGCCATTAGCAATCAGAACAAGGCTAGAAAGGAGAGGAGAAAAGCCCAAACGCTCCCTCAAGGAACTGTGAGGAAAGAGGGTCCTGCCTGTCAACTGCATAATTAAAAACGATGGAAATCCTCTAAGGAGACAGTCCAGATTGACAAGCAATATGTTCATAGGTAGGAAGAGTCCTCCACGTGGAATGATACTAAGAAACCCTTTGGGAAGTGAAAATTTTCCTTGAACATGTGCTCCTCAAACAATAAATTCACGAGTCACTTGCCAGTGTGGTGAGAGATTTCAATGACTGGAGGATAATACTCTATTTTTTAAGTTGGAGGTGAGAGAAATCATCAAGGAGGCAATGGAAAAAGCTACGGCATAGTTTGATAAGTGAGTGTGGAAGCATGAGGAAGACAAGAGGGCTGTTGATATTGAGTTAAGGATAGAACATTGCTACAAGCTTGACCGCATTTTCCAGCTTTCCCAATTCAATGCAAAACTAAGTTCAAAGTCAAGGAGATTAGATTGTACATTGATGGTTAAAAGAGAACAAGCAACTAAGTGGATGCCAACAAGGTGCTACTTAGCCACTGGGAGAGGTGCTTGGAGCAGCTGCCTCACTTAATAATTCTGCCAGTGATAAGCTCAAACAACAATGATGACAACCCAAGCCAAAAAACAAGACAATCCATAAAATGTACAATAAATCCCCATTATGCTTATTAGTTGGTAAAGGAGGGACAAACAGTCTTTGTATTATTAATGCTCTTAATAATGCTGAAAAAAAATTGATGCAAACATCAGAAATAATCTGAAATCCTCTTGTACATGTAGCTGATAACAATGTTGCCAGAAGCAAGAATGCGGATGGAAAAAAAAATTAGGAACAAGGAAGCATGAATCCCAAAAAATAGAATTTTCAAAAAAAAAATGAGAACATGAAAGATAAAGAAGATACAAAACAATATAAATGCAAATATATTTCAATATTTTACTTCTGAAACGATAAAGCATGAGAAATTACATCATGATTCATGGTTCATATGAAAGGATGAATAACTTTTTTTTTCAAAGAAAACCTCCCAAGATCCCGCCACCCCCCCTTCCCCCAAATATCCAAATGGAGAGTAGGACAATCACTAACCCCAACAGCAACTGGAAACCCTAACAGACTCTACTGGCTTTGAACCTGTGACCTATGCCATCGCCATCAACAACATGCCTTTGGCAGACGGTTCAACTAATTGAGCCAACCCTTGGGCCTACATAACTATTATTTATTAGCCAAATTTTGGAATTTAAAATAACTAAACACCAAATTGTGGAAGCTGCAAAAATTGAGTTATGAAGATCAACTCAAAGCATTAGTGCAACTGCTCCACAATCTCATCATCCTTGTAAACAACCAAAGACCACCATGGAGAGCAGGACAACCACCAGCCACAACAGCAGCTAGAAACCTTGACAGACTTGACTAGCTTTGAACCTGTGACCTATGCCATCCCCATCAACAACATGCTTTTGGCATATGGTTCAAATAATTGAGCCAACCCTGGGGCCTACATAACTATTATTTATTAGCCAAATTTTTGAATTTACAATATGACTACACACCAAATTGTGGAAGCTACAAAAATTGAGTTATGAAGATCAGCTCAAAGCATTAGTGCAACTGCTCCACAATCTCAACACCCTTGTAAACAGCCAAAGACCACCCTGTGTTCATCATCCAATTTCTTGTTTACTCTGCAAGCCAAAGCCTACATCATAGTGGACATCAGAGTGCCTGAAGAATGGATGGATGAATTAGCTAAAAGGGTTTTTATTCCATTCTTTGGCATTCATATGCACATCCTAATTTATACATTTGTTCAATGAACTTTCAACTTATGTACTCTTTTATTTATTACCTCATTTTACTCTGACATAGGGAAATGCATTTTTAACTTCGATATGTTCACTACAATAATTCTTGGTAGGGTCCATTATTTGCTGATATAAAAAAAAATTGTAAACAATTCTCAGATGATGTTTTTAAAAGATATCCCAGACAAATTCCGCTAGGCCAGGGAAATGCTACATCTTTTATCTTTTTTGCCATCCCTAATACCATCCCTTCATACCTGACTGTCGACATCTTCAACTTTATCTCAATTACCAAGATAGCAGACATTACTTTGACAATTCAATTGGTTATATTTCCATCTCCATAGAAAGCTCTACTAGTGATGTTCCCAATACATCATTCTGAGTGAGACATAAATGGATATGGATAGATTAAAGAAAAATGAACCCCGATCCTTGAAATAAACATTATGGTCATTAAACAATATATACTTAACAGGGAAGACAAAGTAATAGATAAAGATAAGATAATTTTATTAATGTCCAACAAATGACCACAAAAAGGTTAACGAGACTGCTGGTTACAATGATTACAACATACTAGATGGTGGACCAAATAGTCCCCTTTATTTATAAGAGCAGGAAAAGAAAAACTACAAAGAATACGAAAGTAAAAGTCTGGATGACTGAAACATCTTGACAATGAGTTGTGGTGAAGAAGTCCTGGAGGAGAAGGATGAGCCTCCTGAGTGGGGGGAGACTCCTTCTCCTAGCATCCAAGGCCGTTAGAAGAGGACTGAAGGAAACTTGTCAATTTCTGTTGCCTTGAAGAGGAGCTGGACTGTTTCCACTGTCATCGAGAGGATTTGGGGTGCCCCCTGGAGGTGGGGGGGTGCCTAGTTCTAGATCGCTGATGGGGTCTAGTGGGACAAGATTCCCAAATCCGCACTGACCTGGAGTCATGGTCTAAGGATTGATCAGTGGCTCTCTTGGTGCCCTGCGATGCTGGGAGTGCTCTGAAGAATTCAATGATCCTCTGGGTTGTGGCCAAGGCGGACGGAAGCTGGCGTAGAGTCAAACGGTGTCTGAAGGTCTCCTCGAGGTAAAGTGCCAAGCGTCTCTAGTCGATGTATCTAAGGAAGCTGGCTGATAAGCAATAAAAGCACCTGTTGATCCCATAGTAGACAGGGCATCTGAAGATGAAGTGTGACTCAATTTCCACCTCCTGTAAGTGACAAAATTGACAGATCCTCTCTGTACTGTCAATATGGTGGTTTGTTTCCACCCGAAGCTTGTTCAATCCAACTCTGAGCTGCCCAAGGGGGATCCTGATGGCATGCATCCAATGTTGGAGGGTATAAGGGGGTCGAGTGATGATTCCATCTCTGATCTCCAGGAAGTGCTTAGCATAAAAGGCCATCTTTGGGCGCAAACTGCCTGGAGGATTGATGCATTTAGTCCCTTAGTTAAATAAGGGACTAAGCCTGTAATAATAAAAACCTATTTAAGACCAAGAGTGAAGGATAGTAGATATGAAAAAGAGACCCCTACCTATGAAGTACACAACTCACCAAAGAGATAAGGTTGATAAGGAAGCCTAGCAAACTGGAAAAAACGGAAATCTAGATAATTAATAATGTACAAACACAATAATTGACCAAACAACACAGAATTCCACTTGAAATCCAAAAAATGGGCACTCCACGTAACATGCTTCTATATGTCACATAATAATATCTACTTTGAGATTTGCTAATAAAAACCACATCATAATATCTTTCAAGATTCGTTAGTGGATGTTGTATAACAATATCCTTCTAGATGTGTTATTCATTCAAGTCTCCATTAAGAAAAACCTAAGAAAAGGAAATATTGTAGGGAAGCACTCCCCTCGATCAACTTTCAAGCAAGTATCTACAATAGTGCACTCCCAAAATACTCCTGATCGAGTGTTTTCAAGCAAGGTTACTTGGGAGCGGGAGCGAAAAAGGGGAGCGGGAGCGGGAGCAAGAACACCATTTTCAAAAGCTCCCAGTCCGGGAGCGTTTCGAGTAGCTTTTTTCTAATATATATATATTTTTTATATTTTTTATATTTTGATGCATATATGTCAAAAAAATCATGTAGAATGATGAATTAGACATAAAAAAACATAGATTGAACCAAAGGTATCTTTATCATTACCTCTAGATTCGTATAGGGATCTTTGTCATTAATATCACCCTCTAAGCATTGGCTCTAGGAGCGCGCTCCGAGAGTGGGTTCGAGGGAGCGCGCTCAAGGAGAAGGTTTGATAGGGGGGAGGCACTCCCCTGCAACCTTCTTTTCAAGAGCACGCTTACAATCTACATATTCATGTTGTCTAGAGAATGTTGAACACTCCCCAAAGAGTAGGGCTAGTCCCAAGACAATTGGAAAAGCTATTTTTACTTTTTTTTTAAACAAGTTGGGGCCTACGAGAAGGCCCCAATAGGCCTCATGCACTCAATGAAGGGGGTTTAGAGCTTTATAAAGGCCTAATTCCTCTTCATTTCTCCTTGCATTTTTCTTTCCAGAAAATAAAGGTTTGATTGTTAAAGGTCATCAATTTTGGTAGAATATCTACCATTCAAACCCAAGAACTAAGCCAATGGAAGTCCCTCATGGGAAAATTTCTTACAGTAATTCCTATAATTAAACAATTAAAAAAATGCAATTAGCTACCTCTTGAGTGGGTTTAGTAGCCTCTAGAAGCTTCTCCTTTAGCATAGAGGCTTAATCCTGCTTGTCTGAGTCCACGTCATTTCTTTGAGATCCAATTTCTTTGCTTTGGGACCCTTGGGAGCATGGGTCCAAGAAAATCCGAGGCCATTTTACATTATGATTTGGTATGTGTGGTTCGATGCTACCACAGCAAGAGCTTGCAGTGCACCATGGAGTCTCATAAATCTCAGCAAAGGTCCCAGGTACTGTGTTAATAAGAATAATACTCTATGCTATGGTGTTGATCAGTGCCAGGTGCTATATCATAATGTATAACCTCGGCACTTCTAGGTACTGTGCTCACTAATGTTATCATGCTAAGATGCTCAAAGCTACTTGGTGTTGAAAAGTGTAACTAGGATCGGTCTTCATATTGACTATGTAATTATGTATTTATGTAAAGAAGAAGACAAAGATAATAAAATGTATTTTTGTTGTACTTTCTTCATGGGTTTCATGAGAAATATTTTATTATAGGTCAATAGACTTCTTCTTGATGTCTATTAGGATTCGTCTTCTAGATATAAATGTAATTAAGGGTCATAAATATGAAGAGTAGTCATCAAACTGCTCCAAGACCTTGTCATGTTCACCCTCATTAAACACTGGAATAATTGCACTATATGTCGGCCTATATACACAGTGATCTAGTCAGCCTCCAATTAGCTTGAAGGGTCGGCCTAACAACATTGACATGATGCCTATATATACAGTCAACTCTGTGGTCATTTGAACCAAGGAATTGCGAATCTCCAGACAGGAAACAATACAGATTTCAGGAAGCATAAAAGTGCGGATTTCAGGAAGGAGAAAAGTGCGGGCTAAAGGACAGAATTGCTGACATTCCTGTGATAGTTACCTCATAATAAATTCTGGGTTAAAATAAAAATTGAAGCAGTAAGTGTGGTTCTATTCTGTGTAGCATTCTGGAGCAGTGAATGTGGATTAGTATGAAGAAGCTACGGTCAAGTGAAGTGCGGTCAAACTTGTAATGAATTCACTAATAGTATAAGGTCAGTGTTCTATGTATTGTAAGGACTATAAGCATTCAAATGTTATGCTATGCGAAGGGCTAAGCTCAACGATCATGATGTGATGATAAGTCTAAGGGCTAGTATAAGTATGGGAAAAGGAGGAAGGTAAATCTATGATTTACCTTCCTACTCTCAGAAAGGTTACACATCTCCAAATGCATGACAAGTGAACGATGAGACTTCAAATGATCTGGTCTCTTAAATTTTAATAAGAAATAAGAAGTGTCTAAAGACGAACTTAGAAACTGAGTTCTCTAAGGTTGATGTAGATCAGTGCAAGTTGTTGAAGAAAAGAAGCATCAGTATTGAAGGAAGACTTAGAAGCAGTGGAAATGTCTTGGAAGCATTAATAGGTCAAGGGTCTATGTCTTGGTCATGGTACTTGTCATCTTGAAATTCTATAAGAAGAATTTCTCGTGGGGTTTCCTCTCCAAGAGGGAGAGGTTTTTCCCTGGCTCAAAGAGCCTAACTTTGTGTCTTTTGTATTTTGGTAATTGAATCAATGAAAGACTAAATAAGCTAAAGAAGAAGAGAAGACATAAGAAAATCAAATAAGCTCATAAGTAATTATCAAGAAGAGAAATTGAATTAATCACCAGCCCCCTAAATTCTCAACACTTGGTGCTACTTGGTGTTGTAGTGATAACATGAATTTCAGTGATGAATCACTATGTTTGGATGTTGCTATAGGGATTATGATTTGAAGATCAAAGGATCAAGGAAGACAACTATGTCTTGGTCTTGGAGTGGCGAAATAGGTCAAGGGCCTTGGTCTTGGTATTTGTCAATTGGAATCTCTATAAGAAGAATTTGTGCGGCTTTTCCTCTCAAAGAGTGAGAGGTTTTGGCCTTGGCTCATAGCCTACATGTTGTGTCTCTTTTCTATTTATGTTTATGCATTGGTTACTGTTTGATGAAGAAAGAAAACTAATAATCTAACAAGAAAAATATCTTAATCTAAAGAAGTTAAAAGGCATTCACAAACAGTCACTAATGAAGAGAAATCTCTTAACACTAAATTCCCTAGATTTCTCAACATTGTAGTGGTCAAGGGCCTTCTTTTAAAAGGCTTGGTGCAGGCCCACCCTTTCTCCAGTCATAATGGGTGGTAGATAGTTTTGGAGAGTTGTATGAAGCTGAATCCACCTTCCCCCCCAGTTGTAATCAGGGATTCATTTCTTTTGTTTTTCTGAGTTCTTGTGAGACCCCTCTCAGGGGGATACTATGTTTGCATGTGCGAGCTACGAATCTAGTCTCCTCCCTTGCAGCCAAGATTCAAGAATGGACTGGGATCCCCTCTGCCTTATGCATCTCCTTTATGAGGTCCAAAAACTTTAGGATACAAATAAACTAAGTGAGCACGACATAGTAAACAACATAGTAATAAATCTAGTTTCTAGATTGTGAGGCAAAGCTCAAGGAAGGGGTGGGCCCTCTTCTTCTCAGCCCAAATATTTTAAAAGAAGCGTTAAAGCTAGGGATTGTGAACCATCCTCCTAAGGATCTCTCAGTGTCAGCATTTCTTATGGATCAAATAGAGAAAATCCCATCCACTGGTGTGCCAAAAATTTAATCTGACTCTCTCAGTGTTGACTACATGGAGCATGCTCTAATTTGTCGATTTAATGGATTTTGGCCTTCAGCATATGTACTTTGAGATTGGGTGGCTTAGACCTGGTCTAAGCATAGTTATCTATTCTTCTCCTTAGAGGGATACTTTATAGTTTGTTTCAAGAACCAGAGGAATCGACAAGGGGTCCTTGAGCTTGCAGCATGGTTTTGGGCTGATTAGGGCTCTCCATTCAACCATGGTTTGTAGATTTTAACCCCTAATAATGCCAGATTTGGCCATTCTTATTTGGGTTCAACTCCCTAATTTACCTCTTAACTTAACGCATCTTGCTATTTTAGCCGATATTGGTAATGCCCTAGGCCAATTCATTAATATCAACACGCACAAGCTAGTGAAGGGTATTGTGACCTTTGCACGGAGATGCGTGGAAGTTGATTTCAACAAGGGATTACTTGATAAAATCCTCCTGAATTGGAGGGGAGCTATTTACTCACAAGCACTACATTATGAGAACACAACCTTCCATTACAAGTCTGCTAATAGCCAGGTCACCTCCAAAATGTATGCCCTTCTTCTCAAGGGCCCTCTCCACCTCACCAAGAATTTATTGCTAGTGTTCAGTGAAAAAGAAAAAAATGTAGAACAATAACACTTCACCCTTTCCTTCTTCTGTTTCATACAGATGGTCTATTCAGACACACATTTCTTTTAGAAATCTAAAACCTATACCAAATTTTCTACAGATCCATTGGAACAAACCGTTGTTTCATTCACTCCTTCGTATGCCTAAAATGTTGATGTTATGTATTTGAAAAAACATCAAGTAGTAGGTCTAACAGGTCTCTGACTTATCCTTCCAATTTAATAAATTTCTTGAAATGCTTTCTCCTTTGACTTTGTGATTGTTATATTTGAATTTGGGTCAATCTTTCCAAGTTTTACAATCATTGGATTGTTCAATTTGAGTTTTCTATGTGACAAGTTTCTTGAACTAGATTTGTGATGTTGTTTGTTTCTCGAACATACGCTTTTATTTTGAATTAGAATTTTCTAATACTTTTAGGATAATAGTAAATTTCATAGCTAGGTTAAGTGTTGCCTTGACAAAATAGGCATCTTTGCAGACTAACTTTTCAATGTGGAAGATCTATTTAGGAGGGTGTTTCTCCATCATTGTTTTCTGAAATATTCCTTTACCTAATAACACAGACTTTCTAAAATGGTCTTCAACTTTTCACCATTACACTTATAACAAATTGTATTCTATAAGATTTGCAGTCTAAACTTGTCTTTGCTTGAACAAACATTGTAATTGTAGCAAAGCATAGATAAACATGAAACTCTAATGTGTTTGGAAGAAATTCGGTTCATGCTTCTAAGAAGACTTAGAGAACATTGTGGCAGAGAAATAATTGTTATTCAAGAAGCTCTAACATTTTCTAGTGACAAAGATGAGGAAGAGGATATACATTCAAACCGTTGTGCTCGCCAAAAATATTCAACCAAAGAAGCAAATAAAACAGTCCACTGTAATTAAAATGACAAAACCGATGAAAATAGTAAAAATTAAAAAACAAATGCTAGAATGGCCTTAATTATTTTCTTAATTGCAGTATCCAATTCTTGAAGAATTCAAAGCTGAAGCATAGAATGGCTGGTGTAGTAGTATCCAAGGTTGCACTAATAGCTGTGAGCATGCTCATAGTGCTTCAATTACAGCATACAACACTATGATCCCTAAAAGGCTAAAGGAAGTGGTAGCAACAAAAGTTTAAGGGTTGCAAAGAATACTAGACATTTAAAAAGGCAGGAAGGACATACCAACATTGAAGATCATTTTCCAAAAAATTCAATACGTGAAACGACAAAGCTTCTTGGACAATACAATTTCAAAAATTTAGATGTGTTAATTGGTAGGAGCAGGCATGCATTACAGGTCCCCTTATTTGTTGTGACTAATCAATCAATAACTGCAATCATGGCCTTAGTACATGTCAAGGGGTTCTGTATTCTAAATTTGTTATCCTTGTTACTTGGTATAATGGCTTTCATTCACGTTGTAGGTGGGAGCCTTATGAAGGAAAGGGAGATTCATATTTAATGTGGTTTCTGTTTTTTCAAACACAAAAATTTTGCAGAATTCCAGCATAGATTGTGAAATGTGTGGTATATGAATTAAATATATAGTGCTTCTTAATAGGGAAAATTTCTAAGATAGTGTAGTGTGGTATTTGAAGATGCCTCATACAGTTTGTCGAAGGAGGTTGTCAACGACTATGGTCTTTTACTGGCTGATTGACTACTCTTATGCATCCAAAAGTTTGCAAAATCACTCTAAGTTGGATTTTCTCTTTTACTCACTGAGTGATTACCCCTTTACATCCCAAAGGCTTGTGGAAATGCTTCAGGTTTGTGGAATTGGGCCTCGCAGTTTGTGAGAAAGAGTAAAATGATTGCGGAGTATTGGCTTATTTCACTCTTTGCAGAATATCTAAAAAAAACTAAGTAATTTCTAATATGAATCATACTTTTTAAAAATAAATTCTACTTATTTTCATAATTTAAGAGGTTTCACCGATCTAAAAATAGAGAATAAATAAATGAAACAGAAGCTTACTGATCGTGACATTGTCGTCCGGGTCTCTGAAGCATATTTTCTATTCCCTTGATGTTGAGTGAGGTGCAGAGGATTCTCACAACAACTCTGTTGGCCGCAATGATGGCCTTCATCTAAACCTTTCATTTAGGTCTTCTATTCTTGCTCCTTTATTATGAAAAATGGCCTCCCCAACTCATCAGAAGCCAACGTCATCCCTGCAAATAGTAACAAAATGCAGCACAGAGATTAAGCTGAAACATACAAGCATGGATGCGAAAAAAATAGTAGAACTAGATACATGTGTGTACTCCTCTCTGTGGAACACTAAAAATTGTGGAAAAGAAATGAACAAATGTAGCACCGTCAACCGTCAATGGAATGAAGATTTGATGGTGGGGTTCGAGATCGGATATCCGGTCTGCCCTGGTAAAACTCCAAAGCCCAACTCTCTTCAATCTAGTTTTCGCTCCCGCCCCTGTGCAAAGGGAAAATATTATATTTAAATAATTTGAGAGTAAATGTTTTCGTTCCCGCCCTGTAAAAACCGAAAAAACATACTACTTCGGAACATGCCACGGGTTTTGTAAATCATCAAAAAAAACAAAAAAAAAATCCCATAATTTTATTTCCAAAGTTTTTTTAATAGTAGTTGAAAGCATTTATTGTATATTTTTGGTTGTGATGAAAGCATTTTTTTTGTTATATTTTGCATATTTATTATTATAATAATAATATATTTTTAAGATTATTTATTTTATGTAATGATTTTATTATTAAAATTTGTTAGGATAGGAATGTTGTATTTTTTGAATTTTAATGTGAAAGTATTTTTAACTTAGTTGTATTGAAAATTTATTTATTTATTGTAATATTGGGTGGGTGTTAACAAAAGAGGGTTTATGGTAAGTGGGTTTAATAGTTAAAAAGTGTTAGTCTCTTAAATTTCATATGACAAATTTGGAAGGAGTAAGGTGTATATTCTTCTTTAGGTTAAATATATTCAAATGGTTGTGTGAATGGGGTTGTAAGAGCCTATGTTTTCATCTTGAGAAAATAGAGTCATCTCGAAGTCACTCTCATAGTTTAGGTTGTCATAAGTAAAATATGTGTTTTGTCTTAAGATGTGAACATTTCATTTTAGGGAGTGTGATAATGTGGTTTTAGCGAGGCATTAAAAGATGGAATGAGCATGTACATTTGGTATGCTAGTGTTGTGTTCTTCTTGAGGCATGAGTGCACGTCTAAGAAGACTCTAACAAGGGTTGAAGAGGTGCAATAATTAGAGAAGTTTTGGGGGTTGTAGTCTCACTTAGAGGTGTAGAAAAGCAAGTTAAGCACCATGAAAAGTTTTGAAGCAAACTTAATATATTTGACAAGTTACATGAAGAAAAATTAGCAGTGGTATTAGTTGAACATTCTTTGATCGAAGTTGATACCCTCTCCTTGGCATTACCACTTTGCAAGACAAAGAAGAAATGTGAAATATATGTGGAACCCACTAAAGAAGTTGGCAAGGTTGTTGCAACATATATAGGTGGTTCTGTCATGTTGCAAAAGGAGTTATTGGAACCTAGAAGGTGACCATTGGAGTAGATTTTTCATGGAGTGTCGGGGAGGTGCAAGGGTGTAGGCCACATCTTACGGGTATCTTGTACTTTTGGTGTGCGTTAGCGATGTTAGTGCATTGTTTTTGATGAGCAATAGCTATATAATGTTTCATGAAGGAAAAAACCCACAAGTTTGAGATGTCTTAACCATTTGGCATTGTAAGATGTGTTATGCCCTAGTTTTGAGGAGATAATTAGAACCCTCTCAGAGTATGATGGGTTGTACCATGGACTTAGGTCCACTTGCATGGGTTGAGGTGTAAAGGTGCCTCGTGATTTGAGGAAAATGATTGTAATGCTTACCTATATAAAGTGTTTATGATATAATATTAATGATTTTTTTTGGAGAATGGAAGAGGATGATAAGAAAGGAGAGGCACTAAGGTTTATTGTAAATCAATCAAAAGGAAGGAAAAATGTCTCCTATTAGAGATATTTTTCAATTTGCCTCTTCAATAGTATTAAATTTCGTTGGAGCTATGGAGTTAGCCTCAAAAACATTGATTGGGTACTCGAGAAATCCAAGACCTGACATATCCAAGCTAGTTCATTAGATAGATTCGTCTTGGGTAAAGGTTGCAAATTCTAAGGTGCAAATCTGCCATTTTTAATGTGGGTTTTAAACCTTTGATTTGAAAATGATAAAAGCAAGGTCATGATCTTGAAAGGAGGTCCTTAATTTTACCAAAACTCAATGCCAATTTTTAATCCATGGTGTGATTCTTTCTATTTGGGTTTTGCCTTAAACATTGAGATCTATCTTTGGGTCTAGCTATTAGTCTATCATTTCATTTATGTGTTGAGAAGGTCTTAAGGGTTGTAGGGGATGCGATGGTTATTTTCCAATACCCCTCCCTTAAAACCTTATAAAGAGATAGTGTGCCCCATTTTGTTGTCGTAATATTTCAACCATGAGCTCTTCTTATGAGTATGCCCTTGAAGGGAGGGTATGTAAAGGAAGTAGAAAAAAACAAAATTTCACGTTGAGTCGAAGGTGGGGTATAGATTGTAGGTGTCTCTAGAGATCTTGACAAAGGTGAAGGATAAAGGAGTTTACCTCTTATTGAAATGCCTTTCATTCCACCATTTGAGTTGCTAAAGGGCACTGACTTTAAGGGTCATAGGTGAGCTCTCACGAAGATCTTAAAAATAAGAAGGTAGGTGTGATTTAGCATAGGATTTATTCTTCAATGGTTGACTTTTAGGGTGAGATTTCCTAGTAAATGGAAAAAATTGAAGCCCTACCACCCATAGATTAAGTAGAGTATGAGAAAATGTTTCCTAAGTTTCAAAAATTCTCACCATATATTGTCCATGATATCCATGACAATTATGTTCAATTTGTCGATAACTCATGTTATGATATCATCTTTGATTCATGGCACATATACTTCTTCAACTAGTGGTGGAGAGTCCAACCAATGAGTAGGTAAGGTTGTTCATTTACAAGGTTGACATCAATGAAGTATTCTCCCTCTCTGCCCAACTCTAAGAGGACAAGTATGCATAATGGACTTATTATTGTAAACAATTGTAAATATTGGGTTATCTTGAAGTTCAAGGGCTTGAAGTTTTGCGTCAGTGACTTCTAGGTGTGTTAGGTGTCAAGGCATGGTAGGATGCGCTAGGGAGTACCAAAGAATGCCAAGGAATTCAGGGGATTCTAACAGGTGCCACATAGTGCCAAGGGATTTTTAGACGTGCTAGGTGTTATGGCATGTCAAGATGCAAAATATGCTGCTTAGTTTTTTTACGACCACGAATGGATGTGAGCCTTGTCTTCGTAACTTATTAAGTTGTTTGATTTGAGATTCGACATGATTATTCTAAGATGAGTTATAGGAAGTTCTTAAGTGAACAAGGAATAGTATAGTTGTAGTAACTGTAACTTGGTCAAGCTATTGTAGTCGAAGCAGGATTTGGTTGGGTTCCCAAGTTGCAAAAAAATCAGGGTAGTTGCGAGGACATGATAAATAAGGAATGATAGGGCATGCCATGGAATGAAAAGGTGTGCTAAAAAATTCTAGATAGTTTCAAAGCATGTCGAGGAGTGTTGGGGAGTGTCAGGGCATCACAAGGAAGAACTAGGTCAAAATGCATGGAAATGAATGAATAAAAGTGTGTGCCAAGGAGTATCAGTGACTTCTAGGTGTCTCAAGGATGAAGTGTGTTAGGATCATTTTAAAATAGGACTTGTAGCAGGAAAGCCTATGATTGCAGTAATGGGCTAGACAAAGCAGTCGAGACTTTGGGTTAGGCACAACACTATTGTTTCAATAACTTGGTTGGGTACCCAAGTCACAAAAAAGTAAGGCTATCTATAAGGGCATGACAATTAGGGAGTGCCAAGGTGTGCCAAGGAATTTCAATAAGTGCTAACACATGTTAGACAGTTCCATTAAGGCATGTTAGGCACACCAAGACATGGCAAGTGATAAGGAGGGAGTGACAAGATATGCTAGATAGTTCCAAGGTATGCTAAAGTGCTAGGGAAGCATACCAAGATGTGTCAAGTGCCAATGTGTGTTTAGTGTTAGTGAGTGCCAGGAAACACAAGGGAGCACTATGTCAAAATGCCTGGAAATGAATGAATAAGAGTGTGTGACAGGGGGTGTCAGTGAGTCTCAAGTGTGTTAAGGAGGGAGTGACATGGTATGCTAGGCAGCGTTAAGTTATGCTTATGTGCCAGAGTGGCATGCGGCCAAGATGTGCCAAGTGCCAAGGTGTGCCAACACATGATAGGAAGCGCTAGGGACCCACAAGTGAGCACTAGGTGAAAATAATGCATGCAAATGAACGTTAAGAGATTGTGACAGGAAGTGTCAACAAGTTCCAAGTGTGCTAAGGAGGGAGTGACAAAGTATGTTGGGCAGTGCTAAGGCATGCTAGAGGCCATGGAAACTTGCGGAGATGTGCCAAGTGCTAGGGTGTGCCAATGCATGTCAAGGAGTGTTATGGAGTGCCAAGGAAAAACAAGGGAGCACTAGTTTCAAATGCATGGAAATGAATGAATAAGAGTGTGTGACAAGGAGTCTCGATGAGTTACAGGTGTGTTAAGGAGGGAGTGACAAGGTTATATGCTAGGCAGTGCCAAGGTATGCTAAACTACCAAGGCATGTCAGGAAGTGCTAGGGTTTGTTAGGGTGTGTAAAAGCATGCCAAGGAATGTAGGGGATGCTAACACATGCCACATAGTGCCAAGGCATTTAAGAGATGCCAGGTGCTATGGTATGTCAATATATAAACTATGCTGCTTAGTTTTTTTACAACCACAGTTGGATGTGATAAGCCTTATCTTGGTAACTTGTTAAGTGGGATGAGTTGAGATTGGACATGAGTAGCCTAAGATGAGTTACATGTAGTTTTTAGGTGAATAAAGTATACGTTGAATTTCAATGACATACGAGAATTTTTTTTTGGTCTTATAATATTTGATGCAAACAAACTCAAGTGCCACAACACATATACTTTGCACAACGAAATCTACACACATTAGGGAATCAACTAGTGCACATGACAATTTTTAATTTTTTCGAACCGTTCTTCGTTAAATACAAACTATAATAGAATAGGCTAGAGCTCTTGTACCACGGATCATGACCCTTCACAATCACACTGATATAAGGAATAAAAATAGGGCTTCTTTTTAGTCTTTTGATAACCAATATACCTTGAACAAGACAACACTTTAACCACTTTTTGATGGTGGCCACACATAGCCCTTTCAATCCACATGTCCTGAACATCACATCTGGCAGGTCCTCTTGCCTCCCATTATGCAACTCCTCAATTTTCCTCTATCAATGATCAACTCCTAATCAATGTATAGATAGGATTTAGTTGGATTCATTTGTATCTTCACTTGACTTGGGGTCTCTCTATCTTTAGATAACTTCACATTTTTCCTTGGAGGACTATTTTGAACGATGAATGCATTTTGATGTATGGATTTGGGCTATTTTTATGTTGGAGCTTTGTTTTTGCAAATGTGAAGTTAGTTGGATATACTCTCTAACATTGTGAGTGATAATTTAACTCTATTCTTCTTGTTTTTGCATGCTATTGAATTCACTATAACTAGGGCTAATTGTTGCATGATGGAAATGTGGAATTATGTGTCTATTTAGCTTATTTAATGTATGGGCCATTGTTAGATGAATGAAATGTCTTTGAGACCATTTTATCTCAATAATATTGCATCATTTGTATGAAGTATAAATTCTTGAAGGTCACTTTTCGTATTCCTCTAACATTGGATGAAGTTAACTTTCTGGGCCTCCTTGATCAAGAAACCAAATTCTTGCTTATTATCATCCCTGACTCCATATTCCCAAGTGAATTAGGCACTAGTACCTCAAAAAGGGTGATGATTTTGCCCCATTTTTTCATAATTTTCCATTTTTCCCTAGGTCTAGCCCCATTATGTCACCTAGGGCATCAATTTCCCATAAATCTAGCCAGAGGAAAACTTCGATCTCCTAGAGGTAATTGCGTTGATGGGTCCCCTCACTCTCCTCAAAATTTGGGCCAATTATGACGGTGGAATCTCCAGATACCTCAAGCCCTATCTCTAGGATCAAGTTTTGCCTAGGTGTTCCCAAGGCTAGAACCTAGTAGGATCAATTTGACCCATCGAAGTAGAAACTCTTGCTTGATCCTTTCCCCTCACATTTTCCAGGATAGGAACATCATTGGTTGCTAAATTTCATCTCTAAAGCTTGGCTGGGTCCACTTGGCCCTGTGTGGTCCCATTTGGTGTCAAAGGCCTTTCATCAAGGACCATTTCGGAATCCAAGTTCCAAAAGCATTTTATGGATTGAGAACTTCCTTCATAATTCATATTCTTCTCCCTCAACCCTTCAATCCCCCTCCTCTCTCCCTATAAGATCAAGTCCCTTGCTTAAAAGGCAAGGAAGTCCCACTCTTTATTATATCTTAGGGAAATGGTTTCTAGGGCTAATGAACTAGGGCTAGGGCTAGTTGGCTGGCCCACTTGACTGCTACTTTAGTCCTTCAAAGTCTGCACATCCTTAGGCCCTATACACCTGCCCTTCTACCAATATTTTTGTCCTTCACAAGTACAAGAGTTAGGCCTCTTCTTTGACAGTAACCTAACAACCCTCCAACTGTACTTGGACTACCATAAATCTGCCCAACCACAGTCAATTATTTTTACTGATCTAGGGCCCACAATATTCTCTTCATCTATGGATCTTCAAATCTTCCACTTAACAATGGTTTGAGTCCTCTCAAAATCATTGTTCTTGTGTATCGACAATTTGATCTTTGTTGTCCAATCTATGAAAAAATCTAGACTACTCCTCTTATCATCCTTCTAACAATCTGTAGATGACTGAACTAGGGTCATAAATTAGCCACTAACAGTCCATTGACTAATTTTGTATAGGTTGCTTTAGATCTTTGTCTAAAACTCTCTGGATAGTCCACCAAAATCAACTCCTCTACATGTCAATCCATTCTTCATATGGCACATTTATTCTGCATGCTCAATATTATGCTCAGGTTCCACCCTCCTTTGGATCTACTATCTCCACACATACTAAATCTGCAAACCATCTTCCTTATCCGCGATCTATATTGCAAAAATAAACCTCGCTCTAAGGGTCACAACCATTCTTCTTCTACGCAAATTTGTCACAGTCTTAAGGGCATACCTTATGAACTAAACATGCTAGGAAATTGGCCTAACTAGGGTTAAAGAAAAAATTGTGGTGATGTTTGGATGGGTGCTAATTTGTAGGGTTTTCCATTTTTATAATTTTCTTTGTTGTGCTTTGTACCATGCTACCTAGTTGCTTTCCTATTGCCCTAGCATTTTAACTTTTTCGATGTCTATCTCTCTATTGTTTCTTGCCCCATTTGAAACGTCATCCTTATTTGGTAGGTGTTTTCTTCAATATAGTGTGAATATTTTTCCATCACACAACTTCTATGGCGTTTGTCTACTGAAATAGCTTGTAAGGCCCATTCATCAGGGTATTTGATGAAATGAAATGATTATCGATGATCACCAACTAATGGTACCTGCAAAGATTTACTCTAACAATTCTACAGTTTTCCTGTGCCAACAATTATACAACATTTTAACCTCATGAACTAGTCTCCTCTGTTCTCTTAGCTGATGCTATAAGCACTTATTATTGTTGTCAAAGCTTTTACTCTCTAGTCCCATTGAGCTATTTCAGTTATTTGTGGACATTGATCTATTTTCATTTCATTTCTTCAATTGTTCTGACTGTTATGCGTTACCTTTGGCCAGTGACTTCTTTCTTACCTATACGTTTTCTGCATAAGCATTCCAGCCAGCTAGAGCAGCAGGGGCAGCAGGAGCCACTCAGTCCAACCAAAGCCCGGCAAGGGCAACACAGAGGCAGCAGGAGCCACGGAGGGCTGACGCAGGCCCAGTCAAGGAAGCGCAGGGGCAGTGTAAGCCCTTCAGGTGTGATGTAGACCCTTACTAAGCAACGCAGAGGTTGACATAGGCCATTCAGGCTGACGTAGAGGGATTCAGAGCAGTGTGTTACTGCCATTTCTATTTCTCTGTTGGGTGAATCAGTTTTGGTGCCCAGGATTGTTGTACTTAGATTCTGCATAATAATGAAAACCCTCTAGAGCTAGCTGCACCGGTTTTCCTGCATTGGGTTTTTTCGGGGATAGTTGTCCAAAAAATCCGTCTGCCACTTTGTTTATGAGCATGTTATTAAATATTTGATCTGTATGCGTAGGTTGCTAGTTGTATTTACTATTTACTTTTCTAATTTATTAAATATTTCATAAATTAACTTGTAACTTAATTCAAGTAGGAGATGTAAATCAAGATACTGCAGTAGAGTTTCTTAGATTAAGAAATTTTCACATTCCCTAGGTCTAGCCCCATTAGGTCACCTAGGGCAACAATTTCCCAGAAATATAGCTAGAGGAAAACTTCTATCTCCTAGAGGCAGCTGCATTGTTGGGTGCCCTCACTCACCTCAGAACTTGGGCCAATTCCGACAGTGGAATCTCTGGATTCCTCAAGCCCTAGCTCTAGGGTCAAGTTTTGCCTAGATGGTCCCAAGGATAGAACCTAGTAGGATCAATTTGACCTATTGAAGTAAAAACTCTTGTCTGATCCTTTCCCCTCACCTTGTCCAGGATAGGAACATCATTGGTTGCTAAATTCCATCCCTGAACCTGGGTTGGGCCCACTTGGCCTCGTGTGGTCCCATTCGGTGTCAAAGGCCTTTCATCAAGGACCATTCGGGAATCCAAGTTCCCAAAGGATTTTAGGGATTAAGAAATTCCTTCATAAGTATTTTTCTTCTCCCTCAACCCTTCAATCCCCCTCCTCTCTCCCTAGAAGATAAATTCACTTGCTTAAAAGGAAAGCAAGTCCCACTATTTATTTTATCTTAGGAAAAGGGTTTCGAGGGTCACTTCCCACATATTCATTGACCTATATGCTACAAGTGACTTCCTAAACTACTGGGACTCGACCCATCGGTGAAATTCCGTGAAGAGAAAGGAGCCTTAGCTGTGGTGACAATGGGCTAAGCCTCCATTGTTTCCCTTGTCCTAGCAGTTGCCCTCTTAGGAACCCCTTTTAGGTCCACTACTAGTTTGAGTGGTAACAAGTTCTTCACAATTCCATTTGTGAACAACTCTTTGGTAAGCCCACTTTTGCCATATTATAGCTCCAAGATGAGAAGTCCAGGGCTATGGAGGCTGCCCTTCTTCTCTTTGAATCAATCCTCTACAATATAGTGAACTAGGGCTAGTTGGTTGGCCCACTTGACTGTTACTTTAGTCCTTCAACGTCTGCACATCCTTAGGCCCTATACACCTACCCTTCTACCAATTTTTTTGTCCTTCACCAGAACAAGAGTCAGGGCTCTTCTTTGACAGTAACCTAACAACCCTTCAACTGTACTTGGACTACCATCAATCTACCCAACCACAGTCAATTCCTTTTACTGATCTAGGGCCCACAATATTGTCTTCATCTAGGGCTCTTCAAATCTGCCACCTAACAATGGTTTGAGTCCTCTCAAGATCACTGTTCTTGCGTATCGACAATTTTATCTTTGTTGTCCAATCTATGAACAAATATGAACTACTCTTCCTATCATACTTCTAACAATTTGTAGATGACTGAACTAGGGTTACAAATTAGCCACTAATAGTCATTTTACTAATTTTTTATAGGTTTCTTCAGATATTTGTTTAAAACTCTATGGAAAGTCCACCAAAATCAACTCCTCTCCATGTCAATCCATTCTTCATATGGCACATTTCTTCTGCATGTGCAATCTTCTGCTCAAATTCCACCCTCCTTTGGATCTATTGTCTCCACACATACTGAATCTACAAACCATCTTCTAGATCTGTGGTCTTTATTGCAGAAATAAACCTCGCTTTAAGGGTCACAACCCGTCTTCTTCTACACAAATTTGTCACAGTCTTAAGGGCATACCTTATGAACTAAACATGCTAGGAAATTGTCCTAACTAGGGCATTATACTTATGTACTTCTAATTGTTGTAGAACAAACCCTATCCACACATAGAAAAAGCATGACTCTTGCCTCCATAAGAGACTCAACCTAGCTCATATGGATCCATAGATTCTGGGCATTTATTTGATAGAATCTTGACATGAACTTCAGATCTCAATGTCGATCCTCAAATTAGGGTTAAATCAGTCAATATTACGCCTGCATCGACTTCTGTTATGGCTCTAAATTACAGTACAAGCCCTCCTCCATTTATTTTGTTCTTTATCACAGACCTTGTCGCCTACTAACCACCACAAGGCAATATGGTATCAACCCTCTCTTCTATTTCATGTAGAAAATCTAACCAATGAGATTCAATCTAATCTTGTAATGTACTAAAACAAGATATTGAATCCTTCCTACAATTTGTGGAAACAAAACACGATCGTACAATCACATATAAGTAAGAGAAACAAGTTATCAATCGCACAACACTAGATGTATCTGGGGAAGCAACTGCTCAAAACCCTCTATCTCTATTTTTTATTAAGTCAAGGAATCATGAAACAATACAAAGCTTAATCACTCTTGATATTCTCCAGCACTCTGCCAATTGTCTCCTGATGATCTAGGAAAAATCGGTCTAATACTTAGTCAATTCTCAGCCTACCTTGCTCACGCAATTCCTATGGAATTATCTCCATATTAGTTAGGAAAATCAACCTTCCTTGATTGCGCAATCCATCATGGCATCCCAATGACTTTATAATTGCACATGGGAAATTTTCTATAAACACAACTGATAGTTATGTTCCTCTTAACTATGTTACAATAAGGATGAAGGGTATTTTTTATTATTTAAAAATAAGATAAAACCCTAAACAATCAAAACCATAACCCGAGGAGATGTAACACCAAGAGTTTATGGGCCCCGTTGGGGTTAGTTGGGCAGACAACTTTCCGGGGTCGTAACTTGGTCATATGATCTTCGTTTGGCGCACATGATACCTCATTAGAAAGATCTCTCTGAGGACTACAACTCCTAATGCGATTTCTAAGAAATCGCCAAACCCTTCATGCCCAAAAAACGTCGTTTTGGGCCTCAAAATGGCTCCGGAAGTTCAGGACCCGAAAAAGCTAACAAAAATAGTAAATTGTGCTATAATTAAGGAAACTGGAAAACTGAAAGAGACAATGGCGAGGGCCCAAGTGGAATAGGCGGGTGGCCACCAATATCCACCTCGATCACCTTAAATTGAATTTACTGAGCTAACTCAATCATCATGACTTAGTTAACTGACACAAGTTGTTATGAGATGAAATTAAAATTTATTGTCCAATTTATTTAAGTGAAAAATAAATTAGACGCCTCACATTCCTCACTCCTGGTGCATCAAAATTCCTCACTAGTGTGGGTGCATTTTTTTTGTCCTTTCTAGTTGCCAATTTCACTGTTTCTTGTTGCAAATTTCAACACTCCCTCTCAATAAGAAAGGAATTCAATATATCCCCATCCGGTACCTTTGGAATGTTCTGCATGCTACACTTCTCTAGTGTTGTTTTCACTTGCAAATCCTGAAACTAAATAGCCTCCGAACAACTTACTCAATATAATGCATTTGTCATCAGAGTCTTCTAACTACTGCTAGCTACTACACCTGTCTAGTACTGGATTCTCTGCGCTGCTGCTGACATCTACATCTGTGCCCTTTGAACTATTTATAACTCTGAATTGTAATCTAGTATTTGACATCTGTCACTCTAATTTCTGTCTTGCTGACATCTGACTACATCAATCTAACTGATCCTTCCTACTACTGTTGTAATGTAAGCTCCTCGTAGCCAGGTTCGATACATGAGACACGCCATCTCAATGGACCTTTCCCAAATTTATTATCTTGGGATTATGTCTACATATCACCCCACCTTACACCTCGACATATGGATGCTCCCTCTTCCCATCTGGCTCGAAATTTCCCCCTCATGGAGGTCTCTGCTTGATTGGACACTTCCACTTAGTCTCCTCTCTGATTCTCCAATTGTGGAAGCTACTCCACAACCTTCTGAGACTGATTCTCATGAGGATGCATGTTGAGAGGTAATTTATGCTCCCTCTAAACCACCAAGTCTCTAAATTCTGCCTTTCTCCTCAAAGCTTTGCATGCATCGGGTACCTCAATTACATATAGGTTCTTGACTTGCGCATAGTGTAATTGTCCCGACGTTACAAAAAGTTTCTAAAAACGAGTTGATTTTAAATCGATGATATCTCCCTCATCCGAGCTCCTATTCGACCGATTTTGTTTTTCCCATTTGGGTAGATTTTCGCGAGGAATCCAAATATTCTTTTTTTTTTTTGAAAATTTTACACCAAAATATTCAAATATTCTTTGCAAACTCGCCGCCCAAAAAATTCCTGCTCTGATACCATGTAGAAAATCTAACCAATGAGATTCAATCTAATCTTGTAATCTACTAAAACAAGATATTGAATCCTTCCTACAATTTGTGGAAACAAGACACGATCGCACAATCACATATAAGTAAGAGAAATAAATTATCAATCACACAACAACATGATGTATTTGGGGAAAGAAACTGCTCAAAACCCCTCTATCTCTATTGTGTATTAAGTCAAGGAATCATGAAACAATACATTAATGCTTAATCTCTCATGAGATTCTCCAGCACTATGTCAATTGTCTCTCGTTGATATAGGCAAACTCGGTCTAGTACTTAGCCAATTCGCATCCTTACTTCAGCCTACCTTGCTCATGCAATTCCTAGGGAATTAACTCCTTATTAATTAGGAAAATCAGTCTTCCTTGATTGCGTCATGGCATCCTAATGAATTTATAATTGCACATGGGAAATTTTCTCTAAATACAGCTGATAGTTATGTTCCCTTTAACCTCTGTCTCAAATGGGTATTCCTCGAAACTGATATGCATGCAACTATTAATAGAAAATTATCAGTTATATGATTCATCACTCATTGTGAATTAAATCTAATTTAATTCACTGGACCTCTCACTATCTCATCACTCAGTTAGAACTAGTTAAACTGATTTTAACTCATTTAATCGAGTTAATTACACTTTCACCCCACTAATGCATCAATTTCAACTAGACCTCAAAAATATTTGAATCCCTCTAGATGACTCATCTTAGACCCTCAAGAACTTGAATTTCTTGAGCTAACTCGGTCATCATAACTTAATTAACTGACACAAGTTGTTATGAAATGAAATTACAATTTATTGTCCAATTTATTTAAGGGAAAAATAAATTAGACGCCCCACATTCCTCACTCCTGGTGCATCAAAATTCCTCATCGGTGTGGGTGCATTTTTTTTTTTGTCCTTTTTGGTTTCCAATCTCACTATTTCTTGTTGCAAATTCAAAATTTCAGAATTTGATGCAGCCTTCACACAAAGACACCATTGAAATCACATGCCCAGATTCTCATGAGAAACCTCTCTTAAGCTCGATCTGCCAGAAGAGAACCAACAATATGCCATCCTACTTCCTAGCGCAAACCAACCCTTAAGGCATGCAACATTCTTCTGAACCCTCACATGATGATCTTGCTCTTGGAGGATGATCATGACCTCCCTTTAGCAACCCTTACTCAGCCCTCGTACTCTACCTACTTTAGGAATACATCTCTCTTCACCCCCTTGATGTGCCAGATAGTGGGAATACATGTCAAACATGCTAAGATGTGCCAAGTGATAAGGCATGCTAAGATGTGCAAGGGTGTGTCAATGCGTGTCAGGTACTGTCAAGACAACAAAAGGGAGAAAAAATTTAAACTACAAGGAAATGAACACACAAGAGGGTTAATAAGTCATCAATTTACCTTTTCCAAGAGGGGCATGCTAGGCACACCAACACTAGGTGCCAAGTGCAAAGTCTTAGTGCATTCTAAGTGCCAAGTATTCCTTTGTTGCTTCTCATCTACTTTCCAACAATTGATAATCACAAATAAATTTAATATTAAACCATGCCAAATCATACCAAGGCATCTCAACGTATTCCATACATGTTAGGACTTTCCAAGCACCAACGTGTGCGAAGCGCCAATATGTGTCAGGGACTAGTGTTATGCATGTTATGAAGTGGAAGGGAATGTTGAAGAGTGCTAAGGTGTGCTAGAGAGTGATAATGCATGTTGATGAGTGTTAAGGATTAATAGGAAAAAACATTAAGGGAGCACTAGGAAAAAATTCATGGAAGTTAATGAATATGAGGAACGTGTGCCAGGGACTAGTGTTAATGAGTGTTAGTTGTCATGCCAAGGAGGGACTGACAAGGTATGCTAAGCATTGGTAAGGCATTCTAGGGAATATCAAGGCATGTCAAGAATTCCCAAAGTGTGCTTGGGAGTTCCAGGGTGTGCTAATTATATCACGTGCCAATTAATAGTGCCAAGATATGCCAATACATGGTAGGTGCTAAGGATGTGGTGCAGGGTGCCAAGGTATGTCAATATGTGTCAAGGCAACAAAAGGAAGAACCAATAAGAGGGTTAATAAGTCAAGACTTTATCTTTTTGAAAAGGGGCATGCTAGGCACACTAATAATAGGTCCCAATACATGCCAAGTGGCATTGTGTGCCAAGTACTAATGTATGTCAATGCATTCAACCAAGGTGTTCTAGGGCATGTTAGGGACTATATCTAACATGCCAACACATGCTAGGAGAGTTCCATGTTTTGCTAGCTCATGCCGCCATGTGCATGGGCGTTAGTGTCATCACGAGATGTTCTAGGTATAAAGATGTTCCAATACATGTGGGGTGCTAAGAAATGTTAGTGTGTGCCAAAGCATTAATTTAAGGCGTGCCCGGATTGGTGAGGATCGTTAGGTATTTCTCATTAATAGAAATGTCAAAGCTTGATTATGTATTAAATAATATATTTCCTACACACAATAGTGGAACTTTATCTAAAGGGAATTTGCTAGATAATAAACTTAATATATATGAATCATGTGTTGACTCATAGGAAATCTCTATTCGACTTGTCATTACTTGAGGGAAATGATAAACACTAATTACTTCTAAAAAAATTGACTGACCCGAACCACTATGGCCTTGAACATATTATAAAAAATACTCCACAATAATGGTATTAAATCGTTAACTTTTGACAAAAAATATATTAACAGGCACATAGCATCATCAAAAACTCATTGGAATGATCAATGATGACGGGCATTTTTTGACCGTCACCAAAAGTAAAAAAAAGTGCATTGGTGAGGGTCATTAAAAGT
The DNA here is from genome assembly GCA_034641835.2 of Pinus albicaulis. NCBI lineage: Eukaryota > Viridiplantae > Streptophyta > Pinopsida > Pinales > Pinaceae > Pinus > Pinus albicaulis. The sequence continues at coordinate 1,445,305,610 of CM076580.1, forward strand.
TCGTCACTAGAAGTGTCACCAAAGAGATAATTAGTGATGAGCCTTTAACGACCCTCACCAAAAGTCTCACTGAAAATGTATTTGGTGACGGACCATAAAGGACCATCACTATATACACTTATAGTGACAGTTTTTTAATTATCAATGATGACGGACATTTTTTGACCGTCACCAAAAGTAACAAAAAGAGCATTGGTGAGGGTCATTAAAATTTCATCACTAGAAGTGTCACCAAAGATAGAATCAGTGATGGGCCTTTAACAACCCTCACCAAAAGTGCCATTGAAAATGTCTTTGGTGACGGACTATAAAGGACCATCACTATATACACTTACAGTGACAGTTTTTTAAGGACCGTCACCATATGTGACATTGGTGACAGACCTTAAAGGTCCATCACAAGCATGACCCTCACCAATGTGCTTTTTTCTTGTAGTGCTTAAACCCTTTTTTTCTAACTTAAACCCTTTTTTCCTAGTCAAAACCCCCTTCCCCTTTACTAATTTCACATCATTTCATTAAAAACATTGAAAATCCACTTTTACATAGTTTTTTAATATTTAAAATAAATCAGGCTCCACTATATAAACCCTTCCTCGATATTATTTTAAAAATCCCCCTCCTAGTGTATTTCTAAATACCCCGCTACCATATTTCTCGAACCCCATTTTTATGTCATTCTTTACCTATAGTATTTAAATCTCCCAACCCATACATTATACTCCCCGCTAACATATTAATACATCACATTAAATAAATTCACGGATCCCATATCATTTTAACCCTTTTTCACATAACATATAGTTTAAAAGCACATATATTACTTAAACACTCACATAATTCAACCTAGGTCCCACCAACTCTAAATCCCTTGACTTTCCCATCTGATCATTGCCATTTGGATCTAACGATCCATATACCATTTCACAATGCCCAACCATCCGACGTTTAAAACACCAGAAGAATGTGAAATAGGTGGTTTTTCCCATCCCTTCCTTTGCCACGCGGCAACACCTCCTTTCATCACAGTCCCATCCTTTAAACCACTAACCATCTTTGGGGATGCGATAGTGAAACTACCTCTGTATCATTTTGACAAACCGCTTCTCAATTTGCGCTATGCGAAAACATTTTTCCACTATGATAAAACCATCATTCCACTCTGGTACTATGCAAAAAGCCAACATTGTTTCAAAACCCTGCAATTGAGTTATTTTTGTGGATTTGCAAATGAAACCAATGTCATTGTTAAACAGAACTATGAACCTGTTATTTTATCTATGACCTATCTATGTTAAATTTTGAAAGAGAGCCATTGCCGGCCAGAGATAAAACTCCACAAACACGAACTCTTTCCACAAAATTCCCAATTCAAATGAAGCCATTGTCTTCCCCTTGCAAACCTGTATTTCATCAAAAAATTGTTTTAGTTTTTGCAGGTTATTATCATAACAAGAAATCAGACAAAAAATTTTGATACTATTCACAAAACCTATTTGCTCCATATTCTCAGATTTTAATTCAAAGGCCTCATTCAATATTTGTTTATGTATAAAGAGAAAATCAAATCAAATCAAAGACAGAGCATAATTAAGAAATTTATACAGTGATGGTTTAAAAGAGATAAAATCATTCACCTCAGTAACAACATATTCACATTTTTAAATGAAGTCAAACAGGTCTTTTAGTAAAATCCAATTTTACTGAAAACATAAAAGCAGGACGAAAATAAAGATTCAGATGATGAAGTTTACTATGGAAACTAAAAGAACAGTCAGGTTAAGACTAAACATAACAATAAAGTAAAGACTGATGATGGACAAAGTTAAAATATGAAAGACAAAATTAAAAGACAAGTCAGAGGAAGAATACAACATGAGAGGCATGCCAACATGAGAAAAACAAACATATAACAACAATCAAGTAAAATAGGGACAACTTTCAATCAGTTGAAAGGTGTCACTACCTTTTAGCATCCAGATATTTTATTTTCCAGGAATAAGTCCTAAATTAGTTTAGGATATTTTGTATTAGTTTTTGTATAAATACTTTATTCATTTGAAGTATTAAGGGTGCGTGGATTTTCTGAACATTTCTATAGTTATATTGATCTGAATCCTGAGGGTTTATTGTACCATTTTCAAGTCAGCAAACTAGATTGAGTAATAAAGGCATTGCATTACAGGATTCATGTATTGAGCCACTTTAGTGAAGTATCTTCAATTGTTCATGTTTTTCCTTGAGTATTTCATAATCTTGTATGTTTTCCAACTTAAATGATATAACAGGAATTTTATTTTAGAACTTATTTAAATACACTTTGTCTTGAACTGTTATTCATTTTCATGTTTTCTTCTGATATCTAGATTAGGCAATTCTTCATTTCTCCCTAGTTTCAGTTGACCTCTATCATTTCCTTCATTATTCGATTTGAGGAACCCTTAATTTCCCCTTGATCTCGATTGAAACCACTTCACCATCCAACCTAAAATATTTGAATTTACTCAACTACCTTGCCCTATGAACACTTCCTTTAGAACTTGATTATAACGTGTTTCTTGATACATTCACTCCATAGCCCAATGGAAACAGACCTACACATATCCATCTAAATCAGTAATTACACCACCAAATCAAACCAAAATCAAAACTAATCAATATTACATAACTAGCCTAAAATCAACTAAAAACAACAAAGCTAAATCATAAAGAGAGAGCCCTCTCTGAGAATTAGGAAGGCTAGATCCTGATCTCAAAGGTATGTTTGTGGTTACCTCGGTGAGTTATTTCTTTAACCTTGAGAAATTACTGAGTGATAACATATTTGTGACCATACTGGGGAAGAACATATTCTTTAGAAATATTATACAAGGATCAAATATGATCTATGATGGTGGACAATGGTCAAACACATAAAGGCTAAAATCATCCACTTGGTGACTCCAAATCAATTTCAAAATAAAATCCAAGACCCCATTGGAGGAATGAACCTAAAAGAGTAGCATGGGAAGATTGGGTTTCTAACTTGGATTAAAATCTAAGAGATGATGTTATTTATTATCAAAAAAAAATTTCAATGTATATTGTATTTTATAAAAGATATTGGACTAGTATTTGATTATTTTCCCTTGAAAATTGTAAATATAAAATCTTCTTATCCATTTGAGAATATTTATTTTGAAACTTATGATGATCATCTTCTGATTGATAAGCCTCTAGTAATCAAGACTAATCTTACAATTCTTGTACATATTCCTATAGCTTGTAAAGTTCTTAATAGATATAATCCACTCATATTACCTCCTATACTCCATGATTTCCCTGATAACTATTACAAATATCTCCCCAATTTTTATGGAGAGAATGATGTTATAACTGCCCAAAAACATATTCAAGGTTTTGAGAATTATTTGGACCTAGTTGAGATTGATGAAGACGATGATAGAATCAAGATTTTTTCCCTTTCTTTGGAAAGTAAAGTAAAGAGTTGGTTCAAGAATCTGCCTATTGCAAACATCTCAAATTTCTAGCAGTTTTTCAAAATTTTCCTTGATATATGGATAATCAAAGTTAATATTTTCATGATCATTGAAGAATATAATCAGTTGAAAAGACAGCCAAATGAGACTATGCCACAATTTTCTGACAGATTTAATCAAGTTTATTACTCAATTCCATCAAATATTAGACCTCCTCCTGATTCAAATCTCTCGCATTATCCAAAATCATTTGATCCAGAAATAGAATTTCAGCTAAGAGAAAGAAACCCCTCAACACTTAAAAAAATGCAGAACATTGCAGTAGATGTAGAAGTTAATATACTAATCAAAAGGGAAAAGTTGAAAGAAAAAGAAGAGAAGAACAACATTGTACAACACCATACACCTTCAGAGGTAAAACTTGGCATTCAGGAAAATAAAATAGAAGAAATGATACAAAGAATCACAATGAAATATGGATTTTTTTTTCAAGATCACGATGACCCATTTATTACTGAAAAGAAAACGTTGTTGACCATAAACACTTTCCTACTAATCCCAACTGCCATAGATTAGAAAATGGATTTATAGATCAATATGTGGAGGAAACATTTGCTGATCTAATGTGTATGTTTGATGACATTCCTTATTTTAATGATTTTCCTAAGTATGATCAATATGATGATAATTATTTTCTCCAAAATCAAGCTAACTTTACAGATCAATCATTAGATAGTTTGTGGGATGAGGAAATTCAGTTTCAGATGCCTAAAAATAGTAATCAGCCTATGCATATCAACTATGGGAGTGAAGAATAAAATACATAAAAATTTGAAATAAGTGAAGGATCTTTTCCTCTTTGTTTTGATTCATTTCATGTTCATTAGAGAAAACTTTAAAGCAATAAAAAATCAGTAGTATTCAAGTATTATTATTGATAAAAAAGAAGAGAATAAAACTCTTGATCATGATTCTTCAGTTTCACAGTTAAATTCATCAAATTCAATTGAAATCCCTAATCAAAAGACACACGAATGTTCTATACCACTATGTTTTGAAACATTTTAGTTTTTAAAGGAAATTTGGTATAATATTTTTGAAACAAAGGATGAGCAGCCTACAGAAATCTATGAAGTTCCATTCAAACCTATATGTAATAGGTTGCAACAAACCTTCCAATTTTTTCATGATCCAATAAATAATGTGTTGGATGATGAATTCAATCAAATGTTTCTCCTCTAATTAAATATGAGCTTTAGAATCAAGATGATAGAGGTTTCATCGGGAAAAAATTTCCATCAGCAGAAATATCATCACAAAGCTTATTTGAAAATCAACAATTAATTTTGCAGGGAAATAATAGTTTAGTTTCATGGCATGGAGCCTATCCTAAATAGATTTACTGTTGCTTGGATTAGTTGAACATTAGTGTACATACCATGGAAGACCCTTTTGTACAGTTTCTAGAGTCGACAAAGGAAATTGAGTATTTTCTTATCTCTACATTTGTTGACAAGTTTCTATTGGAATGGAAAAATTCAGTTTTGATCACAAACAAGCACATACAACAAAATACATCCATATATATTATTCTTGAATGGTTGCATTTGTTGTTTCATTTCACCTAACCAATAGTTGGATAGATGATTAGAGTAAGTAGGTAGAATTTCAGTTTGAGTGAAATTTGTTTTGAGCAAGTTTGTTTTAGTTTTCAGTTTTCAACAAGTTTTGAAATAATTCATTAAGATTTGAAACCAAGAAAAAATCCCTAAGTTCTTGATTATTTAGTATTTTGGTTTAAAGTTTGCAGCACCTTTTTAGTTTCAGATCAAATTTCATTTTGTAGAAAAGGGTGTGATTTTAGTTTGATATTTTTAGACACAAAGTTTATATAAAAAATCATGTGTAGGCTTGGGATTGGCCCAATGGATCAGGCTGCTAGTCGACAGTGTTCTTAACATCTCACAAGGAGATGCCATCCTCAAGTGAAGCCACTGTTAGGGTCCTATAATAATAGGATTCATAATTTTGAATTGCTATGTTAAAATCTTGTAATATTGTACATACCTTTGCGTTCTGCAAATTTTTTCCCATATTTAAAAAATGAAAAGAGGGCAAGTCCTAAAAGAACAATCAAAGGACCAAAAGAAACAAAGAACAAAAATGAATATCAAGTATGAACCCCACAAAAATAGATAAAAATAAAATCCTGAAAGTGTTGCACATTCAAATGCTACTACTTTTAGTTACTTTACTTTTTCCAATAATAAATTGTGTGAAGCTTTTCCAAAATGTGACAATTCATGATGATAAACAATTTAATATCGATTATTCATGATTTAAATTTCATGTTGATAGATAGTGAATAAGATCTGGCCAAACCATTTAATCATGGTAGATTAGTAGTTAGGTAGAGAATAAAATGAGCTCATTAGTTTAAGCTGAGCCTTTGGAAGTTATAAGGTTAGAAATATATAGTTTTCTTATTTAAAAGAAATAAAAGGGTTACCAAGCTCAAATGCGCCCAAAGAAAATAAATAAAATTCTAGGATAAAGAAAGGGTAGGCAGAAACATTGTTTGCAAATCATGGAAAGCACTGTTGGTTCATCTCATATTACTAACATCATTTTAAACACTTCCCCTTTGTAAAAATATTCCTTTCCCCTCATTTTAACCCTTCCCCTTTATTTTCCCTTATTCTAACACAGTACCGTTGTAAAAAACCCTTCCCCTTTTGAGAAATATCCTTTTTCCCTCACTTAAACCCCTTTTTTCTAACTTAAACCCCTTTTTCCTAGTCAAAACCCCCTCCCCCTTTACCAATTTCACATCATTTCATTAAAACCATGTAAAATCCACTTTTAAATAGTTTTTGAATATTTCAAATAAATTTTTCCATGTTATATATACCATTTCCTGATATTATTTTAAAAATCCCCCTCCTAGTGTATTTCTAAATACCTCGCTACCATATTTCCAATTCTTTACCTATAGTATTTAAATCTCCCAACTCCTACATTATACTCCCCGCTAACATATTAATACATTAATTTATATAAATTGACATATCCCATATCATTTTAACCCTTTTTCACATAAAAAATAATTTAAAACCACATATATTACTTAACCCATCGCATAATTCAACCTGGGTCCCACCTACCCGAAATCCCTCGAATTTCCCATCCAATCATTGCCATTTGGATCTAATGGTCCATATACCATTTCACAATCTCTGACCATTCGAAATTTAAAACACCAAAAGAATGAGAAATAGGTGGCTTTGCCCATCCCTTCATTTGCCACATGACAACACCTTGTTTCATCGCACTCCCATCCTTTAAATCGCCTAACCATTTTTTGGGATCCGCTAAACAGTGAAACTACCTCTCTATAATTTAAACAAACTGCTTCTCTATTTTTTTTGTGGGAAAAACAAATTCCACTATGATAAAACCATAATTACACTCTGGTACTGTGCAAAAATCCAACATTGTTTCAAAATCATGCAATTGAGCTATTTCTGCAGATTTTCAAATGAAAGCAAATTCATTGTTAAACAAAACTATGAACCCGCTATTTTTTCTATAACATGTGTCTGTTAGATTTCAAAAAAGAGCCATTGCCAGCTAGAGATAAAACTCCACAAACCCAGACTCTTTCCACAAAATTCACAATTCAAATGAAGTTAGAGTTCGCCCCCTGCAAACACGTATTTCATTAACAAATTGTTTTAGTTTTTGTAGGTTATTATCAGAACAGGAAATCAGACAAACAGTTTTGATACTAGTCAAAAAACATGTTTGCTAAAATTCTCGAATTTTAATTCAAAGGCCTCATTCAGCAGCAGTTTATCTATAAAGAGAAAATAAAATCAAATCAAAGATAGAGGAGAATGAAAAAAAATTACATAGTGATGGTTTAAAAGAGATAAAAACATTTACCTCAGTAACAACATATTCACATTTTTACATGAAGTCAAACAAGTCATTTAGTAAAATCCAATTTTACTGAAAACATAAAAGCATGATGAAAATAAAGATTCAGATGATGAAGTTTACTGTGGTAAGTAAAAGAACAGTTAGGTTAAGACTAAATAGAACAATAAAGAAAAGACTGATGAAGGACAAAGTTTAAATATGAAAGACAAAATTAAAAGACAAGTCAGAGGAAGAAGACAGTGTGAGAGGCAAGCCAACTACATGAGAAAAACAAACAGATAACAAAAATCAAGTAAAATATGGACAAATTTCAATTAGTTGAAAGGTGTCACTACTTTTTAGCATCCAGATATTTTATTTTCAGGGAATAAATCCTAAATTATTTTAGGATATTTTTTATTAGTTTTCGTATAAATACTTCAGTCATTTGAAGTATTAAGGGTGTGTGGATTTTTTGAGCATTTCTATAATTGTATTGATCTGAAACCTAAGGGTTTATCGTACCATTTTCAAGTCAGCAGACTAGATTGAGTAATAAAGGCATTGCATTACAAGATTCATGGGTTGAGCCACTTCAGTGAAATGTCTTCAATTGTTCATGTTTTTCCTTGAGTATTTCATATTCTTGTATGGTTTCCAATTTAAATGATATAACAAGAATTTTATTTCATAACTTGTTTAAATACACTCTATCTTGAACTTTTATTCATTTTCATGTTTTCTTCTGATATCCAGATTAGCGAATTCTTAATTTCTCCCTAGTTTCAACTGACCTTTATCATTTCCTTCATTGTCCGGTTTGAGAACCCTTAATTGCTCCTTGATCCATATTGAAGCCACTTCACCATCCAGCCTAAAATATCTGAATTTACTCATCTACCTTGCCCTATGAACACTTCCTTTAGAACTTGATTCTGACATGTTTCTTGATACATTGACTCCATATCTTAATGGAAATAGACCTACACCTATCCATCTGAATCAATAATTCCACCACCAAATCAAACCAAAATCAAAACCAATCAATATTACATAAATAGCCTAAAATCATATAAAAACAACAAAGTTAAATCATAAAGAGAGAGCCCTCTCTGAGCATTAGGAAGGCTAGATATTGATCTCAAAAGTAGGTTTGTGGTTACCTCGGTGAGTTATTTCTTTAACCTTGAGAAATTACTGAGTGATATCAGCCTTAATGATAATTTCGGTGTTGATCCATGCATCTTTGTTGCTCCTCTGTCTTACTCCTTTTCCTCTAATGCTGCTCATTTGGCACTTCGCTACTCCTCTTCCTCTTTTCTTCTCCTCCACTTTAATTTTTCCTTATTTTCCTTATAGCTCCTTTATACTCCAGCTGATCCTGATCTACTCCTTTGTTCTCAATGATAATTGTGGTGCTCCTCCTTTCTATTCCTTTGACACCAATGACAATATTTCCAATAAAATCTAGAGATGAGGTCTTAGAAACCAAGTTGGATTTGGAGGATTTTAAGCAAGAAAGGAAGGATTTGTCAAATTTAAATAAGGAAGTCAACAAACAAATCAATTTTTATGATGAAGTGGCAGAAATGTCTAAGAAAATGAAAAAAAGAACACCACCGCTGCACAGGTTGATGAAGCACACCATGAGGATAAAAAGGTGGCTGCATATAGAGAGGAGAAATCTGCAAAATCAAGTCAAAGAATTAGAAATTCAAATGGAAATGGTGAAGACATAGTTAAAGAAAAAGGGCTTGAAAATGATTGTGGTGGATGATCCTGCTGTAGATGAACCTGTTGTGGATGAAACTGCTACCTCTTAAGTAGGGTAGGACATGTTTTGAGAAAATTTTGTCTTAGGCTGCTCCCTGCATTTATTTCACATAGTTATGGATAGTTTTAGGAGGAAAGAAGTGGAAATTTAAAAATATGGAAAATATCAAGCAAGTTCGTTGCATACTTCAGGCTCAAAGCCGAGATTTCACTATGAACTCATTGGAAATTACTTTATGTTATAATAGGAGTGGGTAAATGCATGTATTTAAGTCTTTTGGCCTAATCAAGACCCTCCAATAGGTAGAGAAGTCAAAATGGTTGCAGAAATTCCTAAGTGGGAAACGCTACAAACTCTTCGCTATGAAGTTCTATGTTTTTGCATAAAGTGAAATTTTTCATTTTTTTGAAGCATTAAATTTTTTTTGGGAGAACATCATGTTGGAAATACTGAGAGGGGGGGGGGGGGGGGTGAAATAGTATTCCTTTCAATTAGAGCATTAGTTAATCTTGAATTATTATCAGCGTTTGTACAATGATAACAATAAACAAAAGGAACACAAATGCACACAGTTTTTAAGGTGGAAACCCTCTCGGGGACAAAAACCACCTGAATTATTTTCTAATAATTCTTTAATATTCAACTCCAATTGAAAATAAAGCTCCAAGTTCCTAGAATCTAGAAACACATTCTTCTCCATCTCCCATTGGATGGACGCTCTAACGCCCGAGATTATTCAGTAGTCAACTAAACATATGCCCCAACACGCAATGAGCTACAACTCACCCTAGTGCCACCCTACCACCCTAAATGTTTCATAGGCTTGAACCTGTTGGTGACTTCATGCACCAACCTAGCACCACCCTACCACCCTATAGAAGAATAAAACAAGAATGGACTCCCATACCAAGGAAAATGGTCCACTTTACAATGATATAGAATGATGTAGAAGAAGAAGACACACTAGACCATAAACCCAACTATGACACAACCACCTAATGATGATCCTATACCTCTCAACACCTGCTCTTCAACTCTTGGCAGATAGACACGTGTACAATTTTTACAATGATGCATTTACAATGACTTAGTACAATGATACCTTTACAATGTCTGTATGCATTTCTACCCAGTTGAAGACTTCATGTGTTGAACTTCTTGCTGTTTTTTTGTACCTTGATTTCTAATCTTGTCATGCTACCCTCTATTTCACATTTCTTTGCTTTGTTACCCTAGAAATTCTGGTCCTTTACAACCCTTGACAACAAATGATCTAGCTTTTTCTTGCCTTCTAGGATCTCGATATTGAATATAGTGTATGTCTGTTATTTTAGCTCCCCAATATGTGATTTTTGGTTCTGTATTATTACTCTAAGTCTTATTTCCAATGCCACAGGTCTGATCCATTTGGATTCTTCAAGAGAGACTTATGCCCAATCTCTCACAATGACATAATTATGGACTGTTGTAGTAGAGTAAACTTGTACGACATGCCATGTGTCATTGTTTATTTATTCGGCTCTGAAATTTATACAAAGAAAACTAAATTTCATGCAATATATACCATGTTTTATATAATTCCAATCTGATACTGAGAGAGATATTTATGATGATTTTCCCAAGGTCACTTCTTTGAGATGAAGTTTAGGAGCCTGCAAAAAAACTAACTTCCATAGATCATATCTCCGAAAATGTTGTGCACCATGATCTAAAATTTCTACAGGAGCTTCCTTAGGATTTCGGCTTCACCTCATAAAAATTTCAGCATCTGAAAATTTGTAGAAAAAAAGTTAGAGTGAAAATTCCACGATGACCTGTTTCAAGTAGCAAAATCCCTGCATAAGGAAGATATGACCATCAAAATTTATTTAAATGCTTAGGTTGAGAGGGGATTCAACAAGTGAGAGTGGCAGGGATTTTAGGAGCTTAAAAATTATTAATTATTGAATTTTCAATGACCCATTCCACAACCTCATGGGGTTTTAGCCCACTAACTAGGTTACAAACGTCAAACATGAATATCTCTCAAACCATGAAGAATTACATGGCGTGAATTATATCAACGGAAACATCTTGACAAGTAGAAACCATCAAAAGCATTCTTGACCCATAATACAGTAATTTGGTAGGTCTAAATTCCCATGCAATATTTGGGTAGCCCGTAGTGCTTCTTGGTTTGATAGCAATGACAACCACTGATCAAAATTATCCCCCTTTGGAATTGATGGCAACACAAGTACTCCCCCTGCGATCATGACACCTCTTCCTATAACATTCTCTCTGCCTTTGACATAAATGGCAAAGGGTAACTCCCCTGCAACACAACCATCCTGTGGACCTGTACACACTTCCACTCCCCCTGACACACAACCATCCTGTGGACCTATACACACTTGCACTCCCGCTTTATATAATCAATAAGGAAAATCTAATGAGAACTTGGGAGAATCCCAAGCTTCTGGCGAAGATATTCAAATTCTTCACGAGGTAAAGGTTTAGTGAAGATATCATCGATTTGTTATTTTGTACCAACATATTCAATTTTGATATTCTTTTCAGCGACTTGTTCTCTGACAAAATGGTATTTGATATGAATGTGTTTTTTTTTAATACATGACAGGATTCTTGGAGATGCTAATGGCACTAGTGTTGTCACAGAATATGGGAATATAGTCACTGAATTGTACTTGAAGATCTTGCAAAGTTTGTTTCATCCAAAGGACTTGAGTACAACATGTTGCTGCTGCAATGTATTCTGCTTCCATTGTAGATAACGAGATTGAGGTTTGTTTTTTGCTCAACAATGATACGACAACCACCTAGATAAAATGTTGCTCCACTAGTATTGTTGCGATGATGAACGCTTCCTGCCAATTCTGCATCTATAAAGGCTTGAATAATGAGATTGTTACCCCTGGGATTCCACAAGCCATATTCTTCTGTGCCCTTTAGATATCTAAGAATTCTTTTGACAACAATAATGTGTGATTATTTTGGTGCTGCTTGGAATCTTGTTACTTTTCCAACTCCTTGCATAACATCTAGCTAAGAGGTTGTTACATATATAAGACTACCATTCATAGATCTTTACAAACTCTGATCCACATCCTTAGATGAGTCGCCTATGCTCAATTTGCAACCAATTACCATCAGAGTAAGGACGGGTTTGCAATATTCCATTTTGAATTTCTTGAGTATTTCCTTGATGTACTTGGCTTGACATATAAATATTCCTTTTTCTTGCTGAGATATTTGAAGCCCTAAGAAGTATGTCAGCTCACCAAGTAAAGACATATCAAACTCACTTTTCATATTTGTATAAAATTTCTTACTTAGTTGATCATCATTTCTACCAAATATTATATCATCTAGATATACCTCAACGATTGTTAAATTATCTTTATCTATTTGTACATAAATATTTCTATCAACAGTACCTTTCTTGAACCTTTTTTGACATAGATATCCATCAAGATTAGCATACCATGCTCTGGGAACCTGCATGAGACCAATAGAGCCTTCTTTAACCTGCAAACATAGTCTTCTTTTTTTGATAGTATAAAACCTTCAGGTTGTTCAATGTAAAATTATTCTTCTAATTCACCATTTAGAAATTCCAACTTAACATCCATTTGGTAGACTTTGATTTTTCTTGAACATGCATAGGTGAGAAACATGAATATGGCTTCCATTCTGGCAACTGGTGCAAATGTTTCGTCAAAATCAATTCCTTCCACTTGTGCATAGCCTTTGTAAACCAATCTTGCTTTATTTCTGGTAACCTGTCCATCTTCATTCAATTTGTTCCTGAACACCCATTTAGTCCCAATGACATTTTTATGTTTTGGTCATGGAACTAATTACCAGGTGTTATTATTCTCGATTTGATCCAATTCTTCATTCATAGCTGCTATCCAATGTTCCTTCTGGTTGGCTTCCTCAAAACTACTAGGCTCAAAGGTTGCTAAAAAATCAATGTGAGCTTGTTGTGATGAACAAAGCTATCGACCTTAATTTATGTCACCAATGATTTATTTGATGGATGGTTATTTTGAATCCATTCTTTCGCTCTCTTTGGAGGAGATTCTTCTTGTTGTTATGGTATATCTTGATGATCATTATTTACTTCTTCCTGTTTGATAGTTGCTTCTTGTTCTAGAATTTTCTGTGTCTTTTTCAACCTCTGTCTGAAGTTTCAAAGATTCTAGATCCTCATCATTATTTGTTAGAACACCATCTTCATCAAATGTAACATTTATGCTCTCCATTATCTATTTTCATCTTATATTATAGCATTTTTAGGCCTTTCTTTTGCGTGAGTAACCAACAAAGATACCTTCATCAACACGTGATTCAAACTTACCCAAATTTTGATCTTCTCTTTTGATATAACATTTTCTTCCAAAGATGGTAAAATATTTTACATTAGCTAGTTTTCCTTTCCATAATTCATATGGGGTATTATTGCAATTATTTTTTAGAAGACTTCGGTTGACAATGAAGGTTGTCGTATCAATTGCCTGAACCCAGAATTTTTCATCCAATTTTGAGTCCTTCAACATTGTTCTACCTATTTCCTGTACGGTTATGTTCTTCCTTTAAACAACTCTGTTTTTCTAAGGTGTTTGTGCTATTAAAAATTGTCTTTTTATTCCATTTTCATCACAGTATTGTTGAAATAATTTGGAAGTGAATTCTCCGCCATTATCTGATCTTAGAAACTTTATTTTCAAATCAGTTTCACTTTTGACCAACTCCTTGTAGATCTTAAAGCACTCAAATGCTTCATATTTTTTCTTTAGGAAACTGATGACTGTCATCCTGGTATTTTCATCTATCATTAACATGAAATATAATTCTCCATATAAGCCTTTTGTATCAATTCAAATGGATGTGATGCAAAGTTTTCTTTTGTTTTAAATTGGACTTTTGTCTTCTTGCCGTGCCGACAGGCCTCACATAGTGTGTTGGAAGGTTTTAAGATTTTCGGCATTTATCATACTGCTTCCTTTTTTCTTATCCTGAAAATATTGTCAAAGTTTATGTGACCCATTCGTTTGTGCCATAACCAGCTTTCATATTCTTTAGCTAGTAGACATGCTTTAGTTTCTTCATCCAGAACATATATGTCATTTGGAGCTCGACTTACTGTAGACACAATTTTACCATACCTGCCTTTCCTGATTTCACATTTTGTGGAGTTGAATAGCTTTTTGTTTCCTTGATCACACATTTGTCCAACACTAAGGATATTGTGATTCATGTTTTCACCCAATAGAACATTCTTGGCCATAAAATCTTTGCTTACGAGAGTGACGGTACCTGATCCTATAACATTTGAAGATCCATCATTTCCAAAGGATATGGTTCCATCCTTCTTCTCTTTCAGAGATACAAATTTCCTTCTATCTCCAGTCATATGTGTTGAGCAACCGCTATCAACATACCAAACATCTTTGTTGTTTTCAGCCTTGAGACCGAGAGCACAATTACCAGTCTTCTTCTTCTTCCATGTTCATTCGTTCTGTGGCTTCGAAGATTCTTCTAAAGGATTTTCAAGACTACAGTCTCTGGCTATGTGTCCAATGTTCTGGCATTTGTAAAATTCCATATTATTTCTTAAATGTTAAAATCTATTGATGTTTCTTTGAGCCCTTGGAGGTTCATATTTAAAAGATCTCTTCGAATTGTATTGGTTCCTAGGGTATGTGTGACATTCTACAACTTTATGACCAAATTTTCCACATGAATAACAATAGCCATGAAAAATATGTCAGTACCTAGATGAAAATCTTCATCATGGAATCATCTTCCAAGGATGTTCTTGTGAATCTTGTACAATGAAGTCTACATGCATGTCAGATCTCATAGTTTCATTGTATTTTGTTGTAGAAGGTCCTGCTTCTTATTCTTTGTAACCGAGGCCATTTCTGTCGTTGTAAGATCATTGATTGTTGATGAGTTCTTCGAATTCCCTTGAGTTGTTGGCATATTTTTGGACAATGTTTCCCTTCTTCACTTCCTTACACAGTAAGACTACTTCGGCTTCTAATGCTTCCCTTTCCTGATTGCTTTCTTTCAACTTATTTTGAAGTGACTCTTCAATACATTTTTGTTCTTCAACTTCAATTTTGAGACCTTGAACTTGTTCTTCAAGATTATTGGAACAGATCTTCTCAGCCTTGAGCTGTTTTATAAGCCCGATTTCCTCCTTAGAAAATTCTTCTATGGTCAATACTTATTCTTTGTTGTTTGATACCTCTTGTTTATTGTTCTTGGCCATAAACAATACTCTCTCATTGGCTTCTTCGCTATCATTGTCTTCATCAAATGATGAGCTCTATTCTTTAGAGAGAAAATTCCTTTTGGATCCTTTCTTTTTTTCTTGCTTATTGAATTTAATAAAGCCTTTCTTTCGTTTTGAGTTTCCATCACTTTTGTTCGGACATTTTGCTGCAAAATTCCCAACCTCACCACAATCACAACATATCAATTGAAGCTTACCTTTGAATTTTCCCTTACCAATTTTTAGTTTTATCGTAAAGTAAGCATATTCTTCATCTGAAATACCCTTTGCATCATCTCCCTTTTCTTCACACTTGCAGGTGCATGTCTTTTCAATTGAAGGTTTTCTCTCCTTATTGGTTTTCTTAGATGCAACGAATGCAGTTTCTAGATGTGAAGTACCTTCTTCTTCGTCAAGACTCATTTCATATGCTATGAGAACTCCATGTAATTCCTCTTTGTTGAGTTTTTCTAGATTTTCACTATATTTTAAGACAAATACCTATGGGTTGAATCTCCCTGGTAACATTTTAAGAATATTTCTTATAATAGTATTCTCATCAACTGGCTCTCCCAATCCTTCCAGAGTATTGGTTATTTCATCATGCATTGGAAGTATGCAGGAATGTTGCCATCTTCTTTCATTCTGAGTTGCTCAAATTTTGCTCTATATATTTGAAGTTTTGCTTCTTTAACATTTGAGTCACCTACATATATATTCTCAAGCTTTTCTCATACATTTGTGGCGGTTTTACAACCCAACACCTTATGATAAGCAGATTTAATAAGTCCACTGATAATAATATTCGTTGCTTTTGCATCATTTAACAAATTCTTCTTACCTTGTTCATCTGTGGTTGATTTAAATCCATTTTGAACATTTACCCATACTTCGTAACCTTCTGCCAAGAGATAGGCCTCCATTCCTCCTTTCCAAAGTGCATAATTATTTTCATTGAACAGAGGTACACCATTCTTGGTATGCTCCATGACCTCCTTCTAGCTGTTAAACTGCTATTGAATGAACCAAGCTCTGAAACCAATTGTTGAAAATACTAAGGGGGGGGGGGGGGGGGTGAATCAATATTCCTTTCAATTAGAGCTTTATTTAATCTTCAATTATTATCATTGTTTGTACAATGATAGCAGTAAACAAAAGGAACACAAATGCAGACATTTTTTAAGGTGGAAACCCTCTCCAGGACAAAAACCACCTTAATGCTTTTCTAATAATTCTTTAATATTCAACTCCAATTAAAAATAAAGCTCCAACTTCCTACAATGTAGAAAATCATTTTTCTCCAACTCCCACTGGATGGATGCTCCAATGCCTAAGATTTTTCAACATTCAACTGAACGGATGCCCCAACACCCAATGAGCTACAACTCACCCTAGTGCCACCCTACCACCCTAAATTTTTCACAAGCTTGAGCCTGTTGGTGACTTCATGCACTAGCCTAGCACCACCCTACCACCCTATAGAAGAATAAAACAAGAATGGACTCTTGTACCAGGGAAAATGGTCCACTCTACAATGATATAGAATGATGTAGAAGAAGAAGACACACTAGACCATAACCCCAAATGTGACACAACCACCTAATGATGATCCTAGACCTCCCGACACTGCCTCTTCAACTCTTGGTAGATAGACACTTGTACAATTTTTACATTGATGCATTTACAATGACTTAGTACAATGAAACCTTTACAATGACTGTATGCAGTGCTGCCCACTTGAAGACTTCCTGTGCTAAAATTTTTGCTGTTGTTTAGCACCTTTATTGCTTCTCTTGTCATACTACCCTCTGTTGCACCTTTCTTTGCTTTGTTGCCCTAGAAATTCTGGTCCTTTGCAGCCCTTGACAACAAATGATCTAGCTTTTTCTTGCCTTCTAGGATCTCAATATTGAATCTGTTTTATATCTGTTATTTCAACTCCCCAAAATGTTATCTTCATTTTATATTAGTACTTTGAGTCTTATTTCCAATGCCATAGGTTTGATCCAATTTGGATTATTCAAGAGAGAGTATGCCCAATCTCTCACAATGACCTAATTATGGAATGTTTCAATAGAGCGAACTTTTATGGCGTGCCACGTGTCAGTGTTTCTTCATTCAACTCTAAGATTGATACAGGGAAAACTAAATTCTGTTCACTATCTTCCACATTTTATAGAATTTCAATCCGATGCTCAAAGAGAGATTTATGATGATTTTCCCAAGGTCACTTCTTTGAGTTGAAGTTCAGGAGCCTGCCAAAACATTGACTTCCACCGATCATATCTCCAAACATATTGTGCACCTTGATCTAAAATTTTTACAAGATCTTCCTCAGGATTTCGGCTTCACCTCATACAAATTTCAGCTTCTGAACCTTCGTAGAAAAACTATTACAGTGCAAATTTCACGATGTCCTGTTTCAGGTAGCGAAATCCCTACATAAGGAGGATATGAGGATCACAATTTATATAAATGCTTAGGTTTAGAGGGGATTCAACAAGTGAATGTGGGAGGGATTTTAGGAGTTTAAAAATGATTAATTATTGACTTTTTAATGACCCATGCCACAACCTCATGGGGTTTTATCCCAATAACTGGGGTTACAAACTTCAAACATGAATATCTCTCAAACCGTGAAGAATTACGTGGTGTGCCATATATCAACGGAAACATCTCAACAAGTAGAAAGCATAAAAGGCATTATTGACCCAAAATATAATAATTTGGTAGGTAAAAATTTCCATGAAATATTGGGGTAGCCCTTGGTGCTGCTTGGGTTGACATCAATAACAACTGCTAATCAACACATCATTCATTAGGATATGTTAAAATGTATGAGTGGAGACTCTAACTAGTAAGAACACTCAACAAGTCAGGTGATGGGACTGCCAAATCATCATTCTTGACACATCATCAAGCACAACAACACATCCTTAAAAACCAAGAAGAATATTCTAGATTTCATTTTTCTTGTTTATTAATTAGTCATGGTCATTGCCACCTTAGGATAAGTTGTCCTGTTCAATAAACATCATGATGTATGGGTCATTTAAAATTTTTTAGTGAAGTAAATGGTGATATATTCCTATTAGGTTTTAAACTCTTTATAAACATAAATACCTCTATATTCTCTCCTTGTAATCAGATCCTTTTCGAATAAGGTGTCTTTAGAAATTCCGAGGGTCTAGCCCAGGCGGAAGACTTCATGTAAAAGGTCTCTAATTCTATAAATAGGGAGATGAGAGAATTAGAGATTGTTGATCAATGTTATACCAGATGCTACTTTTGTAATATTTTCCAGTGAGTAATATACAGTTGCATAAATATTTTTCAGACCTGAGATTATTCATGTACTCTTATGTTTGTTTGTCTTGTCTACCTTTTTAATGTCCATTCAGTTTAATTTATGGATAATGACATCGAATGCATGGTTAAACATGCTCCAACTTCCTTTATACATCTATTTTTCTATTCAAGTTATGTTTTTTTTATAAGAGTACGCATGCCTCAACTTCCATGGAATATTTTTATGTAATTGAGTTTCACACTAAATCCATGCCAAATGATAGCCATTAACTCACATCCTTCACCTGCTAAAAACCATTCAAAAAACACTCAAGGATTAGCCATATTTTTTTTACGAATTTTCTATTGAATATTATAAATTTCCTTGAGAGAGCCCTCTCAGGTTGGAAGGGTTGGCTTCCAACCATAAGTGGTTTGAAATAGTTACACTGTATTGACTGTTGAGCAGCCCAATTAGCCTCAGTTTGTTAATAACACCATGGACCTAAAAACCTTGAGTTTTCTCTATGTACACTTCTTCCTCAATCACACCATTAAGAAAAATAGTATTTACATCCATCTGATGTAAATTCCAACCCATAGAAGAGGCCATATAAATAATATATCTAATGGTTTTCTACCTACTAACCAAAGAAAAAGTATCATCATACTTTTCTCCCTGTTTTTGAGAGAACCTTCTAGCCACAAATATCTCCTTGTATTTTTCGATATTTCCATCCACTACATACATGATTTTGTATACCCATTTCGAGGACACCACTAATTTTCCTTCAAGTCTAGGCACAATATCACATACATCATTCTTCATTATCTATTGATATTATTCTATCATAACATCCTTTGATACTTACTAGCTACCTACTTCTTCATAGGTGGAAGTTTTAGAACCAATAAGATTAGTCATTAAAATTTCATAACTAGAATACCTCTTTCATCTCTTACTTTCCCTAAAGGAACCATGTACTACTGCATGTCCTACTTCTTGCAAGGTATATTTAAGCCATGTTGGTCTCTTCCTAATTTGAGGAATGATAACCGGGTCCACTAGATCGCTAGGCCCTTCTAGCTCTTATTGATTATCAACATGATGTTTAGAACAATTTGATGGACTAGAACTTTCTTGCTCCTTGGGAGCTTCATGTTCTTTGTCCTAATCAGAGTCCATGGGAACTTATTTGGATTTCCAATAGGCCACATTCTCATCAAAGATCACATCCCTACTAACTTAAACATGCTTTTGTCCTAAAACATATATTATATAAGCCTTTAATGACTCGTTATAACCAATGAATATCCCTTTCTTTCCTGAAGGATCTAATTTACTTCTCTTAGATTTATGTACTTGAATATAAACAAGGCAGCCAAATATTCTCAAATGACCAACTTGAGAATTATTTCCTTTAAATGCTTCTTCTAAATTATTGTCTTCCAAAATTCAATGAGGACTTCTATTTTAAATGCAGACAACAACCATAGATGCTCCGCTCCATAGAAACATAAGAAAGTCTTCATCATGCATCGTTTCCTTCACAAATTCTTCAATAGTTTTGCTCTTTCTTTGAGAAAATCATTTTTGTTGTGGATTTTAAGGGATTATTAACTCCCTCTTAATACTATATTATTTACAAAATGCAATGAGCTCCTTGGAGGTGTATTCACCTCCATCATAGGATATTAACATCTTGATCCTCTTTCCCTCCAAATTTTCTACTTCGTCCTTAAATTATTGAAACTTGTCAAAGAATTCATCATTCATATTCATGGCATAGATCCACTTCTTATGAGAGAAATCATTGAGAATGATCATATAGTGTAAATATCCTCCAAGATATTTTACTCGCATAGAACCACATAAATCGTAATGGACTAGATCCAATATTTCCTTATATATACTTTGATTATTTAGAAAAGGATTCTTAACATTATTCGTGTTGGCGGATTAGATTCTAATAGACCTACTATTTCTGATGCAATGGCCAACAACATTATTCTTATTGGTGCATTGGATTCTAATAGACCTAGTATTTTTGATACAATGGCCAAAAAAGACCCACTTAGAATTGGCCCTTTCAGAAACACCCAGGAAGTGAGTGAAGTATCACCCAAGACACTAATGGGTCACTATAAAATTTATGTTTCCACAAAATGATAATATTTTCCTGTGGTTGATGACCAAAAACCTTTATCTGACACATACTTCACTAACTTGCTACTACTGTGCACTATACAAGGTGTTAATCCTTCCAGCCCATTATACAGTGCAAGAGTCTGAGAGAAGTGTGCACGACAGATAACAATAGGTGATAGCTATAGTCATTATGGTTTGAATCAACACTACACCCAGATTAATCCTCATATAGATATAAAAAATCAACCATTAAAGATAACCATTTAAGAAAAAATCGATCTGAGACCCCAACGAATCTCCTACCGAAAAATAAACATTAGTTTTTCACTTTGACCCTCTTACAACTATTATTCCCTTCATGCCCATTCGTAAAGGTTCAACACAAAAAACATCACAGGTCCAAACCAGAACATATCATCTCCATATGCAACAATACCATACCACATTATTAATATAATTTTTTTATTATTATTAACAAGTGTTATACATAGTCAATCTATCATAAGTTATATAATAAACTAGCGCATAGTACCATCATAAAAAATCAGAGAGATGCACAATAGGAAATGGAGAAAGTTATCCATTCATTGGATTATATTCATATTAGAAAAGAGACATTGTACCCATATTTACATACATTAAATTTGACAATATCACTGGCCTTCAGTAATATCATGATGCACTAACAAAAACTAGACTATTACTATAAAGGCCAAAATCATATAATAGAAACCATATTCACTACAAGGAGGTTTCCTAGCAGTGAAAGACTCAACCAAATACCTATTAATTACAATATTTAGACACATAAATCAAACATATACTGCTGCTAATTATTCTCATTCTTTGTCCTCAACAACCCTTCTTGTCATTGCCTCGAAACCTCTCAAACCCAATTAGTTTCTCTTCTGACCACTCTAGTTGCCCTGAAAAAGTATTGGGATATTTTCCTCATCCTCCTAAGATGTACATGACTATCAATAGTTGTCCAAAATATCCTTCCCACCATTCAAATCCACTCTGGATTGTCTTCTCTTTCCTAAAAATATCTCCATCTTCCAATTAGCCATGCTCTCCTCATCTAGCTCCACTTTTCTACAACATCCTAACTCTCAATATTATCCTACATGCACCTTCCCTTTTTTAGCACCTCTACTATCCTCCTTTATGGCTTCCACCTGTGTTGTGCCCTACCTTGTACACCAACCCTATGGTATGCTACTTTTGTACTCCTTATGCCTACTCCAAGGTACTTCACTTACATTATTGTGCAAAAAAAATCTAGGCTCCTGTGAAAATTATGAAATCTGGAATCCTATTGCAATACTGATAATGTTTCTTCTATTGTTAAATAAATTAGAAATTTTATTTTAATTTTCCCATGAAAAATATCCAAACATATACATTTCAACCTTCACAAAATAAATACGAAAATAAATTTTGGAAAATTAGGGAAACTCTAGCGCACACGCACAAAGATATTGACACATATATTTTTGGACAATTGTCCCTGGAAAAACCCAATGCAGGAAAACCGATGTAGCAGATGAGTGTTTCTTTATTAATATTCAACAGTAATTCATGTACAAAAATTCAGACAGCAAGATAGAGGAAAAATACTGAGAGAAATTTAGTGATAAATTTATCACTCTCCACAACGATCCTCTGACCCCGAAACATGCCCTCTGCCCTTACATTAGTCTCACTATGTCACCCTCTAAACAATGAGTGTGTAGTGCTCTGCTTTGTTGTGTCCTTCCTCACACTGACCCTTCCTAAATTCATCCCGCACTCTTGGACTATTGTTGATACCCTCTCTCTCTCTCACGTACATATCACCTGCTGGCTCTATCTCCTCCGTTGAAATTCAGCCACTGAGAAAATCGATCTACCTGGGCAACTGAGTAACTGCACTGGTGTTTTCTCCATCTAACCATCAACTTTTTCTTATAATTTTATGTTAAAGAACTGACAATAAATATTAAAACATAATCAATGGCCCAGATTATTTACATATTGATCTGTATGAGTTTCTAGAATATTCACACCATGAATTAATTAATTCTAATTAATTAATCATATGTCCTAAGTTCAGACTTAGGAAATATTAAAAACTAATTAATAAATCTAATTAAGTCATCTCTAGGTGGAATTTCTAGAAACAATTTATGGGTATTGGAGAATACATATATTCGAGCCTCTCCACCAAATCTTCTGGCTAGAACACATGAGATGCTACAAAAACTAGCACTCTCTTAGAGAGGAAAGTGTTATAGTGTTACAAATGCTGCCATAAGACATCGTCTCTACATCATCTCCTATCATGTTTTTGATGTCTAGCTATTTCTTCTCACCAAATACTGTGTAACTCTGATATGCGATGCATCTGTGCTATTGCTAACCCTCCTATATTGTTGTCAACTATTGCATCTCCACTGCAACTCCCTCTCCTATGTTGTTATTGTAACTAAGAATCCATCTATTTCTGCCACTAAAACAGGTTCTCCATGATATCCATAGGTTCCCTGAACTTCATGAACTTAGGTCTCCTTAGATATTTTGTCAGTATGTAAGCTACCTAATCTCATGTGGGAACATACTGCAGCTGGACTACCCTACGCTTAACACAGACTCTGATGAAATGAAATATGATGTCAATTTTCTTCGACATATCATGAAATATTGAATTCTCGGAGAGTTTTATGGAACTCTAATTATCACAGTAAACATTAGTCTCCCCCATATTCATCCTGAAAAAACTCACTGGCAACTTCCTAAGCCATATAGCTTCGCATGTAGCTGCGTTGGCTTCCATATATTTAGCTTATTCTAAGCTTGGTACTACTAGATGTTGTTCCTGATACACCAAGAGACCATCCCTAATCCAACACTGAAATAATACCCATAGGTACTTTTCCTTTTCGTTGAACTACATGCCCAATCTACATATGTGAATTCTCTCAATCTGACGTCATCTCCTCAAGTATATTTCAACCCATATCTGACTATTCCACACACATATCTAAGAACGTGCCTAGCTGCTGCCCAATGTACCCCTTTCTATTCCACCATGAACTAACTAAGGGTATGTTACACGTTATTTTGTCACCATGACATTTAACTATCAATATAGGCTCATCACTACCTATATTATGCTCCCTTAGAGGTCAAAAACCATAATCTTCCTAAGCCAACTCTTGGAATTGGAGAAAATCTCATTAAAACACTTAAAAGTGTAACTCTGCACTTTTCCTAGCTCTTTCCTACAAATCCATAGATATTTGTGCTATAGCCTACGGCACATCCTACACGTTCTTCTTATAAAACCTGCAGACCCTTGTAAACAGTCAAATAGAGGAAAAATTAACTTCTAGAAGCCCATCTAGATGAATATTCTCCCAACTAGAAGCTTCTATAGGCATGATCAGTTCGAGCTTTATCCCTCCACTCATGGAGCTCTATCCCTCCACTCATGGAGCTTATCCCTTGGTCTATGGAGATCAAATCCCTTCATGAGAGGAATCCATCCCCCTCTTCATGGAACTGAAACCACCTCCATTCCCCTATAAATTGAGCTCATGTTTCAGTCTCAAGGGTAAACATACATATTAGTTGTTGAAGGAATTCTCAAAAGAGCATAGTCTCTACACTAGTTATTGGTATGAGAATGATCACACACTCATGTCCATAATTTCATGCTAGTTCAGAGAGAGGAAGGCTTGTCAATATGGAGGAGGAATGATTGTTCAGGACCCCGAGAGGAAATTACGACATCAAGGCAGCAGGTTGTAAAGTTACTCTTTCATTTAAGATAATACATAAGGATCTTTTTTTCTCATTGAGTTGTTCTAATGTCTATTTGAATAATTCAATACTTAGAGTCCTTGATAATTAAGTTAGATTAGTTTTTCTTAATTATTATATGTTGCAGGTGCTTTTAATTCTTTTGTATGTCTTTGATTACATGTTCTACTTACTAAAGAACCCTCTTTGGAGCGACTGGATAAAATACTGCACCGAATGTCGGATTTCAAGGTAGGGGCATGTCCTCTTTATTTGTTTATAATAATTTTGAATCGCATATAATATAGAGAAAATGATTTACAAATGGATGAATGTTTCTAGCTATCTATAGGATACTAGGGAGATTTCTCTTGTCCGCAAGAGGGATTAATCCACATAACAGGGTATTTACAACGAATAGATGTATCGCCTAGTGTTGACCAGATACATGAGCGACCCATTGAGTTGTCTGTATATGGTGGGGCCTACTTCCCTGTCCCATGATGCATATATATTATTCCAACTGATGATAATTGGTGTTTTCATGGTTTGACAGTCTTTAATTCTGAATATCTTTAGAATATCTATAGCATATCTCCCTTGCCCAAGGAAGATCTCCCCTTTCTTCTGTCATACTTCCAATCTTAGAAAATAGTGGATCAGCCCCATATCCTTCATGTTGAATTCTTCTTCAAGGTTCCTTCTGCAATCCTTTATGAGCCTTGATGATCCTGTTAAAATTAGATCATCCACATGAAAAAATAGAATGAGAGGCTCATTATCCACCATCAAATAGTAGATATTGGGATCTGCATCACTCTTGATTAATCCCAACTGCTATAAATAACTATCAAATCGACCATACCATGCCCTAGGTGACTTCTTGAGACCATATAGGGCTTTCTTCAACCTGCATACATGAGTGCACTTCACATGAGTTTAGAATCCTTCATGTTGCTCTATATACACCTCTTATTCTATCACCCCGTTCAAGAATGTTGTCTTGATGTCCATCTAGTGAATCTTCCATCCCATCTGCGCTACTAGGGATATAAAAAATATGATAGAGGTATATCTTCAAACTGGGGTGAAGGTATCTTCATATTCTATCCCTTGCTTCTGTGCATACCCCTTCTCCATGAATCTGTCTTTGTACTTCTATAAACTACCATATGTAGTGTACTTGATCTTGTAGATCCATCTGGAACCTATAACTAGTATGTCTTTTGGTCTAGACACTACCTCCCAAACCTCATTTGTCATGATAGAATTGTATTATTCTACCATGGAATCCACCGACACCTGATTCTCTATGGCTTCATAAAAGCTGGAGGGTTTGCAGCCTGAGCTACTAAGGATTGGTATCTGTCAAACTGCCTAAGTTGTTTCTTGTTAGTTCTAGGAGCTCCAGCAAACTCCTGTGCGTCCCTCAAATTTTGACGAACTTCCCTACTAGCTCTACCACTGGTGGTAGAAGGTTCAATCAGCTACTCCCCCTATTCCTACTGCTCTATCTACTGAGAACTCCCTGGATCTCCTACTACTGAGGAGATATTTGGTCATTATATGCAATCCCAGTAACCATACTCCTACCTATCCTACTTGATGTCCCTGTTGTTGTTGGACTAACAGAACATCTACTAATATATCACCTGTAGGCATCTCTCAAGATCTTCTGAAATGTTTTTCTTCCATGAAATTTACATCTCGCCTTACTACAATCTTCCTGTTGCTAGTAATGTAGATCATGTATGCCTTTGTGGTCTTGCTATACCCTACAAGGAAACCCTTATCTTTAGTTTGATCCAATTTACTACACTTTTCATATGGAATGTGGAAATAAGCCACACTCTCAAATATCCTCAAATTACTTACTTTGGGTTTCTTCCCTATGAAGACCCCCTCTAGAATTTTCTTCCCCAATACTCTCCGAATATTTATGTTTTGAATGTACATTGATGTGTTGCATGCCTCCACCCATAAAAATATAGACAAATCATGGTCATCCAACATAGCCTTTTAAACCCTGAATATATTTTTTTTCTTCCTCTCTGACACTCCATTCAGTTGTGGATTATATGGAGTTATCCATTCTCTTTTGATACCTTCCCTTGAACAGAATTTTGTGAAGCCTTTATCCATGTATTCTCCACCATTATCTGAACGTAGTACCTTGATATTTTTCCCTGTTGTTGGGCCGGAATTTTGAATTACAAATAAATCATGATTCCCTAGATAGATGCTAGTCTAGAACAACAAGTGAAAGACTATACGACTATTTTTCCTAACTCAAAATTGATACACAGAGTATTGGAGGCTTACTTTATCAGTCGCTTCCAAATGGCTCCTTCTGTCGCTTCTATTGCAGCTTCAAATTCAAGCGGTTTTTTGGGCTGAATGCTTCCTGAAAGAAATAACACTAAAAAATAAGAATATGCAAGAATATAGATATCTATTCAAGCTAGTTAGCTAAATCAGTAAAGCATAAACCATACACATCAACCAAGATCTTGCAATATGGAAAATCAAAGCCAATACAGATGCATATAGGGAAAAATAAGCAGTACTCTTTATTGATGATAGAAGGAGAGGTTACAACCTAGTGAATAATTTGAAGTGACCTTCCAGCAACGTTCCCAAACCTCATCATAGTATAAATCTCTCTAGCAGCAGCTACACAAATCTAGCTCTCAATTGAAAATCCTCCAACAATTCTCTACTGAAATTCTTCCTCCTCAAGCACTTAGATCTGTGCTCAATTTATAGATGAACTGTAGGTTTTTTTGCAATCAATTACTTTCCAATAATAGGAAATACATGATTCCAGTCATGTAGATGTCAAATGGACACTTGGATCCGAAGCTTGACACGTGAACCCTTCTAGAAGGCATTGGCCAAGTGGAGATTCTAGAACAATGAGAATTTCGCTCCCAATGTGACCAACGCACCTGTGAATGTCAGGAAGTGATTTTCAGAGTAGCCTTGCATGGGGCTACCTGCATATGCAACACACTTAGGCCCCTTAAAGCCTACATTGATGAGCTCTTATATGCTATATAATAAGCTTCAAACCTTGGAAACCTTTTCTTGATGAAAGTCTTGCTTGATTTGTCTTGTTTCTTGTTTTAGGGCATGTAGCAACTGAAATGATAGGGAAAGGCCCTTGATCATTGGTCCTGGATATGATGTCTATTTAACTAGGTCATTGGGAATGGTGCGCAAATTGACCTATGACAATTTCCCCCTAAAGCATGAGAACCAAATAATAAGAACATTTGATTGAGATGCTTTACACTGTGATGAGTCTGGAAACGAAGTGGAGTGGTCACCTGCATAAATATTAAAATACATTACATCATGATATATCCTCTTTGATCATAATTGTTGAGGGTAGGCATTCCCATGTTCAACACATAAAAAATCTAATAACATGTACATAAATCAGAAAGTCGTCTTCATTGGAATGTTGCCTAGATGCAGACATGCCTACAGATATAGGTCCATGTTTGGATGACAATCTGTATGTAAGGTCACCATAAAGATGATGTGTAAAAAAATATTTAAATCGCAACCCGTATGGCTAAAATTAGATCCGGGGTCTTCTCATCTAGTTCACTCGATCACTGGGGTACAAGTCTAGCCATGCGAATATATGATTTGTAGTTGAACATGGAAGGACATCGTTTGATTACCAGCCAATGATGTGAGATGTTAATAAACATGAGAGAACCACCATTAATGTCAATGGCCCTCAAGGCACAACAGTACATTTTGTAAGGCGTGAATATATGATTTGATTTCAAACGCCAAACAAAATCTTTCGGTCAAAGGTCTGGAAGCGAGGATCTTATTGATGTTGTAACAAGCCTCTTCGTATTGGAATCTAATGTTTCTAAGTGAACTTCCTGGATATTGATTTTTTGTCGACAAGAAGTCACCTTATTACAAAAATGGAGTTATTGATTTTGGATACAAAGGTATGACTTGGTATAGCAATTTTCAAGGATGACGCTCATGAAAATGAAGGTTTATGAGTATTGGAGAAGGATGAGCTTTTAATCACTAGATGACTTCTCTTGAACATATCGATGACACTGTGATGAGCTGGCAGCATTGACCCAAAACCGAAGTGAAGGTATGTTGAACCATAGGTGTGAATGAACTGTCAAGATGATTATCCAACCCAAACAGTCACAGACATGGAGTGAAAAAAGTGTCATGTTCAAGAGCGACTTGCTACCAAAAAGAAACTTTTCTCACGTTTCACAAATTTTCCCCGGTCATTTATCAATCAGTACCTCTTTATTTTTTAACAATATTGAGGAGCATAACACTTGATTGATCTATAACTCAACCCTTCGGGAAAATAATGTATCGCTATTTAATAATTTAATGAGTCTAGCGATTAATGAAACTTGATTTTTTCCATGATCTACAAGCCCATCACTATTTTATGTTTTAATGAGCTTAACGACAGTGATAGCCCGGTCTTTTTTCATATTTATAGAGTTTTAAAAAGAGGATGAAAGAGAACTCCAAAAGTAATTTTTCATAAATTTGCCACTCAGACCCAAAAAAGTGTAAAATAATATCTGAGAGAACCTCTTTGGTCATGTTTAACCATGGTATTCATTTTTTGTAAATAATCCATCTCAATCCGGAAAAGGGTTAAAATTATACTAAGTAGATATCAATTCATTTACTTTAACAAGCTCAAAAAGACAAGTGCTTGGTAATATTTTCACATTATCGGAGTCTAAAAAGAGCTGAAAGAAGACTCTAAGGGTTCCTTTTTTCCTATTATTGAAGCTTGAAAAAGAGATAAAAGTGCGCTTCAAATCCTTTTTCGTTTTTAACAAAGCTCAAAAAATAAGGAGAAAAAGTATGTTTTGTGGTCAAGTCATTATTTGAATAAATATGCATGACTAATATATTTATCAGTTGTATTTCCTATTCAGAACAACATCAAATGGATTAAAAATACATGTTTCATGACAAAAACATAATAAAACTATATTCATAGTAATAAATTTAACTTGCAAACAATTAAATGACTATAAAAAAGTAGTTTCACTATTCATTACCATTCCATAGTTACCATTTTCATTTTGGAGCTCTGAACCTAATTTTGCCCCTGAAATTCAGTCGTTGATTGCGATCGTTTCTGTGGATGGATTTCATCGCTGTTTGATCCAAGTTAGTACCATGAACCTTCTATTCCCTTTGGTATTCATTTCATTTCCATTCTTTGCATATTTTTAGGGTTTTAGGGCCCCTAGGGTAAATTCTGCCCAAAATGAGAACAATGCAACCCTGAATGTCGAAACCTGCATTTCATAGTAGGTACAGTGAAGGGTACCTGCATGTGCAACGCACTTTCTCAGCCCAGGGAGTGCATTGGGCATAGTTCAAGTTTTTGATTTTTATGTTTTGCCCAAAATTTGCCTAGTTTTTTTGCAATGAATAGAATCTAATGGATCTTATAGTTTAATTTTAGGTTCCCATTGGATTATAATGACAATTACATGGAAGGAAAGAGAACATGAAGAACAAGATATGGTTGCCTTGAATGATCCGGGTACTGTAAGAGCCCTAAGAGATTGTGGAATACTTAAGTACTTAAAATTGTCGGGAATGAGGCAACAAATAGAATTCTTGGAGTTCTTAGTTCGAGAATGGGATCTAGTGATAGAGGCATTTCACATTAAGAACAAAGTTATTCCCATAAGAGTTGAGGACATTTTCTTTCTCACAGGTTTTTCAGGGAGATGTTTGCCCATTTCTCTCACATGGTCTATCATTGGAGGAGAGACAGTGAGGGATTATGTTATGAAGTATTGCTATCTAGGGGAAAAACCTAGCAAATATGGAAAAATAAACATCCGGGATGTCAAGTATTTGCCTTTGAGAACCATCCTTTTCACGATCGCTAAACTTGCTAGCACCGTTACACTACATGTAGCGAATAGATCGTATCTACAGTATGTGCTAGAGTGCTTAGAGCCCACATTCTTCAACTGGTCTGAAGCTATTCTATCTTAGATAAAGGAAAAACTGAATAAAGAAAAGGGAGGAAGGAAGAAAAATTTTAGTTATGGTTCAATCCTTATCTCCTTTCCTTTGGAATGGATTCCACTGATGGAGCCACAACATATAACACTGGATATATCTAGTCCTCGATATCATCGAATGCATAGATGGGTAGAACTCATGGGTCGGGATGTAGGCCAATCGACCATTGTGTTCTCTATTGCATTCTTTTCCTAGTTCCAGTGACAGATCATCGCCATCGATGAGTACGCATATGCAGGCATCGAATTCCGAGGAGATCCATATTTAGTATTACCGGAAGGCGCTCAGTGGGGTGCAATAGGTAAGAATGATTTAACCATGTTTTTTTTTTTATTTCTTTCCAAGTCTAAACTAAATGTTTGATGTGATGTAGATATTGGTCATGTTCAACCAGTAGAGGAACTGGAGCGCGAAGTAGATGCACCAGAAAAGAGGGTTGTCTGGAGAGTAGTCCTTCAGGACCTTGATATGGTTGAGACTTTGGCTGAGCTTCAACAGCACATAGAAGGGTTGACCTTGAGGATTTTGGATTGCCAGATTGAAGAGCTTCCCATGTGACTGCAGCGACACACTATTGGGGTTCCTAACTGTTGGATGTGGTTACTCCATAGGATTGCTATATCTATAGCATGGTAGCATGAGCACCACTAGTTTACTTGTGACATTTTGCATACATTTTTGAGGTCAAATGACCAATGTGTATTCAACACAAATTTTTTAAGAACCTATAACTATTTATCTATATTATTTCATAGTTTTTCCTATGTTTAATGTGTAATCCTATTCAATTATGTGATTTTGTTCTTTACCTATGTCGCAAATGTCTGTCTAAAACTTTATTAGCTAATGAATCAATCAAAGTGTTCAAATTTCTGGAAATATGTTGATATTGAACAAAATCAAAATGTCTTTCCAAAATTCGAACCCTTAGGAACAATCTAAGAAGTGTTGGATTTATAACAGTATAAACACTAATAAGTTGTAATAACACAAGTTGTGAGTCTAACATTATGATTATGTGGTTAATGCCAAATGAAATGGAATCAGAGAGAAGTTCGATCAACGCGCTATACTTAGCAATATTTTTCGTCAATCTACCAATACAAATCCATTGAAAACTCACTAACTCTTCGTTCGAAGCGAAAATGGCCCACGCTGCAGAGGATAGATTATGCGTACTATGACTAGCACCATCCGCATATCCAACAAATGGTTCTGAAGATTCAGTCATCTATGATGAAATGTAAAGCAGATTACTAACATCAAGAAAAATCTAAAAACAAATTAAGATAGTGAATGAAAATCAACAACATGTATACAATATAATACAAAAAATTACTACGCTCATGATTAAGCATAGTAACGTTTCAAATACAACCCATTTCTAAGTTGTGCCAATGGAATTCCATCGTAATCAACTAACTCGTAGGCACCCTTAGCAAGAACTCTTTTGACAATATAGGGGCCATGCACAATGGTTTGAATTTCCCTGTACCTATCACATCAGCTTCTCGATCGTAAATAAGGACCAAGTCGCCCTCCGAGTAGATGTGAGGCTGGAAATTTTTGTCGTATTATGACTTTATATGTCTCTTATGCACTCTGTTGGCAAATTGGGCTTCACGACGTGCTTCATCTAGATGGATGAGTTTAAGGAGATGCACTTCTTCTTCTAAGGTGTCATGTAACAAGTCTATCGTGAGTTTTAACGATGACCTTTCACATTAGATTGGTAAGATAGCTTCTAGACCATACACCAATTGAAAAGGAGTAAATCCAGTTGTGTTTATCCCCGAGGTTTGATACGCTCACAAAGTGGAGTACAGGATCAAATGACAGTTCCTTTTATGGACTCCTATCATTCGTTGAAGCATTCGTTTAAGAATTTTGTTAATAGCCTCAACTTGTCCATTTGATTTTGGATCATAAGGAGTAGAATTATCATGCGATAATCCTAACTTGGTAGTCAATTCAGAAATCATATGGTTGTGAAAATTCTTGCCATGATACATAACTATAGCCTATGGGAGTCCAAACTATGCAATAACATGGTTGAAGAAAAAAAATGTAGCTGTTTGACCTATGTTATTAAATGTAGGCATCACTTCGGCCCATTTGGTAAAATAGTCGACTACGAAAATAATATAACCATGCCCCCAGGACGAAGGAGGGTTACAGGTCATGAAGTCAATACCCCATTTCGTAAATGGTCTAGCAGAGACAACAGGATGCATTGGCATTGTCAGTTTGTGGATTTTAAAATAAAAAATATGGCATGCATGACAATTTCTGATTGCGAGGATGCAATCTCGAAAAATAGTAGGCCAAAAGTAACTAGCCCAGAGTATCTTCTGCACGATAGCATATCCAGATAAGTGTCCACCACAAGCCCCAACATGACAATCATTTAACACTTTTTCGGTATCGACACTACAACGATAAATCGTATCGCCGACGATCAGATAATATTTTTCTTGGTATCATATACGTCGTTGTTTAGAGTGAGAGGTATTAGGTCAAAAAGTTTGGGTTTAGAGATAAATGATGAAATCCCCATACCAAGGATCAAATGATGCGATCAGAAAAAGAGACTCATCTGGAATAGATGGTTCCAACGTAGTAGCAGTACTATCATAGGGAAGGACACAGAGAAGCTCATCCAAAACTAAATACTTCTTTGACTTGGATTTGATGAATTCCAAATCAAATTTCTGAAAAATGATAATGCATTTTGAATATTTTCCCCCCAGAAATTGACGTGATAAGTTACAGGTCATGGGGTTGCAATCCGAAACTATTGTTGTTTTTGGAGCAGGATATAATGGTGAAATCTTTGGACAGCTTGAATAGCTGCCAAGGCAAGCTTTTCCATGTACAAGTACTTAACTTCTGTATCATTAAGATTATGACTAAAATAATAGATCGGATGTTCAATTCCATCTTCCACTTGGACCAAAACCATAGCAATGGTCGTTTCAACCGCGACGATATATAGGAAATAATCATTTTGATAGTTAGGAGGATACATTAATGACGCTCGGACAAGAGTTTCCTTGACATCATCAAAAGAAGCTTGTGCAACTTGATCCCAATGGAAGGGAACC
Organism: Pinus albicaulis; assembly: GCA_034641835.2. Taxonomy (NCBI): domain Eukaryota; kingdom Viridiplantae; phylum Streptophyta; class Pinopsida; order Pinales; family Pinaceae; genus Pinus; species Pinus albicaulis. The sequence continues at coordinate 1,445,339,466 of CM076580.1, forward strand.
CCCTTTTTTAATAATAGAGTAAATCCTTTAGCCATTTTGGTGTAGTTTGGAATGAACCTTCTCAGGAAGTTAGGCTTTCCTTGATGTTTCTGTATCTGAAGTAAGTTTGATGGTGCAAGCAAATCAAGAATGGCCTGAACCTTCAGTGGGTCTATTCGAATTCCTTCTTTTGAGACTACGAATCCTAGCAATCGACCAGAACCAACACAAAACACACATTTATGTGGATTGAGGTGTATCTTGTAGTGTCGGTAGCATAATAAAATGGCTCTCAAATGCATCGGGTGATCAGTCTGATTTCGTGAATGCATTGGTAAATCATCTAGATATGGTTGAACAATGTGCTTGATGTCATAGAAATCATAATCCATTGCTCTCTAAAAATTTTCCCCAGCATTCTTTAAAACAAACGGTAGTTTCCTATATTCGTATGTGCACCAGGGACAAATTAATGTTGTCTTATGTTGGTCATCTGGCCGGATATTGATTTGATTGTAGCTGGAAAATCTATCAATGAACGAGAATATTTCGCATCCAGCACAATCGTCAATAATCTGGTTGATAAAGGGAGTAGGATAGTTGTCTTTTGGACAAGCATGATTAACATCTCGTTAATCGATGAACACTCTAATGGTTCCTTGTTTTTTAATAATGGGAATGATATTAGAAACCCACTCAGTTAGCGGAATAGGGTAAATGAAACTAGCACACGAAATTTTTTAAAATTCTACTTTGATGGCAGTGGCTTTCTTTGGATGAACAGGATGAAGTTGTTGTCGCACCGGTTTGACATCAGGATACATATTAATAGTGTGTTCAACTATACTAGTATCTATGCCTAGCATTTCCTCGTAATACCAAGCGAATATGTCATGAAATTCATGAAATAAAGAGCGATATGAATCAAGTTCTGATGGAGAACAAGATACACTGACATGAATATTTTCTACAACGCCTGGTTTGGTCGAAATATCGATAGAGATCGTTTCTTCAATAACTGATAAATTTCGCTCAGAATCAATTGCATTAATCGTAAATAATTCGAAAAGAGAGTTTTGATGGATGGGTGATATGATTCACTGAGATTTTTTTCTTCATAATCAAGAAGATGGGAATGATGATTGTTTTCGTGCTCTATAAAGTTGATCAGATGATCTTTCCAATGGGTTAGAAGTTTTCTTTTTCTTTGATTTCCCCTTTTTCTTACTTCCTGGTTGGTTTTCACTTTTTCCTTTGTCAAATGAGATGACATTAATTTCGGAAGTAGGAGCAGGATCAGATGCAGTAGCGTGGTGTGTGTTTGCAGTGCCTATCAATCCATCTACAACATGAGAGTCCTTTATTTGAGGAGGAACATTGAAATTAGATTACGACGCATTAGGAATTTTTTCATAGAGCATGTGAGACTGAGTATAAATCAAGTCTAAATATTGGGCACAAGCGATAACTTTCTCTTCTGCGACGATGCCACCTTTAGCCACATCCTCAATTATAGATGGTAACAGGGACTTAATGAACCATTCAGCAAGGAGATGATTGGGAAAAAATGTCTTAACCATTCGTCGACAGCTAAGCCAATCATGAATATGATCAGAAATGTGAGTAGCATTAGTCTGTTTGAATTTGGTCAAGAGTTTTGTTCCAGTTTTGTATCTGATCGGTAACTGGAAGTGGATCAAAAATATAGTAGCTAAAGCAGTGAAACTTTCGAAAGAAGCTCTAGGTAACTCAATGTACCATTTAGTAGCCAGACTTGTGAGCGTACGCTGGAAACGACGTAGTTGAATAGAATCATCATTCAAGGAATTTGATGAACACCATAAATGATAATTCATGACATGAGTTGACGGATATTCTCCAGGGTTTCCATTGAATTTAGAAATATCGAAGGGTAATTTATGAGGTATCACCGGCCACCAAGGAGCATAATTTATAGGATCATTAGTTAACCGGTTTAAATCTGGTAATTCCAAAGTTGCAACAAAAGGCAACTTTCGATTAAGGTCAGGTTTAGCATAGCCAGGGTAAGATGTAATTTCTTGGGCAATAGGCCTTTGAGTACCAGCATACAAAATCTTCTTCTCGTAACCCTAATAGGGGTTGTTTTTCATAGCAAATGCTTAAGGATTCGGTTGACCAAAACCTGGATATGATACTTGAAGAAATGAAGTTTGGGGAATTTGCGCTTATGGCTACTAAGGGGTTTGTCCACCAATGTTATAACCCAAATTAGAATAACTTGGATTCGGTTGATATGTATAACCAGGTTGCGTTTGTGACATCCCATAAAATGGTACACTAGCTTGTGAATAAATGATTCCTGATACAAGTTGTTGTAAATAAACCAAAGAATTTTGAGTCTGTGGACCCAACATTTGATGATATTGAGTCGAATAACCCACCTGATAAGGTTGATGTACAATATTTTGATTTTGTAATAGGGGTATAGATGTATTAACAAGTGGTAATGAAGTGGGTGTAACAGGTTGAACCGGGTGATACGAGAGTACAACTGTTTGTGGTTGGATAGGCAGAGTGGGCTGTCATTGAAAAACATTCATGTCAACATTAGTTTGACCAAAAATTGTCTGAGTACTATCATATTGGGTGACCAAAGGTTTCCCCGCAACATAAGGAGGATAATAAGACGGAAAATAATTTTCTCCAAATGTTGGGAGTCTAGTTGATATGGTACTTAAAGGAATCGACCCAAAAGGACCGACTTGATATTTCCCTGATGATGTATGTATTGGATCAATTTGTTCAGTACTAACGATAGGACTACCAGTTAAAACACCAGATGATGACATTGGCAAAGACCATGATCGTGAAGATGCACCAGAGAAAGTGCCAGACAATGATTTGTAACCTGTTGGGATCGAAGGGCCACCGTGAAAATATGACTATGGTGAGGTTGTGAACATCGACGGAGTAGCGAGGGTATGAGATGAAATAATTGGAACAGTATACCCAACTGAAGATGTCGGTTCAGACATGGTTTTTTAACCCAATGTATACCCTCGAAAATCAACGGGAGATTGAATCTAAACAGGATCAACAAAAGTAGATGGAAACAATTGAGGAAAATACTGGTACAAGTAAAGGTCCTCCCCAAAATGGGTTGGAGTTAGAGCTATATCATCTTGTGGGATTTCTTCAATCGCAAGTAAACTAGGAGGAAGAACTTCACTGTAATATCCCAAAATAGGGAAGTTCTACAAAAATGAGAATATCTTAAGATATTCTAAAGTTAGAGCTACAAAAATACATGAACATAAATGAAATTAATGCAGAAAATTATCTCATAAAATTTGTATTAACCACCTTTCCATCAGATTATGAACATATCAGCACAAGTATGCCTTTATACAATGTCTCCAAGTAGGGAAAAGCAACAAAATAGACACTAAAAATGTTATTCCCAGGTAACTGTGTGATAATAAGGGGAAATAAAATTTGGATCCCTTAGCATATATATTAAGGCCCTTACATACAAAAGGGGATCAGAAACAAATCCCTTTTGATAGGTTAAACAGATCTCCCGGCCTTACAATGACTTAGAAACACCCAAATCCCATGACTTAGACTATGCAGAAAAGACTAAAGGATGTACAACATTATCTCATGAGGGTTTCTACAAAATTGCAATAGAAAATTATAGATCTAGAGATTGATGGCACAATATGCTAAGAAAACAAAGATCTGGTCTCCTTATTGCATTGTAGAGATAACCGGGCAATGGTTTCTTGAAAGCATGAGTACATAAAAGAAAAGATCTAAATATTGAGCTCAAAAATAAGCATTATTACTACAAAATTACATTAACATAGTTTAATAATGTACAAGAGGGATAAGAATCCCTTTTTCTAGTCTTCTTGAAAAAGGGTTGGCCCTTTCCCTAAGAAACTAGCTCAGAAACAAGGCCTAAAACCTTGCTGCAACAACTCTCTAGAAAATGACGTAGTTCCTACAAGGGACTGTGCTGTAGGAGAGTAGAGGTGCTTTGGCTAAGTGCCAAGATATGAAATGAGCTCAGAAATCTTGTTTTCTGATCTCTTAAGGGAAGGAAGGCACCCTCTACTGAGAACACAGACCTAGGAGTGGAATGAACAACCTTCCATTGCAACACCCAACAACACAACATTACACTGCTACAGAAATGAATCTATGAATGAAGACTATTTCTTGGCCTCAAGCCTAGGTGTGGAAAAAATCATTACAATACTCTCCCAAGATACCTCTCAAGGGAAGAGGTGGGATTCCCGCTCGGGAACACCCTTGTGCTAAACAGCCCTGCAACCCTGCTAAACAGCAAGAGGAAGCCAAGTCTAAGCAAAAAAATGATAATCTAAAACATTAATGGCAAAGGCTTCTATCCTCTCTATATATATCAATTGAACCTCTTCACATTGGGTCCTATCCATATTTGCCTCCAAGCTCATGCAAGTTGTCCTCCACCAAATCTGCGCAGTTTATCAAGGAGATATAATGTATCTAGACAGTGTATGCTGATTTGGCCAAAGATGAATGAATCAACATGATATCCTCCTTGTTCACACCTAAATGTGCTCCTTTCAGCTGCTTACTCTTCCTCTTTTCACCTGAGAAATTTTATTCTTTCTTCTAAAGAGGTTAATGGGCCTCCCTACCCATTTATTCATCTATCTAGAGATAAAACAAACTATAATATTCCATTTAGATGAGGTCTAAATTCTGGGAATATTATAGTCCTCCCCCTACAAAATTTTTCCTGTCCTCAAGCAACTACAAAGGTAGAGAAAAATATCTCCCTTCCTCTTCTTGTGGCCTCCTCATCAGAGTCCCCACCACTACTCAAAATGATCTGCTACAAATCTGCCCTCCAATGTTTCCTCTCAAGCATGCAAAACCATATGGTTCGCATCATAGAAAGGTGGAAGGTGTAAGTGGAAACCTCCTTGCTGTCCAATGGCCTCCTCAAGGTAGGAGTGATGATAAACATGGGAAATATTATTCCCAATGAGTGACTTCCACACCCATGCTATCATCCAAATGAAATGAGCCAATCCAAGTAGCCCAAAAAGATCCTCAACCCCCGGTTCATACAATGTGTTGGGGCCACATGGACAGATTGGATCCTCCCAACCAAGTGGTTTCTCTCTCCATTTATGATAAGTATGGGGCTGTTGCTGATCTTGGGCTGAAATATCATGACCTCCAAGAGTGGCCCAAGATACCCCACCAAACAAATAAACCATGAAGTGCCTCCTCCAAAAACTCAAGTTCTTCAAATGGCTCATCCCACATGAAGGAAAGAGAAGTAGTTTGGCAATCATGGGATGCTGATTTCTTCCCCTGAAACATGCATTATGTAAATTAAGGAGAATCATACTCCCAATTGGCATCTTCAACTCATATCCCACTCTCCAAACAAAGCTCCCCATGAAAATAGAAATATCAGCAATTCATGGAAGAAAAAACCAATAGAAACAAATTGTAATATGACAAACAGAAAGTGGATCAAGGTCCCACACAACGAACCAAAGTAGTGCATCCTCTACCTACATCAAATCAAACAAAAACAACTGCTTTTCTAGCCATTTTTTTTCTGCCACAATCATTTTACAAGATAGAAACATGAAAGTACAAAGTTGTGTCAATGGTGCACACCAAAAATCATGTGGCTTTCCCCACAAACCACCAATAAGATAGCCAATCTTAATGCTACAAATGGCTTCAAGTACATCATCATACAATATGCAAGAAGGTTTAATCCTCCTTGGTACAACATGATGCTCATATAAAGTTAAGAAGTACAAAACATAATGTGGAATTATACATTCTTCACCATGTACCTGGGACCTTGAGTTGAAATGGATCAACTAGAAATTCTCCCTCACCTCCAAAGAGTAGGGAAGTGGTTGTGACATCCTCTCTATCACCATCTGGGCTATGCATCTCTCCATATGCTGATATATATCCTGTTGGATGCCCTCCTAAATGAAATCCTCTGCCAATGAAATATATGCATCAAAATGCATGGAAAAGAAGTCCTCATGTGCTACATGTAGCAGCTTCCCCTTGAGCTTAGAAGCTCTAGTAAAGAAGACTCTTCCATAAGAATAGATGATTATATCATCTACCATATATCTATCATCTCCATCCGGTTAATCAAGAATCATGCAAGCACCAAGATCCCTGGACTGCTCTACCAAGAGTTGAGACTTCCAATATGGATCAATCATCCCAAGAGACAACACTGGTAATCTGGCATGTGAACCTCTCCTCATGTTTTTTCCTGCTAATTTGACATCCCCCATGCCAAAGTCTCCCTCCAAACTTTTCATCTCTCCAAAATCCAAGAGTAGTGAATACAAAGACAAGATTTCTCTCATCAACTCTAGATATGATGGCCTCCCCGATGGAATGCCTCCATGTAGTGAGACATCAATGTGTAGAGTAGACTGTACATATGGTTGGGAAAAATTTCCCTTGCCCTCACAGCATAGGTCAGTCTACCTCCCTTCTGCATTATCTCTCTGAAATAGAGAAGGGTGTGTGCTCTTCATCAAGTGATGTCGCCCTTCCTTCCTACCTTCTCCTTCCATCTGCAATGCTTCACAATCATGCTTCACATTAATTGTGCTTTGACCTCCATGTATGATATGCTGGGGAACTTATTGCAAGGATACAATACTTCCTCCTATTGGAGCATGTGCTCCTCCTTCCTTTTCATGAGGTACTAGATGTGCTCTAGATGTGACAACGTTGTTGCCCTCATCTTCATCAATGTGTATGGGAAACCCTCCAATAATGGATCCTCTTGAAAAAAAGAGATCCCCATGCCCTCTTGTTTATGAATATGAGATATATTTCTTGCCTCTAACAATGTATGATGCAAAATTTTAGCTTCCCCCATGATTTTCTGAACTTGAATGAAGTTTATAATTTCCTCCATCACATGCAAGGTTTTTTTTTCTTAGGTATTTCTTGCTCCAATACCTATGTCTTAGGAATTTTCCCATCAAACCTTCCCACCAATATTTTAATGAATCTTTCATAAGAGGAAGTATTTTCATTTTTCAAAGAATAAGATTCAAAAATCCACCATGCATAGGCCTTACCTCCAAAATGCAATGCTGCAATTCTGATGGCTTCATCTTCAGAAATGTGGTGTTGCTGCAAATAGGAGTCTAGCTCCTTCACCCAAGCTCTAGCTGAACATGTAGGTGAGCCATCAAAAATAGATAGAAGAAATATATCCATATTCTTTCTTCTCTTCACCTGGATCTGGAAAAACTCTTGGAAAGTGGTATGATCTCTAAACCTCACAGTTTGAGATTCATACTCTTGCAACAAATCACTAAGAGTTTTCCTCGTAGGCATTCTCCCTCCTTTCATCCATCTCATGATATATCTAGGCATTTGACTGCATTGTGCATCATGGTGTGTAGCTGCATGCTCACACTTACCATGTGAAAATCTAGATCTAGCTCTAGATCCAAACTCTTCTGGAGACTCCATGTCCATTGTTATTTTCTTTATATCTTCTTGAAAGCTCTATATAGATCTTGGAAGAATCTTTGTAAGCCTATATTCATTTCCTCCTCCACATAATGGAGTCTTCTATGTTCTATACATCTCCCCTTCTTTTGATGGCATAATGGCTGAAATCCACAGGCTATGCCAAGAAAGTAGCTTTGATACCACTGTAATATCCCAAAATAGGGAAATTATACAACAATGAGAATATCTTAAGATATTCTAAAGTTGGAGCTACAACAATACATGAACACAAATTAAAGTAATGTAGCAAATTATCTCATAAAATTTGTATTAAACATATTTCCATCAGATTATGAACATATCAGCAAATGTATGCCTTTATACATTGTCTCCAAGTGGAGAAAAGCAACAAATAGACCCTAAAAATGTTTTTCACAGGTAATTGCGTGATAATAAGGGGAAATAATGGTTGGATCCCTTATCATATAGATTAATTCCCTTACATACAAAAGGGGATAAAAAATAAATCCCTTTTGATAGGTTAAACAGATCTGCTGGCCTTACAATGACTTAGAAACACCCAAATCCCATGACTTAGACTATGCAGAAAATACTGAAGCATGTACAACGTTATTTCATGGGGTTTTCTGCAAAATTACAATAGAAAATCATATATCTGGAGATTGATGGCACAATATGCTAAGAAAACAGAGATCTAGCCTCCTTATTGCATTATAGAGATAACCTGGCAAGGGTTTCTTGAAATCATGAGTAAAAAAAAGAGAACATCTGAATATTCAGCTCAAAAATAAGTAGGATTAATACAACATTACATGAAAATATTTGGATAAAGTACAAGAGGGATAAGAATCCATTTTTCTAGTCTTCCGAGAGAAGGGTTGGCCCTTTCCCTAGGAAACTAGCTCAGAAACAAGGCTTAAAACCTTGCTGCAACAAATCTATGGAAAATGATGCAGTTCCTACAAGGGACTGCACTGTAGGAGACTATAGGTGCTTTGGCCAAGTGCCAAGATATGAACTGAGCTCAGAAATCTCCTTTTTTGATCTCTCAAGAGAAGGAAGGCACCCTCTACTAAGAAACAGACCTGGGAGTGGAATGAACAATCTTCCACTGCAACACCCTGAAACACAACATTAAACTGCTTGGCCTCAAGCTTGGATGTGGAACAAATCAGTAAAATACTCTCCCAAGAGACCTCTCAAGGGAAGAGGTGGCATTCCCGCTCGAGAACACCCTTGTGCTAAACAACACTGCAACCCTGCTAAATAGCAAGAGGAAGCCAAGTCTAAGAAGAAAAATGATAATATAAAACATGAATGGCAAAGGCTTCCATCCTCTCCATATATAGCAAGTGAACCTCTGCACATTGGGTCCCATCCATATTTTCCTCCAATCTCATGCAAGTTGTCCTCCACAAAATCTGTGTATTTATCAAGGAGATACAATGTATCTAGATAGTGTATGTTGATTTGGTCAAAGATGACTGAATCAACATGATATCCTCCTTGTTCAAACCTAAATGTGCTCCTTCCAGCTGCTTATTCTTCCTCTTTTCACATGAGGAATGTTATCCTTTCTTCTAAAGAGGTTAATGGACCTCCCTACCAATTTATTCATCTATCTAGAGATAAAACCAACTATAATATTCCATTTAGATGAGGTCTAAATTTTGAGAATATTACATTCACCATCAGGCCCAAAATATATTTCAGAAGGTTAACTGTGTGATATAGGAATTTCAATAGCTACATAAGTTTGTGGGATGACCAAGATAGGAACAATTTCCAGTTGTTTGATTGCAGGATTCAGATGTTCTGGAAAAGAGGAGACATGATCTGGATCAATTTTTAATTGAACAACATCAGGTCCAGGAGGTATGGTCTCAGCGATTGAATCAATCATGACCAGGGGTAGCTGTGAAGACTCTGTTTCAAAAACAATAGATGAACCTGGATGTGTGGAAACAATTTGAGCTAACTCTGGTTTAAAAGATGATGTTTCACCATAGGTACGAATTGTACTTGATTCGATAGATCGTGATCACCTTCGCCTACCAGAAGTAACTTCTAGTGGTAAAGGTGGTTTTAAAGCTAATCTACTTGAACAACGGGGGATAGGAGTTTTTTCTTCCACAATTACTGATTTATTTTAACCAAAATAACAAATAAACAAAAAGAGCGTAATGCTAGGAAAAAGGGTTTAACCTAGAAACTGTGAACTGCAGAATACCTCCTGGCGAACCAAGAAGTACAAGAAGGTAATCTCCCCGAATGCTATGTTCGGTGTATCACAATTTCAAGGCGGATGACTCGGTTCACTATGGATGGATAACACCTAAAATTTGTCCTCCCAAATATACTCGAAGGTACGTGGAGGCCCAAGTCCATATTAGCGCTGTCTGATGCGAAACCGCACAGTGAAAGCACCCCTTTACACTTACCATACTATAACGCCACCCGATATACCCGAAAGTACGTGGACGGGCTACGATATACTTATGTACATGGAGTGAGGTATCACACTCGGTATGTATTGTAGACAAGTTAACGACAGCTGCTATGTTTTACAATTTGGGAACACTTCTCTAGCCTAGACCTTCTAAATGTTATCTTTATGGTTCCAATGCATTGTTAAGTGAATTGAGATTAATTTTATGTTGATCTTGCTTAAAAATTTTCCTTTCAAAGGTTCACCACAATTATGTGTATGGAATTCCTAAAATGCAAGCTAAGAATGATAAACAAACTTTCACTTTTAGCTTTTTCAATGAAGAACCTAGCTACTAAGGGAAGAGAGAAAATAATTTGTGAGCAAAAAAATCAATGGAAAAAACAAATCAATGAATTACAAACTAAATACAGATTTCCTAATGTTCCTTTTGCAAAACACACATTATTCTACATGCAAATGCAAGTTTTTCTTTTCAGTTTCCTTAATGTTATGAATGCAGAAAAGAAACTAGGTGCAGTAAATCAACAATTCAAATGCTTTTTACTTGCGATAATTGAAGAATAAAAAAAACAATTTCTCTTTTGAAAGAAAAACGAGGATTTCAACAACAATTTCTCCTATCAAGGAAATGAAAATTTTATGACAATTTCCTATTTGGAAAGCACCTGATTCTTAATGCGACCATAAAAAGTACTTTGAAATCAACCTGTCAATGATAAAGAAAAAAAATTTAAACCAACATTGAACAATTTTTTAGTCAAAGGAGAAGAAGTATATAGAGTCACTAGTCAATTGAGGATCAAACTTTTCAGAACTTAGTAGCAAACAAAAGTGAAGAAAATTGCAAAGGATAATTCAAAGGAATTTGGGTACTTTTTGTAGTCAAATCAGTCTCCAAGGGGAGAAAATGCTCTGCAACACAGGCTAGGAAGGGAGACAGTGCTCTGCAAAGCACCGTGTCCAGTCTAAGGGTGCATTGGGCACAATATAGAAAGAAAAATACTACCTTTTTACTCACTGTCTTTTCAAATTAAGCTCTAAAAAGGTTTAATATTTATGTGTAACAACTACTGGGTGGATAAACAAATAAAATCAGAGGTTTGAGCACCTAGAACTAGAGAAATTCTCCCCAGCGAAGACGCCAATTTTTTGGGCCAGAATTGTGAATTACTGATAAATCACACTTCCCTAGACATGTGATAGTATAGAATAACAGGTGAAATACTATACGAATATTTTTCCTAACTCAGAACAGATACAGAGAGAGGATTGGAGGCTTAATTGATTATTCGCTTCCAAATGGCTCCTTCTGTCGCTTCTGTTGCAGCTTCAAATTCAAGCAGTTTTTTGGGCTGAATGCTTCCTGAAAGAAAGAACACTGAAACAACAAAAGATGCAAAAATATAGATATATATTCAAGCTAGTTAGCTAAATCAGTAAAGCATAAACCATACACATCAACCAAGATCTTGCAATATGGAAAATCAAAGCCAATACAGATGCATATAGGGAAAAATAAGAAGTACTCTTTATTGATGATAGAAGGAGAGGTTACAACCTAGTGAATGATTTTAAGTGACCTTCCAGCAACGTTCCCAAACCTCATCACAGTATAAATCTCTCCAGTAGCAGCTACACAAATATAGGTCTCAATTGAAAATCCTCCAACATTTCTCTACTCAAATTCTTCCTCCTCAAGCACTTAGATCTGTGCTCAATTTATAGATGAACTGTAGGATGTTTTGCAATCAATTACTTTCCAATAATATGAAAGACATGTTTCCAGTCATGTAGATGTCAAATGGACACTTGGATCTGAAGCTTGACACATGTGAACTCTTCTAGAAGGCACTGGCCAAGTGGAGATTCTGGAAGAATGAGAATTTCGCTCCCAATGTGACCAATGCACCTGTGAATGTTGGGAAGTGCTTTGCATAGCAGCCTTGCATGGGACTACCTGCATATGAAATGCACTTAGGCCCCTTAGGGCTTGCATTGGTGAGATCTTATATGATATATAATAAGATTCAAACCTTGGAAAACGTTTCTTGATGAAAGTCTTGCTTGATTTTTCTTGTTTCTTGTTTTAGGGCATGTATCAACTGAAATGATAGGGAATGATATACCCTTGATCATTGGTACTATAGATGATGTCCAGTTAACCAAGTCATTGGTAATGGTGCCCAAATCGACCTATAACACTTGTCAATTTTTCTATGAGAGCCTTGAACTCCGTTAATCGATCAAAGACCTCATCCTTGGTCTTTAAGAAATAGATCTAGGTTCTTCTGGAATGATCGTCAATAAAGGTGTAAAAATATTTTCCACCGCTAAGAGCTCTAGTGGACATAGGGCCGAAAATATCTGAGCGTATCAATCCCAACATGCCATTTTCTCTTTGGTCACTTATGGCAAAATATTCCTTTGCATACATCCCAAGTATGCATCCTCTACACACATAATTGTTATATGCGCTGAGAACTGGTACTCCTGTTACAGTTTCTCTGAGCATCCTAAGTGGTCCATCATGTAAGTGTCACATAAATTTTGATTCTATCAATGATTCCCTATGCTATTTCTCCTTTCCTCCCCAATGTTTTTTTTTCGCTACAAAATACTACGTTCTAGTTGAAGATATTATCTACAAAGAAAATTTTGCTACTTCCTCTACCTCTAACAATATTCGATCTGGAAATTTCATTCTCTGTCGTCTCACTCAGAGAAATAATTTTTTTCCTTAAAAAATTTTCCTCCTAGCTAGTGGACTTCGTAGCTTCCCAGGATTTTGAACTACTGCCTACGTAGTACCTCAACTCTCCCTCTTCCTTTGTGAAATGAGCTCTTTTGTCTCTATATACACTCTAATACCATGTGAAAATTCAGAAATCCATAATCCTAGTACAATACTGATAATATTTCTTTTATTGTTAAATTAATTAGACAAATTATTTGCAGTTTCCTATGAAAAATATTGAAACATATACACTACATCCTTCACGAAATAAATATCAAAATAAATGCTGGAAAATTAGAGAAATTCGATCACACACACAAATATATTGACACAGTTATTTTTGGACATTTGTCCTCAAAAAATCCAAATGTGGGAAAATTGGTGCAGCAGATGATGGTTTCTTTATTAATCTTCAACAATAATTCATGTACAAAAATTCAGACAACAAGATAGAGGAAAAAAACTGAGAGAAATTTATTGATAAATTTCCCAGCCTCCACGGCAATACTCTAACCCAGAAACATACCCTCTACCCTTACATTGGTCTGACTGCGTCACCCACTGTGCAATCACTATGTAGTTCTCTGGTGTACTGAGTCCTTCCTCACGCCGACCCTTCCTAAATTCGTGTTGAACTCCAAAACTATTTTTGATACCTTCTCTCTCTCACACACTTGCAACTCACCCACTGTCTCTATATCCTCTGTTTAACTTGAGCCACTGAGAAAATTGATCTACCTCATAAACTAAGTAACTCCACTAGTGTGTTCTCCATCTACCCGTCGACTTATTGTTGTAATATTTTGTTGGAGTAGCAACGACCAAGATTAAAACATAATCGATGGCCCAAATTATTTCCCTATCGGTTTGTGTGATTTTCTAGAATATTCAAACCATGACCTAACTAATCATATTTCCTAAGCTTAGACTTAGGAAATATTAAAAATTGATTAATAAATATAATTAAGTCGTCTCTAGGTGGAATTTCCATAAAGGATTTCTAGGTATTAGAGAATACATATATTGTAGCCTCTCTACCAAATCTCGTCGCTAGAACACATATGATGCTACAAAAACTAACCAACAGGCCCCCAACACAAAAATGTGGCTCGTCCTCAAGCCACTTAGTCCTTCTTCTATCCCCATGGATCTGGAACGTCTACAATTACAAAGGATGTCTTCTTTCCACCAATACAGTTGCCACAGGGAAAAATATGCAAATTTTTTGCTGTCGAAATCTTAAGACAACCAAGGAGGGTTTAGCCACATTCCCCTTCCTCATAGTGGTACTGTAATATTCCCAAATGGGAAAGGAAGGAATATAGTGCAAAACCAAGGAAATAGTAGTGTAAACATTATATGAAAGCTGGAGGCCAATATGGAGACCTTTCATATGTTATAACAGTAGCAAAATATTCATGAATAATGGCCCATAAGATACACAATGAGAAAGTACAAGCCTCCAATGGAAAAAATCTCTCAATAAGAGGTGCTGCAACTACATATAAAAATAAGAAGAGCCTTACAACACTATTTTATTAGATCTGCTATAGAAAATGATTATACATCAGATCTAGGGCTGATATGTGCCTCAAAATATAGATCTATATCAGATATGAGCACTATACAACCTCCTTTGAAGAACCCCTTAAGGGTTTTCAACAAAACACCATATACAAGTTGTAGATCTAGGCCCTACGGTTGTATATATACTACAAAATACAGATTTGGAAAGTGTCTATGATCTGATATGATCAATAAAATAGCCTCCTCTAATAGATCCTCTAAGTGAAAGGAAGATCCCTTTCACTATAAAATCATCTCTCCAAATGGTGTGTTAAACCACCCTGTAACTCCTCCTACATAAATAATGCAAATCTAGAAGAAAGATGCACTGTAGGGATGAATATATGGTTGGCCTAATGCCAAAATCTGAAAATAAGCTCAAAGCCCTTCAATACTATCCTCTCAACGGAAAGGAAGCCTCCTCCACTAAAAATGAACAATGAAATGGCCTAGATCTAGATATCTAGTCTCCACTTCCCGTAGCCTGCAAAACAACCAAACCCTCAATAGGATCTGTGCTGTAAATGAAATATGAAGCTTGGCCTTAAGCCTGATAGTGGAGAATGTAGTACAATACTCCTCCAAGAGCTTCTCAATGGAAGAGGTGGGATTCCTGATCAGGAACACCCTGTGTTAAAAAACACTCTATCTCAACTAAATATCAAGAGAAAGATATATGTATAAACATACCATATATTCAGAAATATAAAATACCCAAAAATAATGAATATGGCTTCCATCCTCTTCCTTAAATAAGATATGAGCTTTCAAACCCTAATCCACATACAATAAAAGCACTACATTCACACAAAGCATCTCCATATAAAACTGTGTTGTCCCTCATTGATGACCAATCCTCCATGACAGCGTTGTTGATTTGGTCAAGGTTGACCCAGTCAAAGTGATCCAGCCCCTTTTCACACAAAAAGTTCTTAACTAAGCTGCCAAGATTTATCTCTTTCATATTTGGCATTGATTTATTCATTATTAAGGAGAATTATGGACCTCCTTTGTCCTCTTATTCTTTAAACAAAGTAGCAAAACAAAATTGAATATTCCAACTAGCTCATGGCTAATTGGGAATATTACAGTCCTCCCTTCCCAAATGTTTCCTGTCCTCAATAAACTCACAAGGTCATTGTTGCAACCCTCCATCATTGGTGACACAAACACAGTGATAAGATTCCCTCATAAGCTAAGTGTCTACCAATCCAATCCTCCATGAATTGCTCCTCCAAATTTCTCATGAGATGCAAATAATCCATCCCACAAGGAGACAATAGTTCGAATGAAAAAAATGGTTTTCCCAATGTTCTCCCTAAAACATGTAGCATAGTGAACATGGAGAATCTCTCTCCCATAGGGCACATACATATCTCCCATCCTCCCTCCAAACATTCGCATAAAAAGTATAAGTACATCATCAATGTATGGGATCAAAACTAAGCACATACAAAGAGAAATTTTCATAAATGGAGGTGGGTCATAGTCCCACATATGGAACCAGCGCAGTAAATCTCCTGACTGCATCAGATCATGATATGATAAGTGTTTTCCCCACCACTTACTTTCTTCCCAAGTCATCTCACCTTAGGGATGCACCCACAATGATAGAAAATCTCCCTTTGATCTCCAAGGGAGTGACCATGTTCAGAAATGTTTGTGGCCCAAAGTTGGCCGTGAATTTTATATGAAATAATTCTTCTCCTTGGAGCTATGGCTTGCATATCAATGGTAAAATATTGTGTATGTTCATCAAACAAAACATTAGGTACACAAGCATATTCTTCACCAAAGTTTCTCCTCAAACAAATGGAGTGGTGCATAGATATATCTCCTCTCATTCCAAAAGAGGAAAGAGGTGGCTCAATTAACTCCTTCATAGAGTTATGTTGCTCTCCAAACTCCACATGGTTCATGAATATTTGAAAATTTTGATATATTTCTTCTTCAAAGCCCTCCCAAGTGTAGCTTCCAATGATAGTGTTGTAGGCCTTCATGGAATAAGTGTGGCTGAAACAGAACTCTTCATAAGCTCTTTGTAGCAACTTCTCCTTGAGCTTCGATTCTCTAGATAATAAGATCCTACCATGAAAGTAGATGAATCCTTCTTGGACTGAATATCACTCTTCATGTAGCTGGTAATCAAGTATCATGCATGTGAAAATATACTTGGAATAATCCAGCAACAATTGGGATTTCCAATATGGATCAATCTTCCATAGTGACAGCATTGATGATCTATCACAAAGAATTTCTATCATATGTTTGTTTTTCTCCTTGAAATATCCCATGCCAAAGATATATGGTGGAAGGTTTCTATCCCCTCCTTGTTTCTCTTCTTGCATATGCACATGCTCAAGTAAAGATTGAAGCTTTTGAAATTTAGTCTCCCATGGGAGGCTATCATCTATCCAATACTTCCTAGGTTTAATCAAAGCATGCATGTATGACCACCATATTCTATCATGTATGGAATATTTCTCTCTAAGTGATATCATCTTCTGAGTCTCCATAGCCAAGGAATGGTCTCCTTTCCCCATGATGGTGTCATCCTCCAATCTTACATAATTTCCTCTTAGTGCAATATGAGATGAGAGAGTGGGTAGTGGTGATAGTGGAAGAATATCTCCCTCCTCCTTGAGCCTACCCAAGACTCTCAGTGTTGTATCTTGGTCTTCTAATGCTCCCATCCATCCTTGATCTATAAATGGACCATCAATATGTGAGACATATTTCACCAAATCTGGATCAGTTGGTCTCCCAGGTGGTTTACCACAAGATAATTATGTCTCATAGACCATTATCATGTGAATTATATATGGGATCATCATATCCCTGCTTCCACTGCGCAAATCCAACTTTGTTTTTTGTGTGGATGTTTTATGATAATGGGGTACCATTCTTAATGATGCAAGAGTGCCTCTAATTGGAGAAATTGCTCCATCCTCACCTCCAAGTGGTGGTGGATTATCTCCTGCTATTACAGAGTTGTGACCCCTCCCTTGTTCTTCTTCTTCTTCCTCCTCATCATCTGATAAGACCTCTATGTAGGGTGACTTTCCTGCTACACATCTATGTCTGGGTGCCCAAGCTTCTTGGAAGGTGAAGCAAAGCTTCCTCCTCCTCAAATCTCTTCAGACATCATCATCAAGATGTTTTTTATATTTATTCTCCTTTGAAGTATGAACCTTCTCTTCTTTTCCCTTTGATGGAAAAGAGGGCTTATGTTGAAAAATTTCCTTTTATTTTGGCAAGGCATCTTGAAGGTCTCTAGCCCTTTCAATGGCATATTGTAGGTTAGTGGGCTTGGTAGACTTAACAAACCCATGAATAGGTTCATCTAACCCATAAATGAACATGTGCACCCTTCTTTCTGTAGAAAAATCACGAACCATAACAAAAAGCCTTAAAAATTCAAAAATGTAAGTTTCTGGATTACCTAATTGTTTTAACTTTGCAAGCCCCATGAATGGTGCTTCAGGATCTCTTCTAACAAATATTTCCACCAGCCTTCTAGTGAACTCTGAATATGCATTTATATTGGCATGACCCAATGTAGACAAGCCATGGAACCACCAGTCATGTGCTTCACCCTCAAGGTGCAACGTTGCAATCTTAATGGCCTCCATTTCTGGGACTTTTTTAAACCGGAAGTAGATCTCAAGTTTCTCTACCCATGATTTGGTAGTGCACTTGGATGACCCATCAAAATTGGGTAAAAATAATCTGCCCATAGTGTGGTGTCAATCATGATTTTGAATGAATCCACCACTTCTATTATGATGCCTTGGCACTAGTACATTTGGTCAAGTTTCCAACACTTTTGACCAAATGTCAGAAATTTCCCCAATTTTTATCAATTTTTCAAATACTGCCCACAAATGTCGCTATACCGATGTTTGGAGACAAGTGTCAGTATTGCAACACTTAGAAATAAGTGTCGGTAGTATGACGTTTGAAGAAAATCTTCGGTATTACGACGTTTTTGGGACACAACGTCGAAAATGCGACGTTTATAAACAATGCGTCGGTATTGTGACAGCTTGGAGGCAACGTCGGAATTGTGACATTTCTAAACTATGCATCGGTCTTGCGACTTTATGATCCAAACTGTTGGTCTTGCAACGAAAACCTCCGAAGCATCAGTCTTGCGACGAAATATCCGCAAGCATCGGTCTTGCAACGAAAACCTCCAAAGCATCGATATTACGACGAAATATCCATAAGTGTCGGTCTTGCGATGAAAACATCTAAAGCATCGGAATTGTGATGGTATTAAAATTATTAAAAATTTATAACCATTGAGGAGGATTTGGATTAGAAGTTTTAGACATCGTATGTCTATTTTTGGATTTCAAATTCTTGAACTACCACAGTATCCTAATCGTTATTATACGTTCCGTCCTATATTTGTTGTTAGTTATGGGTGTCAAAATAGATTAGTGTGACAATTCACTTTGATTGAAATAGACATGACTCTAGGTTAGGTGATTGTAACGGTGGAAAAAGTGTATATGTGATCTGGTGGTGTTACTCTTTAATGTTTAGTATATCTCATATTAATCACAAAGATTGTAGAGAATAGATTTTCTTTCAAAGTCAATCAAGTAAAGCTATTAAGTGTATACATGTTCTTGTTTTTTTAAAATATAATCAAACTTATTAAAAAAAATAATCAAACTTATTTTTTTATTTGATTAATTTTATTTATGGTATTATTAAATATATTAAAAATTCTATTTTAAATATATTTTTTTATATAGTTTTGAAATAAGTTATTAGATTGGTGAATAAAATTAATTACATTTGAATTTTCTCTAATTTCTTTTTTTGTAAATTGATTTCATGAGGTTCAAAAATCTCAAGTCAAATTTAAACCATATAAACAAAAACTGTAATAATTTCATGAAAATCATCTGAAAAATGATTGAAATATCAAACTTGACAGTAGACCAATATGGGTTAATTTAGTTTTATGAGGATCATGTTGGAAGTTATGTTGTTAATTTACATAGAACACCACTTTTTTTAATAATATTTTTAGTTTCTATTTTTTTATCTTTATCTTCATGATTTTAACTAGGGCCAAGCACATTGCAAGCATCAGTGATGGATGATTCTGGGGAGGATGTTGAGGATGCGGATATGATCGAGGAAGAACTCGTGGAACAAGTTAAACCTGGACCAAGCACATTGCAGGCATTGGGGGATGAACCACATGAAAATGTTGCAGAAGTGACAATGATCGAGGAGGGAATTTATGAGAAAGCAGTACCAGGATGGGAAGAATTGGAGACGTTTATGAGGACGGAGGACACTCGCTTAGAGATTCTTCATGAAGATATGACTCATGTTTCAATTGAGAATCTGGGAGATGGACCGTCTGCAGGGATGGGAAAGAAGATGACTTCTTTGCCAATACCATGGAGGACCTTTCCTTGGATGACTGTGATGGAAACTTGTACATTGGATAAGCAAGGAGCATTTCTTGTTGTAGACCTTGATAGGGAAATTTGTAACATCGCTCTAGTAAGTTCAAATTCCCGTGAAAAGGGTGGAACTTGATGATCTTTGTGATAGATATGGGTCATGCTTAGCCACATGGAAATTGGCTAGAAGCTCGACATGACTCATGGACTGCCTTGGTGGTAGGGCACATTATTTGGGTAGACTTCTTCATGGCTTACAACCAAGAAGGAATTATTGGTGCACCTTTAGTGGGGGAGAAGCCTTGGAGTAAGTACCCATGACGATGATGGTAGAAGTGACCGAGGGCATTTAACCTGTACACTATACACATGATGGTGGATAGAGTTGAGATGAGTCTACTCTTGATGGACACATGGGCAAGAAAAGTCATGTACATTGACATGAGGGCATGGTAGGACATTATGTGGAGACATTATGCAAGTGCACTTACTAGGTGGCACTTATGAGCATCATGGAGGAGTGTCAAGCATGAATATGCTGAGCATGATCGATTGTTGGTGCTACACGGAGATATTTTATAGATGGGCTGATGGATGTTGTTCACTTTGAGCAACAAGAAATTGGTTGGATGAGTAGCGTATGAGCACATTCATATGACTTGCAGGGTGAGAACAACTTGTGGTGGCACTCGTGGGAAATAAAAGTATGCTTGCCAATGCTTTGGATAGGATGGTGCATGGGAGTTCATGATGGAGTTTCATTCATTGGAGGCTTCATACTATAATGATCTTGCAGTATCTGGTTCACTGAGGAGCTTAGATCAAGACTAGTCTTGATTTTGATGCACTATGGGATGCATACCTTTGAGCACATTTATGGGGTGTGTTTGTGAGGAGTCACTTGATGGAGATGATAAATGGGATGAATTGTAGGTTGATGGAGATGTGGCAATGGGATCACTTGGTGGTATACACTTGGGCATGGGTTGAGCCTTATTGACTTAAATTTGGTATGCATGTTGATGCATATTGCAGATGGGATGAACATAGCTTCATGGACCTGAATATGGCACATTGTTGAGAGGATGTTCCTGAATTTATTTGAGGAGGAACTTTCACACGTGGATGATGCTCAATATTTGTGGTTGTCTTTTGAACAACACGTGGAGATTGGCATCATGGGAAACACATTTGAGATAGAGATGGCTTGTTGAATGGACAATATGTTGTGGATGAGATAGATATCCATGGATTACTTTACAGTCATATGGGACAGATCCTTGATTGAGTTGATGGGTGTGACAGGATGTGAGAGGGATAACTAATGGATGGTATAAGGATTCACATTCTCACAATGAGAATATCTGGTTGGATTGATCACCCGACCAGTTTGATTTATGAGGGCTATAGCACTGTGCAGAGTTATGATGGATACATAGAAATTTGTGTTACGTTGAGTTGGTTGGTGTACTTGATGCAAAGATTCACATGATATTGACCATACATGATGGTTTCACATGATATATGTTGCAGCAGCATGTGGCCATGATGGAGAGATTGACTTCCCACGATGGTATAACACATGGTGATTGTGACAGATGTGTTGATGATCATGGATTGGGGAGATATTTCGCTTAGATATGCTATACATGAACCTTGATGGTTTATGTGACGATACTGGGTGATGATACATTGCGACAATGATGGTATCACTATCGGGGATGGCCATCTTATTTTAAGTGGGGGAGTATGTAAGACCCACGAGTGGAGGATGATGATGGAGGGCGTTGGAAGCGTTCAGTGGACATGCGAAGAACGATGGTCGACGAAATGACGAAAACATCAACCTGCAAAATGTCTAAAAAGCCTCCCTTGACATTCTTCCCAACTTGCCATGTCTTGTTATGCAGCTTTGACCCTAACCAATGTCTTGTCCATGCCAATGTTTCACTGAGACCAACTAAAATAATGTCCAAGCTTCGATACCAACTGTAGCCCTATCGTTGTATTCTTGCTTCAATATTCAAACTTCATCAAAGCTCAAATTGCCCTGAATCGAGGTCTGATACCATCTGCCACAAAGTGGTAGTGGTGCCAGTGCTTCGCCCATCTGAGGGTGCCTAAGGAAACATGTTCGAGTGGGTCGGGTCGGGTTGGGCCTATGTCGTGTGAGGGTTGTCGTGTCTAAAATGCTAAGTGGTGATCATGGGTGTGCCTTGTGCACGTTCAGGCGGCCGTGTTAAAAATTCTAAGTTTTGACCGCCTATGTGCCTTGTGCATGTTAGTGCGACCGGTTTCCCATTTTCTCCCTCATGCCTTTGTTTTGGCGGCTCCTGTCTTGCTGTGGGAGGGCATCCAAGGAAATGCGCTCGGGTCGAGTCGGGTCGTGTAAGGGAGGCCGTATAAAAAATGATAATTTTTGACTGCCCCTATGCCTTGTGCATGTTCGTGTGACCCATTTCTTGTTTGCTCCCTTGTGCTTTTAATCGGGCAAGTCAGGTGGGGTCGTGTGTGGGTGCCCAAGGAAACGCATTCGGGTCGGGTCGTGTCGTGTGAGGGTGCCAGAAGGAAACGCGTTCGAGCAGGTTGGGTTGGGTCATGAGGGCACCCAAGGAAATGCATTCGGGTAGGTCGGGTTGGGTCGTGTCGTGTGAGGGTGCCCAAGGAAACGAGCTCGGGCTGGTCGGGTCGTGTCTTGTGAGGGCGTCCAGGGAAACGTGTTCAGGTAAGTCAGGTTAGGTTGGGTCACATGAGGGCACCCAAGGAAACATGTTCAGGTTGGGTCGTGTGAGGGCGGCCATATAAAAAATGCTAAGTTGTGACTGCTCGTGCGCCTTGTGCATGTTCGTGTGGCCAATTTCCGATTTTCTCCCTTGTGCCTTCTTTCGGGCAGGTCGGTTTGGGTCGTGCCATGTGAGGGAGGCCATATCAAAAATGCTAAGTTGTGACTGCTCTTGTGTCTTCTACATGTTCGTGTGACCCATTTTCTGTTTGCTCCCTTGTGCCTTCATTCGGGTGGGTCGGGTTGTGCCGTGTGAGGGCGCCCAAGGAAATGCATTCGGGTCGGGTCGTGTGAGGGAGGCCATATAAAAATTCTAAGTTGTGACCACCCCTGTGCCTTGTGCACATTCGTGCAACCCGATTGCGTTTGATCCTTTGTGCCTTCGTTCGGGCGGGTCGGGTCATGCCGTGTGAGGGCGCCCAAGGAAACGCGTTCGGGTTGGGTCGGGTAGGTTCGGGTCATGTGAGGGAGGCCGTATCAAAAATGCTAAGTTGTGACCGCCCGTGTGCCTAGTTGTCATGTCCCTATACCTTGGGTGTCTTTCAACCACGCTATAGATGGGTGTGGCACTATCATACTTTTTCTTTTTCTAAATACTCAAGTATATAGACTACGCCTTTAGAAACACTTGTTAATTTTTAACCAAATTTTCTTGCAATATGCGGAAATAAACATAAACAACATTATAAATCCACAAGTACGCCCATACATACAAGGGAGGGGCAACTCCCTATTAATAATAAGTCCACCCGATAATACATTTTATAAATATGAAATAATAAGTCCCAATCCAGCAGAAGCCACTTCTACTCCTTGGCAAGGGAAGTTATCCTTTTGACCAAGCTCTAAGGATTGTCAACCATCAAACTAGCCTACAAAAATCATTTACAATCATCAGAATTCACCTTGGGAATATCCTGCACAAAACTGCCCAAGTGCTGTCGGGTCACCCGAGTCACTCAAATCGGCACTTCAAATCCATTTAGACCATCCCTAGAGCTCCCTGTGTGTCCAATATTCTTCCCAACTATATGGTTAGATGCGGCCCATAAATATTCACATTCTACAATTTATGGCACTCAATTCTGACTCCCAAAACTCCCGGAATGGCTTCCATACTATGGTGCAGTTCGTGTAGAGGCGCCCAGTCGCGGATCACCCAACTCACCAGGCCAAACGCATTCGGGTCAAGTCATTTGGTCCGAGGGTGCCCGTATTAGATTTTCTAATTTGTGACTGACCAGGTGCCTTGTGCATGTTCAGGCGGCCCGTTTTCCATTTTCTCCCATATGCGTCCATTTGATCGGGCACGCAGTGTCACGCCGAGTGAGGGTGCCCGGCCAAACGCGTTCGGGTCGGGTCATTTGGGCTGACGGAACCTGTACCAGATTTGCTAAGTTGTGACCACCTGAGTGACTTGTGCACCTTTTGGCGGCCCATTTTTTTTTTTCTCCCATGTGTGTCCATTCGGTTAGGCGTGTCGTGTCGCGCTGTGTGAGGGCGCCCAACCAAACGCATTCGAGTCGGGTCATTTGGGCCGAGGGATCTCGTATCAAATTTGCTAAGCTGTGACTGCCCGAGTGCCTTGTGCACATTTAGGCGGCCCATTTTTTGTTTTCTCCCATGTGCGCCCGTTTAGTTAGGCACGTCGTGTCGTGCTTGGTGAGGGCGCCCGGCCAAGTGCGTTTGGGTCGGGTCGTTTGGGTCGAGGGCACCCGTATCAGATTTGCTAATTTGTGACCACCCGGATGCCTTGTGCATGTTCGAGTGACCTATTTTCCATTTGAGCCCATGTGCATCTATTCGGTTCAGCGAGCCATGTCACATCGGGTGATGGCACTCGACCAAGCACATTCGGGTTGGGTCATTTGGTCCGAGGGTGCCCATATCAGATTTTCTAAGTTGTGACTACCCGAGTGCCTTGTGCACGTTCAGGCAGCCCATTTTCCATTTTCTCCCATGTGCGTCAATTCAGGCGGGCGCGTCGTGTGACACCGGGTGTGGGCACCCGACCAAGCGCATTCGGGTTAGGTCGTTTGGTCTGAGGGCGCTCATATCAGATTTTCTAATTTGTGGCCGTCCTGGTGCCTTGTGAACATTCAGGTGGCCCATTTGTTGTTTTCTCCCATGTGTGTCTATTCAGGCGAGCGCGTCGTGTCGCATTGGGTGAGGGTGCCCGACCAAGCGCATCCGGGTCTGGTTGTTTGGTCCGAGGGCGCCCGTATCAGATTTTCAAAGTTGTGACCGCCTGGGTACCTTGTGCACATTTGGGCAGCCCATTTGCCCTTTACTTCCATGTGCATCCATTTAGGCGGGCGCGCCGTGTCGAGCTGGGTGACGACACCCAGCCAAGTGCGTTCGGGTCGGGTCATTTGGTCTGAGGGCCCCCGTATCATATTTGCTAATTTTTCACTACCCAGGTTCCTTGTGCATGTTTGGCGGCCCATTTTCCTTTTGCTCCTATGTGTGTCAGTTCGGGCAGGTGCGCCGTGTTGTGCCAGGTGAGGGCGCTCGGCCAAGCGCATTTGGGTCAGGTCGTTTGGTCCGAGGGCACTCGCATCAGATTTGCTAAGTTGTCACCACCTAGAAGCCTTGTGCACATTCGAGCGAGACATTTTTCATTTGCTCCCATGTGCGTCCATTCGATCGAGCGCGCCATGTCGCAGCGTGTGAGGGCACCCGACCAAGCACTTTCGAGTCCGGTTGTTTGGTCTGAGGGTGCCTGAATCAAATTTTCTAAGTTGTCACTGCTCGGTGCCTTATGCATGTTTGGGCAGCCCGTTTTTCATTTGCTTGTGGGTCACCCGACTCGCCCAACCAAACATGTTCGGGTCGGGTCGTTTGGTCCAAGGGCGCCCGTATCAGATTTGCTAAGTTGTGACCGCCCGGGTGCCTTATGCACGTTTAGGCAGCCCGTTTGTCGTTTTCTTCCATGTGCATCCAATCAGTTGGGCGCGCCATGTCGCATCAGGTGAGGGAACCCAACCAAACACGTTCTAGTTGAGTCGTTTGGGCCGAGGGCGCCCATATCAAATTTTCTAAGTTGTGACCGCCCGGGTGCCTTGTGCATGTTTAGGCAGCCCATTTTCCGTTTTCTCCCATGTGTGTCTGTTCGGTCGGGCACGTCGTGTCGCGTCGGGTGAGGGTGCCCAACCAAACATGTTTGGGTTGGGTCATTTGGGCTGAGGGCCCCAGTACCAGATTTGCTAAGTTGTGACCACCCGGGTGCCTTATGCACGTTCGGGGTAGCCCGTTTGCCATTTTCTCCCATTTGCGTCCATTCGGGAGGGCGTGCCGTGTCGCGCCAGGTGAGGGCGCTCGGCCAAGTGCATTCGGGTCGGGTAATTTGGTCTGAGGACGCCCATATCAGTTTTTCTAAGTTGTGACCACCCAGGTGCCTTATGGACATTCGGGCTGCCCGTTTGATGTTTGCTCCCATGTGCGTCCGTTCGGGCGTGCGCGCCGTGTCACACCAGGTGAGGGCGTCTAGCCAAACATGTTTGGGTTAGGTCATTTGTTCTAAGGGCGTCCGTATCAGATTTGTTAAGTTGTGACCGCCCGGGTGCCTTTTGCACATTCGGGCGGGCGCGTCGTGTCGCGCAAGGTGAGGGCGCCCAGCCAAGCGCATTCGGGTCCGGTCGTTTGGTCTGAGGGCACCCGTATCAGATTTGCTAAGTTGTGACCAACCGGGTGCCTTGTTCACATTCGGGTGGCTTTTTTGCCATTTTATCCCATGTGTGTCCATGCAGTCGGGTGCGCCATGTCACACTGTGTTAGGGTGCCCGGCCAAGCACTTTCAGGTTGGGTTGTTTGGTCCGAGGGTGCCCGTATCATATTTTCTATGTTATGACCACCCAAGTGCCTTATGCACGTTTGGGCAGCCCATTTGCTATTTTATCCCATGTGCATCCATTCTGGCGGGCGCGTCGTGCCGCACCGGGTGAGGGCACTCGACCAAGTGCATTCAAGCCGGGTCATTTGGTTCGAGGGAGCCCATATCAGATTTGCTAAGTTGTGACTGCTCGGGTGCCTTGTGCACGTTCGGGTGGCCCATTTTTCATTTGCTCCCATGTGTGTCCATGCGATCGGATGCGCCGTGTGAGGGCTCCCGGCCAAGCACGTTCAGGTCGGTTCATTTGGTCCGAGGGTGCCCGTATTAGATTTGCTAAGTTGTGACTACCTGGGTGCCTTGTGCATGTTCGAGCAGCCTGTTTACCGTTTTCTCCCATGTGCGTCCGTTCGATCGGGCGCACCGTGTCACGTTGGGTGAGGGCGCCTGGCCAAGCACATTCGGGTCGGGTTGTTTGGTTTGAGGGTGCCCGTATCACATTTGCTAATTTTTGACCACCCGGGTGCCTTGTGCAAATTCGAGTGGCCCATTTTCCATTTACTCCCATGTGCATCCGTTTAGGTGGGCGCATTGTGTCGCAATGAGTGAGGGCACCCGGCCAAGCACATTTGGGTTGCGCCATTTGTTCTGAGGGCGCCTACATCAAATTTTCTAAGCTGTCATCATCCGGTTGCCTTGCGCATGTTCGGGTAGCCTGTTTGTTGTTTTCTCCCATCTGCGTCCGTTTGGTTAGGTGCATCGTGTCGCGCTATGTGAGGGCACCCAACCAAGTGCGTTCGAGTTGGGTAATTTGGTCCAAGGGCGCCCGCATCAGATTTGCTAGGTTGTCACCACCCGGGTGCATTGTGCACGTTCAGGTGGCCCATTTTCCATTTTCTCCCTTATGCCTCCATTGGGTCGTTCAGCTATCCCTTTCTGGTCGGGGGTAGGGGTTGGCTTTTCCTGTGAAAGGTGGGTTGGTAATCGAGTTTTTTTATTCGGTTATGCCTGATGAATGGCCTTGGGTCATTTTTAGGGTCATTGACTTTCCTCTCTCCATCACTAATCGGTAGCATACGAGCAGTAATGTTGGCCATGCTTGTCCTGGGAGGCATGTTTGAACAATCTCTCCCGTCCGATCTATTTTCTTGGATTTGGATGGGGTTGTTCTGTGTGGGTCCTTGAGACAACTGGCCACTTGTTGGCTTAGGGGTTGGCTTTTCGTGTGAAAAGTGGGTTGGTAATTGAGTTTTTTTGTTTGGTTGTGCCTAAAGAATGGAATTGGGTCATTTTTAGGGTCGTCGGCTTTCTTCTCTGCATCAACACTCGGTAGCATATGAGCGGTAATGTTGGCCATGCTCATCCTTGGAGGCATGTTTGAAAAATCTCTCCCGTCCACTCTGTTTTCTTGGAGTTGGATGGGGTTGTTGTGTGTGGCTCCTTGAGATGACTGGCTGCTCGTTGGCTTTGTTGAAATCGGCTCTTCGGTATCTCTCTCTCATGGCCCTTGGTCGCACATTTTCTCCATTGAAATCAGATTTTCACTATGTCACTTGTTGGCTTCGTCGATGTCGGCTCTTCACTATATTGTTCATCTCCTCCCTTTTTTCTTGTGGGGGGAGGGGTTGGATTTTCGTGTGAAAGGTGGGTTGGTAATTGAGTTGTTTTTTTAGGTGCACCTGAAGAATGGCCTTGGGTCATTTGTAGGGTCGTCGACTCTCATCTTCTCTCCATCCCCACTCGGTAGCACATGAGCAATAATGTTGGCCATGCTTTTTCTGGGAGGCATATGTGAAAAGAGTTGCTCCCTTGTGCCTTCGTTCGGCTGGATGCGCTACGTCATTTAGTTTGAGGGTGTACGTCCAAACCCGTTCGGGTTGGTTCGTTTCAGTTGAGGGTGCCTACCCAAACGAGTTCGAGTCAGGTCGTTTTAGTTGAGGGCACCCGCCCAAATGCATTTGGGTTGGGTCGTTGCGGTTCAGGGTGCCCGTATAAAATTTGATAAGTTGTGACCGCAGGGGTGCCTTGTGCACATTCATGTGGCTCGTTTGTCATTTCCCCCCTTGTGCCTTCGTTCGATCGGGTGCGTCGTGTAGTGAGGGCACCCACCCAAATGCGTTCAGGTCGGGTCAAGTTTTTTCATTTGAGGGCGCCCACCTAAAACCGTTCAGGTCGGGTTGTTTTGGTTGAGTGCACCTGCCCAAACGTGTTTGGGTTGGGCCCCCTAAGCCCCCAATCCATAATCCCTTAACTACTAACTCATTATTCGACCCCTAACCCATAAATGGCCTAAATCCCCATCCCCTAACCCAACCTAACCCCCAATCCCCTAACCCGGCCTAACCCCCAATCCCCTAAGCCCTTCTCTCATATGATACCTGAGCCTTTGCCTTTCTCTTCCCTTCTAATTCTGTAATAGTGTCATAGTGATGCCAGCCAACTTCTTTGGAAAGCCTTCCTAGCAGACAATACTTGTGACCTGGCTAAAGTCTCAACACTTTCAGAGCATCTGGAATGACCATTCTCTTCTTCTGACCATATGGTGGGGGAACCCCTTCAAAACCCCTTAGCCTAGAAAGTGTTTCAGCACCACGCTTGGTTTTGTGTGGAATAATTCCTCTAATTGTCCAGTAGTCAAATCCTTCTCTTACTTTATTGTCATTTTCCATACCTAACCAATGAGAGCACAAGAACACCTATTTCTAAAAAAGCACCTATAACTTATCTTACTTTATTTTCATTTTCCCATAACTAACCAATGAGAACACAATAACACCTATTTATATAAAAGCACCTATAATACTTTTGTGGGTTTCACTAATATCCCTTTAGTTAGTGTGTGCACAGTCCTAGCCTAGATCCTAAAGTGATTCCCGTACAATGATAATCCACTAGGTGTATTTGTTCTTAAAAAACTATGCATGGATAGATGTCCCATTTATGGCCAAGTTCCACCAAAATGGTTCCCCCTACCTACCTAGTAACTACATTAAATTTATTTCATTACAAGACTACCCTACAACCCACCAAATTTCTATCATATCCTTGACGTCAACAACAATTTGTTGCTCAAGATATAGCTAAGTTGGAACAAAATTAGCTCCAGAGCTTAGGATATTTTTCCACCTCTAATGTTTATAAACCAATAGATATAAAATTTATAAAGCATGTGGGATCCCTTTAAGTATCACCTTTCCTATATTGACTATGTCTTAAAAATCATGGAAAATGTCCATAGATGAGTTATACTTACTTAACCAAAAATTTCATTTAAAATAATCATTCATACCATAACATTACTACTTCCCTTTTAACCACATAAAAATTATTTTTAAGTTACTATAATTCATCCTTAATATCACATAATTAGATTAAAAAATCAACCAAAATCCCTAGTTTATGAAATAAAAATTCAACAATTTTATATAATTAATAATTTAAATAAATGTCTTAGATCTAACATCATTAATAATTATTTATAATCAACAATACCACTTATTTACCCAAACCCCTTATTAACCCCAGGAAAAGTCTCACACATTTTATTTAATGGAATTTGAGTGGCCTAAAACACACATGTTTCATTTCAAAATATCAAAAGTTTTCAAATATCAAAATTTTTAATTTCCCTCATTCATTTCCCTCTTCAAAATGTCTAAAATTTTCAAATATAAAAAGTTTTAATTTCCCTCGTTCATTTCCCTCCAATTTCCTGGTTTGTCCAAGGAAGGAGGGAGGATGCAACCATACTCTTCCCGGTTTTGAGGAAGGATGCAACCATACTATTATAGGTTTTGGAGGAAGGATGTGGCCATACTGTCACAGGTTTAGAGGAAGGATGTGGTAAGTTAAGTTTCTATGTTTATTCAGTGATAATGCAATGCCCTTTAGGTTTCTTCGGTTGTTTGTTTGCCCATTTGGTTTTTTTACTTTCTACTTCTTCCCATTTGGTTATGGTGCATTTTATTAGCTATGAGAATTTTTGGTTGGCTTCTGCGGCAATGGCTATTTGGTTTCCATATGTTTTGGTTTGCTGATATTCCCATTTGCTTATTTTTTCTATGTTATTCTAAGAAGTTCTTGTTTGCATCCACAAAAATGGTTTTTTGGTTTCTCTTTGTTTTAGTTTGTTGATATGCCCATTTCTGAATCCTGAACTCCTCAAACCTTTCTTTCAAACTGATAACCCTACAAAAAAAAAATGATAACCCTTTATGCACATGTTGGTCCTCAATCACAGGTACCAAGCTATGCACACCATCCTTATACCTAAGAGAAAAAACCCACGACCCATCACGCAAAACCCTGTCTATCACATGAACAGTCGTGGCACCATCTTCTACAACCCCATGAACAGGATTCTCAGATCTAGCGCAGGATGAAGGTCGCGTGTTCAATTTCACTACAGGGCCAGTGACTCTGCCGGCAAAAGTTATAAAAAAAGCTTAGGCAGAGCTCTTCAACTTGAGGGGCATAGGGATGAGCATAATGGAGGTGAGCCACAGAGGTAAGGAGTTCACTTATATTATACAAAAGGCTGAATCTGATCTGCGTGATATTCTTAGCATTCCTGCAAATTATGAGGTCCTTTTCATTTAGGGTGGGGCTTCAACACAACTTTCTTGTCTGTCGTTAAATTTATATGGTGTAGACGATACAGAATATTATATTGTGACTATATCATGGGGTGACAAGGCCTTCAAAGAAGGTCAAAAGTTTTGCAAGGCCAATCTGGCTTGGTCTAGAAAGGCTACGAAGTATACAAGAATACCCTCTAAGGGGGGAATCCAATTAAGCCAAAATGAACAATATTTGCATGTTTGTGCCAATCAGACCATTCATGGTGTTGAGCTTAAGGAATACCCTATGCCCAAAGGGGAAACTACCTTTCTGGTTGCTGACATGTTGTCTAAATTTTGCTCCTAGCCTATGGATGTCTCTAAATTTGGAGTCATCTATGTTGGAGCTCAGAAAAATGTTGGGCCAACAGGGGTTCCTTAATTCATGAAAATTCAGGGTTAAGGTCATGGGAAAGGCTCTCCCAAACCCACCTACCTTAACTCATCTTACTACCCTTCTTAATTTATGGGTTGATTCACTCATACGTCGTTCATTCACGAACGAGGGGGGAACTTTGAGCTAGCTGACTAGACATTGAACAATTTATTCATTCATCACTTGTTGAGGACATAGAGATCTTAACACCTCCCTCATTTAAGCTTTACGTGCTTCTGTGATCTTGTATTTTTATGCCCTCCCAGCAATTTCCTAAGGTGCCAAATATTCCATTTGATAGTGTAACTGCTGCCATATTATCTATTTATGTCGAAAATTAATTCCATAGCCACATACCTGAATACATAACCGATGCCATATTATCTATTTATATTGAAATTTACTTCCATAGCAACATACCTGAGGAGTTGTCTATCAATGTCACAATTTTTCTTCGCTTTTTTTTTTTTTTAATTTCAACTATAAGAGTGTTTAAATCATTTTTCTATTGGTGTTTTAATGGTGGAAATGGATTAACAACATCAAAAGTCCTGGGGCACCAAAAATTCTAGAACTTGACATCTATAACCCAAACTTCTAAAGTTTTCTAATTTTCTGCCAGATTTAGATCATAATCATACTAGAATTTCCATTATTTTCCAAGAAAATTTGTGTGCTCCTTAAACTACTCTTATATTTAGATCAAAATCATACTAGAATTTCAACTATTTTCCAAGGAAAATTGTGTGCTCCTTAAACTACTCTTATACCTGAGTATATAATACCATAATTCCTCATTTTCCATCATGCAAATTACACATGGTAGAAAGTGTTGTCCAGTATCACAGACATAGTTGGAATTTCAAAATAGTGCCACCCGTCAAATTGAACTATTTTCACACTTCCTTGACCTTTTTCAACAGTTTGAAGGGAGCATCTTGATGGTATGACAATTATTTTTAACTATATTTCAATATTCTTCCTCTAGCTCATGAACATAGGGCTTCAATGTAAAAAAAGAATCCCTTGCAGAAGGCTAGAGGCACTGATGAGTCCCATAGCATGACTCTGCAATGGGCCCAAGAGCTTGGCATATATTTCTTCCCTTGTAGGCATGGTTTCCAAGGCCTTAAACTCTTGGTGAACACAAAACTTCTCTTTGGAGACATGTTGGTCAACATAAAACTTCTCTTTGGAAACCGTCACAGTAAAATCATTCTCTTCCAACTTCTGATCCTTTTGAAAGTTCCTGTTCAGGGTTTAGGGTTGCCTAGGCATTCCTTTCTTGCAGGACTTGAGAACCTCTCATAGGGTGCCCTCAATGGTCTTTCCTAGAAGTTTAATCCTACCACAACAAACTTGGTGGTCTCCGAAAGGGATTTTATAGGTCACTAAAGTGGTTTCATGATCAATCTTGTGTATTTGATGTCTAATACTATGTAGAAATTCTCCAGTGATTTCTCACTTTTCAACAGTTTCTTCCTTTTATTCCCACTTATTGTGCATTGAATTCTGACTAGATGGCCGCCTCCTTCTAGAGTCTCTCTTTTGACGTAGTGCTTATCCTTATCAAAGTGGGAGCTCCCTCAAGTCCCCTATCTTTCTACTCTCTCGTATCCACAGGCCCTCACCCCAACACCTCTCAATGCTGCAATTGGAATTGTCAGTCGAATGCCAGAAGGTTTCCAGTATGTCGGAGTTAGCTGAAATCATGTATCATGACATAGAAAATTCTAGACTCACTTATTTATCCACCTTTTTTTTTCACCTGTTTCAAAGAAACATCTTCTGTAAGAGAAAAACGATCATTTATGCATTATTTTACCTTGAAAACTGGGGCTTGTTCTTAATTCTGTTGTGAGTCTCAAGAATATGTATTGTGCTTGGACTAGGTTATTTTCTTTTTCCTCTCACCAAACTTGGACTTGCATAGATTTTAGTGATCACATCTTTGGTGGTTTCTTATTTAGTCATGGATGTGAAATCTCCTTCATTCACAACATACTTACTAAGTTTGAATTAGTTACTAAGTTTGAATTTGAGTTCAAATTCAATTTGATGTGCAATGGTCTAAAATTCAATATAAAAAATTATACATCTTATAAATACTTGAAGATATTTTTTTTTTTTTAATTCTAGAAAATTGAAATAATGATGTTATTTAAAACCTCAAAAACCCTTCAAAAATCATTTTCAATCATATAATGAACTTTTCAATTGAATTATATACAGGAACAAAGTGCATAATATTTTTGCAAAATCAAAAGGGACAATTATGATATTCAAAACCTCAAAAACCCCTCAAAAATTATTTTCAATCATGTTTTGAACTTTGTAAATGGAGTTATATAATGGAACAAAGTGCATAAATTTTACATTAGAATAGAAAAACATGAAAATTTCTATATTCAGCCATATATATTGTTAAGATTCAACAAGATGATGAGCTTAGTGAAAAGAGTCGCCTTCACTAAGTGGGCCCGCAGGCTATTTTTGGCGCAAGTCTATTTTTAGACTATGTTTATTTTTAGACATGATGATCATATTTTAGAAGTTGCAGGATGCTATTTGTGGATGTTTGATAAATTTGGAAAAATAGATGAAATTATATTTTTAGAATATTGGGCGAAGTCTATTTATAGATCGTTGATCTAAAAATAGATGCATGTCGATTATTATTAGCTCTTAATAATAATCAGACACTAAACAACAACTTATTTTCTTGGAACACTTTGTTTCAGTGCACAGATGTGGCACATCAGTGGAATGAGGGAATTACACAATTTCCAAAGGTTTACTGGAGCTAATGCATGGAGGAATCAGTTAGAACTCAAGTGGTAGAGTTATGATACAGTTGGAAGAAGTAGTTATGGAGTTATATTCAATTTAACTCAGTTACACTCAGGTGAGCTAGTTGTATCTAGTGTAACTGATTGATACACTAGTGAGAGTGGAGTGAATTAATTAGTTAATTAATTCACAAATAATAACTCATTCATGAATTGAACAATACAACAGTTAACTACAGTGCATGGCAGTTTCAATGGAGACCCAGTGGAGAGATAGGTGAAAGGGCAAGATAGACTATCTGTTGTGACTATAGTGATGCATTTATTGCATCATGCACACATTGGAGTTTCCAATGAGGATTTCGCAGTCAAGGCAAGGGTAATTCAAATTCATTCAGAGCTATTCTTCATCAGGGATTGCACAATGGAGGTAGGCTAGTAGGAGGGCAAGATCGGTGCATGGATTTGCAAGATTGTTCCTTATTAGTGTATGAAGATTGTACTGTACTAAGAGCTTGATAAGCTTTGTATGAGGATTTTCATATGATTCCATGATACATAATATATATTTGGGGTTTTCAGCTTTAGGCTTTCTCGGTTAAAAATTGTGTTATGTGCGATTGTTTATATTTATGCTTTACATGTGTGTGCAATTAAATTTTCTGCAAAATATTAACAAGTGGAATAGATTCAGTATCTTATATAAAGTTAAATAGTGTGAGATCAGGTGGATCTAGGAAATATGCATGCTTAGTGCATATAATTTCTACATGGTATCAAAGCATTTTTAATTGAAGATTGCAATTGTAAAGTGATTTTGTGCTGGTGGACAATTCGAATTTGCTACAGAAGATTCTTGGTGTAGAATTTGAGTATACATTGAAATGGCTTCAATGGGTTGCGATTGGAGTATGCCCTTGATGGGAGCTCGAATTACATAGCCTGGAAGGATAGGATGGAGGCAATGCTAGAGGATAATGGACTAAAGGAGTTCATCGATAGCGATGTTCCTAAGACGGGATCTAGAGATGCTTCATTACTTGACACATGGCAAAAGAAGACAACAAACACAAGAAGAATTATGTTGGAAGGTGTGAAGGACCATACTGTGTCCAGCCCTCATGGGAAAACCACTCCATTCTTATTGTGGAAGGCTTTGAAAGAATTTTTCCAAAGCAGAAGTGACCAGAGGAAGTTCCCGCTTAAAGACAAGCTCAGAAAAATAAAAATGGAGAAAGGCGACAGTATTCAAAAATATCTCATGAAGTTTTTCCACTGCAAGGATGAACTGGGAAGTGTGGGGGTTACCATTGATGATGAATAATTGGAGATCTTGGCTCTCCTTAGGCTTCCCAAGATTTGGCATAGCTACAAAGACTCTGTCAATGGACGAGAGAAACTGCCAGGATGGGAGCAACCTTGGTCGGATCTTGTGTAGGAGGAGATAAGGCGGGGTACCAGGGATGGATCTTCATCAAAGAATGAATATGAAGAGAATTTCTCTTTATCTGCCAAATAAAGGAAAGGGAAGGGGAATAAACATCCTTCAAAATCAAATGCTAAAGGCAAGAATCAGGATTTTTTCGAAAGTGAAGTGTTTTCACTATCACAAACATGGACATTTCGCCACTAACTATCCACAGAAGAAGAAGAATAAGAAGGTTGCTAGATCTGCTGCTGGAGAGGCCTTAGACTCGCATTTTGAACTTGATTTCTCTTTGATCGCTTCCTTGGTTTCAAGCTGTATGGGATCAGTGTGGTATCTTGATAGTGGTGCATCTTTCCATATAACGAGAGACAAATATTTGTTTAGTGACTTGGAGGAGAAGGACCTCCAGATGCATATAGAGATGGGCGACGATGGTCAGTACAGTGCGACTGGAATTGGGACCATTACCTTTGAGAGGGATTCTGATAATCCATTCTTGTTGAAGAATGTTATGCATGTTCCAGGTCTGAAGAAGAACTTGGTCTCAGTCGCAATGCTAGAAGACAAGGGTTATGATGTTTTTTTCAGTGAGGGAAAAGCCTTCGTTCGACATAAAACAACGGGTAAAACCAAGAAGATAGGGGTTTCAATTAAGAACATATAAAATTTGGAGGTAGATGGTTGTGCTGCAATGGTGGGCAAAGCAGAAGAAGTGGTGAGCCGGGATGAGGGCAAAGTATGGCACAGGAGATTGGGCCATATTCACCATGGCGCTTTGAAGATTTTGCAACAAATTTCTACTGGACTTCCCAAGGGTACTCTTGCATATTTATATCAGTGCAGTAGATGTACTATGGGTAAGTTTGTGAAGACCACCTTTCATGAGAAGGAGAATCGTGCTTCGGTGATCCTGGAGAGAATTCACATAGACATGTGTGGACCGTTCTCGGTTGCTTCAATGGCAAAACACAGGTATTATGTTTTATTTTTTGATGACTATTCTTGTAGATGATGGATCTCCTTCATACAGAATAAGAGTGAAACGTTCTCAAAGTTCTGTGAGTTCAAGGCATTGTTGGAGAAGGAGTCGAGGAATCAAGTGCAAGCTCTACAGAGTGATAATGGTGGCGAATACATCTCGAGCGAATTCAAAGACTTCTGTAGCAAAGAAGAAATTTGAAGAGAACTCATAGCACCTTATAACCCATAGTAGAATGGGGTCGCAGAGAGAAAGAATAGAATGATCATGGGTGCTACACGAGCGATGCTACATGACCAGGGCCTACCGATGCACTTGTGGGCGGAAGCATGAAACATTGCGGTTTATGTAAAAATCCATTGTCCTCATAGAGTACTTGGCATGAGTACACCTGAAGAAGCTTTTACTGGTAAGAAGCCTGATATTTCTCATCTGAATATTTTTGGCTCACCTGTTTAAATTCATGTGACAAAGGACGCCAGGAAGAAGCTGGAGCCAACTGTAGAAGTTGGGATATCTTTGGGGTACACAGAAACACCCCATAATTATCATGTGTATTTTCCAGACAGTCGGACGAATGTTGTGTGACGGGATATAAAATTAAATGAGGTGAAAGCCATGAAGTTTTCACTTGAGAGGGAGCTACACTTGCATGCAGAGGAGGAAATTCTTGTTCCCAAAGATGAGCCTCTGGATGTGGATCAGCCACAGGAGGAGATTCATCAAGTGAAGGATTCCACTCATGCAGAACCAAACATCAGACAAGTTAGAAAGCATACCATAGAATCTGAGAGACTGAAGCTTGATGCGGCATAGAATGTAGAAGTCCCTATATCACAGTGCAGACAGAGACAGTCACTTGACCGATTTACTGGATACATGGCTCTTATGAGCAAGTGTATCATGATAGAGCCATATTATTTCAAAGAAGTAGTGCAGGAGCCCACATGGGTAGATGCCATGGTGGAGGAGTATGACTCCATTGTCAGAAACAGTGCTTGGTAGATTGTTCCAAGGCCAGTGGGAGAATCAGTTGTTGGATCAAGATGGATCTACCAGATAAAGCAACCTACTGATGGGAGTTTCGATAAGTATTGTTGTACCTTAAGAAAAAAATTCCTTGGCTGTGAAAGGAATCCGTGCTTAAGACATTAAAATAAATATGTCACAGAAATATGATCCCCGTTTATCCACCTCCGGAGCTCAATCAGTGAGTGTTCAAAATCAAATGCTGTAAACATCCCACAATGCTATTATCTGCTGATATAGAATGAGATGTTCAGAAGAAGAAAGAAAGGAAAAATCCCAAAACAATATGCTGCTATACAGAATCCATCATTTCAAGCTCTAGAAGAAATAGAGAAAAGAACAGTAAAAATGAAGTAGCGCCTATTAAGGGTTTTAACTCTTGCTGCTTCGATACTTCATTTTATTCAATGACTGAAAAAACATTATGTAAACTAGAGGATGAATCAATATCAACAAATACTAGAATTTTGCTTTTCATTTATCAATCATTTGAAAAATCCATACAAAGATCACTGTCTGGAGATCTGAAAACCGGAACCTTATCTCCTCCTCCTCTCTCTGTTTTTATATCAGCCATCTAAATAACTTCCTAACTGCTATGATCACTTTTGAAACTGATTCTTGAAAGTGCTGGAATCATTTAAATTTACAAAATATTTGTTTTAATATTATATATATAATATATAATATAAAACCCAAAAATCGAATTGAAAGTTTTTTTTTTACAGGGAAAATAATGCATTTTGGGTCCCACTACTATGCATTCGATTAA
Organism: Pinus albicaulis; assembly: GCA_034641835.2. NCBI lineage: Eukaryota > Viridiplantae > Streptophyta > Pinopsida > Pinales > Pinaceae > Pinus > Pinus albicaulis. Next base: position 1,445,377,760 of record CM076580.1, read on the forward strand.
TAATAAAGTGACCCATGGTTTTGGAAAATCCAAAACTACCTTCGGGGGTTAATGATAGTTGTTTCTAAGAAATGGACCGAAGGGGCCGTAATACATCATGGCCATCGATCCTGGAAAAAGTGGTTTAAATCAAACCACTTACGGGGGTAGCATCTCTCCTAAACTCCGTTTAATTCACGCCCCCGTAAGACCATTGGATCCAGGCCAAATGATCCACATCGTTGATCTAACTGTAATATATATGCGTTTGCTGCTATAGTAATACTTTAATGATTCATCATATACATAATCGGAAACTGCTGCTCTACCCTGAAATGTATCACTACCAGAAGTGTTGCCTCCATTCAAAATTCTACTGTTGTTGCCCATAATCCTAGCTAGCATTTGTGTATTGAAACTGAGGCTGTGACATGGAAGCAAATGCTGGCTGGTAAGGCATACTTCCAGACAAGGAACAACCTCGGCTAAAGGTTGCTGCCAGAGAATTAGGTGGCTCACTTTTAGGCGGTATATTGGAAGATGCGTTACCAAGTTGTTGTAAAAATACTCCCTTCTGTCTATTACTTCCACCAGATTTCCTAGCTGTATTTGTTTAAATTACTTGAAAGGGTACATCACTTGGTTTTGGCTCAACTGATCTATTGCTAAATGTCATCTCACGACCTTGTAAAGAACCCCGCTTGTTTGGATTGCCTGCATCAAGTTTCCTCGATGAATTCACTGAATTTACACAGGTAGGTATAACTCTTGGTTTAGGACCTCCTTGTGAGGATCCAAATAAAATTTGGCGTAAATAATGCATCTCTAAAGGCACTGGAAGCCTGTGAAGAGATTTCTCAATATTCAAGAATGCATCACATACTTTCATCAAAGTTGACTGAGTCACAGATCTTGCACACTTTTTGACATGGTCAAAAGGATCCTCAATCGTCATTGCATAGTTTTTCTTCATCCGAGAACCATTACTGAATGCATTTCCCCATTCGCCAGTGAATGTGCATACTGTCCAACCTTGTGACCATAAAGGTGCAAATTTTGTATATTGTGCAAAGAATGAAACAATGAGTTCAGAAATAGTGCTCTTATTGTCTCTTACACATCTTTGACGTTTAAATTTCTCAACATTTAGTTTGCACTCCTCCTCAATCTGTCTTTCATCTTTAATTTGAGAGACCATCTTACGCATTTCCACCCGTCCCCCAGATGTTAATTCTCTCGTAATAGACTGAAAAGCAGTGCTCTTCCTCTCTCTCTCAAACCATTCTCTCAATCGATGAGCCTCTGGAAGGTCTGGGTTTATAACAAGTCGAGTTGTGGAGATTGTTCCAACAGATTTCCCACTAAAATCACTAATCCGTCCAGCTTTCACAGCCGGGATGGGGAAGGCTTCAGAATCACTTAGCTCTTGAATATGCTGACCTTCCTTATTGCAGAAGGCGCTCCACATAGTTAGCTCCACACTGCGAATGCCATTTTTTCTCATTATTATACTCGATGGATTGATTAATCATTACAACACCCACGACATCTGCCATAAAATTGTTTTCCATGTTCTCAATTTCACTTATTGGTATAAAATTGAAATGCTGCTTTGGTATTGAATTTTTGTCCTCCAAACATGATTCTATTGTTGAAGTGGACTCCAAGAAAATTTCCCATCTTTTCAACAATCGCTCGAATCACTTGCACCACTGCAAAGATTAGGCCTGAGAAGCAAACCGTACCAAAAGAATGACCCCACAAAATGCAAATATAAACAGAAATGCAGAAATCCTGAGTGCAAGGATAAAAGATTCTTTGCAAGGTTGATTGACTGCACATGTCACCAACCCTAATGTATTCATAAAAATAGGAACGAGGATGAAGAAGAGAAGGTAGGCATAGACAATGTGTTTAGTGAAAGTGTTGAGCAGCCATAGCAGATCAAATAAACAAGGAGTACTGAAGATCAAGGTGATTGCAAGTATCCACACCAATTCCTTGGAAAGATGCCTTGGATGCTGAAATTGCAGTTGCAGTTTGATAGAAATCATGAGTAGCTTTATTTCTTCACCCTTGAATTTATCTCTGGTAATCATTAGTAAATCATCATTTGGTGATGCCAAACTCTGATCAACAACTTTTCTCACACAGCTGCTGGAATCATGGTGATAGAAAAAGGATCCCGCATGCTTATAGTTGCTGTTATGGTTAGTAATGGAAAACACACCCCTTGCATATTTTTCCAGCACAAATATCACAAAAATGGCAAGGGAACAAATATCATGATAAGATCTGTGTCCATATTTATATGTAATTTCTGAATAATTCTCAACAGTGGAAAATTCTCCCGACTTTTGGCTTAGTAAGATATTGTGCTACAACATCTGGCTCCAATTGGGGACAGTACTTTGGCAGCAAAGTGCTGAGAACCTATAGATCAGTAGCCTTTATTGGGCATGGAGTCAAATTAGACTGAATTGTCTCCCAGTTCACAACTCTCTGAAAATTTCAAAACTTCTTTGAACCCTCCTTCTTCTAGGATCTTTATTTTGAACTGAAACTTTGAAACTTAGAACTACTGCAACTGGAAATGCTCAACTCCTGAGCTTATTTATGTACAACTCCTATATATATAAGCATGATTGAACTTAATCAAGTGAAGTCAACCTTCCAATGGAACCAATCTAGCATCTGCTTGTTAGATTTAATACCTTCATACTGCTGAGATTTAAAAATCAAAAGAGGAATGTACCATGAAAAATTTTCATCTAAAAAATTTTGTACATACCCTGGCATTGAAGCTTGTTGCTGACCGAAGAAATTTTCCATATATTCAGCAACTGGATCATAAAAATCATGAGACAAAATTTTGGTTATCTTCTTTTCTTGAGCATTTTGCAGAGGTCTTTGAACATGGCAGCTTCTTTCATTGTTTGACCCTTCAATTAGGAACTGTGTGTTAGGAAGTTGACTGCTACTTCCTGTAGGCAAGCATTCAGGCTGAAAATACAAATCCAAGGTTTGCTCTCCATAATGCTGATGTTCTTCACTCAACATCAATTCTTGACAAAAAATTTCCTCTTCTTGCAAACATGTCTGAGAAACTGCACTGTTTTCCTCACTACTCGCAAAATCATTGCAAAGATCTTCCATGCTTCCATAGTGTATTTCAGCTGTTGCAACTAAGTTTTGACTAGAATCTTCAAAATGATTAGATTCTTTTCTTTCAAAAATACAGGAACCTTTTAATACTTTTTGGAAATCTTTATTCATTTTTGAACTTACATTCTTTTGTAAGGAAATGCCAATGTTTCCTTCACAAGCCCTCTTATTTTTTACAAAACTTGGACTTTCTGTATTGCAGGAAAAATTTCTACAAGCCCATGCATTATTTTCGATTTCTTTTGCATGAAGAAACATCAGTTTCAGATTACCAGGCTTTCTCTCCCTGAGATAAAAAGCCAAGGCAAAAGAAAGAGCTTTCAAATAATAGATCATAGTTGCTGGTTCTAGAGGCCTAACTTCTTCTGGCATGCTGAAATAAATTTTTTGAAACCTCCTATTAAACTCAGAAATCGATTCATTACTTTGCCTTCGGATAGAATATAATTCCAAAAGGTGCTCTTCATATGACTTACTCTCGCCCCAATATGTAAGGAATACATCTTGGAGATCTTGCCAAGAATCAATTGAACCTGCTTTCAAACACTGGAACCATTGCTGAGCATCCTGCTTTAAAGAATGGCAAAACATCCTTAAGGCTACGTCTTCATAAACAATTTGAAATTTATCCAGAAATTATTCAAATTCCAAGATATGTGATTCAGATAAAATTTCCTTCTCCTTTCCAGAGAAACTAGGCAAGGACTTGAATCTGTTTGAAGAATATTGATGGAGAATAGCGGGCAACTTTAGGGGTTTAAAGATTTCTCTGTTTTTGAACTGAAAAGCAGTCAATTTCTCATGAGGCAAAATATTATCATGCAAAGATGATGAATTATGACCTTTATGCCCAGACTGTGACTGATTATCTTCCGGGATTGTAATACAACAATCATCCCTCCTTTCATGTTTAGGAGATACACCTGTGTCAAGATTTATAATACAAGCAGAAGCAAAATCATCTTTTTCCAATAATGAATTTACATTTTGGGCCTTGTAGTCTTCTGAGAAAACAAAGCAGGAAACAATCCTTTTAATATAAATGGGAAAATGGATCACTAAACTGACAGTAAAAAATAGAACCTCCTTTAAAAAACGGAAATTCTGATACATGTTTATTCCATGATACTTTCTCATCTTCTTGCCAGGAAAATTCTTCATCTAATGAAACTTTCATCCGTGGAGTCGCCAGGTGAATAATAAACAACCAATCTTCAAAACCGAATCTTGTTCAACATAAAAAAGAAAGGATTATGAAACCATCTGCTACAAGGTATGTGACCTCGCGTTTGGATTTGTGAAAATGAGAATTATGTACAAAGTAAACACAGCCAAAAACTTCCTCCTCACTGAACAACCAGAGGAAGTAAAAAGAAAACCCAGGGAAATGAACTTCGCTTCTTCGATCCCCGGCAACGGCGCCAATTAATGTTGTACCTTAAGAAAAAAATTTCTTGGCTGTGAAAGGAATCTGTGCTTAAGACATTAAAATAAATATGTCACAGAAATATGATCCCCGTTTATCCACCTCCGGAGCTCAATCAGTGAGTGTTCAAAATCAAATGCTGTAAACATCCCACAACGCTATTATCTGCTGATATAGAATGAGATGTTCAAAAGAAGAAAGAAAGGAAAAATCCCAAAACAATATGCTACTATACAGAATCCATCATTTCAAGCTCTAGAAGAAATAGAGAAAAGAACAGTAAAAATGAAGTAGCGCCTATTAAGGGTTTTAACTCTTGCTGCTTCGATACTTCATTTTATTCAATGACTGAAAAAACATTATGTAAACTAGAGGATGAATCAATATCAACAAATACTAGAATTTTGCTTTTCATTTATCAATCATTTGAAAAATCCATACAAAGATCACTGTCTGGAGATCTGAAAACCGGAACCTTATCTCCTCCTCCTCTCTCTGTTTTTATATCAGCCATCTAAATAACTTCCTAACTGCTATGATCACTTTTGAAACTGATTCTTGAAAGTGCTGGAATCATTTAAATTTACAAAATATTTGTTTTAATATTATATATATAATATATAATATAAAACCCAAAAATCGAATTGAAAGTTTTTTTTTTACAGGGAAAATAATGCATTTTGGGTCCCACTACTATGCATTCGATTAATAATAAAGTGACCCATGGTTTTGGAAAATCCAAAACTACCTTCGGGGGTTAATGATAGTTGTTTCTAAGAAATGGACCGAAGGGGCCGTAATACATCATGGCCATCGATCCTGGAAAAAGTGGTTTAAATCAAACCACTTACGGGGGTAGCATCTCTCCTAAACTCCGTTTAATTCACGCCCCCGTAAGACCATTGGATCCAGGCCAAATGATCCACATCGTTGATCTAACTGTAATATATATGCGTTTGCTGCTATAGTAATACTTTAATGATTCATCATATACATAATCGGAAACTGCTGCTCTACCCTGAAATGTATCACTACCAGAAGTGTTGCCTCCATTCAAAATTCTACTGTTGTTGCCCATAATCCTAGCTAGCATTTGTGTATTGAAACTGAGGCTGTGACATGGAAGCAAATGCTGGCTGGTAAGGCATACTTCCAGACAAGGAACAACCTCGGCTAAAGGTTGCTGCCAGAGAATTAGGTGGCTCACTTTTAGGCGGTATATTGGAAGATGCGTTACCAAGTTGTTGTAAAAATACTCCCTTCTGTCTATTACTTCCACCAGATTTCCTAGCTGTATTTGTTTAAATTACTTGAAAGGGTACATCACTTGGTTTTGGCTCAACTGATCTATTGCTAAATGTCATCTCACGACCTTGTAAAGAACCCCGCTTGTTTGGATTGCCTGCATCAAGTTTCCTCGATGAATTCACTGAATTTACACAGGTAGGTATAACTCTTGGTTTAGGACCTCCTTGTGAGGATCCAAATAAAATTTGGCGTAAATAATGCATCTCTAAAGGCACTGGAAGCCTGTGAAGAGATTTCTCAATATTCAAGAATGCATCACATACTTTCATCAAAGTTGACTGAGTCACAGATCTTGCACACTTTTTGACATGGTCAAAAGGATCCTCAATCGTCATTGCATAGTTTTTCTTCATCCGAGAACCATTACTGAATGCATTTCCCCATTCGCCAGTGAATGTGCATACTGTCCAACCTTGTGACCATAAAGGTGCAAATTTTGTATATTGTGCAAAGAATGAAACAATGAGTTCAGAAATAGTGCTCTTATTGTCTCTTACACATCTTTGACGTTTAAATTTCTCAACATTTAGTTTGCACTCCTCCTCAATCTGTCTTTCATCTTTAATTTGAGAGACCATCTTACGCATTTCCACCCGTCCCCCAGATGTTAATTCTCTCGTAATAGACTGAAAAGCAGTGCTCTTCCTCTCTCTCTCAAACCATTCTCTCAATCGATGAGCCTCTGGAAGGTCTGGGTTTATAACAAGTCGAGTTGTGGAGATTGTTCCAACAGATTTCCCACTAAAATCACTAATCCGTCCAGCTTTCACAGCCGGGATGGGGAAGGCTTCAGAATCACTTAGCTCTTGAATATGCTGACCTTCCTTATTGCAGAAGGCGCTCCACATAGTTAGCTCCACACTGCGAATGCCATTTTTTCTCATTATTATACTCGATGGATTGATTAATCATTACAACACCCACGACATCTGCCATAAAATTGTTTTCCATGTTCTCAATTTCACTTATTGGTATAAAATTGAAATGCTGCTTTGGTATTGAATTTTTGTCCTCCAAACATGATTCTATTGTTGAAGTGGACTCCAAGAAAATTTCCCATCTTTTCAACAATCGCTCGAATCACTTGCACCACTGCAAAGATTAGGCCTGAGAAGCAAACCGTACCAAAAGAATGACCCCACAAAATGCAAATATAAACAGAAATGCAGAAATCCTGAGTGCAAGGATAAAAGATTCTTTGCAAGGTTGATTGACTGCACATGTCACCAACCCTAATGTATTCATAAAAATAGGAACGAGGATGAAGAAGAGAAGGTAGGCATAGACAATGTGTTTAGTGAAAGTGTTGAGCAGCCATAGCAGATCAAATAAACAAGGAGTACTGAAGATCAAGGTGATTGCAAGTATCCACACCAATTCCTTGGAAAGATGCCTTGGATGCTGAAATTGCAGTTGCAGTTTGATAGAAATCATGAGTAGCTTTATTTCTTCACCCTTGAATTTATCTCTGGTAATCATTAGTAAATCATCATTTGGTGATGCCAAACTCTGATCAACAACTTTTCTCACACAGCTGCTGGAATCATGGTGATAGAAAAAGGATCCCGCATGCTTATAGTTGCTGTTATGGTTAGTAATGGAAAACACACCCCTTGCATATTTTTCCAGCACAAATATCACAAAAATGGCAAGGGAACAAATATCATGATAAGATCTGTATCCATAGTTATATGTAATTTCTGAATAATTCTCAACAGTGGAAAATTCTCCCGACTTTTGGCTTAGTAAGATATTGTGCTACAACAAGTATAAGGCAAGATTTGTTGCCCGGGGCTTCTCACAGATTGAGGGGATTGACTATGAAGAAACCTTTGCACCTGTCACACGGTATTCTTCCATACGGACTATCCTTGCTCTCTCAATGCAGATGGGTTGGCACATTCATCAAATGGATGTGAAGATTGTGTTCCTTAATGGGATCATTGAGGAAGAGGTGTACATTGAGCAGCCTAAAGGATTTGAGATCTTCACTAGTGAGTCACATGTGTGCAGGCTGAAAAGAGCATTGCATGGGCTGAAACAAGCACCATGTGCTTGGTACACTCGAATCGATGACTATTTCACTGGACTTGGCTTCACTAAGAGTGAGGCGGATGAAAACCTGTACTAGATTGGGTAGAGGATAAGCTTTACATCACTGTACTTTATGTTGATGATTTAATACTAACAAGTGATGAGCAGTTGATATACTCATGCAAGGCAGATATTGCAAAGGAGTTTGAGATGAAGGATTTGGGCCTCCTTCATTATTTCCTTAGATTGGAAATATGGCAGCGGGAAGGTGAACTGTTTGTGTCTCAAGGCAAGTATGCCTGGGAGATACTGGAGAAGTTTCACATGCAAGGCTGCAAGCCTATCAAAACTCCTCTTCCAGGAAATTGGAAGAAAGAGGATGCTACATCGGCAGAGGTAGTGGATGCCACTTCTTATCGACAGTTGGTGGGTTCGCTCATGTATTTAGTCAATACAATACCGGACATATGCTATGTGATGAAACAGTTTTCACAAGCGATGGTTATGCCTACCAAGCTCTTTTGGAAGGTAGGAAAGCATGTCCTGAGATATCTCAGGGGCACATCTGAGTATGGTTTATGGTACAAACAGACGGATGAGGTGAAGTTGCATGGCTTCACGGATGCAGATTGTGCAGGAAGCCCAACAGACAGAAAGAACACATCTGGATGGATTTTCAGTATCGGATCTATGATAATTTCTTGGTACAGCAGGAAACAAAGATCCGTGGCACTCAGTTCAACAGAAGCAGAATACATGGTAGCAAGTCAAGCTACATGTGAGGCTATCTGGATGAGGAAGATCCTGGTTGGTTTGTTCGGTTCACATTTAGATCCCACAGTAATACATTGTGATAATCATAGTTGCATTAAACTCTTAGTTAATCCTGTGTTTCATGATAGATCTAAACATATTGATATCTGGTAACATCATATCAGATATTGTGTGTAGCAGAAGATCATGTTGCTTCAGTACATTCTTACGGAGGATCGGGATGCAGATATTCTGAGAAAGGCGCTCACCAGGAGCAAATTCGAATACCATAGTGGTAGGATTGGGGTGAAAGATAATCCCTATCTTTTTGAGAGGGAGTTTTGAGATTCAACAAGATGATGAGCTTAGTGAAAAGAGTCGCCTTCACTAAGTGGGCCTGCAAGCTATTTTTGGTGCAAGTCTATTTTTAGACTATGTCTATTTTTAGACATGATGATCATATTTTAGAATTTGCAGGATGTTATTTGAGGATGGTTGATCAAGTTGGAAAAATAGATGAAATTATATTTTTATAATATTGGGCGAAGTCTATTTATAGATCGCTGATATAAAAATAGATGCATGTCGATTATTATTAGCTCTTAATAATAATCAGACACTAAACAACAACTTATTCTCTTGGAGCAATTTGTTTCAGTGCATAGATGTCACACATCAGTCGACTAAGGGAATTACGCAATTCCCAAGGGTTTACTGGAGCTAATGCATGGAGGACTCAGTTAGAACTCAACTAGTAGATTTATGACACAGTTGGAAGAAGTAGTTATGGAGTTGTATTCAGTTTAACTCAGTTAGACTCAGTTGAGCTAGTTGTATCTAGTCTAACTGATTGATACACTAGCGAGAATGGAGTGAATTAATTAGATAATTAATTCACAAATAATAACTCATTAATCAACTGAAAGAGACAACAGTTAACTACAATGCATGGCAGTTTCAGTGGAGACCGAGTGGAAAGATAGTTGAAACAGCAAGATAGACTATATGTTATGACTATAGTGATGCATTGATTACATCACACACACATTGGAGTTTCCAATGAGGATTGCATAGTCAAGGCAAGGGTAATTTGAATTCATTCAGAGCTAGTCTTCAGCAGGGATTGCGTAGTGGATCCAGGCTAGCAAGAGGGCAAGATCGGTGCATGGATTTGCAAGATTGTTCCTGATTAGTGTATGAAAATTGTACTATACTGAGAGCTTGATAATATTTGTATGAGGATTTTCATATGATTCCATGATACATAATATATAGTTGGGGTTTTCAGCTTCAGGCTTTCCCGGTTAAAAACAGTGTGATGTGCGATTTTTTTTATTTATGCTTTACATGTGTGTGCAATTAAATTTTCCGCAAAAGATTTACAAGTGGAATAGATTCTGTATCTTGCATAAAGTTAAATAGTGTGATATCGGGTGGATACAGGACATATGCATGCTTAGTGCATATAATTTATACATATATAATTCTTAATATAAACTGAGCTTCCACTACAGCAAATCATGCATATTTCACATTACCATGGAGTCAACTTCCACTACAGAAAATCATGCAGATTTCACATTTACAGGGAGTCATGTGTTGGGTGTGTGAAAATATTAATGTGAAATTATATCCTCAATTACTAATTACTCACTCATTCACCAACACTAATTTTTATTTTACTTCGCAAGACAAAACATATATTATTCTATATAACACAAAACATTAATGATTAAACATTACAATTTAGTACTTGTTAAGCAGATTCCCAATCAGAATGAAGTTACCATTAAGAAAAGAATGAATCTTTCCACTTAGGAGGATATTTCTGATTAAATTTGATGCTAATAGGACACATATATGCAGGGTAGCTTCTAATGAAATCTGTAATAATCTATACCTTATGATATATAGCAAAATCAGTAGAATAGCCCATCCAGAGAGTGAGATTTGTAAAGCAAAGGACGAGCATATGTATGGTATGCAGGGTCTAAATTAGGTAGAGTATAAGCATATGTATTGTATGCAGGGTATAAATTTATACGAGTACACACATATGTATCGTATGCAGGGTAAATATGTATGGTATGTAGGGTATAAATTTGTACATTTGTATTATATGCAGGGTATTTGTAAAGCAGATTACAAGCATATATGTATATAGAGTAGGTATAAATTTGTAAGCAGAAGCGATAAAATAGGCCATCGAGGACCCTTATGGCGTGACCATGATCATCTTTTTTGTGATTAGTTGATTAATTTGTGGTCTTTTAATTTGAATTCCCCACCTCATGGGTCTCCTATTGCATGATTATTGATTGGTTTCTAATTTGAAGTTCTCCATGATTATTGATTATTGATTATCTTTGTTGCATGAATCCTAGAGAAATTCCATTTATCTATTTCGATAAAATTGTGTTTTGTTAAATTATTTTCATGTTAAAGTGTTTTTTTCTTTGCAGGTTGTAAATATGTTCAATGAAAGAGACATAGTCAGAGAACAGAAGATGAAAATCAATCATTGTAATTATGAGTTTTATGTTAAATTTAGTTATATCAATTCTCTTCTTTAACTTTTTAAAGAAAACTTACCCAGGCTCTTCTTACCAGCATGCCAATGCTAGGAATTTGTTTAGAAAACCATCGTGGATATATATATATATATATATATATATATATATATATATATATATATCGTTCGGCTATATAACTAAATGTGTTTAAAGATGATTCGGTTAAAGAGGAGATTTACCACAATTGGTTATTCATGCAATTTAGTGGATATGTGAGACTGAAACTATGCTTTATTATAGTGAAAGTCTTTGTACAATATTCATAGTTGGGTGATTGGAGTGCCAACTAATGGAGGGGCTAACTGTTGACTTTTACTGTGTGACAGGAAATTGTTTACCCACCCATAAGCACCATTTAATGCTCTGCAGTCTGGATTCTACAACATCAAATCTCTACCGTCATTTGGTGGCCTATTTCATAGCCTGGATGTTGTATTAAAAAATCAGACACAAAAGAAGAAGAGAAGAGAGAATTCTCTGCTGTATTGGAAATATCAGCTAATTATGGCTTCAACTTTGTTCCTCCTTCTTTTTGTATTGTGGTTTCTGCTAGTAGCTGGAAATGCAACTGGCAGTGTGAGTGGAACCTTATATTTTGTAAACTCAAGAAAGATAAGAGGTTATGATATGCAATACGATGCTAACTATAGAGAAGTTCCACTAGCATCTAGGAATGGCATCTTCCAGATGGTTTTGTTCAACACCACACCCAATTCCTATTCCCTGAGCATTGTGATGGGCTATTCCGGAAAAGTGGAAACCATGAGGATCGTCTGGACTGCTAACAGAAAATATCTCATCAGAGAGAATTCCACACTCACTTTTGGCACTAACAAAAATCTCCTCCTCTCAGATGTACATGGGCGCGTGGTTTGGTCCACAAATACTTCCAACAAGGGTGTTCTAGGAATCGAACTCTGAAACAATGGAAACCTGGTGCTCTATGAAAAATTAAAGAAACTGGTGTGGCAGAGTTTTGATCATGCAACCGATAGCTTGTTAGTCATACAATCACCGAACATTAGAGGGGTGAAGAAACTGGTCAGCTGTGTGTTAGACAAGGAAAGATCGGAGGGACCTTATAGTCTTGCAGTTGAAGTCGAAAGAATGGCTCTGTATGCCAGGCTTCCCGAGCCTGTGCCACATTGGACTCTCAACTTCTACGAGAGGGGTCCAAGGGACATATATGCCATCACGCACACTTTCCAGAAGCCGATGAGGAGCATAAAATTCCTGAGTGATGTAAAAGTAGAGAATGGGTATCGTCAGATGATCAAGATGAGTTTGGCCAACTTGTCAAATCATCCATTTGTCATCAAAACTAACCATATTCTAAGGGCGAATTAGAAAAATCAAGAATACTACAAATTAAAAACCGTTAAATACAACATTCTTTTTTTTTATTAAATATTTTATTTTCATCGGAATACCAACTTCTCTAACATTGGAACAATGACGGAGTGTCCAACCATTGGTAATGCGATGAATCTCTCCAAACTTTTGGTATTGCGATGAAAACCTCTGAAGCGTCAGTATTGCGATGAAATATTTGCAAGCGTCGGTCATGCGATGAATCTCTCTAAACTGCTCGATAGTTGTGGCTAATGTCGGAATTCCAATGGTTTGTTTTCTTTAGAAGAGCGACGACGATCTGGAAACGACAGAAAAAGTGTCACTCTTCCGACACTTGATTGAAGTGTTGGAATTGTCACGTAATGGCTAACCACGTTTTTCCCGGCCTCAAACTGTTTCTTTTGCGACACCTATGTGTCGGAATAGCGACGAAGTGGCCGTCAGAAATTGGGCCAAATATACTAGTGTGGTATTCTATTGTCCTTGATTTGACAAAAATTTTGAAAAATCAAGTGATCCTTGAATCTCTGAGTTTTAGATTCATACTCTATAAAATAGTCTTCAAGGGATTGTTTCTCTTGAAACCCTTCATTTCCCACAGCCAAGAATGTAGGCATTGTAGAGCATTGGGAAACTTGTGGTTGCTGCACTAGTTGATCATTCCAGTGATGATTCATGCCAGAGCCTTCACCATAATGAAATCCTTTAGGGGATTCCTTGAATCTATCCATTCTCATCTACTTGATGTCTCTACCAATTTATTTCATGGCTCTAAGAAGGATCCTACGGAACTCCTTCTCTTCATCTTCTCCTCCAGATAAAGGGGTTTTACCCTTGTCTTCTTTGTCATTTGCATAATCAAAATTTATGTGTCTTCTTCTTTGATATGAGGCTCTCCTTCTTCAAATGACATATTTTCTTTTCAATATGCATAGGTTGTGCCAAGATTATTCTCGGATACCACTGTAATATTCCCAAATGGGAAAAGCAGGGATATAGTGAAAAACCAAATAAATAGCAGTGTAAACATTTTATGAAAGCAGGAGACCAGTATGGAGACCTCTCATATGTTACAACATAAGCAAAATATTCATGAATAATGGCCCATAAGATACACAACAACAAAGTACAAGCCTCCAATGGACAAAATGTTAGGTCCCTATATTACTAGTATAGTACCTTATTGTTGTTAGTGTAACCCCTTTATTGTTATTATTGTACCCTTGTAACCCCCATTCTGTTATTATTGTGCCCCTAAATTATTATTGTTAGGTCGGCTAGGATTACATTGTGGCCCACCGGGATTACATTATGGCCCCATGGACTCCTATATATAGAAAGGAGGTTTTGTAAATTGTATCATCCAAGAATTGTTCATTTATGTAATGTATTGGAGGTTGCCCCCTCGAAGTGGCTTATTTCTAAGGCGTGAATATCTCTTTTCTTCTCTTTTTGGAGCTGGTTACACAACATTTGGTATCAGAGCTTTGGGATTCTAGGGTTTCGCTGCTCCAAACAGGTCATCGTGGCATTTTCGCTATAACTTTTTTTCTACGAAGCTTCAGAAGCTGAAATTTTTAGGGTGCGAAGCTGAAATCTTGAAGACGGTTGTCTAAAAATTTCAGATCTTGGTTCGCAATATTTGAGGAGATATCATCTGTGGAAGTTAGGTATCTTTTCAGGCTCATAAACAGGTCATCGTGGCATTTGTGCTATAAATTTGTTTTTACGAAGGTTCAGAGTCTGAAATTCATATGGTGCGAAGCTGAAATCCTGAGGAAATTCGTCAAAAAAAATTTCAGATCTTGATTCGCAATATTTTTGGAGATATGATCTGTGGAAGGTAGTGCTTTTTCAGGCTCCTGAATTGCATCTCAAAGAGGTGATCGTGGGAAAACTTCAATAACTCTCTCTCTGGGCATTGGATTGAAGTGCCGTAAAAATTGGTCGCAATTACACAGACGGAAGTTTTTGGGCTATCAATTTCAGAGACAAAGGACAAAACAGTGACACGTGGCAAGTCGTACAAGTTCGCTCTACTAAACCAGTCCAGAATTAGGTCATTGTGGGAGATTGGACACAACTTTGTCTTGGAGAATCCAACTCAGGTCAGACCTGTGGAATTTGAAAGAAGCTTCAGAGATATACTACAGGGCTGAATTTCAGATATCGAATATTTTCAACTACAGAGATAATTCAATTTCAATATCGAGCTCCTAAAAGCTAGTAAAAGGTGTGTATTTTTTTCTGAATTGCATAAGTCTTGTTTGAAGAATCAAGTTGAATTGATTCCAAGGGCATCTTGTAGAATAGATATCAATATTGGATTCTAAAATGGCCTCTAAAAAGAATTCAACACCCATCAAGCCTTCAGAAGGCTCTACCATGACTCATGAAGATGAAGAATTGCAACATGATCTATCAAAATTACAAGAACAAGTGCAACAAATTTCACTCTCGCAAAGAGCAGCAAAAAATGAAATGGAAGTTTTGAAGAAAGGTGTGGAATTAAAGATGGATGGTTTGAAGAAAGGCATGGAAGCTAAGATGGATGGCGTGGAAGTAAAGATGGAAGGTTTGAAGAAAGGCGTGGAAGCTAAAATGGATGGTGTGCAAGCTAAGATGGATGACGTGGAAGCTAAGATGGATGGCATGGAAGTGGGCATGGAAGCTAAGATGGATGACATGAAAGACAACATAGAAAACATGAAGAATGATCTAAAAGCATACATGGAAGGCTTGATGACAAGCTTAAAACCAGAAATGATTCCTACTGGCGGAAATATAGGAGAAGAACCTCATGATGAGAACAAAATAAATGTTAATCGTGATTTCATAAACTCGAATGTTGGTGGGAAGAACCACCATATTCCAAAAAATGGATATGAGGAAGTTTGATGGAAAGGATCCTGTAACATGGATACTACAGATGGAGCAATATTTTGATCTCCATAATGTGCAAAACACACAAAAGGTACGCATTGCAACTTTACATTTAGAACAAAATACATTTGTATGGTATCGATGGCTTTGTTCCCGTAAAAAAATTGTCACTGGGTCAATTTTTACGGAGGAAATGATAGCACATTATGAGGATACAAAGAGCAACACCTTCTTTACCCAATTGATAAATCTCAAACAAAAGGGTTTAGTGGGGCAGCACATTGAGGACTTCCAAAAATTGAGTATAAGGGTAACTGATATTTCAGAGGACCACAGGATTGATCTCTTCTTAGGCAGTTTAAAAGATAACATTCAACATGAAGTTCGTGTTCTGGAACCTGATTCATTAGAGAAGGCATTCAGGTTGGCAAGAAAAGTTGAATGTAAAATTATGGCAACAAGGAAGTCTACTACTCAATTCTATAAAGAAGGAAGTGTGGCTACATCTAGATTTCCACAACCTCCAAGGTTGACACCACAACAATTGGAAGAAAAAAGAGCAAAAGGGCTTTGCTACAGTTGTGATAGCAAATACACTAAAGGTCATAAGTGTGCTGAGAAGAAATTATTTTACATAGATTGTGAAGAGGAAGAAGAAAATGAACAAGAAGAGGATATACACCAGAAACCAACTCTAGAAGAGGAAGAAATGAATCCGACCATATCGTGTAATGCACTGGCAGGAATTACCACTCCTCAAACTCTCAAGATAGAAGGACAAATCAAGAAGAAAAAGGTAATAGTGTTGATTGATTCACGTAGCACCCATAATTTTATTCATTGTAAGGTAGCCAAGGAATTAAATTGTTTCCTATACCCAGCACCAGAATGTCAAGTGATGGTTGCAAATGGAAGAACTATAAATTGCTCTGGAAAATGCCATAACATCAAGCTAACCATGGGGGAATATGTGTTGACTAGTCCAATGCTTTCCATTCCTATGGGAGGTGCTGATGTTGTACTAGGAGTACAATGGTTACAATATTTGGGGACGGTAGCTTTTAATTTTCAAGAACTTTTCTTGAAATTTTTTTCAGAAGCAAAGGAAGTCGAATTACGGGGTATTGAAGGGAAGTCGGGAAGGATAATAAGCTCTAATGTCATGACAAAGCTTCTAAAGAAAGAACAACGAGGCATAATTGCACAATTATGCTCACTAGAAGTTCCAACATCAAAATCATCTATTTCTGCAGATCTCCAACAAGTCTTGGACAATCATTCCAAGGTGTTTGAAACTCCCAAAGGACTCCCACCTATTCGTGATCATGATCATGCTATTCATTTGCTTCCAGGAAGTGTTCCTCCAAACATCCGGCCTTATAGATATCCTTACTTCCAAAAGAGCGAAATTGAACGCATGATTGCAGAAATGTTAGAGGCAGGTATAATTCAACCTAGTCAAAGTTCTTTCTCTGCTCCCGTAGTATTGGTACACAAGAAGGATGGATCATGGCGAATGTGTTCGGATTATAGGGAGCTCAATAAGCTCACCATTAAAGATAAATTTCCCATTCTTGTGATTGATGAATTATTGGATGAATTACATGGAGCAATTTATTTTACCAAGTTGGATCTTCGTTCGGGATATCATCAAATTAGAATGAAGACTGAAGATATTCCAAAAACAGCATTTCGAACTCATGAGGGTCATTATGAATTTTTGGTCATGCCTTTGGCCTTACCAATGCACCTTCTAAATTTAAAGGGTTGATGAATTCCATTTTCAAACCCTTCCTTAGAAAATTTGTGCTAGTATTTTTTGATGATATACTAATCTACAGCAGGTCTTGGAAGGATCATGTTGAACATGCTGACAGGGTGCTCAAACTATTGCAGGAGAAACAATTATATGCAAAAACATCCAAATGTTTCTTTGGAGTACAAGAGGTGGAATATCTGGGTCATATTGTATCTCACGAGGGTGTTAAAGTAGACCCTAACAAATTAAAGCCATTAAGGAATGGAAAGTCCCCATGACCATAAAGCAGTTGCGAGGATTTCTCGGCTTAAAAGGGTATTATCGCAAGTTTGTTAAGAATTATGGGAGAATAGCAGCACCTCTAACAACATTATTGAAGAAAGATGCATTTTCATGGACTCCTGAAGCAACTAAGGCCTTCGAACATCTTAAAGAGGCAATGTGCCTAGCACCGGTCTTAGCTACGCCAGACTTCACAAAAACCTTTAGTGTGGAATGTGATGCCTCAGGAAATGGAATTGGTGCAGTTTTAATGCAGGAAGGAAGACCCATTGCTTTTGAAAGTCATTCAATCAAAGGAAAGTATTTACAGAAACCTATTGATGAGAAGGAAATGTTAGCAATACTGCATGCACTAAAGAAATGGCGAACTTACCTAATGGGAAGACACTTCAAGGTAAAAACTGATCATGATAGTCTTAAACACTTCTTGGAACAAAGACTATCTTCAGAAGAGCAGCAAAAATGGGTCACAAAGATGTTGGGTTATGACTTTGAAATAATCTACAAAAAAGGAAAGCTCAATGTTGTTGCAGATGCACTCTCAAGAAAGAATGAAGAGGTGGAAGCATTGCTTTGTGCCATTTCTATTATCCAACCAGATTGGATAACCGAAGCAAGAGATGAATGGAAGAAGGAGAAAGATGTATGGACACTCATTCAAAAGTTGCAGCAAGATCCTAGTACATCTGATACATTTAGTTGGAAAAATGATTCCTTATGGTACAAAGATCGCTTTTATCTTTGTAAGAATTCCCAACTAAAACAAAAGATTCTTCTGGAATTGCACACTTCTCCTTTAGGAGGACACTCAGGATTTTTAAAAACTTACCACAGGGTGAAGAAAGAATTTTTTTGGGATGGCCTTAAATCTGATATTCAAAAGTTTGTGGCGGAATGTTTGGTTTGCCAAGAGAATAAAGTGGAAACAAATAAGACCCCGAGACTTCTACAACCTTTATCCATTCCAAGTCAACGTTGGGAGGAGATTTCAATGGATTTTATCACAGGTTTACCTAAGTCCGAAGGAAAGAGTGTCATCATGGTGGTAGTTGATAGACTTACCAAGTATGCACACTTTTGTGCATTATCTCATCCATTTAAAGCAAGTACAGCTTCTACTACATTTATGGATAGAATTCAAAAGCTACATGGAAGCCCAAGGGTTATTGTGAGTGACAGAGATCCCATTTTTACTGGAAATTTTTGGACGGAGTTATTTTCTTGTTTGGGTACTCAATTAGCTCATAGCTCATCTTATCATCCTCAATCTGATGGTCAAACCGAGATAGTAAATAAATGTTTGGAAGACTATATTCATTGTTTTGTATCTGATAAACAAACACAATGGGTCAAGTGGTTACCTCTTGCTGAATGGTGGTATAACACTTCCTTCCATACTGCAGCAAAAATGACCCCATTTATGGCACTTTATGGATATCATCCACCATCCATCACATCATATTTAAGAGAAAATTTGAAGGTTCAAGAAGTGGAAGATCACATCGAGCATCAGCAAGAAGTTCTCCAACTCTTAAAGGATAACCTGAATTTGGCACAAAATCGAATGAAACAACAGGCAGATCAACATCGCAGCGAGAGAAGTTTTGATATAGGAGATCGGGTATTTTTACGGCTACAACCATATAAACAAATGTCCCTCAAGCAAGCTAAGAAGGATAATAAATTATCGCCAAAGTACTATGGTCCTTACAAGGTGTTGCAAAAGATTGGTACTATGGCATACAAATTGGAGCTTCCTGCTTCTTCGCGAGTACATCCAGTTTTCCATGTTTCATGCTTAAAGAAGGTTATAGAGAAAATCTTCCAGTTCAAACAATATTGCCAGAACTTGATGAGGAAGGAAAAATCATATTGGAACCAGAAGCGGTCATGGAAACAAGAACTCGACAACTACGGAATCGATCAATTTCAGAGTATCTCATCAAGTGGAAGAATTTATACACCGAAGATTCTACATGGGAGGATGAGAATTTTATACAGAAGCACCCTGAGCTACTCAAGCGTTGAGGACAACGCTTTTTTGAAGGAGAGGGGCATGTTAGGTCCCTATATTACTAGTATAGTACCTTATTGTTGTTAGTGTAACCCCTTCATTGTTATTATTGTACCCTTGTAACCCCCATTTTGTTATTATTGTGCCCTTAAATTATTATTGTTAGGTCGGCTAGGATTACATTGTGGCCCACTAGGATTACATTATGGCCCCCTGGACTCCTATATATAGAAAGGAGGTTTTGTAAATTGAATCATCCAAGAATTGTTCATTTATGTAATGTATTGGAGGTTGCCCCCTCGAAGTGGCTTATTTCTAAGGCGTGGATATCTCTTTTCTTCTATTTTGGAGCTGGTTACACAACACAAAACCCCTCAATAAGAGGTGCTGCAACTATATATAAAAACAAGAAGACCCTTATAGCATGGTTTTATTAGCTCTGCTACCAAAATGATTATACATCAGATATAGGGCTCATATATGCCTCAAAATATAGATCTATATCATATTTGAGCACTATACAACCTCCTTTGGAGAACCACTTAAGGGTTTTCAGCAAAACACCATATACAAGTTGTAGATCTAGGCCCTAAGGCTACAGATCTACTAAAAAATATAGATCTGGAAAGTGTGGCTGATCTGATATGATCAATAAAATAGCCTCATTCAATATATCCTCTAAGTGAAAGGAAAATCCCCTTCACTAGAAAATCAGCTCTCCAAATGGTGTGCTAAACCACCCTGCAACTCCTCCTATATAAATAACGAAGATCTGGAAGAAATTTGAGTTGTATGGATGAATATATGGTTGGCCTAATGCCAAAATCTGAAAATAAGCTCAAAGTACTTCAATACTATCCTCTCAATGAAAAGGAAGCCTCCTCCACTGAAAATGAACAATGAAATGACCCAGATCTAGATATCTAGTCTCCACTTCCTGCAGCCTGCAAAACAACCAAACACTCAACATGATCTTTGTTGTAAATGAAAGATGAAGCTTGGACTTAAGCCTGATAGTGGACAATGTAGTACAAGACTCCTCCAAGATCTTCTCAATGGAAGAGGTGGGATTCCCGATCAGGAACACCCTATGCTAAACAACACTCTATCTCAACTAAAAAGCAAGAGAAAGATATATGTCTAAACAGACCATATTCAGAAATATGAAATACCCAAACATAATGAATATGGATTCCATAATCTTCCTTAAATAAGATATGAGCTTGAAAAACCGAAGCCCCATCCAACAAAAGCACTACATTCACATAAAGCATCTCCATATAAAATTGTGTTGTCCCTCATTAATGACCACTCCTCCATGAAAGCGTTGTTGATTTGGTCAAGGTTGACCCAGTCAAAGTGATCCAACCCCTTTTCACACCAAGGGTGATTAATTAAGCTACCAAGATTTATCTCTTTCATATTTGGCATTGATTTATTTATTATTAAGGAGAATTATGGACCTCCTTTGTCCTCCTATTCTTTAAAAAAAGCAACAAAAAAAAAATTGAATATTCCAAATAGCTCATGGCTAATTAGGAATATTACAGGTGCTCTCAAAAAATGAAACTTAGTCACCATTTTTTCTCTAGGTCCAAGTTCTATGTCTTTCCTTGGTATTTATATCCTTCTTGTAGTCATACTTGATCCTTCTGTGGTTAGGTATCAACAATACCAGGGGTTGGTTCTTTTCTTCATGATACAAGTCTTGGTCTTGTCCACTCATGAAGATGGGAGTATTGTCCCAAACATCCCCATAATTCATTGTTATGCATGGGACAAAACCCCAACTTTCTGCTACCACTCAACCAACTATAATTATCCTGACACCTCTATGTCGCATGGACATTCCAATCCACTCTTAAAAGGGTATCAAGGTAAACAAACTTGTATGATTGTAACCTTATGCGGAAACCACCTCTATGAGCATTTGGGACCCTTTGTTGTTTAGGATACATAATACAAGTTAAGCACCATTATGGACCTACACATCCCATTCATATTTATCTTATCCAAGATTCCTTGTCACAACATTATTTTACACAATCATATCCTCTCGTTGGCAATAAATCTTGTGGCAGTCCCTTCTTCCATCCCCTTTAGTTTATCTCCTTCTTTTTGTGCCCTCTACGCACCTTTATCAATATCCTCTCTTCGTCACATTACTCATGTGCGTACCTCCTCCCTTTTTCTACTAAGAACTCCCTATTTCTTATACTCCTCTGTAACCCTCATACTTCCTCCTATATATTTTTCTATTCTCCATACCTCCATGGGGTCGTCTCTTATAGCATTTGTTATGAAACCAACTCCAAAAATAGAAGAAAATAGAGATCAATGCCTTATAAATCAACCACTTCGAGGGGGTAACCTCCTTTACATTACATAAATGAAAAATTCTTGGATGATTCAAATAAAAAAACCTCCTTTCTATATATAGGATTCCATGGGGTCATAATATAATCCTACCGGAAATAACAATAATAATGTAATGGCACAATAAGAACAATGGTGGAGTTTTATGGGGCACAATAATAAAAATATGAGGACTTCAGGGGTACAACAATAACAATAAGGGGGTGAAACTAACAACAATAAGGGACTACACTAGAAATATAGGGACCTAACATGCCCCTCTCCTTCGAAAAATATTTTTCCTCAATGATTGAGTAGCTATGGATGATTATGTATAAATTATCATCCTCCCATGTGGAATATTCAATGGTTAAGTTCTTCCACTTGATGAGATACTCTGGAATTAATCGATTTCGTAGTTGTCGAGTTCTTTTTTCCGTGACTGCTTCAGGTTCCAATATGATTTTTCCTTCCTCATCAAGTTCTGCCAATATTGTTTGAACTGGAATTTTTTCACCTATAACCTTCTTTAATCATGTAACATGGAAAAAAGGGTGCACTCAAGAGTAAGCAGGAAGCTCCAATTTGTATGCCATAGTACTAATCTTTTGCAACACCATGTAAGGACCATAGAACTTTGGCGATAATTTATTACCTTTATTAGTGGGCTTGAGGGATGTTTGTTTATATGGTTGTAGCCGTAAAAATACCCATTCTCCTACATCAAAATGTATCTTGCTTCGATGTTGATCTTCCTATTGTTTGATTCAATTTTGTACCAAATTTAGGTTATCCTTTAAGAGTTGGAGAACTTGTTGTTGATGCTCGATGTGATCTTCCACTACTTGAACCTTAGAATTTTATTTTAAAGATGATGTGATGGATGGTGGCTGATATCCATAAAGTTCCATAAATAGGGTCATTTTTGCTGCAGTAAGGAAGGAAGTGTTATATCACCATTTAGCCAAAGGTAACCACTTTACCCAATGTTTTTGTTATCACATACAAAACAATGAAGATATCCTTCCAAAAATTTGTTCACTATCTCAATTTTCCCATCATATTGAGGATGATAAGATGAGATATGGGCTAGTTGAGTACCCAAACAAGAAAATAATTCCGTCCAAAAAATTACAATGAAAATGGGATCTTTGTCGCTTACAATAAAATTTGGGTTTCCATGTAGCTTTTGAATTATTTCCAAAAATGCAATGGCAACAATACTTGATTTAAATGGATGATATAATGCACAAAAGTGTGCATACCTAGGAATTCTATCAACTACCACCATGATGAAAATCTTCACTTCAGACTTAGGTGAACCTGTGATAAAATCCATTGAAACCTCCCCCCAACGTTGAACTGGAATGGGTAAAGGTTGTAGCAGACTTGGGGTCTTAATTTTCTCAACTTTGTTTTTCTGAAAAACCAAACATTCTGCCACAAACTTTTGAATATCATATTCAAGGCCATCCCAAAAAATTGTTTCTTCACCTTGTGGTAAGTTTTTAAAAATCCTGAGTATCCTCCTATGGGAGAGGTGTACAATTCCAAAAGAATATTTTGTTTTAGTTTGAAATTATTACAAATATATAAGCGATATTTGTACCATAACAAATAATTTTTCCAACTAAAATTATCATATGTATTGGGATCTTGCTACAAATTTTGAATGCGTGTCCAGACTTCTTCATCATTCTTCCATTCCTCCCTTGCCTCGATTATCCAATCTGGTTGGATAATATAAATATCATAAAGCAACTCTTCCACTTTGTTGGGTGCAGAAATTACACTTAAGCAAGCTCCTTTAGAGAATAATCACACAAAATTAACACACATAAAACCATACAGATTAATACACAAACACACTCATGGTGGAAAAGGCCTGAGAGCCTTACGAAATTCCTCACATATTCTTCATTATTAAAAGAATGTAATAATAAAAATAAATAGATGAGGAAGTTGTCTCAAGATAATGTGTCTATCTTGGACAACTTGGTTGAGAAAATATCTCAACTGTACACAACACTAATCTAGGAGCTAAGTTTTGTAGGCCTAAACTAACTCCTAATCAAGAGGAACTAACAAAATCTAGAAAATTAGGCATAAAATCCTAATTTTAAATGTTTAATTAATTTAATTTATTTTTTATTTATAATTTTTTATGAGAAAAAGGCTAAAATTCCCCCCCGAATGATAAATCCAAAATAAGAACGAGGAACCATCTTCCAAGTTCTCATGCTGAAATTGTTGCTCCTCAACAACAATACCTGAAAAACCGCCAAAGCTGGATGCCAAAAAAACTGTGAGTTGAAGAGACCATGAGTGAGACTGTGATCACGTGCCAATCTGCAAAACGATCCATCTATCCTTTTCTTGAAATCAGCATCTTTTTTCTACTGACAAAATTTTGAAGATGCCCACTGGCGAATTTTCTTGTCCACTAATCATATTTTGAAGACGCCTACTAGCGAATTTGCTTGATGTTGAAACTCCCCACTGGCTACTTGATGATCACCCACTAGCTTATTATGATCGCCCAATGGCTAATGATGACAATAAACAACTCATTGTTTCTTTTGCTGATGTTGTCGAAAACTGCTCACGGCAGTTGTCGAAAACTGCTCATTCCTGCTTTTTATGTCGACCGCCCACTGGTGAATTTGTTGATGATGATAGTCCACTGGCTGATGATGTTTGAATGCCCACTGGCTATTGAATATTCCCACTATCTTATTTTCTGATGTTTTCGATACTTTTAGTCTCACAACCACCATCAATTTCATTGACATTTTCTCCCCTTTGTCAGTTGAAAGGAGAGACAATCATCTAGAAATTATTTCAGAACTCCCCCCCTTCAAGTGCAGGAGAGTTTCACTAGTGTACTCTCCCATTAATCTACACGAGAGTACCATCTTATTTTGAGTTTCAGCTGCAATAGGTGTGATTTAATCCTATTTTGAAACTTATACAATCTGTTGAATATTGACGACCATTTGTAAGGATCAATCCAGGCGAAATTGATCTTTAATCTGGCCATTTTGTTTTGGTTGAAGCGTTTCTCTGATGACTGATTTTAATTGCCACAATGGCAACAAGGATGGAGATAACAAAAATGATCTTCCATATGACCTATTCTTTGACAATGTGAACATTTTGGTTTGACTGCAACTTCGTTTTGCGTGCATGTTGGTTTTTCTGCAACTTTCGCAGAATTTGTTGATCTAGTTTATTCAAAAAAACCTGCACTGATGAACTTGATGGGATTTGATTAATCTGGGAGATGTAAGTTGTCACCATCTTTTACATAGATTTTTGTTACTTTGAATTTATTCCAATGGCTTGATGATTGATTTGGAAGAAAGAACTTGAACAACTTCGACACTTGAAGTTTTTTGGATGAATGGCTTATCATCTTTATCTATATGGTTCAAAGACTTTGAAGCATCACTCTTCTCTTGCAACTCATTTCTTTTTAGTTGCAAATCCAGTTGAAGGAACTCAATAGTGTCATTTTTCTGTTGTAGATGTCATGAAATATCATCAAGAGTTGCTTTGTTGATTTGCACCACGTCCTCATCACTCGATAGGATCAAATTATGAAGAACTTGTAATAGCTGGATATGGTTCGCCATGTGAACTCACTCGCTTGAATTTAGGCTTGCTTGGCTTGAAATTTCTCACTTTATTTGAACATGTTGGATTGAATTCGCTCGCTTGATTGGAATGACACGATCGCTTGCTTTGAAATTTTGTTGATCTCTTACTTGGTGAAACTTGTTTTGCTTGTTTCACGCTCATTGGAACTCATGATCGCTTGCTGTATATTTCAACTTGCTTTATTTTTATTTTAATATTACATTTACTTGCATTACAATTGAATTTAATCGCTTTATTTGATTGTTGCTTCACGTTGGCTCACTTTATGTTGTGAAATTTGTAATGACTTGATTTTACTTATTGGCAAAAGAAGGGTGTTGAACATTGTCGAAAATGCACCCAAAAGGCAAATGGCAAGTTCAAATAATATGATATAGTTGAAAACTTACTTGAATTAATTGTCTTATTTTGAACACCTTATCAATTCAAATTGGGGTGTCAATTTCAACCGATAATGCACCCTAATAATTCAACTCAGTTACAAAAATTTTATCTGCAAGTGATACAAAACATGTTTTTGATGTCAACTTGTCTTGGCATGCTTGATGTGGAATCCTTAACTTGATTATTTTGATTGGAGGATGTGGAATGTGACTGCAGAATACCTCTTTATCAACTTGATGTTGTGTTGCACAAATGCATGTGATTTTTTGTTCTTTTATAGATTGATTACATGAGATTTATTACTTAAGATTGATGAGTTGTATACTTAAGCTTGATTATGTGCATGCAGGTGTGTAATTTGTTGTGTACCATATTACAAAGAGAGTGTCAAAATACTGGACAGAAATCATGCACACACGTTCACTACACATGGTGTACCTAATATCCCCTTATTTAATTTCAGGTGGAGCTAGGACACGATCACCATAAAAAATAGCATTTTACTAAGTTTCAAGGTACATCAGCCTTTCATCTTTACAACAGCTTCGTGGAATCTTCTCAAGCACAGATTGTGAGAACTTCCTGTCTTCAAAAACTGGATGGACTGATTTAAGCTCTCTCAATGTAAAACATTACTTCAATGAACTTCCCTTTTAACAATATTCACTCTTCACTCAAATGTACAAAAATAAGTTTACCTTATCACTCCACATATGAAAAAAAGGAACACACCTTATCTCTCCACACCTTATTTCTCCATATTACAAAAAGAAACTTATCACTCCAAAAAACATTTATGATAACCTTTTAAATGTATTTTACATACATACTTTTGGACCTTGAAATTCTCATTCACTTCCATTACATTTTCACTTATATTTCCATATTACCACCTTCACTCCACTTCCATTACATTACATTTACCTCACCATTACCACTATTGGGTTACATTTATATTTTTGCAAACTTTATTAATTCTTATCATTTTTAAGTGAATTTGTGGTTAAAAATTAGAAACTAATGTGCATATTCTTATACCTAACAAGTGGGATGAGATTTTCGCCATGTGTGGGTCAAAAGGAAGCTTCTAAAAGACCTTTATGTGGCCTACCAAAACCAAATTCGAATTTGAGTGGAGAAGATCATGAGATCATGAGGATATGTGTCTCATTTCCTTTTTGTATTGAACCTCTAAGAAGATATGTGTCTCATTTCCTATTTTATATTGAAACTCTAAAAATACATGTGTCTTATCATTTCCTATTTTGATTGTAACTCTAGAGATAGAGGGAGAGATTCATGGACTCTCATTAATGAGATAACTTGTCATATTTTTGTATAAATAGGGGAAGCTTTCTCCTATCATGGGAAGTGAAAAATAGGAGAAGAAGGCAAAGGATTATAGAATTTTTTGTAACAAGGCTTGAAATGGAATGGGATGTAGAGCTGTGAGTTTTTCAATAAAGAAGTTCAGTCATCAAATGTTGGTTTGATTGTACTTCTAACAAGCTAGGAATTGACCAACTTAGGAGTGGAGGGCCCCTGCTTCTAAAGGAGGTTTTTATTATGATTTTTATATAGATTTTCTTCAATTTCTTTGTTTAGTATTTTTTTCTGCTTATGCTCAAGTTTACTGCTTTCATAATTGACAATTGTTTTGTCCAACTGAGTAAAAACTATTTGTCTATATTGCCAAATATTTACAACTGAATGGTTAGTGACTTATAGGTACAGTGATTTTTTAGATTTCATTTTCTATCTTTCATAGTTGAAAATTGCTATGTTCAACCAAGTAAAAGCCATTTTTCCTATTTTCAAACCTTATATTAAAATGGTTAGTGAATTATAGGTAAACTGATTGTTTAGATTTCATTTTTTGTCTTTCATAGTTGAAAATTGTTGTGTTCAACCAGGTAAAAGCCATTTTTCCTATTTTCAAATCTTATATTAAAATGGTTAGTGACTTATAGAAACAGTAATTATTTAGTATTTCATTTTTCCTGTCATTTTCTTACTAAAATTAACAGAATAATGGATTTTTCCAAGAGCCATAACAAGGAGTGAAGGCTTCAGGATTGGATGAGACTTGATAAGTTGGTTATTCACTTAATTAGTTGTAGTTAGAAGATCCTCATCCCATTGCAACTAATAATCTCTTTAAAGGACATTCTAATTGAAATTGAATCTGAATATGATTTGCGAGAATGGCTAAATGATTAGATTCAATGCAATGTTTGAGTTATCAAATGCGTTTCTTGTTTTCATTTCTTAAATTTCAATTGAGTTATAGATCCATGGATTAGGTTTACTTATTGAAACACTTGTTTTATATTTTTTACTAGAACTAGGCCTTAGAACTTGTCCATAAGACTTTGGTTTCTTTCATAGAAATTAACTTAGTTTCATAACATTCATTTTTCTTCCATTAGATTTATTCTCACTTTTTAGCCTAGGATAGCACACTAAGGACTAAAAAGACAAAATCCCTAAAACAATGAGAACAACACATACAACGAAGTAAGGGGTAGGTTTCATAAGCACATATAGTGCACCACACTTCATCAAAGTTACAAACCATGGTTGATAATTAATGGAAGCAATTTAGGAACACTAATTTGACTAAACATTTTGGCACCGTTACTGGGGAAGTGTAATTAAGAGACCTTATTTCTTACATCTAAAAAAAATTAATAATTTCTCCAGTATTCTTTCTTCCTGCACTTTATGTGATCTAGAGGATC
This sequence comes from Pinus albicaulis, assembly GCA_034641835.2. Taxonomy (NCBI): domain Eukaryota; kingdom Viridiplantae; phylum Streptophyta; class Pinopsida; order Pinales; family Pinaceae; genus Pinus; species Pinus albicaulis. The sequence goes on from CM076580.1 coordinate 1,445,406,429, forward strand.
AGAAAAAGAGAATTTTTTTTTATAATAATAATAATAATAATAAAATATTTTTTCGTCATTTCATTTCATTCTACAATAAAAAAAAATGATGATGAAAATTTTAAATTTCAATAAATTGTTTCGTTTAATGAAATATATATATATATATATATATATATATATATATATATATATATATATATATATATATATATATATATATATATATATATATATATTGGCTCATGGAAATAAGACCCACGCATATGCGTGAGGCTAGCCTTTCGCTTGCCCTTATGCATATATGCAGGCCTTCAATCCACACAAAGACCCATGCACTACAATAAAAAAAAGAAGGAACATTCTCTTTTTCATATTCGTTTTTTTCTCAAGCAGTAGCTATTAGAAAGCATTTTTTTGCAGAGACAGACAATGAAGGTATATCACATGAAGAAATTTTTGATGAAGAGAAGATTAAAAATTCAATTGCAGGGACAGACAATGAAAGTGTATCACATGAAGAAATTGTTGATGAAGAGAAAATTGCAGATTCCATTGCAGGCAATTAAAATGAGAGAGATTGATATAAAATTCTCTGTGAGAGACAAACCATTACACATCAAAAATTGTAAATAAAAAAATCAAACCACATCAATTTTATTGCAAAAGTAATTGTGAGAAAAAAAAATGTGTAATTGTTAAAAACACCCAATTTTAAAACACATTTTATGAGCAAACCGAGGCGAATTAGAAAAAACTAAAACATGGGTTTTTTCGAGAATGGGGTGAATTAGGTAATATTATTGAAAATTTCCGAAATTCATATCCATTTGAGAGAAATTAAGGGTTCTTCGGAGCACTAATTTGTAGTGTGCGTGAGAGAAAAACGTTTTTTTTTTATGAAAAGAGTAATGGTTTTATAAAATTCGATTTTGAAAAATAATCAATAATCTGATTTTGTGATATGAAAGAGAATGTGGAATAATTAATCTATGGTGACACATGATGACTGACAAAGGATTATTTAAGGCAAAGGCATTATCACATGTGCATCAAATGCAAGTTGTATAAATTGAAAATGATTCTAGCTCCATCTCCTTCATAGTTAGAAAATTGACTTTAGAAATTTCAAGCTTTTTATTTTTATCTTGCATGAAATATTCATTAACATGACTTTGTTTCAAAAAGATTTAGAAAGACGATTATTTCATTAAAAAAAAATGTTATTAAAAAAAAAAATCTTTATTAATAATTTCTTTTTAATAAAGAAAATTTTTAAAATAAAATCATTCAAAAAAATAAAAAATAAAATAAAAATAAATAATAATAATAATTAAATAAAAATAAATAAATAAATTATAATTTCTTCTTAATAATGGATTGCGGGACAATTGGAAGATTATTTAGATGATTTTTGAACATTTGGCATTAATATTGTTGATGTGTATTTTTTTATGAAGTTTTAACTTGCAGGACACAACGAATCTTTGTGATGCCAATTTTTTTATCAAGCACAGTGCATGAAGTCATCCGACAACAAGGAGTAGATTTAATTTTCATGGTTATTCTTTAAAAATGGATTGTTATAGATATCATGAATTGGACTAGATATAACACTTTCAATTTTCTTTAATCTGTTTCATTTGACATTCAAAGTTTTGCGTAAGAATCATAAAGGAATTGTCCATTTCATTTTTAACACACTTATGTTCTTTATGTCAAGTTTTTTTTGCAGGTTTGGGATGATCAAATGATAATTGAAGGAAAATAATTGTGCGCACAACTGGTTTTAAAAGGACCGATTTCATGAGAAACATAAGAAAAATTCCATGTTCATATCCATCAAGACCATTACTTTTCCTCCCTTTATGAATTGTAAATCCAACCAATAAATTCAAAGCAAGCCACCATTATTTTCCCAGCAAGTGTTAGTTGTTCATTTTCCTTCATTCACATACACTTTCCATTACTTTTTTCCTACTCTGTTATCACCAAAATAGGTCCTGATAGGCTGCTGGTCAAGCTACCTCAGTGTAACTATTTCAAACCAGAATTTTAGTTGAGGCTTAGCCTCCTCAACCTGAGAGGGCTCTCTGAATAGGTTTATGATTTTCAAATAAGGATTAGATGGCTAACTATATGAGTAACATGGATAAAAATGGATAATTTGTTGTACTTCTAATCAACAAACATCTATTGGGCTTATGGAGTCAAATGTGTTTTCACAAACCATGAATATCAGCTTCATATGGAAGTCAAGGCATTTCAGGGTTTAGATGCATCAACAGAATAGTAGGATAGAAAATAAACACAGTGCATGAACATATGAAGGAAGTTAGAGCACCTTTAGTGAATTCTAAGTAACATACATTCATGCCACTACAATTAATTGAAAGAGGAAAACCATGAGAATATAAAACATCAATAACCCTTTTTGAATCCTGAGTGATGAAACCAATATCTCTGTATTAATGTAAAAACACAGTTTCTGCTACAACAAAACAGTATGCTTGTTAATGAAAATTTCCAACAACCTTGAGGAATTTGACCTCATATCTCTTATAGAGTCATTACAACATTGGATTCTATGATCCATCTTCAAATAAATTCAAATTCTATCTTAGATTGACACCTATTTACTCTAAAACTGTATATTAATTACATGTGACAGTAAATTGTCTGTTCTAGAGTCCTAATGAAATTAGGAGTAAAACTCCTTCTTATGAATAAAAAAACCTTATCTGGAATTAAATATTATGTTTGACATCTGCTCCTCCATGAGGTCAAATTTTTATGTTGACCATTCAGTTAAAGTCACCCTATTGTTGATGATAAAACTGCCCTAGAAATTAGGAAACATGTTTCCCTGTTTTTAGGCTTAGGATACTTTTGGTTTCTTGAGATGTTCTAACCACTTTTAACTGATAAATTCGAGGCTAATTGATGTTAGGAACATTATTTAAATCTATCCCAAGTCATCCCTTCATGCCAGCTATGCAAAATCAACTTTGTCTTCTCAAAACAGTGAAAACAGATCTGCGCTACGAAAGTAGCATAGTTTCGTAGTGCTTTTCATAACGCAGTGTTTTCACTCCTTTATTCAAAATATTTCAATTTTTGTTCTTTAATAATAGCCTTTATATTTACTTGAAACACTCCCACAATATGATTCAAAACCAAACTCAAAAAATTCCTTCAAAATTTTCTATGAAAAATGATGAAAAGACTGCTTCAGCAAATTATTCTTGTTTCTTCCTTGAACATTAGTTCTTGGGACAAAGCCTTTATCTTATAATCCATGATGTATTTTGAGAAATTGGATTTTTATATACCACATTCTGTCTCGAATAAAAACCTATCTTGTTTTTGGAAATACTTCTCCTGCTGTCCAGAAACTGTCCTTAAAAAACATGTGTAAAACAGGAAAACTCTGTTTTCTGAAAATAGGGCTTCAAAAAAAGCCTTTTATCTCCCACTTAATAATGAATTTGAAGAAACTGAGAGTTTTTTTTTTGTATTTAATTATGTTAGGAATGAAAACCTCATTTTTTTTTCAAAAATGCGTTATCAGTTGCTCGGAAACCTCTTTTGAAATTTACTACTAAAGCCAGAAAACTGAATTTTTCTCTTCATGGTGAAAGGATGCTTCAGCAGTTTCGTAGCACACTATGAAACTGATGTGTAGGCTCATTTGTTGAAAATTTCTTCAAAATTAGTGCCTTGGAGATGTTAACACTTCATAAAAACTGATATTTAAAAAAAAAAATAGTAACATGTCTTCTCCAGCTCATCATTAAGCCCTTGCATGTTTTTGAACATTATGATCATAGATAGATCATTTTCATATGTGTCATGTCCACCAATCATTTCCATAAAACCTTTAATTCTTCCACTGATAGCTGAAAATCCATGTCTTTGACTTTGATGATGCCCATAACCTTGTTGTCATATTTTGTTATCTTATCCCTTATCTGTCCTAAAAACTAGGAACATGTTTCCTGCAATATAGCTGTAACCTTCATTTATGCTCCTTGAATCCTTTTATTGAAAAAATGGACCTCTTTAGACAAGTGATATGTGTTATCACCCCCATAGAACCATGTCCTTCCATCTGTGAAAAATTAAGTTCCTAAAAGAGTGTGAAGAGATCTGATATGTCTGCGCTACGAAAATATCAGCTGTTTTCGTAGCGCAGTAGCTATGCTTTTGTAAAATATCTCTCAACATATAATCTCCTTTGCTTTAACAACTAGAACTTCATTTCTGACTGATTTCCATCTTCTAACAGCATCAAAACTTGAAAAACCTATTTTTTACCTCTTGGAAGCTTATCAAAATGTTTAAAACTACACCTACAGCAGTTTCGTAGCGCGCTACAAAAATGTTGTGTATGTCACCTACAGTAGTTTCGTAGCACGCTACGAAACTGCTGTGTGTCTCCATATTTACATAGTTTCTTCATCATATTTAAATCTTGAGAATATCTTGATGCTAATGGACCTTGAAATCAATATAATTCAACTTTACCATGATTTCCAAAAGTGATTACCTTCCCAAAATAAAATTATATCAGGGATTTGTCACTTACTGTCTTACTTTTGCTGTAGCTGAATTTCTTCAGAGTTTTCCAATTGGATTTCAAGATCTTCAATGTGCCTCTTTAACCTCTTGTTAGTTTACTGCAAACTGTGATTTATCAACCTCGCTTGAATTCAAGACAATTAGCCTCGCCTGGTATATTAATCAGCCTCACTTGAAAATAGTAATCAGCCTCACTTGATATATGAGAGAAGTTTTGGTAAGAGATTACCATGAACTTACCATTCGAAAGGGCATGTATGCATTGCTTATTTACATGAGACAATAAAATAGAAGACCAACCCCTTTTGAATTTTGAAAATAACTAACATAAATGACCTCCAACAAATGTAATGATGGTTTTGAATGGTTGCATGCATGAGAAATGACTCCTAGATGACACCTAATGTTGAAGAATTAACGAAATTTGAGTGGTTTGATGACTTGACATGACTTGCTACGAATCCCCAATTTCATAGCACACTTAATGCAAATGAACATTTAGGGTTTGCACTACGAAATGACCAGCGTTTTTGTAGCGCAAAAGAAGTTTTTTACACTGTCTGCGCTACAAAAACGTGGTTTCGTGGCTTAATCAAAAAAAATTCAAAATGGTTTAAAATTTGACTTTCCAAACATGGTATAAGACTGTCATTGTATGAAATAAGGTTTCTAGACTTTATTTTGTGAATGGAAATGAGACTCTAACCCTATCGCTTAACCCTTTAAGCATGAAATGACCTATAACCTATTTAAGACCATGACTAGAGATAAGGCAAACTTTCCAAAGTTAAAAAAAAAAAATTATGGGTGATAAAAGTGGCTCCACTTGGGATAGTGTGCCCCTGTGGTACACTAAGAACTGGTAGCTCTAATGCTGCTATCAATTCTTTAGAATAAAACTTTGAAATTTTGCCCAATCTGCTCCTCAAGCTTTAATGATTTCTACAAGAAGGTCAAACAGCACCTGCTAAGATGCTTATTCAACCTTGAGCTTATTCACATACTCCTACCTAACCTAGTAACTACAAACTCCATTTTAGCTCAATCAATATGAAATTTCCAATGAAGCCAATCATCAATCTGATCTGACACTTGAATCTCTTGATTGTGCTTGAACCAAAAGTGAACATGATGCTGAGATGACCAAAATAGCTTATAATGTATCTGATCTTCATAATGCAAATGAAAATGAAACACTGGGGTGCAAAGCTTTGCCATATATTCAGCTATAGGGTTAAAGAAAACATGGTCATTTTGATGCTTCTCATGATATTCTGCAGCTTTGGACAACTCACCCATACTTTGATCAACCACATAAGACTTCAGTTGTGTGCTTTTAAACTGCTTTTCAAACTTATTTACAAAAACAATGTACTTTTCCTCCATCTTTAAGAAGAAAGGTAGCAACACCCCCTCTTTGTGTTTTGGTATTAAAATCATTTGAAAAGATTGATCTTGATCATGAATACTATTAGATTTAATTTTATCTTTTGAAACTTGAATTTCCTTTTCAATGTTCTCTGCAACTTCATCCACACACTGAAACTTATCCTCTGAATTGCACTCAAATGATTTCATATTAGAAAACAATGGTAAAGAAAAAATTTTACCCACTTCTTCATTAATGTAATCATCATTTGATATAGGTTGATGCAAGAAATGACATGAAGAATAAACCTTTTCCTCTACCTAAGGATTGTAGCAAAAAATTTCCAATATTTCCTCTTGTTGTTTGAACTTATTCTCATTCTCCTGATGATCAAGGGATTGAAAAACCTGCTGCAAATTTTCCTCAAACTCAGAGGATATGACATGATTTTCATCAGTAAATTCCATTTTCATCCAAGGGAGATGTTATCCTTTCTTCTTGGTGTTTTTTTTTTTGATGAAAGGTATTGTCATGAAGGGCCTCTAAAATTTCCTCATCCATGAACTCATCATCTTCATAAAAATTCTCCAAATATTCAATAAAAATCTCAGAGTGTTTACAATAGTCTTTGACCATCATTAAAGAGGGATGACACATTTTATACATCTCATAAAATACATTATGGAAATCAGCAAGAGAATAATGAACCATTTGGCAAGCTTTCATACCAAGACCATGCTTTTCCTTCTAAATTGGCCATAAACATCTTCATGAGACAATATTCAGGGAACTGAACCTTAAGACCGTGTACATGGATATGGAACCTAACCAAATGAAGAGCAACATTGTCTTTCTTTTCATCTTTAAATATTGGAAGATCATCTAACCATTCAACCTTTGGTATAGGATTTGGAAAACCATGGATATGAGACCAATTCATAGGGGCATACCTGGAATTAATTCTTGCAATGGAATTCATCTTGAAACTAAATCAAGCTATTGATCTTCTAGTAGTGGAGTCACCTTCCAATTTGATTATTTGATGTGTGGAGTCGCCAAGGTAGTTTTGCAGCCTCAAACAGCTTCCTGAGCTCCTGCTACCTTCATAAGTTTAGCTTATTGATTACGGGAATAAATAATCTTCAAGCTCCCGGAAGACGCACCAAAATGTTATCACCAAAATAGGTCCTAATAGGCTGCTGGTCAGACTACCTCAGTGTAAGAATTTCAAACCAGAATTTTAGTTGAGGTTTAGCCTCCTCAACCTGAGAGGGCTCTCTCAATAGGTTTATGATTTTAAAATAAGGATTAGATGGCTAAATCTATGAGTAAAATTGCTAAAAATGGATAATTGGTTGTACTACTAATCAACAAACATCTATTGGGCTTATGGAGTCAAAAAAAATTTCACAAAACATGAATATTAGCTTCATATGGAAGTCAGGGCATTTCAGGGTTTAGATGCATCAACAGAATAGTAGGACATAAAATAAACACAGTTCATGAACATATGGAGGAAGTTAGAGCACCTTCAATGAATTCTAAGTAACATACATTCATGCCACTGTAAGTAATTGAAAGACAAAAACCATGATAATAACAAACATCAATAACCCTTTCTGAAACTTGAGTGATGAAACCAATATTTTTGTATTAATAGAAAAACATTGTTTCTGCTACAACAAAACAGTATGTTTGTTAATGAAAATTTCCAAAAACCTTGAGGAATTCGACCTCATATATTTTATAGATTCATTAAAACATTGGATTCTATGATCCATCTTCAAAGAAATTCGAATTCTATCTTAGATTGACACCTATTTACTCTAAAACTGCCTATTAATTACATGTGACAGTAAACTGTCTATTCTAGATTCATAATGCAATTAGGAGTAAAACTCATTCTTATGACTAAAACAACCTTATCTGGAATTAAATATTATGTTTTACAAGTGCTCCTCCATGAGGTCAAATTTGGATGTTGACCATTCACTTAAAGTCACCCTAATGCTGATGATAAAACTGCCCTAGAAATTAGGAAACATGTTTCCTTGTTTTTAGGCTTAGGATCCTTTTGGTTTCTTGAGATGTTCTGACCAATTTTAACTGATTATTTCGAGGATAATTTATTTTAGGAACATTATTTACATATTTCCTAAGTCATCCCTTCATGACAGCTGTGAAAAATCCACTTTGTCTTCTCAAAACAATGAAAACAAATCTACGCTACGAAAGTAGCACAGTTTCGTAGCGCTTTTCGTAGAGAAATGTTTTAACTCCTTTCTTCAACATATTTAAATATTTTTCTTTCATCATATCCTTTATATTTACTTGACACACTCCCACAAGAATTTTCAAAACCAAACTCACAAAAATTCCTTCAAAATTTTCTATGAAAAATGATGAAAAGACTGCTTCAGCAAATTATTCCTGTTTCTTCCCTGAAAATTAGGTCTTGGGACAGAGCCTTTTTCCTCTCATCCATGATGTATTTTGAGAAAATGAAGGAATTTTTGTATTTCATTCTATCTGGAATAAACACCTATCTTGGGTTTTGGAAATACTTCTCCCACTGTCCAGAAATTGTCCTTAAAAAACATGTGTAAAACAGGAAAACTCAGTTTTCTGAAAATAGGGCATCAAATAAGGCCTTTTATATCCCACTTAATAATGAATTGGAAGAAACGAAGAGAGGTTTTTGTAGATACGTATGTTAGTAATAAACACGTCTTTCCGTTTTCAAAAAATCATTTTTAGTTGCCTAGAAACCTCTTTTTACGTTTACTACTAAAGCTAGAAAACTGAATTTTTCTCTTCATGGTGAAAGGTTGCTTCAGCAGTTTCGTAGCGCGCTAAAAAACTGCTGTGCAGGCTCATTTGTTGAAAATTTCTTCAAAATTAGTTCCTTGGAGATGTTAACACTTCATAAAAATTGATACTTAAAAAAAAAAATTAGTAACATGTCTTCTCCAGCTCATCATTAAGCCCTTGCATCTTTTTTAACATTATCATCATGGATAGATCATTTTAATATGTGTCATGCCCACCAATAATTTCCATAAAACCTTTAAAGCTTCCATTGATAGCTGCAAATCCATGTCTTTGACTTTGATGATGTCCATAACCTTGTTTTCATATTCTGTTATCTTATCCCTTATATGTCTTGAAAAGTAGGAACATGTTTCCTGCAATATAGCTGTAACCTTCATTTATGCTCCTTGAATCCTTTTATTGACAAAATGGACCTCTTTAGAAAATTGATATGTGTTATCACCCCCATAGAACCATGTCCGTCCATTGGTGCAAAATTAAGTTCCTAAAAGAGTGTGAAGAGATCTGATATGTCTATGCTATGAAAATTTCAGTTGTTTTCATAGCGCAGTAGCTATGCTTTTGTAAAATATCTCTCAACATCTAATCTCCTTTGATTTAATAGCTAGAAATTCATTTCTGAATAATTTCCATCTTCTAACAGCATCAAAACTTCAAAAACCTAGTTTTTATCTCTTGGAAGCTTATCAAAATGTTTGAAACTGCACCTACAGAAGTTTCATAGCGCGCTACGAAACTGTTGTGTATGTCACCTACAGTAGTTTCGTAGCACGCTACGAAACTGCTCTGTCTCCATATTTACATATTTTCTTCATCATATTTAAATCTTGAGAATATCTTGATGCTAATGGACCTTGAAATCAATATAAGTCAACTTTACCATGGTTTCCAAAAGTCATGACCTTCCCAAAACAAAATTATATCAGGGATTTGTCGCTTATTGTCCTACTTATGTTGTAGTTGACTTTCTTCCAAGTTTGCCAATTGGATTTCAAGATCTTCAATGTGCCTCTTTAAACCCGTGTTAGTTTCATGAAAACTGTGATTTATTAGCCTCGCTTGAATTCAACACAATCAGCCTCGCTTGGTATATTAATCAGCCTCGCTTGAAAATAGTAATCAGCCTCGCTTGATATATGAGAGAAGTTTTGGTAAGAGATTACCATGAGCTTACCATTCGAAAGGGCATGTATGTGTTACTTCTTTACATGAGACAATAAAACAAAATGCCATCCCCTTTTGAATTTTTAAAATAACTAACATAAATGACCTCCAACAAATGTAATGATGGTTTTGAATGGTTGCAAGCATGAGAAATGACTCCTAGCTAACACCTAATGATGAAGAATTAACGAAATTTTAGTGATTTGATGACTTGACATGACTTGCTACGAATCCCCAATTTCGTAGCACACTCAATGCAAATTCAGGGTTTTGTGCTACGAAATGACCAGCGTTTTCATAGCGCATAAGCAGTTTTTTACACTGTTTGCACTACGAAAACGTGGTTTCGTGGCTTAATCAAATTTTTTTCAAAATGGTTTAAAATTTAACTTTCCAAACATGGTATAAGACTGTTATTGTATGAAATAAGGTTGCTAGACTTTATTTTGTGAATGGAAATGAGACTCTAACCCTATCACTTAACCCTTTAAGCATGAAATGACCTATAACCTATTTAAGACCATGAATAGAGATAAGGAAAACTTTCCAAGGTTTAGAAATTTTTTTTATGGGTGATAACATACTCCACAAATAAAAGTAAGAAGCTCACCTACATGCTTATTTCCCATTGTCATTTTCCATTTTCATCTTCCATTTCCATTTTCCTTCTTCTTTTCATTTTGCAAATAAATATTTCTTTAATGCAAATTATTGTGTCCATAGACCTTTGAGTCTAAGTTCCTTGAAAAAACACCTTGAGGCTTGCATGCCTTAATGGAAAGTCTTCTTGCCAATGAAGAATGGGAATACATTAATGTCTCTTGTTCATCGGATCTTCTAGGTACTCGACAACAACAAAATTATTTGTACCTAGCAAGATGTGTTTGGGCACCTTGACTCTCATTGCCATCAATGGAGGGAGTTCTCGTGTTGACTAGTGGCATCCATTAAGGGCCACAAAGTCAATAATTTCTTGCTATGTTCGACATCAGAACATCTATTCACATATCAGGAATTGTGCCAATGAGTTTTGAAGACATGAAGACTATCATTTTCAGCATTTTGGAGCAAATGAAGAAAATATGCAGCTGCAGAATCAAATGACAGCAGTAGAATCAACACCATTCCGCAGCAAATTCAGCGGTTTTAGTAGAAGCAATAAAAAGACATCTTTACTGTTTTCTCCGTAACTTGTACAACCACTTGAAGAATATTATGATCACAATTTTGCAGCCACCACACATGCATCTCATCCATTTTCAAAGGGTAATTTAAGGTACGTCATTTCTAACTTTTTACCATAGAATTCCTTGAAAAGCTAGAATGATAGTTTTTGGAAAAAACATTTCTCTTCCTCATTTCATAAAATTGCCAATACCATCAGTTTGGGGGGGAATACATTCATATTCATACTTTTCCATGTTCATATCACATTTATAAACCCAAATACTTCCAAAATATATTAACTATTACATTATTATTATGAGCATACAATGGCTTTTCAAAAGTACTCAAAGATGATTGGATACAAACACAATCATGGTTGTCACACAAGAACCAACCATGATACAATCCAATAAAGATATACTTTGCAATAAAAATCAAATTATCATTATGGAAAGGTCAAAGGTCAAAATTGAATGCAACAACAAAATATGGTTGTAACATAAGAACCAACCATGTTGCAATTCAAGTAAAACACTTTGCAAAAGTATGAAGTTATAAAATGATATCACGCAAAGTTAAGCCAAAGCTTAAGGATAAAAAATAATTAATGTAATAGATTGCATGAGGACATGCAATATCTTCAGTTGGGGGGTATGTTGGACCTTCAAATTGTCATTCACTTCCATTACATTTTCACTTATATTTCCATATTACCACCTTCACTCCACCTCATTTTCATTACATTTACCTTACCATACCACTATTGGGTTACATTTATGTTTTTCCAAAATTTATTAATTCTTAGCATTTTTAAGTGAATTTGTGGTTAAAAATTAGAAAATAATGTGCATATGCTTATACCTAACAAGTGGGATGAGATTTTTTCCATGTCTAGGTCAAAAGGAAGCTTCTAAAAGACCTTTATGTGGCCTACCAAAACCAAATTCGAATTTGAGTGGAGAAGATAATGGGATCATGAGAATATGTGTCTCATTTCCTTTTTATATTGAAGCTCTAAGAAGATATGTTTCTCATTTCCTATTTTGTATTGAAACTCTAAAAAGACATGTCTTATCATTTCCTATTCTGATTGTGACTCTAGAGATAGAGGGAGAGATTCATGGAATCTCATTAATGAGATAACTTGTCATATTTTTGTATAAATAGGGGAAGCTTTCTCCTATCATGGGAGGTGAAAAATAGGAGAAGAAGACAAAGGATTATAGAATGTTTTGTAACAAGGCTTGAAATGGAATGGGATGTAGAGTTGTGAGTTTATAAATAAAAAAGTTCAGTCATCAAATGCTGGTTTGATTGTACTTCTGACAAGCTAGGAGTCAACCAAATTAGGAGCGGAGGGCCCCTGCTTCTAAAGGAGGTTTTTATTATGCTTTTTAGATAGATTTTCTTCAATTTCTTTGTTTAGTATTTATTTTTTCTTATGCTCAAGTTTACTACTTTCATAATTGACAATTTCTGTGTCAAACTAAGTAAAAACTATTTGTCTATATCACCAAATCTTTACAATTGAATGGTTAGTGACTTATAGGTATAGTGATTTTTTAGATTTCATTTTCTATCTTTCATAGTTAACAATTGTTGTGTTCAACCAAGTAAAATCCATTTTTCGTATTTTCAAATCTTATATTAAAATGGTTAGTGACTTATAGATACAATGATTGTTTAGATTTCATTTTCTGTCTTTCATAGTTGAAAATTTCTATGTTAAACCAAGTAAAATCCATTTTTACTATTTTAAAATCTTATATTAAAATGGTTAGTGACTTATGGAAACAGAAATTGTTTAGCATTTCATTCTTCCTATCATTTGCTTACTAAAATTAAGAGAATAATGGATTTGTCTAAGAGCCATACCAAGGAGTGAAGGCTTCGGGATTGGATTAGACTTAATAAGTTGGTTATTCACTTAATTAGTTGTAGTTAGAAGATCCTCATCCCATTGCAACTAATAATCTCTTTAAGGACATTCTAATTGAAACTGAATCTAAATATGATTTGCAAGAATGGTTAAATGATTAGATTCAATGAAATGTTTGAGTTATCAAATGCATTTCCTGTTTTAATTTCTTAAATCTCAATTGAGTTATAGATCCATGGATTAGGTTTACTTACTGAAACACTTGCTTTATCTTTTTGACTAGAACTAGACCTTAGAACTTGTCCATAAAACTTTGGTTTCTTTCATAGAAATTAACTTAGTTTCACAACATTCATTTTTCTTCCTTTAGATTTATTCTCACTTTTCAGCCTAATATAGCACACTAAGGACTAAAAAGACAAAACCCCTAAAAAAATGATAAAAACACATACAACAAAGTAAGGAGTAGGTTTCTTAAGCACATATAGTGCACCACACTTCATCAAAGTTACAATCCCTGGTTGATAATTAATGGAAGAGATTTAGGAACACTAAATTGACTAAACACATACCTTTTAAAATTGAATTTATCATCCCTTTATGATATCACTTTATAAAAGGTAAATTCACGTTTATGTATGTAAAACCACCATACACCTTTTGATGCATGTTATTAGTTGGATAGAAAAAATGAGAGGGTATATAACCATTCTTAACCTATGAATTGTGATCATTAAAATTAATTAGTGATTCCTTTGAGTGTGAGAGTGATTTTGATGAGCTTTGAACTCCAGGCCCACACACCTTAAATTGAACTCCATGCAGGTGCTCTTTTGACACTCAGCTTCACCATAAATAACTACGTTCATAATCCATCATTTTGTTTCTTAATTACCTCACCTCCAGTCCCTCAGTCTTCAAGGAAACTCCTCTAATAGTTTATCACAGCAACCACGCCCTCTGCTTACCTATCACTTAACTAATTCATCTGAAACTATGCCACTTCCTCATGCAAACGTGTCTCTATGTTACATGTTGGCTCCACATCACACACAATCACAACTGCATTCCAGATCAGATTTCATCCTAATAATATGTCTTCAGCAGAGAAGCTCAAAATATAATTGAAGAAGGTGGAGGAGGGATGGGGATTCCATCTTTCAGTGATCTCAAACAGAGTCTCAAAAACACAAAGGAATATTTACATTCAGTTCTCCATGGAAGAAAATAACAAAACCCATTGGTAACTGTCACTTCAGGCTGCCAATACATCACAATTGCAGACCACCGTTCCTACACATATGCAGATTTCATTTTATTATTAAATTGATCCTTATGTAATTTTTCAGTGTGCTCACAATCTATTGGCCTCCAATTTCACTGGGTGTAAAGTTAGCTCGAATCTGGCTTCTACATTTCGACGTACAACACAATCATTTTATGCTACAGAGATCTCACAATGCACAATTTTTTTTGGTCTCACATACTCAACATTCACGTCTTCCTTCTCCCACAAACAATTTTGAAGGTAAAAACGTAGATGGGACTCTGTCTCCCTACAATAAATATTCACGTTCTTCAATGGATTCAACTGTCACTGTGCAATTTCCTGCCATTGGTTGTTCACATATTTTGAGGATCTGGAAAGATATAAAGAGATTTATGTTGTGTGAAATCCCAACAAACATGATTGGACCATTGCTACAATTTATTACAAGCAAGTTGCAGTGAAATAAAGTTACTCAATCGTTTCAACAACACAAAACTTCAAAGTAAGAGAAATCGAAATTATGAGGCATCGTAAGCAAGATAATTGTTTATTTGAGGGTTACTATTATCTCTCAACATCCTAGTGTTCTCAGCATCCAGAATTGAAAATCCAAATATAGGCTCTTATCTCCAATTTTTGTTGTGCCCAAATCCTCTACTAGTGATATGTATAGCCAGAGGATGTAGCGAGTGGGTTCCCCACACTAGATTCCACATGAGCATATAAATTTACACCTCATCACTTGTTGTAATTTATGAGAAAATTAAAATAACAACATTGACATATCGATTAAGAAATGGAGCATGCTACTATCCACAAAATTGGCAGATTGAAAATATGGGGTCCTCCAATACATAGATCCACTACGATATGAGGAAATCAGAAATCATAGGTGTAATGACACCAAAAAATACTCCACCACCTCTCTCAACAACATTCAGTCACACAAAAACTCAAACATAAGACAAATTAAACTCCAACCTACAACTCTGAGAGCTGTCACAAATGAACGATTCCAGATCAACAAAAAAAAAAAATAGAAGAAAAAAAATACCAATTCAATTTGTTGCGTCGCACAGCTGACCTCTTAGTTCTCCACTCATATCTATTCTCAGAAGTAACAAGGTAGGAAATTCAATGCTTCATACCTTTAGACCTTCATATTGCTGATCTCATCCAAGTTGAAGACCTCTGCACTAATTCACGCAACTCCCATCCAACTAAGCTCCAATACCACATGTAGAATAATCACACAAAATTAACACAAATAAAACCATAAAAATTTATACACAAACACATTCATGGCAGAAAAGGCCTGAGAGCCTTACGACATTACTCACATATTCTTAATTATTAAAATAATGTCATAATACAAATAAATAGATGAGGAAGTTGTCTCAAGATAGTGCGTCTATATTGGACAACTTGGTTGAGATAATATCTCAACCACACACACTAATATAGGAGCTAAGTTTGGTAGGCCTAAAATAACTCCTAATCAAGAGGAACTAACATAATCTAGAAAATTAGGCATAAAATCTTAATTTTCAATATTTAATTAATTTAATTTATTTTGGATTTATAATTGTTTATGAGAAAGAGGGTAACATCCTTCAACACTTAATTGTTAACCCGAGGGTTTCGTAAACTTAGATACGAAGCACAGGAAATGCCAAAAGTGGTATGAACTTTTTCTATTTCTATTCCTACTTCTTAATTTAAATCTTGTAGAATCAGACAGAAAAGTCACAAAGGAAATTTACACCAAAGTAATTCTAGTGCTGGAATGTAAAAGAATGTATTTGCGAAGAAACAAAATAAAGAAACTTTCACACTATTGTAAATAATCTTAATTGCTGAAGTAAAACTCTATGTTTATCCTCAATGTAGGAAGCTCTATTCTAAATGATTTTCCTTCTCGCACTAAGTGGTCATTCTTGTACTCCTACAATCTGCTTGCACTAGTACAGGTATAGAAATTATGTGTGAGAAGTATATTTTACACTTATATTGCAGACTTATGCCTTCATGTAGGGGCTCTAAGCCTAAAGGCTTGGAGCACTCTGTTCCTGTAGAAAGACATTGGTTCTTGTATCATAACAGAGCTTCCTATACCAACTTTTCCAATTACTTTCGGGAAAAATAAAAGGGCATGTTAAATATGAAAATAATTACAAATGAGAGCAGAATTCTGAAATAACTCGCACACGGAAAATAATGCTTCAACCAACTGAATCTCGCAATGGAAATAAAGCTTTAAGATAAAAAAAATCTTCGAAATCCAAGGAAAACCTTCTTTAGTCAAAGGGGTTTTGCATGCAATTAGATCTAACTCAAAAGGGTTCACTGTAATATTTCAAATTACTTTTAATCATTTTCCTTAAATCGTAAGGTGTGGCATAGATTAATATATTGCAACATCGTTCTTTTCCATTTCACGAAGTCATCCTTAATCTTTAGGAATTTAACTTTTAATATTAGAAATGATTCTCTCTGATGATGAATGCTTACTTTGCAGAAATATATTAAATTCGTATAAGGGAAAAGGAATAGAAAAAATTGTTGTGAATGAACCAACAAACCAAAGTGCAAAATCCTACATGCACTAGTGTAGGAATGATCTATCTATGTGATCCAAGCAAAAGTAAACCAAGATGGAAAGAAATTACAAAAGGTAAATTAACTCAATTAACTTTCACAAAATAGATCTGTTCACACTTTGACTATTATCAAAATAAATCATAATTCTTATGCAAGAACGAAACTAAGACTTAAACCATTCTTTTGAAAATAAATGAAATTAACACACACATGTTTAAGATGACGAAAGCGAGAGGGTAAATGAGCTGTGTTGGTTGGGCCCTAGCCAAACATCTCGTTTCCCATTTTAGGAAATGTAAACCTTCAACACTTAATAACGCATCAATGAAAGATTAAAACATAGAGTGAGAATAACATGGTGCAGCTCCTTGTATTAATTTGAGTCAACAAATACACATCACAAGTTCTAGTCCAACTCAGAACGAGGGCGTCAACGAGATTACAATTTAACCAAATTATAGTTGTACTGTTATCGCTATCCTAGTTCTATCTGAGAGATATAATTTATACAACCCTTTCGGCCTATGGCCATAATGAAAATTACACATTCATTCCAAATCGAGCCTTTCGGCTAAAACAAAATAACAAACAAAATTACAAAAATAAGCAAGCGACTATAATACGATGCAAACTAACCATTGGTCATCGACCTTATCTTCGACCATATCCCTGACTATCCTCTGCTTTAGTTCAACTCTGGATGACCGCAACTAAATTGGACGACACGGACCAAGAAGCTCGTGTTAAGTGATCGAGTTGTTGCGAAGATCTTGGTACAGATAGTTGCCAATGGTGCAGGAATCTGCCTGCACTAGACCAAGCTGATACGATGATTAATATTTTAGCTTATAAAATACTTTAGGATAGTAAATATGAGTTGCAAGAAATATTAAAAACAAAAAATCTATTAAAATGGTTAATTAAGCACTTAGTAAACCTTAAACGTGAAATATAAAGCTTATGCTGGAATAAACACAATTCTTGGACTAGTGCAGGAATAAGAAGGTTTATGAAGACAAAAAAGAGATTAATGATTTTGGTTTTGTATTAGGAAGGGGGTAAAATTTAAGCATTTCATCCTACCAAAATCCTCCCATCCCTAATTTTTTGTGTGTCCTCACACAACCTTTACCTGTTGCAAAAAAACTTCAAAATAGGGAGCCTTATTTCAATCATGCACTTGGATACTGAACCCTACTTTCACTATCTTTGTCTTCTTACCTCAGGCTTCCTTAATTTGTTTTGTCACCTTCTTGAGACGCTTGTAGCATTTATAAGCTTGAAACTTCCATACCTTTACTTGACATTTTTCTTCTTTGACCTCTTCTACCAACTCTATCTTACCTTTCTTCTGCCAATTCTTCTCCTTCATGACCTGGCTTAATGCCTCCAAGTCATTAAATTTTTGTTCAAGCTCCACTATCTGATTATTCAGATGGAGGGTGGAGGTTTTCGTTTCTAGCTCATCTGGTTCAAGGACTTTTTCTACAACTAATTCAAAACATGTACCATCGTTGCCAAGATCAAAGTTATATTGGTCATCTAGCATTTGCATCATAATATCACCAAGGGTTTCTGTGCCAGGAGCTTGCATGTCACTAAGGGTTTTAGTACCCTCCACATCCATCATTTCAAGGGCTTCAATACCCTACTCATCAAAATTGTGGAGAGTTTCTATATTCTTCTCCTCGTCATCTACATGACCCTCTGTCGAGTATCTGCTTGCACTTGGTGTCATTCTTATCTTCTTCAAATTATGAAGGAAGGCCTACAAGGATATTTCATCCTCCTTCTCTAAATTTTCTTCATTAACCACAATATGAGCTACTGCATCCGTGAGAACCAAGAGGTTGTGGTCTCTAGGTGAAGCATGGGGTGACTCTTCTAACAAAATCGGGGAGCTTGACTGAGCGTGACTTTTCCCCGAAGAGACAATCATTTTCTTAGTCGAGTTCCTAGTCGCTCTTCTTTTTGCTGAGGACAGATTTTATTCAATAGATTTCTCCTCTTCTTGCACCTATTTTTTCTTGCTTTTTTTCTTAGCAGGGCACAGGGTGTATGCCTTTCTCTTCTTGCTTGCACTCTTTTTCTTAGCCAACTTCCCTGCACTTCTTTCCTGAAACTCTTTCAAGAATGCTTCCCAGGTTATTTCCTTTTCCTCCAGCTCCTCCTTAACTAGGATTTCAATGAGCCCGTGATGGTACAATTTGTATGCAACCTAGCTCTCATCCCCTTTTTGAATTTGTCTTGCCATTTTCTCTAGACTCCAGAGATGGTAATAAGGGAAATTGATGTGTTTCCCTGATTCAAAATGAAACAACAAACAAATATGGTACATGAATGTTAATGGGTAACATCCCTCATAGGTAGGAAACTTCTGCAATATGTACAGAGGGTCTCTCTATTTCCCAAGCATGGTGCTACGCAGAAGCCCTTTCTTCCAGTCGACTTTTAGTTTCTGGTTGACCACAAATTGGCACCATATTTTCTTTTTGATCCTTCTTCTTGAACCATTGTTCCCCTGCGGTTGACAAGCCTGTAGCTAGTGTCATAGATTCTTTTGTGACCTCAAATTATAGTGATCCTACCTTAACTCGACCTCCCTCAAATGCAAATTCCAATGCCACAACGATATCGAGCCCATCTAATTTCTGCAAAAATGGGAGAAATCTTGATTCTTGCAATAGTGCAAGACTATTTCAATACTCAGTCGTCTGCTCTATCTCCTTCATAGATGATGGTTCATTTCTCGTAGGTGCCATATTTGTTTGAATCCACCCCAATTCTCTGTCACGACCTAAGCAATATTTCACACTGAGGAGTACAAAGGGCTACCCAAAATATTATAATGGATAATTGTCCGTCCACTGCCTTATCGACCCCTTTCATTCAATCACGTTCAATCATTAAAATAATCCCTTCGAGATGAATGCACACACATATCAGTCTAGTATCAGCAAGCAATGATGATTGGAGGAGGCAGAGGTTTTTACAGTGGCAGTGTAACAGTCATGCATGATCGGATTATGAGGTAAGGCTATCATGGAAAGGTAATGAAGGATATTTTCAAAAGGAGGTAAGTGTGTGTTTTCGAGAAGATTTTTACTATCCCATGCTTGCTTCATAATTCACATAAGATGTACTTCAGTACTCATTAAAAATAATAGACTTCATGACCTAAAATATCTTACACTTAAAATGATTTCTCCCTAAATTAGTAAATGATAAAGAAAAATCTTAACCATAATTCAAATAATGAAATGCTATGATATATCACTGTGGTAGTATACACTCTACAGAAATAAAAATCCAACTTCCCAATACACATTTTTGCACTAGGTGCTCCTGAATTGGGTTAAACATTTTTTCACTGTGTTTTCATAGTCAAGCATGTTCCTGCACTAATCATGCTTGCACAGAATCTACTTGCACTACAACGTGCTTGCACCGATCCTGCTTTTACTGCAATGTGATTGCACTGCAACGTGATTGCACTGCAACGTGATTGCACTGCAACGTGCTTACACTGATCCTTCTTGCATTGATCATGTGTGTTCCTGCACCAAGGATTTCTATAGCATCGAAGAAACAGGGGATAAAAAAATTCTGATATAACACAGTTCTTTGGCTGGATTAAAAAAAATTTCCTAAATATACAAGAGAATTTTTACTCGCCATTCTTTGGTATTGAACATGCCCTCTGATGTCACTACATCAGATCCTGCAATCGATCCATGATGGAACAAAGAAGTGGGAAAGGGGTAACTTTCAGAATGGGAAGGAATATCATAATGTGAATTCCAAGAATAATACCACCAAGGGGGATAAATGAAAAGAGGATGTGGGAAAAAATTCAAGGGGAAAAGAGGGATTTCAAGAAATCGGACAGGGATAATTTTCTTAGAAGGGGGGTAATTCATTATGGGATTAAGAAAAGAAAAATAGTGGGAAATTACGAAAGAGGATATAGAAGAAAGGAAAAATTTTACCTTAAAATATGCCTGCGATAGTGTAGGAAAAAGTAAATGCAGCAAGAATTAAGTGTTGCTTGGATAAAAATTTCCATGCTTGCTATCCCAAACTTAGGTAAGTGCTTGGTTCCTTGAACCTTCTCCTTCTTAGCGACATCCATTTAAAAAAATCAAGCAACATTCCCTTTTTATAGAAATTTCGATCTACCTGCCAGCATGTTGGTTTTCAGGTTGATCCTTCTGCAGTCATGTTAGTCAACTGATTTTCATAATTATAGTAAAAAAAAATAATATTCTTTTTTTTTCTTTTATTTTTCTCATTTTTTTTTATTATATGAGGAAAAGAAAGAATCAGATCTTCAAGAGGTTGGTGTTTCCACCTACCATCTCCTTCTCAGATTGCTTTTGGACTTGCTGCATAAAATATCCTTTAGTAAGGGGCTGAAAATGCACCTTCAATATATGCCCATTTACCAGGAACACATAATTTCATCCATCAATATGTTTGACTTGTACCACTCCATTCTCAAACAATTTGACCACCTCATAAGGTCCCATCCAGCATGTATGGAATTTCCCTTTAAAATATTTAAATCTACAATCATAAAGGAGTACCCAATCACCTTGTTGGAACTGCTTCTTCCGTATAGACTTATCTTGCCACTTCTTGCACTATTGTTGAACCAATATGTTCTTCTGAAAAACATCCCTTTGAAATTCATCTAACTCATTAAACTGTAGGAGATGCTTGGTGAGCCCTGGTATTGCACCAAGAGTGGTACATATCCCAGTTAAAGCAGCGATAAAGCAATGAAATGCGATGAGGTAAATGTTGCAAACTGTGAATTGTGATGTGGTAAATGTTGCAGAGCATGATATGCGATATTGCAATATCACAATCGTCAAAAAGAGAGGTAAGTGTTAACAGAACCAAATAAAAACTGCGAGATGCGATTTGCGATAAGGTAAAAACTACAAGATGCGATTGCGATAGGGATGATGTGGCATTGGGATTGGAGGTGGAGTGTGATCAAAATATCTCAATCGGTGTTCGGAGGCGGTAAGTCTTAAGGAAAAATGGAAAAGTCGTGATTTGCGATATATGAAGTACGATAGTGGGGATTTCAATGAGGAAAGGTAGAAGACGAGTTTCAATGGTTTTTCAAGAATTTAGCGTTAAAGTAGACGGGAAAAATAAAAAGAAAGGAATAATGCGCGATGAATGGTTTTAACTATTTTTATGAATCAAAAGGTGGGTGCAGCAGCTGCGATGAGAGAAAAAAAGAGGAATGGAGGCGTAAAGGAAATATTTGGGAGCATAACACATAGATGGAAGGAAGATAGAAGATTAAGTGGGAAGTGCAGGAAAAATTCTCCTGGGCTATGTTTCCCATACTTGTAATCAACATGCCTATTTATGCAAGAAAGGCAAACAATATGTTCATGAAAATACAGGCACTGATATAATCCATTTCCAAGAAATCATAAGTGAAAAAGCATTTTTGGTCTATGGGGAAAGTTCTACCCTCCTTGAGCTCTATTGACAGAGTTGAGAGGGGAAGGTTGGCCTCACAAATTTATGGATTTTATCAACTATTCTACCACTCGGTAAGAAGATTAAATACATAGCAAAAGACAACGGGAATAAAACTAAAACATCAATAAAAATACCAGAAAACTAGCTAAATGATATGAAAGAAAAGCATGAAATAACAAAGGAGCTGAGGCACATGGGTTGAGCCCTAACCCACAAGCCCAGATCTCTGGAACTAGATAAATAAAATAACATCTGACTACTCATTGCATTACAAAAAATACAGTCTTATTACATCCTGAAGGCCTTAAACAACAAAAGCCTAAGAGAATGGAAAATGAATGGCATGGGATGGAATGGAATCGAAGAATGGAATGGAAGTCGAATGGAATGGAAGTCGACCCACTGGATACCTAAAGAACTCCCTCCTAGCTCTAGCTCCACTCTATTTATTCTACAGAGTAGCTACCAACAGCTCCCTTGAAAATGGTGATTGAGTCCACTTTGACTCCAAGTAAACATAGATTGAGTTGCCTTCGTCTTTAGTTTCTTTTTTAAGTCCCTATATTAATAGTGTAGCCCCTTATTATGTTAGTGTAGCCCCCCTTATTTTTATTATTTTACCCCTGTAACCCCCATATTGTTATTACTGTGCCCTTACATTATTATTGTTAGGTCGGCTAGGATTACATTGTGGCCCCACTAAGATTATATTGTGGCCCCATGGACTCCTATATATAGAAGGAGCTTTTGTTCATTTGTATCATCCAAGAATTGTTCATTTATGTAATGAATTGGAGGTTTCCCCCTTGAAGTGGCTCATTTCTAAGGCGTTGATATCTCTTTTCTTCTATTTTTGGAGCTGGTTACACAACATTTGGTATCAGAGCTTTGGATTATATGGTTTCGTTGCTCCAAACAGGTCATCGTGGCATTTTCGCTATAACCTTTTTTATACGATGTTTCAGAAGCTGAAAATTTTATGGTGCGAAGCCGAAATCTTGAGGAAGATTTTCTAAGAACTTTAGAGCTTGGTTCACAATATTTGCAGAGATATGATCTATGGAAGTTAGGTCTTTTTTAGGCTCCTAAACAGGTCATTGTGTAATTTGCGCTATAACTTTGTTTCTACGAAGTTTCAGAATCTCAAATTCATATGGTGCGAAGCTGAAATCCTAAGGAAAATTTTCAAAAAAATTTAGAGCTTGGTTCACAATATTGTTTGAGATATGATCTGTGGAAGGTAGTGCTTTTTCAGGCTCCTAAATTTCATCTCAAATAGGTGATCGTGGGAAAAGTTCAATAACTCTCTCTCTGGGCATCGGATTGGAGTGCCGTAAAAATTGGTCACAACTACATAGACTTTAGTTTCTTGGCTATCAATTTCAGAGACAAAGGACAAAAAAGTGACACGTGACAAGTCGTACAAGTTCGCTCTACTAAACTAGTCCATAATTAGGTCATTGTGGGAGATTGGACACAACTTTGTCTTGGAGAATCCAAATCAGGTCATACCTGTGGCATTCAAAAGATAATTCAGAGGGCTACGTTGATACTAAAATTCAAATATTGAAGTGCTACAGTCACAGAGATAATCCAATTTCATTATCGAGCTCCTCAAAAGTAAGAGAAAGGTGTGTATCTGGTTTTTAAAATTGCATAACGTTTGTTTGAAAAAAAAATTGAAGTGATTCCAAGTGAATATTTTAGAATTTTTATCAGTATTGGGTTCTATAATGCCTCCAAAAAATAATTCCATACCCATTAATCTCTCAAAAAGCTATACTATGACGCATGAAGAGGAAGAGTTTCAGTATGAGATATCAAAATTACAGTTCCAAGTGCAACAACTTTCGATCTTACGAAGAGCAATTGAAGATGAAATAGATGGTTTAAAAGTAGAAATGGAGGCTAAGTTGAATGGTTTTAAGGATCAAATAATAGAAAATATGGATGATAAATTAGTGGAAGATCACATCGAGCATCAACAACAAGTTCTCCAACTCTCAAAGGATAACCCAACTTTGGTGCTGAATCTAATAAAACAACAGGAAGATCAACATGACATTGACAGAAGTTATGAAGCAGTCATAGAAACAAGATCTCGATAAGTACGATCAATTTTAGAGTATCTCAGCAAGTGGAAGAACTTTCCTGTAGAATATTTTACATGGGAGGATGAGAATTTTATACAGAAGCATCAAGAAATAATCAAGCGTTGAGGACAACACTTGTTTGAAGGAGAGGGGCATGTTAAGTCCCTATATTAATGGTATTATTAAATGTTATTATTATTTTTATTATTTGTATTGTTATTATTTGTGCCCTTATATTATTATTGTTAAGAGTCGCTAGTATTACATTGTAGCCCCATAGACTCACTATATATAGAAGGAGGTTTTGTTCATTTGTATCATCCAAGAATTGTTCATTTATGTAATGTATTGGAGGTTTCCCCCTCGAAGTGGCTCATTTCTAAGGCGTTGATATCTCTTTTCTTCTATTTTTGGAGCTGGTTACACAACATGCTTGGATGCCTCTTAAAATTTGATTTGCTGGAGACTCCAAGTCAAGTATGGCTTGAGTGCACTTGGTCTTGAGTTGCTTGGCTACCTCTGGAATTAAAATTTCTAGAGGGGGATCTCATGAGGATCCTTTCGCCACCTTTGAGAGTTAAGGAGGGTGGAGAATGCCCTTGAATCTCTCCAATATTTCTCCCTAATTTCCTGATGTTGTGCTCATTTATTCTCCAATCCTGATATTCCAGTGGCAGGGAGAAAGTCCCTAAATCATCTCCTTCTCCAAATCTATATAATCTGCCAAGTATTCTCACAATATTCTACAAAAATAACCAATATTAGGAAAAAATATGCAACTACCTTTAATCCTTCCTAAGAACATATTAAAGCATAAGAAAACATTCTTCAGTGTATAAGGAGAGATTTAATATATATTTTTATGTGCATAAGGAAGGTATATGGGCCTATGAAAGGTTAGAAGGGCCTTATTTTATATCTAATTTAGAGGCGCTTCAAAGGAGGTTTTCACTTAGGATATTTTGCTTTTTATCTTTTTTCTTTAACCCAATGACCGCCTCATGGAATTTTTCAATCAATGAGCCAATCTCAAATGCCTCAAAAGAGGTTTTCACCTCAGATTTTATTCTTTTTCCCTTTTTATCTCTTTTTTTTTTGTTTTGTTTCCTACTCTACTTGGAAAAAACAACCCTTTTTCAAGTATAGGAATACTTCCAATGGAGCCATGTGCACATCATTATGATAGATAAAATCAGGTGCACACTTATAATACATGTTCTAACATGTACCTGAATATAAGAGATGAATTTCTTTGACAAGGATTGTATCAAGTACTGTTAGAGAAGAGTATGTTGTTGCACCTTGATGACTGTTTGGAACCATATGTCAATATAGTTGTGATGCCACAGGTTCACTTGCTGAGTTGGATCACCTTGGATGTACTCTTCTATTATGGTAGTCAAATCTTCCTCTTTTTACTTATTGTTCTCTTGAACATATCAAGGAAATGCTGGTAAACATCAGGGAAATCCCTCAACATATGATTCTTATATCTTCTCTTCATCAAGTGCAGCACTTGATTCTTTGATCTCCTCATTTGAATCTCTTTATTCTTGAGCTTTTCATGCAATGACATTAAGAAGGTATCTTCTTGGCAATTCCTTTCATGAACTATCTAGATCAAGAAAGGTGTTGTAAAGAAGATATTTTCTTAGTGTTTGGAAGTGTTGTACCTCAACATTGTAAGTGAGCTGATATAATTCATTGTATGGGCTTGGAAATGGTGGTACAGGTAGTTGAGTGGAGGCAGATATATGAGATGGATGTGGTTGATGTTTTCATTGTGGTGGAGGTGGATGGTAGGGATAACATGGAGTTGGGAATGGAGAATATTGAGAGGAATATTGAGGATATTGAGAATTTTTCCAATAAGGACCTTGCCAACCATGTTGCCAATATTGGTTTTGGGGTTGAGATGGCCAAGGTTACCAAGGAGGGAGTGTGTCCCAATTCATTTGAGATGGATGTGAATAAGCTTGACATTGCGAAGTAGGTCCTTGCATCATATCAAGCTGACTAGGATGCCGAGGTATCCTTGGAGATACATAACATAGTTTCTTTGGTGATTGCCTTACTCTATTGTCTTCTTAGTAAACTTCTTTAAACCTGGGGAATGATGAACAACATTTAGTAGCATGTGATTCTGCATGGATAACAAAAATATCAACATATTTATTTTGCTCATTTTTTATTCTTAACATTTCCACTTGTTCAGTTAGATTGCTAAGAATTTTTTTTTTTAAGTTATCAAGCAAGTTTCCAAGTTCATCTTGCCTTACCAATGTTAATGTTGATTTACTTCCTCTTTCTCTTCCTCTTAATATCCGCTTGCATCTTTCACAAATTTCTTCAAATGAAAATTGGTATACATCTCATCTACTCATGGTATTAAGGAGATCAGTCCACTCATCCCTAATTGTTCTAAGTAAGAGGGTTTTTAGTGTGTCAAATCATAGATGATGCAATTTTTCCCTCTTATCATTATACATGAATCTCTCTATTAGATCCTCAAGGCTCTCATATTCTTCTTGGCTCATTCTAAAAATTTCTTCTCTAAGATCACGATCTCTATATTTTTCTAGGAATATCTTTTGCATATCATTCCATGATCTTATTGAATTATTACCTAGACTTATGAACCATTTAAGAGATATATAATTCAATGTTGTAGGAAATAATCTCATTTTTTGAGTGTGTGATAAGTAGCCATAAGAGCTACAAAGTATCTCAAATTCAAAGAGAAATGTTTCTGGATCCTCTGTCCTCATACCATGGAAGTCTGGAAGGAAATATGGAGGGATTTTCTTCTTAGGTAAACTAATGTCCATATCTTGAATGGGAAACACAATAAGATCTTCTTCATTATCATCATATTCATCCATCTCTTCTTCCTTAAAAATTTTATGGTGATGTGGTTCGTACTGCACCATGTGGTCAAGTGGGGGGGTTGGTATTGGAGAATTTTTTTTTTTTAAAGATTTTGAGCATCCCTACTCCTATGAGGCATGAAAATCAGATTTTTTTGTATTTTTCAATATTTTAGAAACAACATGAAAAGGAAAGCATAAAATAATGCTAAAAACAAAATCAAAACATCTACTAGACACCTCCTCGACAACAGTGCCAAAAAGTGGTGAGCCCTGGTATTGCACCAAGAGTGCCGCAACTCCCAAGGGCTACCCTACTTTACTTTATCAACCCGAGGTTCATACAAAATTTGAGGTGACAGTGCTATATACACAGAAAATGCATTATGTTCATGCCATCCTCTTCCACTTTATTAAAGAGGGTTCTCAGTGAAGTCTATCACACCTCAATTAAACTAAACTAAATTGTAGAAAGGAAACAATAGAAGGAAACTAAATACATTGCAGAAAATAAATCACAGGAATGAAACAAATTTAAGCTGCATAAAAGGACATGACTGAAAAGAAACTAAGTTATATTGCTGAAAAGGAATGACAGGAATGAAACTAGTTCTAAACCACACTTAACTTATCCTATGATCTATCTACCATGCTAGCATCCTTCTAACCATGCAACTATTCATGAACTAAGTAAACTTTAAAAGGTGTTTCTTGTGGTTTGGGGAAAAAAAGTATAAAAAAGGCTAATGGATGGCTTAACACATGAAACGAGGCTTATAAGTGGAAAAAGGGGGTGTAAACCTTATAAAACCTGATTATAATGCAGAAAAGGCTTTGGAGTGGAATGTTTTGAAAAGTGCAATGGCAGAGAGGCGGGAGTATAGTTTGGGAGTGGGAGCTAAGTGCAAATAGCGAAAAATGTAAAATCTGCAAATTACGAAGTGTGATGGAGTAAACATTCTAATGTGCAATATGCGATATTGAAATCGGCGGAAAGAGTGGTACGTATTAACGAAAACCACTAAACAATGTGAAGTGCGAAATGCGACGAAGATAAAGCAACGAAATGTGATGAGGTAAATCTTGAAAAATGAAAATTGCGATGTGGTAAATTTTGTTGAGCATGATATGTAATATCGCAATATCGTAATCGGCAAAAAGAGCGATAAGTGTTAACAGAACCAAAAAAAACAGTGCGGGATGCAAATTTCGATAAGGTAAAAACTACGGGATGAGATTGCGATTGGGATGACGTGGCATTGGGACCGGAGGTGGAGTGTGATTGAAATATCACAATCAATGTTCAGAGGTGGTAAGTCTTAAGGAAAAAGATAAAATTCGTGATTTGTGATCTGTGACGTATGATAGTGAGGATTTCAATAAGAAAAGGTGGAAGACGAGTTTCAATGGGTTTTCACGGGTTTAGTGTTAAAGTAGTTGGGACAAATAAAAAGAAAGGAATAAGGTGGGATGAATGGTTTTAAGTGCTTTTATGAATCAAAAGGTGGGCATGGTAGCTGCGATGATAGGAAGAAAGGAGGAATGGAGGCGTAAAGGCAAGGTTCAGGAGTGTAACACAAAGATGGAGGGAAGATAGAAGATGAAGTGGGAAGTGATGGAAAAATTCTCTTGGGCTATGCTGCCCATACTTGAAATCAACCTACCTATTTATGCATGAAAGGCATATGATATTTTCATGAAAATACAGGAATTGATCTAATCTATTTCCAAGAAATCATAAGCAAGAAAGAAATTTTGGTATGTGGGGAAATTTCTACCCTCCTCGAGTTCTATTAATAGATTTGAGAGGGGAAGGTTGGCCTGACATCTTTATGGATTTTATCAACTATTATACCACTCGGTAAGAAGATTAAATCTACATAAAAAGACAATGGGAAAGAAACTAAAAAATCAATAAGTATGTCGACAAACTAGCTAAATACTCAGAAGAAAAACTAGCTAAATGACATGAAAGAAAAGCATGAAACAATAGAGGAGCTGAGGCACATAGGTTGAGCCCTAGCCCACGATCCCAACTCTCTGGAACTATATCAATAAAATAACATCTGACTACTCATTTCATTACAAAAAATACAATATTATTACATCCCGAAGGTTTTAAACAACAGAAGCCTAAGAGAATGGAAAATGAATGGCATGGGATGGAATGGAAGTCGAATGGAATGGAATTCGACTCACTGGCTAACTAGATAATTCCTTCCTAGCTCTAGCTCTTCTCTATTTATTCTATAGGGAAGCTACCAACAACTCCCTCGAAAATGGTGATTGAGTCCACTTTGACTCCAAGTAAACATATATTGAGTGCCCATTGTCTTCAGTTTCTTGGCTTCCTTTCAGAATTTGATTTGCTGGAGACTCCAAGTGAAGTATGGCTTGAGTGCACTTGGTCTTGAGTTTCTTGGATGCCTATGGAATAAAAATTATTGGAGGGGAATCTCATGAGGATCCTTTGGTTACCTTTGAGAGTTAAGGAGGGTGGACAATCCCCGTGAATCTCTCCAAGATTTATCCCTAATTTCTTGATGTTGTGCTCATTTATTCTCCAATCCTAATCTTCCAGCAGCAACGAGCAAGTCCCTAAATCATCTCCTTCTCCAAATCTGTATAATCTACCAATTATTTTCATAATATTCTACAAAAATAACCAATATTAGGAAAAAATAAACTACCTTTAATCCTTCCTAAGAACATATTAAAGCATAGGAAAACATTATTAAGTGTAGAAGAAGAAATTTCATATATATTTTTATGTGCATAAGGAAGGTAGATGGCCCTAAGAAAGGTTATATGGGACTTATTTTATGTATAATTTAGAGGACCATCAATGTCGTTGTTGTGCTTCAGAGAGGTCTAGCCCCAATTGGACTGTAGTCCTAAAAGTCTTGTTCTGGAACTCTTTTGGTAAGAGGACTTGTTTCCTTTACACCAGCTCATATGGTGTTTGTCCCATGTTGTTCTTCAAAGTGGTTTAGTATGCCCACAAGGCTTCTAGTAATATGTTAGGCCAATCCTTTCTATGGATATTTACTATCTTTGTGAGGATGGACTCAATTACCTTGTTTGTTGAATCCACCTGACCATTTTCTTGTAGGTGATACAGTGTATATTTCCTCTGCCAGATTTTTTACTATTCCATCACACCGTGTACCAGATTAGAAATAAACTATGGACCATTTTCATAAAAAATATGTCTAGGCACACCAAATCTAGTAAAGGTTTCAGTAAAAATAAAATCAACAACAAATTTTTTAGTAGCAAAAGAAACAGCTTTAGCTTCTACCCATTTTCTAACTAAATCTGTACAAACAAAAATATGTTTTTTATTTAATGATGTCAGATTTATTGGTCCTACAAAATCAATAGCCCATTTTTCAAAAGAATAAATCATATCTGGAGGACATAAAGGAATTTCATTGGTTTCATTAGGTTGGCCCACTCGCTGACAACTATCACATCGCTTGACATATTGTTTGGCATCCTTAAACAAAGAGGGCCAAAATTAGCCAGCTCGTAAAACTTTGTATGCAGCCGGCTCATCAACCAAGTGACCTCTGTAAGGTTCATCATGAGCAGATTTTAGGATATAAAACACTTCTTCCTCTATTACACATCTACGAATAATAAGATCTTGTCGAGTGTAAAATAGGTCTCCTTGAACCCAGGAGTATGCAGCACTTTTCAATATAATATTCTGCTTTTCACGAGTAGACAAGCGAGGTGGTGTATTTTCGATGACTAAATGGTTAGCTATGTCAGCGAAACATGGAGATTCCATTGAAACTGTGACAAGATGTTCGTCAAGAAAATCATCATCAAAAGGAATTACTTCACCAGGATTATTTAATCTTGAAAGATAATCTGCTACTACGTTAGATTTTCCTGGTCTATCAATAATAGTAATATTAAATTCCTATAATAATAATAACCACCTAGTAATTCTACCGCTAGTTAATGTTTTATTCATCAAATATTTTATTGCGGAATGACCATTATGAAAAAAGACTTCATACCCTATAATGTAGTGTCTAAATTTATTAATACCAAAAATTAGGGCTAAAAAATATTTCTCAGTAATTATGTATTTTAATTCAGTGGGTGAAATTTTTTTACTAATGAAGTAGATAGCATAGGATTTATTTTCTTCTTCCTATCCTAAAGCTGCAGCAATGGTAGTATTTGAGGCATCAGAGGAAATGTAAATGGTAGGGACTAGTTTAGTCCTCTCAAAACTGGTGCCTATACTAGTTTTTAATTTAATGTCTCAAATGATTGTTGGCAATCTATGGACCAAGAAAACTCACTATCCTAGGATAAAATTCAGAAAAGGGGGGTCGCTATCCTGGAAAATTTCTCAATGAATCTCCTATAGTAGCCTGCATGTCCTAGAAAACCTCTCACTTCCCTTTGATTTTTGGGTGGAGGAAGACTCACAATGATCTCTATTTTTGCAGGGTCAACCTAGATTCCTTTGTCAGAAATGAGATGACCAATAACTATACTTGCTTTGCACATTAATCTGCACTTTTTATCACTCAAATCAATATGAGATTCTTGGCAACGAAGAAGCATCTTTTCTATATTTTTGAGTCCATCCTGAAATGAATCACTAAACATAGAGAATTCATCCATATAGATTTCTACACGCTCAATGTCAGAAAAAATAGCCAGGACATCCCTTTGAAAGGTAGTTGGATCATTACATGGCCCAAAGGGAAGCACTTGGTAAGAAAATGTACCCCATGGAAATGTGAAACTGGTTTTATCTTGATCCTCAGGTGCAATCTACATCTGGTTATAACCACTAAATCCATCTAGAAAAGAGAATTACTTCTTACCAGCAAGGGTATCAAGCACCTGATCGATGAAAAGAAGGGGGAAGTAATCCTTAAGAGTCACTTTTCTTAGTTCTCTATAATCAATGCAAATGTGTCATCTCCGATATTTTTTCGGGATCAACACCAATGGGGAGACCCACCGGTTGTTGGAAATAGGATAGATAAAATTAGCATCAAAGAGTTTTTGAAATTATTCTTTTACAGCAACTCTTAGAGCTGGGTTCAGGCGCCTTTGAGGTTTTCAGAAAGGTTGGGCTCCATCATGAATATAATATGATGAGTACAAGTTTTAGAAGGGATTACTTTCATATCTTCATAGCACCATGCAAAGGCATCAAGATGGTTTTGCAACAAATTCACAATTTTCTCTTGTTCGGATGAATCCATGTCTGAACTTATATGCAAATATTTTCCTGGACTAATCGCAACAAGAGTGGTATCAGGCTCAAGAGTACTCACTAGCGCTACTAGAAATGGTAATGAGGGATTTTGATGATTGTGTCTTTCCTGAAAATCAAGACTAAAAATTTGGGTCAATGACTCAAAATTAGGCATGGTGTCTTGATTGTTTAGTAAGTGATGTATCTCACTCTCCTATGAGGACTCAATAGAATGATTTAGCATGGAGACAGACTGAGTCTCCTCATCACCACTATTTTAGCCATAAGGTGTCTCTGAGCTCTTGAATGAATCTAGAAAATGGATATAAGGTGAACTTCTTCCTAGAATCTCCATGGGAAATATAAATGTCACCATAACAACATCCAATGTAAGCATTGATCGTATCAAGCCATGATAATCCCAAGATCAAGGGATGTCCTCCCATAGGATTCTTTGGCTGAAGCACAATGAAGTCTGCAGGATATTCCCAAGAATCTAATGGAATTATCACATCATCCAACACTCCTTCTGGCTTCATTTTAGATATATCTTCCAATTCAAGCACAGTGGGAGTAGGACGAAAATGGACCAATCCAAGTTTATCCATGGTTTTCTTTGTAATAATATTAATGGTTGCTCCCAGGTCTATAAGAACATTAGAGACAAGGATATCACCTATCTAAACAGAGACAACAAGGTTTTCGGGGTCAGTATATTTCTCCATGTGCATACACCCAGTCATTAACTCTGCTACTCTACCAAAAAATTGAATAGTTTGAGGTTCCAATATTCTCCTTCCTAGCTTCTTGAGACAAATATCCCTAATTATTTTTTAGAGATCAAGATTTCTTTGATAGCCTGGAGCAAAGGTACCTTTATAAAAATATTCCTAAGCTCAAAAGCCAAGCTAAACTCAGGAATGGGGCCATTCCTCTCCACAACTAGCCTCTCTGGATAGGGTGGCTGGATTGAAGAGGATGCAAAGGTTCTGAAGGTACGAGTATGGGCTTAATGGTGACATTTCTCAGATAATGGTCAGGAGCTTCCTCCTCACCCTTCTCTTCGATAATCACCCTAGGTTGCTTCTGCTTTTCTGAGGTTACTATCTTCCCCGATCTCAACTGGAAATCGTTGAATCCAACTGGTATAGATTGATATCTGGATGGAAAAAGTGGGTTCATAGAATTGATCATTTGTATCGCTTTCTTATTGGGTTTTGGTATGGGTTGGGCAGGAATTTGAGGAGGTCAAAACGGTGGAGGTAAAGGCAATGGTGGCATCAGTTGACTCAAGTGAGGTAATTATGGTTGTGGCATTGGGTAAGGTGCATATGTAGGTGGGTATGACTACATAGGTGCAAGATAGGAATGGTGTGAATGGTTTGGCCCTCTCCTTCCTTATTGCCAACATTGGGAGGGTTTTCCATAATTATATTGGTTCTGATACTTCCAATGTTGAGAATCACTAGTGTTAGCATAGGAATATGGATGTGCATTATAACAAAAAAAATATGGCAGAAGTTCAAGAGTCATACCTGCACTTACCTCAGGCTAGTTTCTTCATGCTCCCATAGCATGCAATGATTCAGCTTCAGGTTGTCCTCCCTCAAATACAGCTTTCAACCCAGGTATGGAAGGAAATTTCTCCATGGCATGGTTATCTACACAAATTTCACATTTATTAGTTCCTTTAACATCAAGAGGACATCCTCTTAACAAATTATTTTTTCTACATTTTGGACAAAAAATAGATAATGACTCTTGTTCCTCTACAAGTTTTTTTTAAACTTTCAAAAAGTTTATTTTTTTGCTAAGGGTATTCATTATTTCAATTTTCATTTTATCCATTTTTTTATACAATCTAACAATCATAGCATCAGTAGATTCGGTTTTTTTATTTCTGTTTCGAATTCCTTTACTGGATCTATATTGATTCCTTGATATTTTCCTGCACAAGTCACAAATTTGATCAAAAGGTTTCTAGAAAATATCTTGCCGTAACATATTTAAACTAGTCCTAGCATCATTCGTAAGTCCATTTAAGAACAAGGTCCTAATGGTACTCAAATCAAATTTCTTCTTTGACCTTTGAAGGATATATAGGAATCCCTCTAAATAGTCCTTTAAAGTCTCATCGTCATTTTGCACATTAGTAAAGATTGCATCTTGAATATATCTATTCTTACACTATTCATAATATTTTGACAAGAACACCCTCTCCATCTTTTCCCAGGAAGCTATAGTGTTTCCCCCTAGTCCCATGAACTAACGCAATGTTGCATCCTTGAGACTTGTGGGAAACAACTTTAATTTCTAAGCATCAGATGAATAATCATAGATCTTACAAAAAATATCAAACTCAAATAGAAAATATTTTGGGTCTTCATGTACCTTACCATAGAAATGAGGAAGAGTTGATGGTGGTATATTCTTCATTTTCAAAATTACATCAGGATCCAAAATCAGTAATATAAAAGTAGATTGTTCCTCATTTACTTGATTTTCTCCAGTACCCTCGGCATGGTCCTCTTGATCTTCCATTGTTGTTCCTCCAATCAAACCGCTCTAAATAGGCTGAGAAGGTTGACTATGGCTTCCAATAGTCTCCTTCTTCCCCTTCGTGGGCTGTGTCATCCATGGACTATTGTTGCTAGAATTTGAGTGGACAGTTCCTGCGTGATGAGCCTAGGTTTATTTGGACTTCTTACCTGCAAAATAAGGCCCAATATGATAATTGTTTTCAAATTTACCATTATTTCCTAGGCCCTTAGTGGGATTTGCACCAGTACCCCTTTTAGGAATTCATTTCAAAAAATGACAAAACAAATATTCAATAAAATGTTGCAATTAAAAGTAACTCAACACCTATAAATTGCTTCAATCAATAGAAGCGCACTTCAGAAAAAATAATAGCAGATTTACCCCTATTTCAGAAAAATGGAAAATTCTTACCAATTCAAATCGCCTCCGCGGTAACGACGCCAAAATATTGGGTGCATGAATTTCACTTAAGAAAGCTCCTTCAACACTTAATTTTCAACCCGGGGGTTTCGTAACCTTAGAGAAGAAGTACAGGAAATCCCCGAAGTGGTATGAACTTTTCCTATTTCTATTCCTACTTCTTAATTGAAATCTTGCAGAATCTGATAAAAAAGTCACAAAGGCAATTTACACCAAAGTAATTCTAGAGCTGGAATGTAAAGGAATGTATTTGCGAAGAAACCAAATAAAGGAACTTTCACATTGCTGTAAAAAATCTTAAATGCTAAAGTAAAACTCTATATTTATCCTCAGTATAGGTGTTGGCAGTTTAATGAGTGGGCCCTTGAAAAGATCTACCTTTTAAATGATTTTCCTTCTTGCAATAAGTGGTCATTCTTGTACTCCTCCAATATACTTGCACTAGTAAAGGTACATAACTTATGTGTGAAGAGTATATTTTACACTTATATTGGAGACTTATGTCTTCATGTAGGGGCTCTAAGCCTCAAGGCTTGGAGCACTCTATTCCTGTGGGAAGACACAGGTTTTTGTACCAGAACAAAGCTTCCTACACCAATTTTTCCAATTACTTTCAGGAAAAATAAAGGGGTGTTTTAACTATGAAAATAATTGAAAATGTGAGTAGAATTCTGAAATAACTTGCACACACAAAAGAATGCTTCAACCAATTGAATCTTGAAATGGAAATAAATCTTTAAGATAAAAAACAATACTCAAAATCGAAAGCAAACCTTCCTCAGTCGAAGGGGTTTTTCATGCAATTAGATCTAACTCAAAAGGGTTCACTGTAATATTTCATATTAATTTTAATCATTTTCCTTAAATCGTGAGGTGCAGGCATAGATTAATATATTGCAACGACATTATTTTCCATTCACGAATTCATCCTTAATGTTTAGGAATTTAACTTTTAATATCATAAATGCTTCTCTCTAATGATGAACGCTTACTTTGCAGAAATATATTAAATTCGTATAAAGGAAAAAAAATAGAACAAATTGTTGTAAATGAACCACCAAACAAAAGTACATAATCCTACATGCACTAGTGCAGAAATGATCTAGCTGCACGATCCAAGCGAAAGTAAACCAAGATGGAAAGAAATTATAGAAGGTAAATTAACTCAATTAACTTTCAGACAATGGATTCGTTCACACTTGGAGTGTTATTGAAATAAATCATAATTCTTATGCAAAAATGAACTAAGACTTAAACCACTCTTTTGAAATTAAAAAAAATTAACACACACACACCTTTAAGATGACGAAAGCGAGAGGGTAAACAAGTTGGGTTGGCTGGGCCCTAGCCAACAAGCTCGTTTCCCATTTTAGGAAACGTAAGCCTTCAACACTTAATAACGCATCAATGAAAGATTAAAACGCAAAGTGAGAATAACATGGCATAGCTCCTTGTATTAATTTCAGCCAGAAATATACATCACGAGTTCCAGTCCAGCCCAGAACGAGGGCAACAACGAGATTAAAATTTAACCAAAATTACGGTTTCACTGTTATCGCTATCCTATTTCTATCCGAGAGCTATACTTTATACAACCCTTTCAGCCTATGGCCATAACGAAAATTACACAGGAATTCCAAATCGAGCCTTTCGGCTGAAACGAAATAAAAAACAAAATTACAAAAATTAGCCAACAATTATAATAAGATGCAAACTAATCGTTAGCCGATGACCTTATCTTCGACAATATCCCTGACTATCCTCTGCTTGATTTCAATTACGGATGACCGCAACTAAACTGGATGACGTGGACAATGATGCCCGCGTTAAGTGATCGAGCTTTTACGAAGATCTCGGAACAGATAGTTGCCAACAGTGTAGGAATCTTCCTACACTAGACCAAGTTGATACGATGATTAATACTTTAGCTTATCAAATAATTTATGAAAGTACATATGAGTTGCAAGAAATATTAAAATCACAAAATTTATTAAAATGATTAATTAAGAACTTATTAAACCTTAAACATAAAATATAAATCTTATGCAGGAATAGACAGTATTATTGGACTAGTGAAGGAACAAGGAGGTTAATGAAGATAAAACAGAGGTTAATTATTGTGGTTTTGTAGTGGGAAGGGGGTAGAAATGAATCATTTTGGCCTACCAACACACCTCCTCATTTTTTCTTGAGAGTGCATCTGCAAAAACATTTAGCTTCCCTTTTCTATAGATGATTTCAAAGTCATAACCCAACATCTTTATCACCCATTTTTGTTTCTCTTCTAAAGATAGTATTTGTTCCAAAAATTATTTAAGACTATCATGATCATTTTTTACCTTGAAGTGTCTTCCCATTAGGTAA
This sequence comes from Pinus albicaulis, assembly GCA_034641835.2. NCBI lineage: Eukaryota > Viridiplantae > Streptophyta > Pinopsida > Pinales > Pinaceae > Pinus > Pinus albicaulis. Next base: position 1,445,444,300 of record CM076580.1, read on the forward strand.
GGTCGCCATTTCTTTAGTGCATGTGGTATTGCCAACATTTCCTTCTCATAAATAACTTTATGTAAATACTTTCTTTTGATTGGACGACTTTCAAAGCAATGGGTCTTCCTTCTTGCATTAAAAAAATACCAATTCCATTTCCTGAGGCATCACATTCCAGAATATTATTTTTTGTGAAGTGTGGTGTAGCTATAACCGGTGCTAGGAACGTTGCCTCTTCAAGTTGTTGAAAGGCCTTATTTGCTTCAAGAGTCCATGAAAATGCATCTTTCTTCAATAATTTTGTTAGAGGTGTTTCGATTATCCCATAATTCTTAACAAACTTGCGATAATACCCTGTTAACCCGAGAAATCCTCGCAATTTCTTTATGGTTGTGGGGACTTTCCATTCCTTAATGGCTTTAATTTCGTTAGGGTCTACCTTAACACCCTCCTGAGATACAATATGACCCAGATATTCCACCTCTTGTACTCCAAAGAAACATTTGGACATTTTTTTATATAATTTTTTCTCCTCCAATTGTTTGAGCACCCTGTCAACATGTTCAACATGATCCTTCCAAGACTTGTTGTAGATTAGTATATCATCAAAAAATACTAACACAAAATTTCTAAGGAAGGATTTAAAAATGGAATTAATCAACCCTTGAAATGTAGAAGGTGCATTGGTAAGGCCAAAAGGCATGACCAAAAATTCATAATGACCCTCATGAGTTCGAAATTTGTTTTTTGGAATATCTTCAGTCTTCATTCTAATTTGATGATATCCTGAACGAAGATCCAACTTGGTAAAATAAATTTCTCCATGTAATTCATCCAATAATTCATCGATCACAGGAATGGGAAATTTATATTTAATAGTGAGCTTATTGAGTTCCCTATAATCCTAACACATGTGCCATGATCCATCCTTCTTGTGCACCAATACTACTTGAGTATAGAAATAACTTTGACTAGGTTGAATTATACCAACCTCTAACATTTCTACAATCATATGTTTAATTTCGCTCTTTTGGACGTAAGGATATCTGTAAGGCCTAATGTTTGGAGGAACACTTCCTAGAATCAAATGAATAGCATGATCATGATCACAAATAGGTGGGAGTCCTTTGGGAGTTTCAAACACCTTGGAATGATTGTCCAAGGCTTTTTGGGGATCTAGAGAAACAGATGATTTTGACGTTGGAACTTCTAGTGAACATAATTGTGCAATTATGCCTCGTTTTTCTTTATTCGGAAGTGTTGTCATGAAATTAGAGATTATTATATTTCTTGGCTTCCCTGCAATACCACGTAATTCAGCTTCCTTCCCTTCTAAAAAAAAATTCAAGAAAGCTTCCTGAAAATTAAAAGCTATAGTTCGCAAAGATCATAACCATTGTACTCCTAGTACAACATCAACACCTACCATTGGAATGGAAAGCATTGGGCTATTAAATACATATTCCCCCATGGTTATCTTGATATTATGACATTTTCCAGAGAAATTTATAGTCCCTCCATTTGCAACCATCACTTGACACTCTGGTGTCGGTTATAGGAAGTAATTCAATTCCTTGGATACTTTACAATTAATAAAATTATGGGTACTACCTAAATCAATCAACACTATTAGTTTTTTCTTCTTGATATGTCCTTCTATCTAGAGAGTTTGAGTGTTAATTCCTACTAATGCATTACATGATATGGTTGGACTCATTTATTCTTTATCTAGGGTTGGTTCATGGTGTATGTCCTATTATTTTGAATCTTCTTTTTCATTTTCTTGCTCCTCTTCACAATCTATGTAAAATAATTTCTTGTCAGCACACTTATGACCTTCAGTGTATTTGTTATTAGAACTGTAGCGAACCCCTTTTTCTCTTTTTTCTTCCAATTGTTGTGGTGTCAACCTTGTAGCTTATGGAAGTCTAGGAGTAACAACACTTCCATCTTTATATATGTGATGGGTAGGATTCCTTGTCACCATAATTTTACTTTCAATTTTCTTGCCAACCTAAATGCCTTCTCCAATGAATCAGGTTCCCAAAGGCCAACCTCATGTTGGATGTTATCCTTTAAAGTCCCTATGCAGACATAAATCTTGTGTTCCTCTAGAATATCGTTACCCTTATATTCAATTTTTGGAAGTCCTCAATGTGCTCCACCAATGAACCCTTTTGTTTGATATTTATCAATTGGGTAAAGAATGTGTTTCTCTTTGTATCCTCAATGTGCTCCACCATTGAACCATTTTGTTTGATATTTATCAATTGGCTAAAGAATGTGTTTCTCTTTGTATCCTCATAATGTGCTCTCATTTCCTCCATAGAAATTGACCAGGTGAAAATATTTTTACGAGATAAAAGTCATTGATACCATACAAATGTATTTGTTCTAAATGTAAAGTTTCAATGTGTACCTTTTATGTGTTTTGCACATCATGGAGATCAAAATATTGCTCCATCTGTAGTATCCATGTTACGGGATCCTTTCCATCAAACTTCCTCGTATCGAGATTTGGAATATGGTGGGTTTTCAATCCAACATTAGAATTTATGAAATCACGATTAACATTTATTTTGTTTTAATCGTGAGTTTCCTATACTACCTTTTCACCATTAGGAATCATTTCTTGTATCAACTTTGTCAAACCTACCTTCAAACCTTTCATGTCTATTTTTAGATCATTCTTCATGTCTTCCATGTTTTCTTTCATTTTTTCATCTATCTTAGCTTCCATGTCATCCATTTTATCTTGCATGCCATCCATCTTAGCTTCCATGTCATTCTTCAAAACTTCCAAGCCTTTCTTCAAACCATCCATCTTAGTTTCCACACCTTTCTTCAAAACTTCCATGTCATTTTTTGTTTCTTTTTGCGAGAGTGAAATTTGGTGCGGTTGGTCTTGTAATTTTGATATATCATGTTTCACTTCTTAGGCTTCATGAGTCATAGTAAATCCTTCTGAGGGCTTAATGGATATTTAATTCTCTTTAGGGACCATTTTAGAACCCCAATACTAGTATATATGCTTCAATATGCCCTTGGAATCCCTTCAAACTGATTTTTCAAACAAGACTTATTCAAGTTTAAAAACAAAATACACACGTTTTTCTTTCTTTTGAGGAGCTCGATATTGAAACTAATGTATCTCTCTACTTTCAGATCCCCAAGAATTGATCTTCCTTCCTGTAGTATCCCTTTGAGTCTTCTTTCCAATGCCATAGGTCTGACCTAATTTGGATTCTTCAAGACAAAGTTATGCCCAATCTCCCACAATGACCTAATTATGGACTGGTTCAGTAGAGCGAAATTGTACGGCATGCCACGTGTCAATTTTTACTCATCCGGCTCTTAAATTGATACAAAAGAAACTAAAATCCATTTAATTTTGGCCACCTTTTACAGAATTCCAACCTGATGCTCAAAGAGAGAGTTATGATGATTTTCCCAAGGTCACCTCTTTAAGATGAAAATCAAGAGCCTGCAAAAGCTCTAACTGCCACAGATCATATCTCCGAAAACCTGAAATTTTTACACGAACTTTCTCAATATTTCATTACAAATTGGTTTTTTATTTAGCATATAAACATTCATAGAAAAAATTTATAGCTAAAATGCCACGATGACTTGTTTGAAGCAGTGAAACCCTAGAATCCAAAGCTTCAATACCAAATGTTATGAAACCAACTCCAAAAATAGAAGAAAAGAGAGATCAATGCCTTATAGATCAGCCACTTCGAGGGGGAACCTCATTTTTATTACATAAATAAAAAATTCTTGGATGACTCAAATGAAAAAGCCTCCTTTATATATATAGGAGTCCATTTGGTCACAATATAATCCTAGCAGACCTAAAAATAATAATGTAAGGCTACAACAATAACAATAGTGGGGTTTTATGGGGCACAATAATAATAATATGGGGACTGCAAGGGTACAATAATAATAATAATAATAATGGGGTGACACTAACAACAATAAGGGACTACACTAGTAATATAGGGACCTAACAAAATTTCCCTACTTCTCGCTCCTTCTCATAGCTTGACATGATAGTAATCCACTCATTATGGTTTTTCAATCCAGATCCTTGCAATTCTGCATAATTTTGATCTTAACCTACCTTTGGATTGGTCTTATATGACAGTTTTCACATGTCCTCCCTTATTCCCAATTAGTTACAGCCTAGTTATCCTTTTAATCTCAGTATTATCCCCTTTGTATCTCTTTTATCGATAATACATGGTTCTCTTGAAAACTCGTGGGCTCTGCTCTAATAAAAAACAAGATTCGGAAATCCTCTTAGTCTATTTGTTTATTTTGCATGAATATTTACTTGAATGTCTTGGTCATACTGGTGTAGTATTCATCATGTAACCCTATATCTCATTCATGTCTCAGGGCCTTCACATATCGAGCTACGTCGTCAATTGGTGTGCCTAGTATGCAAACCCATATTTCACCATAAATTATCTACACGATTATATGTCCATAGTGTCACCACCAACATAGCATACTATCAATTTTTACTACACTTGTGTACAGTCTTAACTCTAGCTTATCCTCCTTCCTATCAAAACATCAGATTTTTTTACACCTCTTCTTCATAATAGCTCAAATTATCAACCTGACTATTTTTCCTACACATCCTAAATTTATTAACATTAATGTTTCCATATATACATAGATAATGAGACTCCACTCTCATTATTACTTTGTTATCTAGCCCACTTAATGAAAGGTGGTATAGTCATAGATCATACCCACCATTTCATAACATGTACATATTCCCCTATCCTCCACATCTTCGATCGTGGCTTCATCAATCACTAGTACAAAATGGCTTATTAGTTACTAAAAAAGGGACTAAAAATTGCATATAAACAACCATTTTTCAATCGGTGACCAATAGTCACTAATTTATAGTATCTTATAATGCAACCAAATCTTAGTCATATTTAGCTTAGTCATTAATTGGTTGTCCCAAATTTATCATCTAGTAGTATATTTAGACATAAATTTGGTCATTAATTTAGTCATTAATTTCCGCAATTTATGACAATTAATGACCAAATACACAACAAAATATAATTTTATATGGTCACCAAATAAAACCAATTAATGAATGAAGAAATATGACCAAAATGTTGGTTACATTATAAGACACTGTAAATTAGCTACTAATAGTCATATATATGCAAATTTTACTCATCGTTTGAAACCAATTAATGACCAAATAAATATGAACAAATTTCGGTTGTGTTATAAGATAATGTAAGTTATCTACTAATAGTCATATATATGCAAAATTTAGTCGTAATTTGTAATCACAAATATATCATTTACAGTAGTCATTTATCATGTTTTGGTAGTTTCATATTCATTATATAAACGACTAATTTAGTCGTTGTATATTCATTTTGTTTTTACTCACATTTAATCAATATAGACTACTAATTTAGTAGTTTTAAATTGATTTTATGTGTTCATTATTAATCAACATAAATTAATTAGTATTGTTTTGTGACTGAATTTAAAAAATGTCATACAATGTGCATGTTCATCTAATATGAAAACGCAAAGTTACATATGTTAATGACGGTACTAAATAATATCAAGTACAACTATAAATAATTTCAACTACATAAATTATATTATATGAAATTTCAAGTATTACAATATGAGTTTCCAACTTAAAATTTGTTGGACTACAATTTACACATGAAATATTGTTTCATCACTTAAAAACATTAACATTGTATTGCAAATGAATTTCAGGTGAATTAACCAACTTTAAAGACTTGACCATCAGTCTGGATCTCATGCAGGATATTGGATTTAAAGGTATCACTAGACCAATTCTCTTCTCTCTCTATTTCTACATTTGTCGCTCCAGTGTTATTGTTATCGTCTTTCTTCAATTCCTTCTTTTTACCATCAATACCGAGTTACTCTTCTGGAAATTAAAGAAGATACAATTCAAATTATAAGACATGAAGGACGATGAAAAATGGAATATAAAATAAAGTAGGCTATAAAATATTTATATTACATATACCTCAACATCAACAATGTCAACTCCATTTTTTCCAAGAAAAGAAAGAAACTCGAACAAGTTTTCTTTAGTTGGGAAATAGTGGCCACTATTTGGCCAAATGACCTTTCTAAACAAATGAAATAAAATTTCACCATAGAAAATAACACCTTAGGAACTTAATATTTAAATATCAAGAACATCTCAACATAAATAAGTAATGATTTTTCTATATCCATTATTTATCCAAAGAATACAATAAAATAACCCCCTTGACAACTTGCTTAAATAGAAATAATTTGTTGATATCCACTTACTTATCCTACAATAGTTAATAAAATATCCAAGGAAAACAAATTAAAAAATGGTCTTGTGTAACCAAATCCATAAGACAAACCAACCATTTTAAAATAATATAGTGTCCTACTTGAGTGTTAAAAAGGAACCAAAACTCCAACCAAACAATGAATCCAACTCAAGGTAGATTCATGGCATACCCCTGATACATGAAAAAAATTAATAAATCATTATATAGACTCAACCAATCAAAATAATAAAAATCTAGCTCCATCAAATTAAAGTGTCACACATCCTCCTTAAAGCTCATGGGATAATTAATGGAAAGGTCAACCAATAACATATCAACCCACAACTCAAATACATAGTTCCATTCACGTGAAAAACTATCACATGATGAATCCATGTGCCAAGAAATAAAAAAAACAATTTCATAACATACAATATGCATCTTGACCACTATGAAAATATGTGAACATTTGGACTGATGATATAAAAATGGAAGATACATAATATTAAAATTTGGATAGACCATCTGATAAATAGAGTATCCTTGATAACTCATGGGTTAGGCATGTTTACCCATGACTCCATGAAATAGTGATGTACAACCCCCATGAATATGATAATGTTTCTATGTAAACAAATGTTTTTTGGCTAAAGAGTGGGGCCAACCATATGTATGGGCAGATCAAATCAAGCGTAGGACTATACCATATAATGTGCAAGATATAGTACAAGTTGTAAATTATGTGCCCACCATGGTATAAAAAGGGATTTCCTTAACCAAAATAGTAAAACACCATCTCCACATGTGTCAATTATACATCTCCAATAATGAATCAAGAGAAAAAAGTGGAATGTTCCAAACACTTTCCTCAAATGTGATCTCATTCTTACCAACATGTGATGACCGTAGGAAATATGTCAATAAGCTTTAGGAAACCTCAACAAACAAACTAATCAAATATTAACCCACCTAGGTCTCACCAAGTTCCAAGTGATGATTAACAACATAATACAAGGGGAAAATGTGAATTGTACCCTCCTAACCAATCAACCAATTACTTATCATCACCACCATAACCAACCCCTTGGGGAATTAGACCCGTCACACACAAGCATAGGTGTAGTACTGTATAAACATAATAAGCAAAATACCAATAACAAAATCATGATGCTAAGAATACTCACATGAAGAAAATTTTAAGCACCATAAACAAATATCCAATAGCATACTAATCCATTAATAATATATATTCCACCCTGAATAAAGAACCCGTTATCACTAAGCTGGAGCAAGTTGGGTTGTGTCAACCCCCAACCAAGCATACCTATTTCAACCAAATTTTAACTGTAAGTTATCCCTTCCATTCTGAGAAGGATCTCTCAAGGAAAACAATAGAATATTAAAGATAAAATTCAAATTTCAAATGGCTAAGTCTATTTATACTTCATGTGATTTTTTGTAGGTGGAAGAGTGTAATGACAACCACCATGGGCATGGAGTAAGCTAAGGAAATTCAATTACACACAAACTATATTAATGGAAGCTGAGGGAAATTGGCTTAAACATAAATTAACTCTTATAGAAAAAACACAAAAAATGAAGCAAGATCATTCAATCATGAATTCAAATTAATCATATTTCCATGAAGCTTATAATAATATACAAAATAAGGAAAAAAACATAAGCTAAGGGGAATCTCAAGTTGTAAAACAGTCTGCTGCAAAATGTCTATTATCTATTAAATAAAATTAACATAGGTAGCTTTCTTATAACATTAAACAACCTCTCAAAGTTAAAATAAAATTCACATATATAGAGTGAGGTTACTGCCACCTGGGCCAAATATCAATACCTACCTAAGAGACCTATTTATAATTGAGTTTCAAAGAAATGGAGCCTTTTTAGAGATATCTATGTTTTGCAGAGTTTCGATACAAATAGGAGTCTCTCACCATTTGAGAACTTTAACAAAATTTTATAATGATACTTATTGAATATAAAAAAATGCTGAGGTGTTTTATTTCTGATGTGTCATCATGCCACGTGGATGCTGACCAATTGAGTTGTCTCCCCAAGTCGAATTTCAAAATTTTTGCACAAATCTGGTTAGTAAAAATTGTATAAAATATGCCTCAAACATAAGTTCATATTTTCCAAACCCTGATGGTTGTGAAAACACTGATATAGACTTTTTTATATGAGCTCGTGCTAATGAAAAACTGCCTTCCAATTTCCAAAATTCCTTTCCATTTGGTCAGAAGTTGAGCTTCAATTTGAATACTAAAACAGTCATTTCCATAATTTCCGTAACAAATATTTTGTAGCAAATCCCAAAAACACTCTCCTGCAAGTTATATAATTCTTATAACTATTCCAGGGTCTTCTCTAATGTTTATAAGCTAAACACATACTTTGATATTAAAACTTTTATTTTTCTCCATTGAAAGCTACAACAAATTCATAGCAAATTTTCGCCTTCAATATGGAGAGTTGCTACGAAACTGCCTAGTTTATGAGATGTTTCCTTTCAATATTTTTTCACCTCCAAAACACTTCTTATTTCCTATATAAGCCTTTATATTACCAACCATATCTATTATCCATAACCTAAGAAAAAATTTATGGTCTTACCATATTCATGGAGTGTCATCGGTTTCAACAACCATCTTCAGACCTTTCTTCAAAAGCTCAACTTGTATCATTTCAATTTTTGTTTCTAAGGCTTTGAATTACCTCTGGAAATTTTTGTTGTCTTCTTGTAACCAGCTATTCATTTCTCACAAGTGTTTTATCATTCTATGCAAAGGAAGTGTCCTATTCCAATATCTTCACATCCATGGGCTCCGATCTCGCCACTAACCCTCCTTTATATTGCTTCCTGCGAGCTGCCATGGCTTCAACACGTTGAGATTTTATTCCCTGCACCTAAAAATTATCCTATAGATATCTAGACCTATTATTGACACCAACATACCTTCCCTAAATATAGCATTACCAACTCATGAGATAACAAAAACAGTTCAAACGATAACAAGATCAAGCTAAAGTGAAAGGAGAATGAGATAAGAAATGGAGCTATGCGGTGAGGTGTTTTGGGGAAAATGGATAAAGGAAAAAAGCATGTATTTATGACCCACCATGACTCTAACCCATGTTTTTAAAATTTTACCACTACTTACAACCACAGAGTTTTGTATCGGAACAAGTGGCATAAGTGACATATTTGCTACAAAATTTTTAGTAACTTTCGTATAAAATACTTTGTTTTTCTAATTGGAGTTGCTACAGATTTCTATAAAACTGTCAAAATAATAATTATGAACAGATAAGCCTGAGACACATGGAAAAGGTTTTTAACCATGATGATTAACCCCACATAAACTCAAAATAACCCTGCAAACTGACTATATGACCCAAAACACTTTTGTACATGTGATTTTATTTTGAGAAAATTAAAAACCCTAACTATTTTAAACAATTGACTCAACGACTAATTCTACATGTTATCTTAGATAATAGAACCAATGGATAATCCATTACCATTGATCCCAGAGGGATAAAATAATTTCATTCAATCCAAAATATTGAAGCAACCTAATGGAATTTCCATCTCCAAGAAATTACTTCTCATAAATCTATCATCCTGCAAATGCATGTAATGTTTAATAAAAATGACACATACAATCCTGATACAGTATGAGAGCCAACTATGAAAAAAATGAAACTAGTATATCACATTGATGATTGAGGACTGGAAGCTCAGTTCTTGTCATTATGGATTCCAATGTGCATTCCCTAATAGTAATAATTGATAGTATTTCTCTATGACTTTTTTATAGATACAAAGGACTATATCCATGTCAACAAAGCAAGATAGATCTCTAATATAGTATTGTAATACAATTTAGTTATCTGTTAGGTGCATATATTACTAATATAGTCCCTTATTTTTGTTAGGGTAACCCCCTTATTGTTATTTTTGTACCCCTATAACCCCAATATTGTTATTATTGTGCCCTTACATTATTATTGTTAGGTTGGCTAGGATTATATTGTGACCCCATGGACTCCTATATATAGAAGGAGGTTTATTCATTTGTATCATCCAAGAATTATTCATTTATGTAATGTAAAGGAGGTTTCCCCCTCAAAGTGGATTATTTCTAAGGTGTTGATCTCTTATTTCTTCTATTTTTGGAGCTGGTTTCATAATATTTGGTATCAGAACTTTGGATTTTAGGGTTTCACTGATCCACATAGGTCATTGTGGCATATTCGCTATAAAAAAATTTCTACGAAGGTTCAGAAGCTGAAATGTTTACAGAGCGAAGCCGAAATCCTGACGAATGTTGTTGAGGAGGTAAATCCCCTCTGCGGACAGAGGCGATCCCTACTAGCCCAGCAGGGGTCTAGCAACAAACAAACAATGCTATGACGCAAGCTCCTAGTTACGAATGAAAGACTTGGGATAAGAGCCTACCTGGATTCCAACGCTAGATCTGAAGAAGAAGATGTCCCCGTCCTTCAACCCTGGAAGATCACAATCCTTCCACGATCTCCGCGGATGAACACCTGCACATAGAAGAAACGAACAGATACAAGCATAGGAACCAGCATACGTAACTAAACATCGGTCATAAAAGATATTACTCGCATTAACATGATGGAAAACGGAGTGGAACCATAATCATAGTCATCTATTAAATGATAAACGAATAGAAGTTACAACCAAGTTCTGACGTCGCAGCCTCCTTCGTACGGGTCCCCGGTCGTCCACGTCTCGCAAAGCTCGCCAAGGGAAAGGGAAACCTCTCCAGAGTCTCGTAACAATGGTCTCCTCGCTTGAATGGGCCTTAAGGGAAAGAAGGGATTCTTTTCAGCACAAAGGCACTTGGGAATAGGAGATGCAAAGCTTCAGCACTTCAAGACTAGCTTGCCATGGATCTGAGCAAGCTTTTATAGATGGGGAAGGAGGGAGTTGGGATCCCTATTATTATGGGATTGGCCCTATCAACAAGGAAGGTTCCATAGAAGGTGGCAAAACCACTTCCTTCCATAGAACTCCCGTAGCCAAACCTCCCAACTCAAGATAGGCAATGGTTGTGAGTTTGTTTGAACTCAACTTCCGCCATCCATATTTAAAAATGTACCCAAAATGGTGGCATTGCTGCTCTATTTACGTAGCCAAGTGCGACCTCTACAGCATTTCGACTGGGCGCGAGCACCGAATCAAGGTTTTACCCGCGCCAATGCCCACACAGTTTCGTTTTTCATGGATTTTGCAAGGAGATGTCTCAAGGGGAAATGAAGCTCATACTCGTAGGATGCATTGATGATGTTTTCCAAGGCATGACAAATTGTTCACAAAGTCATGAGCACTCTCGTCCTCCATTGTGGGAAGACTGGAGAATGGTAGATTTAACAAATTACCGGTACGTATGCCTCAAAGCATGAGGCCCGAGAGAGAGAGGGGTGAAATGATTTACGAGAACATGTCCAACCGAAGGCCCGCCGTCGGAAAACCTGCGCAGAAAGATACAACTGATATCTCAAGTACATGATGTATATGGTATGGACGCAGCCATCCGAACAGAGTATGCTATAATCCGGATCCAGGGTATGGGCGCAGCCATCCAACTAAGATCAAACAAATAGACTCGGGTATGGTCGCAGCCATCCAATCATTGAGTCATGTACATAATGACAATAATCCACAATCACAGCCTGGATTACAACAGACACAATCCAGGGTCTTGCGCTCCATCTCGACCCAAACAAGTACAAGTTCGAGCATGTGAATGTGTGAGCTGATGTCGAACATGCAAGAACATCGTCTGATTACCAGCCAATGATGAAAGTCGTTAACAGACGCGAGAGAAACCACCAATAATGACGATGGTTCTCAAGGTACTACAGGTACAATCTACGGCGTGTGAATAAATGAGCTGACGTCGAACACCCGCAGAATCATCCGATCGGAGGCCAATAATGGAAACCTCTCGTCGAATGTGACGAACCTGCCATTAAGGCATGCAGGCTCCAAGGTACCATCAGGAATCTCTAGACCAACTTCCTGGATAATGAGTTGAAGTCGACAGGAAGTGACCTTGATCGAAGGTGGGCCATAATGATTCCCACATCATCGACACGAGACAGAGGAACATAATGTTTTGTTGTGAATTAGGACCATATGAGAAACAGAGGAAGGTTGATATTTGCAGAGGCTAACTTCTCTTGAACATATGAACGGCACGACAATGGACTTGGCAGTATTTGACATCAACGGATCAAAGGTCATGGCGACGAGGCAGTGAACAGATGAGAGGTCAAAAGAGATTACCCAAACCCATGGAAGAAAAGTGAAGCAGCGAGATGAGATGTCCCCAACCCGACACGAATGCAGACAAGTGCCATGTTCAAGAGCGACATACTGCCGACGACAACGACGATGGTTCCATTTTTCCCCCACCATTTCTCGCGAGTACCCCAATTATTTTTGATAACAAGCTTGAAGGGGATAGCATATGCTTGTGATATAAGTCTGCCCTTCGGGCGAATCCATCCTAGTGCATTTAACGAGTCCTAGGAAGGAGAAACTTGGAGAACGTCATTTCGACGAAATCCAATGTCATCAGGGTTTAACGAGTCTGACAAAGGAAGAACTCGGCGTCTTTTCATGTTTAGAGAGTTTGAAAAGACAGCGGAAAAGAAAACTCCACAGGTCCCTTTTCGTGAATAGTTCCCCAGATCCGAAAAGGTAGAAAACAATATCCGGGAAAACCTCCTAGTCGCGATAGACTAGGGTATTCCTTTTTCGTAATCGATCCAGCCCAGCCCGAAAAAGGGTTAAACTTATACTGGGTGAATGTCGATTCGTGTCCATTTTAACAAGATCGAAACGACAAGGGCCTCGGCGATCTTTTCACATTTAGAGAGTCAGAAAAGAGCTGAAAGATGACTCCAGAGTGACTTTTTCGTGTATTTACCGAGTCCGAAAAAGTATAAAATACAACTCGTTTCCACCTTTTAAGTCGCAAAAACCCGCCGCTGCACATACCCAACAAGCGTAAAATCCATTTTCGACATAATACATGCAAATATTTGACAAAAAATAACTTTTAAAGCTCATTTAACGTCGAAAAGTTATAAATATGTCTAATGGTAAAAATAAAATTACTTTTTACTATTTACCTTGTGGAGAGCAACAGTGGTCCATTTGGAGCAGAATCTTCTGACGGTGATTGCGACCAATCCAGGCAACCATTCAGCGTCTCGTCTGTGACAGGTAAGAGGCGCTCCTTTTCTCTTTCTTTCCATGCATTTTTTAATGATTTCCCCCTAGAAATCAGCTCTTTAAGGGCACCTTTGAAATTTTAGGGCCGGGCCAAGTGGCGCGGGTATCGGGCACGGACCCGCGCCACTGAGCTCTTTTTACCAAAGGGCCCGCGCCACATGGCACGACTGTCAGCAAAACAGTCGCGCCAGCGGCGGAACCCAAATTTTCGCCTAAAATTCCGCTATTTATGCCAAATTTCTTGAATTTTGAAACTCACAAAAGATCTAATCAGGGGCTTTGGACCATGTGAATGCAGATAAACAGTCAGAATGGCAATCGAATGGAAGGAACGAGAACACGGAGATGAGGACGAAGAGGCCATGCAAAGCCAAGCATGTATGAATGCTCTGAGAGACTATGGCTTAAAAAAGTTCTTCCTCACGCCATGCTTACGAGCTCAGCCTGAGCTCCTCCAATATCTGATCAACCTCTGGGATGAAAATGACCAAGTATTCAGAATACGAGACCAGGTGCTGGAATTGGAGGTTGCTGACATTTATTTCGTTACTGGATTATCCCGCAGGGGTCCAATCCCTGTACTGACTGGGAGCAGACCATCAGGGGAGAAGATGGAAGAAGTAATGGCGCGGGTGTGCCGTGGGGCACAAACAGGAACAGGGAGTAAGAAGGTGTACATCTCAACCATCCCCGACCTAGCACTGAGAGTCGTACTCCACACCATTACGCGGGCTGCTGGATCGCAGGCACCGCACGAGGCTTCAAAGGCTCAACTCTTACTGGCCTCAGAATGCATGGGTCCCCGACTATATGACTGGGCAACAGCTGTCACCATTAACATGAAAAGGCAGCTCACAAAGTGCAAACAGAACAAACTGAAGCAGTTTGGGTATGGTTCCATCTTGGTATCATTCATTCTGGAACGCATACCAACCTTCCAGGGCCAAGAGGCCCATGTGGCGAGTCCGGTACCACGAGAGCCGAGAATGGCTCGCTGGGCAGCACTGATGCCCAGATCTGGAGGCGGGCAACAGATGTCCTGGAAGCCCGAGTTCTTCAGATGGATACGGCGCCAACTGATCGTTGTGGAAGATTGGCCCTATGCGGGAACTGACTTTACAGGGGACCCGGATCTCCCGCTACCAGAAGGAGACCACTGGGATGAAGAGCTGGGTAAGACCTCATATTTTTGATTTTATGTTTATATGTTTTTTTTGTTAATACACACTTGTCTTAACACAATTATATATGCATGCAGATGTAGGACCTGAGAGACCAGCCGGGATGTCTCCTATCTTCCGGAGGACACAACTCGCCCCCGAGATCCAGGGGGAAGGTACCGGAGGAGAGGCACTGGTTCAGAACCTCGAGGGGATCGTCCATGGGATCCCAGACTATGCCCGACTGTCAGATGTACCGATGGAGTACCAGCGCCATACGGTGGGAGTTCCAAACCGGCTCCACCGAATCCCGAGGCGGCTAGTGCGTGCAGTGACGTGCTATCATGAGCACCATGCTGATTAGTCTCTAGGATTTAGCCACACCTATTTTTTTGAGAGACACAGTGTCTCCGGATGTATTAAGACAATTATGTATATTTTTTGAGTTTTACGTGACACACTTCCATGTAAACATTTCGATATCTATATATATGCATATCTATTTCTGGATGAGTCTTCTTTACATGTGATGATGATTTATAAATTGCGCAAATGTCTATCTAACACCAAATTTGCTACCGCATCTGTCAATGTATTCAAATGTCTGGGTATATGATGATATGTAATGTATTCAAAATTCCTTTCCAGTAATCGAATACGCAAATACAATCGTAAAATGGACGGGTTTCTTACCGAATAGTGCCCGTTCAGCTGCAACACTACAAGCTGTGAATCTAGGTACACGAGCAATTCATGGATACCAAGGTTTATTGCCTCGGTTAATAATTCCAACACGGCGCTATATTCCGCGATATTGTTCGTGGTACGTCCTAAACAAACACCTTGCAGGTCGATCAACTCACCAGCAGGATCGTAGATTACCCAGGCTGCAGAAGACAGATTCCTGGTACTGCGGGAGGCACCGTCCGCGAAACCAACAAATGGATGAAAAGACATCTGCACAACCAGGAAGACCCGATCAGCAGAAAGATGTTTACAAAGCACACCACACCATGCACACAAATGACAATCACACACCTATGTACACACACTACACCAAAAATCATTTCAGGCGTAGTACTTCTTAAGGTACAACCCATTTCTGGGCTGCGCCAATGGAACTCCTTCGTAGTCTATAAGCTCGTAGGCCCCGTTTTTCAAAACACGTTTTACTATGTAGGGACCGTGCCACATGGGCTGGAGTTTACCGGCACCAAGCTTATCATGTGCCTGATCGTACAAGAGGACTAGGTCTCCTCCAATGAAAGAACGGGGAGAAACAGATTGATCAAAATGAGATTTGACCCTCTTCTTTTGTGCTTCGATAATCAAAGCAGCTAGACGACGGGTTTCATCCAACCGTTCGAGATACAGAAGAAGCTCTTCCTCAGGAGAAGTATCCGGTAAGAGCTCCACAGCTAATTTGAGCGAAGGAATTTCACATTCAACCGGCAAAGTAGCTTCCAGACCGTACACCAGTTGGAATGGTGTGAATCCGGTTGCACTTTTAGCAGATGTTCGGTACGCCCAGAGAGCCGAGAACAGTTGGAGATGCCAACTGGATTTATGAATCCCAACTGTTCGCTGAAGCATAGTGACCAAAACCTTGTTCACTGCTTCAACCTGACCGTTTGCTTGAGGGTAGTATGGCGTTGAGCTGTCGTGACGCAGGCCCAACGCAGCTGTCAGCTCCGCCATCATGTAATCGCGGAAATGAGTACCGTGATCAGTGACGATAGCTTGAGGAACCCCGAATCGTGCAATAACATGGTTGAATAAAAATGAAGTAGCCGTTCTTCCGTCAGCAGCTAGTGTAGGCATCGCCTCGGCCCACTTAGTGAAGTAGTCGACGACGACAATGATATACGCATGCCCCCCGGCCGAGTGAGGGTTACACGTCATAAAATCCACGCCCCATTTCGCGAAAGGGCCGACGGTAATAACGGGATGCAAAGGTAACGGCGGCGCGCGCATCTTGCGCTGAAAAATCTGGCACAGATGGAATTTTCGGACTGCAGTGATACAATCCTTGAAGATAGAAGGCCGTAAATAGCTAGCACAAAGTTCCTCTAACTTTTTGGCAAAGGGTGGTCCGTGATGATGTCCACCACAGCGCACGTCGTGGCGCTCATTCAAGACTTTTAGCCTCGTCTGCAAGGCATCGTCGAGCACCGACCCACTCAATACGGAGCATAAGGCATCTCCATACGGTAGGGTTGGGACTGGTGCCGAATCCGACGGCGTGCAGCTTTATCCAACTCAGACCGGAATGTCGTGGTCTGAAGATACACTATGATGTCACCGTACCAAGGATCACGAGTATCAATAAGAAACAGCGTTTCGTCCGGTATATGATCTTCAGAGTGTTCAGGAAGAGAGTCTGTAGGGAGAGAACATATCAAATCCGCGAAGACCAGTGATTTAGTTGATTTGGCAGTGGTGAACTCCAAATCAAACTCCTGCAGGATGACGATCCATTTGGAGTACTTGCCCCCCAGCAATTGTCTAGAAAGAATATATGTCATGGGGTTGCAGTCTGAAACCACTGTTATCGTGCGCAAAAAGATGTAATGGCGAAAGCGCTGTACAGCGTGTACGGCTGCTAAGGCCAACTTCTCAACATGTGCGTAATGCGTTTCCGGGTCGAGAAGGTTCCGAGAGAGGTAATAAACAACATGTTCATCACCGTTCTCGTCATCCTGCACCAAGACCATGGCGATGGTGCTTAATGCGGCGGCTAGATAAAAAGTAAAGTCGCGGTGGTAGTCCGGAGGACGAAGCAATGGAGCATTGACGAGCAATGTCTTCAGCTTCTCAAAGGATTCTTGAGCGATTTCGTCCCAATGAAAGGGAACATTCTGCTTTAACAAACGAGTGAATCCTTTGGCCACCTCTGCGTAATTCGGGATGAAGCGTCTAAGAAAATTCGCTTTCCCTTGCAGACTCTGCAACTGATAAAGGGAGGAGGGTGACGGGAGATTTATAATGGCCTCAACCTTTAGAGGGTCGAGGCGAATTCCGTCTTTCGAGACTATAAAGCCTAAAAGACGGCCAGAATCGACGCAGAAGACGCACTTATGAGGATTGAGCCTAATGTTGTAGCGTCTGCAGCGAAGAAATATCTGGCAAAGATGTTCAGGATGATCCTCTCGCTTACCCGAATGGGCAGGCAAGTCGTCCAGATAAGGCTGGACAATATGGCAAATATCATGAAAAGCATATGACATCGCACGCTGAAACGTGGCGCCAGCGTTCTTTAAGCCGAACGGGAGTTTTTTGTATGCAAAAGTGCCCCACGGACAGATGAATGTGGTCTTATGTTGATCCTCAGGTGCGATATTGATCTGGTTGTAACTTGAGAAACCGTCCATTAAGGAATAGATCTCACTCCCGGCGCAATCGTCGATAATCTGATCGATAAACGGAGTGGGATAATTGTCCTTAGAACAGGCGCGATTGATATCGCGATAATCTACACAGACTCGAATGGTACCCTGCTTTTTATCGACAGGGACGATGTTGGACACCCATTCTGTAAGGGGGATAGGATAAATAAACCCCGCGTTCAGAAGTTTTTCAACTTCTGCCTTGATAGCGGCGGCTTTCCGAGGATGCATGGGACGCAAGCGTTGGCGCACGGGTTTCGCACCTGGATAGGTTGGAATCTTGTGCACGACAATACTAGGATCAATTCCCGGCATTTCCTCGTAGGACCACGCAAAAACATCTCTGAATTCTTTGAAAAGTTCCGTATATACCTGAATCTCCTCGGGAGAACAAGTCACACCCACATGAATGTTCTCAACAATCCCTGGTTTAACAGAGATGTTGATAGGAACCGTTTGAGTAATGTTACTCAGATTACCCTCCGAAAAGACCTTGTGCGTCAAGATCGGTGTTTGAAGAGGAGGGGAAGGAACCTGAGTAGCATAGCGCTCGAGACAGTCAGTCATTGCCCCCAAGCTAGGCATAAACGAGGAACGATGATGCCCATCGCCCCAGGGTAGCTCCTCAAGAGACATAGTTTCAATGATCGCCTCATCTGAGGGGAAAGTCTCTCTAAGAGGATCAGGTGAATCAGCCTGACCAAGCCAGGGGGATTGTGAGTAGATGTCAAGAGCCATGCTCATCGGAGCATGCTGAGGAGGTGGAGGGTCCGATGCGTCAACAATCTCACAGTAGCTGATCTCTACTGGCGTTAAAGGCATGGATTCTCCAAACTCATATACCTGCTCAGGTGTAGGAATTAGCCAGGGGTCATCAGTCCTGGACAACATGTTAACTTGAGCGGTATTCGGTGGCGGCGCAGGGAAAATACCCATGAGGACTGGGTCTTTGAAGAGACCAGGTCCTATGCTGTTTGGGGGATTTGGAATTTGATCCACATACGACACGTTGTTCTCAGAGCTCGAGGTAAAAAATGACAACTGGTCTACTGTGACAATCTTGCCCTCGTGAGGGAACTTGATGAATCGAAAGACAGTAGACGGCACGCAGAGCATGGCATGGGTCCAGCTGCGGCCAAGAAGTATATTGTAGTTGAGTTTAGCGTCAACTACTTCTACTTTTACGTTGACAGTGTTTCCCTGTAATGTAATCGCAAGACTCTCGAGAACTCCCAGGGGTTTAGATTCCCGACCATCAAATGCCTCAAGGGCATTAGGAGATGACGACAAAGTTGGAGAGCCGATGGCCTTCCAACAAGCGGAGGACATAACACAAGTAGATGCACCCTCATCTACGACGGCTCTGTGAACGTTCAGACCGTTAATCCCGACTTGAATAACCAAAGCGATTTGATGTGGAAGCCTGGGAGTAAAATTCTCCAGATCAAAGGTGAGAAGGCTCGAATCGGCGGGATCAATACCACCGATGGCAGACAATAAAGCCTTCCGTTGTGAAGGACAACTCTGAAGAACCTCAAGTGCAGACATGGCACATGGCGCCTGTGCCAGATCCTCAACGATGCTATAATGTTGAGCGGCACGAGCGTTTGGATTATAAGAGGATCTCCGAAGAACACCCTTGGGAGGTGGCTTCACAACGGGTTCGAGAGTCGGCTTCTCGATTTCCAATGAACCAGAAGCAGGTGGGGGAGGCGGTCCTTCCGCCACTGCCTTCCCGGGTGCCTGCTGCTGACTATTGTAATCCTTCGATCTCGTAGCAATAGTGATAGGTGCATTAGTTTTCATCATGAAAACCTGAGACCCAAACGGTGCAGATGATGAACCTTGTTCGACCATCTGGGTCTGCTGAGATGGAAATGGCTCTTTTAAAACAGCCAGAGTCCCTTTCGAGCCTTTAAGAAGTTGACTAATTTCGGACCGTCGTGGACAATCCTTAGTGTAATGGTCACCTTCACAGATGAGGCAAGGGAATTTCGGCTTACGTTGGGAGCCATCCTCGGTTCGAGTTTTAGATTCTGGTTTTGGGGCATCAGATTTTGATTTGCCTTTGCCCTTCTTCTTCCCCTTGGAGGATTTGTCCGCAGGATTAGCCTGGACGGCATTCACCTCCGCGGTTTTACCAGAATCGGATGAGGCGGGATTAGCAGAGGTATTGTTGGAAGAATTAGCCTTTTGCTTCCCATTCGAAGACTTCTTCGAATTTTGAGAGACGGAACCAATGACGCCATCCACCGTAGGGGTAGGCGGGGTCTTTTTGGTTCCGGGCCGTGGAGCATCAGGCAGGATGTCATAAAGCGTGCCAGATTGCGAATAAACAAGATCCAGATACTGGGCACGCGCGATAGCTTGTTCCTCCGTCACACACGCTCCCATCGCGATATCCTGGGCGATTTTATTCACAAAGGAGGTGGTGAACCAGTGAGTCAAAATCTGATCAGGTATGTGAAACTTTATCAGTCGACGACGGCGCCGCCACTCATGGATGTGATCCGAGATGTGAGTGGCCGAGTCCTGCTTCAGGGAAGACAGGAGGTGCGTCCCAGTCTCATACCGGACTGGTAACTGGAAATGCGTGAGGAAAGCCATAGCTAACGAGTTGAAATCCTGAAAAATACCACGGGATAGCTCTATGTACCACTTAGCAGCAGCTCCCGTTAAAGTACGCTGGAAAAGACGCAGACGAACCGAATCGTCAGTCCAAGAGTTAGACGAACACCAGAGGTGATACGTCATCACATGCGCCTGGGGGTCTTCGCCAGATTTGCCCTCAAACTTGGGACAATCTCCTGGTATCTTGGTTGGCACCGGAGGCCAATGTGGATTATGAGAAATCGGATCATTGGTCAACTTTGAAACGTCCGGCAGGTCCAAGGTAGCCAGAACGGCAATGGAGGGTTAATTCCCATGCCAGTCCCAGAATAAGGTCCGGTACCCATGCTCCACGATGGTTGTGAATATCCCTGCCCCCATGGGTTCTGTCCCGTAGGATTCTGACCGTGAGGGGTACACCCGTATAGCCGCACCGATTTGGACTCGGTAACCATTGTGGGTGGGGCCCGATAACCGCAGTTCGTGCCCGATTAGGCGTTGCCCCGTATAAGGCTGCTTGGATTTGGTCATTGAAAGCATAGTTAGGAACCGGTGGAGGAGGTTGATATCGAGAGCCTCCTGGTGGTGGTTATAGTTCGTTGAGATTGACCATGAGAATAATAACCACTCGAGGATGAGTAGGCTGGTCATAAGGGAACACCATGAGCTCCGGGTACGTGTGGCCAAAGATGAATGCATAGGCGGTATCGAATGAGCAAAGATGCCGAGCAGAGTGGAACAGACGAGAGGCTGCCTCGAATGAATAGGTTGACCAGGTGAAGGGGCTACCCGAATGAACAAAAAGGTTCGACGAGGGGGCGGCCCTGAATGAACAGGTTGGCCCGGATAGACAGGCGGCGCTGGTTGCGCAGGCTGACCTGGTTGTAAGTGAGCCCCATGTTGCACCGAATAAGCCGGTTGGCCTGGAGGCGGGACACCAGGTTGTACCGGATGACCCGGTTGGCCTGGTGGTGGAACAGGACCAAGTGCTTGCTGGAAACCAGTTTGACCTGAAGCAGAACCATAAAGTGGTCCTGGCTGATATGCAACGTTGGAGGCAACATGATACTGCGGCCGTACCTGCAGCTGAAGGCCGGATTTGCCCCCAGGACCACAAAGCCGGTCCTCACGCTGATGCCCCTACCGAGGTCGAGCAGTTGACCAACAGGTTATAATATGGTCCTCATGGACATAGAATGGCCCCGCCGCCTCGCAGGCTTCTGATTGGCCTGCCTCGCGGGGTCGCACCGATAGGCCGTGCTGGCTCGCAGTTGGCCTTGAAAAGGTCAGGCTCGTGTGTTATGAGCTCCGGTTGAACAGAACCTTGAGCATACAGATAAGCCTCAGGAGCAGGAAGACGCAAAATGTCCCCATGCTTATCAAGCTGACCCGGGAAACCATACACGGGAGTGCCGTCCTGTGCATAGTGCGAAAAGAAAGATCGGTGAGGATCTTGGGGAATTTGTCCAGCCCCGGCGTTCGGCTGTTGCAAAAACAACCGATACTCCTCCGGAGAAATATTGTCCGGTATAGCGGTAGCTAGATAGATATCTTCAGGAGTTGGCCCAGCCCTGGTAGCTGAGACAACAACAGAAGAGGCAGCTACACAAACAGTGGGCCGCACAGGAACAGAAGTGACGGGCGTCGAAGGAGACACCCCGGGTGTAGTGGCAGCTGGCCTCGAAGCAGGAGATGATATCCCCATAGAGGCAGCAGCTGAGATAATCTCGAATTCAAAGATCCGTATCCTCGCTGCAAAGAAGGACCACTGACGATGTAGAAGCACTGTGACCGTCTCCTCAAACAATCTACGAGGGATGCGCCTCGATAGTCATCAGACTCCGGGAATTTCCTCACTGGGGACCACTCATGGTTGATCCCGCCAAGCAAATCACGCAAGACGGCGAGCACTAGGAGGAAAGACAAGCACACAACCATGGAACCTGATGTAAGAGAAAAGAAATCCACCCTAATCTCAAGTCTTGACATTGTGGTCCTAAAAGCGCCAGCTTGAACTCAACGGTTCTCCAAAGGGTTGTTTCCCATGAGGACCGGTCCTCTGTCAGTGGAACTCCAAACAACAATGTCATGGGTTCTACGTGTAATACGAGAAGCCTCTGAAGAATCGTCCGTGTAAGGACTACCAGTAGACGAAACCGAAGGTTCTGCCACCGTGGCAAGAGACTAGAAGAAGAGAGCAAACACACACACGGGCTGAAAACGAGTTAAGACACACGATCAAACAGTCACAAGCAACGTCTAAACGGGTGTGTAATCGTGGGAGATTGATTTTACCACATTGGAAAATAAACGAATTCTACCGTTTCATGTTTTAAGAGTCGAGAAACGATAAAAAGATGACTCTATCTCTTTCAGAGCTGATACAAGCGTGAAAGGACAAGCGCTTGACGGTCTTTTCAAGTTTAGGGAGTCAGAAAAGACCAAATGACTGCTCAGGAAAAACTAGGCACAAAGGGTGTACCAAATATCCGTGAACTGCAATATACACCTTGGTTTCAATAATGAAATAGAAATCGACCAAGGACTTCCAGTACGTGCAGGTAGTCTCCCCGAACGGCGTGTTCGGTGTATCACGGTATAGGGCAAGACTCCGCTTTCCTATGGATAAAGGATTGAAAACCCATAGGGGTCTCCTATAGGGGTCTCCTTTATATACGCGAGGAAGATGGGGGAGCGCAAGTCGAGACTAGCGCCGTCTTCTAAAGCCAATAGGCGAACGACAGCTGCTAGGTTTAACGACGCCGGAACACGTCTCTAGCCTAGACCTTCTAAATATGTTGCGTTAAGTTCCAATGTTGCCTTAGATTAATTGAATGAATTTTACAGTTGATCTTCAATTAAGTTTCAATTTCCAGGCCTTATCGTATGTAGTGTCTCCTAAATGCAAGCTATATGCCACGATGCAACATTTCGTTCGATGAAAACTAGTTAAATGAGAGTCGAGAGCTTTTATACAAACGAAATGAACGGAATACAAACAAGAATGTCTCTAATGCAACTAATGCAATTGCACACTTTTCATTCAAACACTAATCACTAGCAATATGGAAAAGATCACAATTTGCACTAATTTAACAAAAGCAAAAGAGATTATATTTTTTTTTTTTGATTTTCAATGTTTAATGGCTAATGTGCACCGAAAAAAAAAGGAACAATTTGAGAAATGATATCTAAGAGAGCGAAGCAAACAACATTCACTCAACGAAGCAAGCAACCAAATCTCTAAATCGACCCAAAGTCCCTCAAAGCAAAGAAAGACTCGAAAACTTCCGATGGACCATGTGATCTAGGTCCAAAGCAAGGCAAACGAATTCTGAATGAAGGAATGAACAATCACTCAAAAGACGCAGCAAAACAATCAAAGACTAGTAAGAGAGCGTGGAGAATCAATCAACAAGTTGACAGGACAATCAAGACACCAAAACTCCAAAGGAGGGCTCGATACACTAAGCCACTAGATGCCCTAGGGCTCAAATCGTGAAATCGGTAGATAGAGGCAAACAACCAAAGGATAGCGGTGAATTCCAGTCAAACAAGACTCCAACACACTCAGACAATCAGAAAATCAAGAAGAAAAGTACTGGTCAAGCTCAGAAAGCTAAAAAATGAAAAAACTCAAAAAAGTCACAGGGGTGGCGCGACTGTGGACTTGAAACTGGCGCCAGAGGCCGATTGGCGTGAGACAGACAAATGCAACAAGCGCCAAGTGGCGCGACTGTCGGGTTAAAACCCGCGCCAGCCGAGTTCTTCAATAAAAATTAAAAAACAAGCTACTCTGAAAGTAGACCAATACAAGCTAAGCAAACCAAGAAGCTAAAATAGTGAAAGAATCCAACCCAGAAGGTTCATCAAGCAAGGAGAAACAATCAAAGCGAACCAATCATAAACGGGACAAGGAAAACCGGACGGTCCCCAGTATGGTCGCCAATTTGTTGAGGAGGTAAATCCCCTCTGCGGACAGAGGCGATCCCTACTAGCCCAGCAGGGGTCTAGCAACAAACAAACAATGCTATGACGCAAGCTCCTAGTTACGAATGAAAGACTTGGGATAAGAGCCTACCCGGATTCCAACGCTAGATCTGAAGAAGAGATGTCCCCGTCCTTCAGCCCTGGCAGATCACAATCCTTCCACGATCCCCGCGGATGAACACCTGCACACAGAAGAAACGAACAGATACAAGCATAGGAACCAGCATACGTAACTAAACATCGGTCAGAAAAGATATTACTCGCATTAACATGATGGAAAAAGGAGTGGAACCATAATCATAGTCATCTATTAAAGTGATAAACGAATAAAAGTTACAACCAAGTTCTGACGTCGCAGCTTCCTTCGAACGGGTCTCCGGTTGTCCACATCTCGCAAAGCTCGCCAAGGAAAGGGAAACCTCTCCAGAGTCTCGTAACAATGGTCTCCTCGCTTGAATGGGCCTTAAGGGAAAGAAGGGATTCTTTACAGCACAAAGGCACTTGGGAATAGGGAGATGCAAAGCTTCAGCACTTCAAGACTAGCTTGCCATGGATCCGAGCAAGCTTTTATAGATGGGGAAGGAGGGAGTTGGGATCCCTATTATTATGGGATTGGCCCTATCAACAAGGAAGGTTCCATAGAAGGTGGCAAAACTACTTCCCTTCCATAGAACTCCCGCAGCCAAACCTCCCAACTCAAGATAGGCAATGGTTGTGAGTTTGTTTGAACTCAACTTCCGCCATCCATATTTAAAAACAGTCCCTAAAATGGGTGGCGCGATTGCTGCTCTATGACAGAGCGCCAAGTGGCGCGACCTCTTTACAGGATTTCCCTGATTGGCGCGAGCACTGAACTGTCTACCCGCGCCAATGCAAAAAGAGCTGTTTTTCATGGATTTTTCAAGGAGATGTCTCTAGGGGAAATGAAGCTCATACTCAGAGGGATGCATTGATGATGTTTTCAAGGCATGACAGTGTTCACAGGTCACATAATGGGTCCTCCATTGTGCGGGACGGAGAATGGTAGGGACGGTGACAAATTACTGTGTAACAAATGTCGTGTAAAAATTTCAGATCTTGGTCCCCAACATTTTCGAAGATATGATCTGTGGAAGTTAGGGTTTTTTTAGGCTCCCAAATTTCACCTAAAACAGGTTATCATGGAATTTACGCTATAACCTGTTTCCTACAAAGGTTCAGAAGCTGAAAGTTTTACAGAGAAAAGCCAAAATCCTGAGGGACTTCCTGTAACAATTTCAGATCTTGGTTCGCAATATTTTTGGATATATTATCTGTGGACGTTAGGGTTGTTTCAAGCTCATGAATTTCATCTCAAAGAGGTTACCATGGCAAAATCTTCATAACTCTCTCTCTGAGCTTCAGATTGGAAATATGGAAAAATTGGCCACAAATACATGGAATTTAATTTCCTTTGGATCAATTTCAGAGCCGAAGGAGGAAACAGTGACACATGGCACATCGTACAATTTCGCTCTACTGAACGAATGCATAATTAGGTCATTGTGGGAGATTGGGCATAAATTTGTCTTGAAGAATCCAAAACAGGTCAGACCTATGACATTTGAAAGAAGATTTAGAGGGCTACTACAAGTCCAAATTTCGAATATTGAAGATATAAAATTACAGAGATAATTTAGTTTCAGTATCGAGATCCTCAAAAGCAAGAAAAAGGTGTGTATTAGTTTTTCCAAATTGCATAAGTCTTGTGTAAGAAATCAGTTTTAAGTGATTCCAAGAGCATATTTAAGCATAGATATCAGTATTGGGTTCTAAAATTTCACCTAAAAATAATTCAACACCCATTAAACCTTTGGAAAGCTCTAATATGACTCATGAAGAGGAAAAATCACAACATGGCATATCAAAATGACAAGGGCAAGTGCACCAAATTTCGCTCTCGCAAAGAGCAACAAAAAATGAAATGGAAGTTTTGAAGAAAGGCATGGAAGTTAAGATGGATGGTTTGAAGAAAGGCATGGAAGCTAAGATGGATGGTTTGAATAATGGTGTTGAAGTGAAGATGGATGGAATGTGTTAGGGTCCCATTATTTGGCAGATTGGTAAGCAAAATGACAGGATAACATCAAACCAACTTTGGAGCCCTAGGACCTAGCCTTCCTGGACAAAGAGAGGGCTCTCTCTATTTGTGCAAAGGATGTGAACTTGTTTACTTTCTATGTATCTGATTTTAGGCTAGTTGTTAAGTATGTTTTGGTTTGTTTTAGGTTTTTTGAGGGAGAACTGATCAAAGAATAACTAGATCAAAATTTTATCAGCTCAACTGGGCTATGGGGTTGATAAGGTCGAGACTGCCTCGAAGGGTGGACAAGGTATATTGCAGGGCCGATTTGGTCGAGGTAAAATGGATTCTTTAGGTGGAGTGAAATGGGATGGACACTAAGTTTGTGAAACAAAAATAAGTTTGAAGCACAAATATTTTTACAGCAGACATCCATGTGGTAGGGCTAACAGTTAATCACTATAGATGAATACTCAAACTGATAGATGCATAAAATAAACATTCAGGTGATACATAGAAGTATAAGACCCTCTAACTTTGGGGAAATCACCTTCAGACTTTGGAGAAAACAAATATTCAAACAAACAACTAAATCTATGAAGAGGGAAATCCTAGACATCATATTTTGAGTTATTGGGAACTTTGAACTAAGATTTCAGAGCATAGGCAAAGGGCAAGATCGAAAAAAGATCTATTTGGTTCAACTAGGATAATCAAAAATTCAGAGAAAGGTTTCAGTGATGGGGTTTTGGATAGCTATGAGTAAGCAGGGCATACCATGAATCATACTAGATAGCATACATAATAACCATTAATGAAATTGATAACAAGTTCTTAGGGTATCAAAGAGCAGTTAAGAATTCTTTGACATAACTAAGAAAGAAGAAAAACATAGAAGCTGTAATGAAATCATGAAACTTGAGGTGCCTCCATGGGCATGTCTCAAATATATTCTTTACTGACCTACAGCAAGCAAGAAACATGAAAACATGTACGATAAACTAAGGAAAACATACAGATAAGGAACACTATACCATTTACCAAGCCATGGAATCCAAAAAATAGTCCTCTTCCACCATCGAAGACAAACAAGAAATCATCCACATCATGAGACAATTTTTTTCTTCAAATCTTGTAATATCATGTATTTCTCTATATCATCAAGTTCAGCCTCTGGTTATAATGAATTCTCTTGGATTATATAGGCCAAAGAGAAGGAAACCCTCCTAGAGCAACAAGCAAGGCCATTGGCCTAATACAAATATCTGATTTTGTCCTTGAGGCTTTGCAAAGCCCAAGGCACAAAATATCTTCAAAAATATCTATTTAAGCTAATAATAGAAATAAAATTGACTTTAAATCACTGACATGGAGATAAAAATAGCTAAACGCACATTTGGATGGGCAGATTCAGAAAACTGCTTTTTAGTCAAAATGCTACAAGAGCATAGCAGCATAAAGAAGCATGTTTTGCATACAACGTTTGAGGGACTTCTCGATGTCAAAATGAGGCCCTTGATAGCTCGTTGGAAAGCCCTAGATATCTAGTTTCTATAACTACTTTATTTTTTCCAAACGGATCCCTAGAAGCCTATCAAAAAGTGAACTGAGTGAAAAAACCCAAGAGGGTCTCATCTGCTGATATGTGAGGCAGCAAGGTGAAATTTGACTGATTTTTGCCTCTTTGGGGGACCAAAACACCTCCTTTTGATCTGAAAATTTGTGAGTAGCTGCCCCCAAATTTAATCCATCCAAAAAAATTACTTTCATGAGCTGAGGATGCTTCTATCGCCCATGGCAGTGCCTAGAAAAATGTTCAATTAGGGCCAAAAAACACAAAAAACAAGGTCATGTCAAAATTTGCTCAATTTTGGCGAGCAAGCCCCCTAAGGGTTCTTAGAAGCATGAAAGGAAGCTGAGGCCAAGATTTCAAGCCTAGATATGCCTTTTTCCACTTTTTCCACCGGGCGCCTCCTTGGAAAGTTTTGAGTTTCGCTCACTGTTTTGTGCTTGTTTGTCATCACTGTGACTGCCTTCATATGATTTTTTCATGTTGCCACTATCTTCATTGTTTTCCTCAATTTTCCCTTGGGGACTTTATCCTTCTTTATCTATGCTTTTTCCATCCTTTTGTGAATCATCTTTACCATCATCAGTTTGTTCAGCTCCTTTATGAAGATTTCCCTTATCTTCATTATCATTTTTTTCATCTTGTTTCTTGGCTATTGGCTTTACTATCACCTTCTGTTCTTTCTTATCACTACTTTGATTAGATTATTTCTTTCCACTTTCAAATCAAAATAGGTCTTTAAACTATAAATAGGCCTCCTTTCTCAACAACCACTGTCTTTTTTTTCTCTTTCATCTGGGCTGCCTTGTTCACTACTTTAGGAGTAAGAACAAAATCTTGATCTGCAATGTGGACCTGCTCTCCATCTAATCTCCGGGAAAATAACTCAATTTAGGAGAGGGTAGTTAGTCACCTCTTGGATTTTGTTGCAAAAGTAGAGGCAGCTCACTTCTTGAAAATAGGACAAGATTGAGAGGGATGTAGTGATCTCTTTGATAGTAGTGGGTTCAAACCTATTGTGCTAGCCTACCTCCTTAGCCCTTTCCTTGGAGGCATATTTGTGTTTGATTCTTTTCAATGACTTACCAAAACAAGTTTTTCTTCTTTAGCATAAACCACTACTTTCTTCCTTGTAGGACTGTGTTTCACTTTAACCACTCCAACCCAGCGAGTTTTAACTAACAAAAGGCCTTGCTACTTCAAATACGAGCTTTTGGTAAAAGGTTATATTTTGAAAACAAACTTATGTTTGATCCTTGAACTCACTATCTTTTATATCACTGATCAAAACAAGTCATTTTAAATGAAAATGAATATTTTTCCTTAAACCTGTGTTTTTACCTTATCACTGAGCAAATAGGCTATTTTGACAAATCAAAATAATCCTTCCTACTTTATAACACACTGTTTCCTCTTTTAAAATTAGTTTTCAAGATATTCTTAATTAAAACAGGCTTTTCAACTGATATCAATCCCTTTCTCAAAAACTGGGTTTTTTCTTCTAAATCAAAATAGGTCTTTCAACTGGAAATAATCCCTTGCTCCTAAAACACTGTTTTTCTTTTTATTTAGCAAATAGGAGACCCTTGAAAACCATTATGTTTCCCCTTTGAAATACCTTTTTTTTCCCTTTTGAAATCACTGTTTTTTCTCCCTTAATTTTGACTTTCCAAGTGCTCAAAGACCCAAAAACTAAGGTGTAAAGGGCTGAAAAATACCTTTGTAAACCTCTTGATGTGTTTGAAAAACCTAAATCCTGAGCCAAAACCGGTTTATTTTCACCTTTGGGGACCTTTGGAGAGGTGCTATTCTCTTGTGCACAAGCGCGTAGCACCTGCACGCTGCCGTGTTATTGTCGGGTCGGGCGTTAGGCGCCTTATGAACATCAGTTGGTTGGAAAACAGGCACGTCACGCTATTCTACAAACACGTTGCACCGTGTGTAAAAGCCTCTGGAGGAATGTTACAGGCACGTCGCTCTAACTTACAGGCGCGTCACGACCTATCTTTTTCTTGACGGTGCCCGTTGTTTCAAACCACGAAAAAACACTCTTTTGCTAAGTACAGAGTGACATAGAAAAATACCCTTTGAGGGTGTTATAGCCCTTTTGAAATATTTTGAAAGGTATTTTTCCCTCCTTTCTTGTAAATTAGACACTCCACTTTTTTCCTTGGTGTTTATAAAGAAAAATGGCTTTCTCTGCTTTGTTGAGGGCTTTCTTTTTTGCCAATTTCTTTATCCCTCTTTTGAATGGTGTCTTCTTTGATAGATTGCACTTTGTGCCATGAGTATACTTCTCACTGAGAGATACACAACAAAACATTACCATGTGTAATTTATGATAGTCTCTTTAAAACAAGTGTTGTGTTTTCCATTTGTTCAAAACACTGTATATTTCAAACCTGTCTATTGATGACACCTTTTCTCAACCACAGTGTTAATACTCGGAAACCTGATCATCTGCTCATTTTGGAGGGGGTCATCTTATATTATAAAAATAAAAAACTCATCTTCAACAGGTACAATTTTTTCCTTTGCTTACTTGAAAAGGCATTATTAGTAAACTGTGACCTTTTGTTATCACTTTTGAAGACCTTTCAAAATAAACTGTGCCTGTTTACTAACTGATTTCTCCTTTTTTGCATGGTGTCTTCACAACAAGACCTCTTCAGCTCAGTATTTTCCCTGATGAATTTTCAACCCTTTGCTTATTATGAAGGAGGTTTTATGCAACTGTGGTAAGTGGGCACTCTGCTTATTTGTGAAGGAGGCCTTGTAAACACTGTGTTCTTGCCATCTCTGTTTATCATTTGAAGACTTGTCTTTTGAACCAGTTTTTTGTGGGCCCTCTACTTGTCATGAAGGAGGCTCTTTTTGAAAACTAAATTCTGCACCCTATGCATGTTCTGATTTTAAGATATGACTTCTTGCAAAACTCACCGTGAAAACCAAGAGTAGGTAATGCATTTCCAACTGATAAATGTTTACTGTGCCTATCTTGGAAATAACATCTTCTTGGTATTGGTCTTTAGATCTTTTGATGATGAAGTTTTTTCCTTGAATGTTTTTAGAAGCTAGGCTAACATAGGATAAGAGGTAGTTGTTCCTTTTACACCTTTCATTCTAATGCCTAGTCTGCTAGAGGCCTTTTGCCAAAAGACTGTCACTCTTGGTTTTATGAGACTGATTTTGAGAGCTGGCCCATACTTTTGGGAAAAAATTCCATTGTAATTTACCTAAAGCACTGGAGGTAGTATTTTTCTAATTTTTTTATTCCTGTTTTTGTCCTGATAGATGTTTTTTTGACATTCTTCGTTTTTTGGCTTGCAGGGATGAATCATGCATGTCTTCTTCTCTCTAAACTCTGTATTTTGTAATATTCCTTTTTAAGAAATATCACAAGTATGTGCCAGAGATGGAATGCTGAGGCATTTTTTGGCTATTTCTCCTTCTAAATAAGGGAGATAACTAGAGGCTACTTGGCCTTTTGCAGTCTCTGTCTACAGATATGTGAATTTCCCTATTTAGGAATTTTTGTAGCAAGCTCCTTAGGGATGTTGTATAAGGAAGCATATGTGAGGATAAGGCCAACCACTACTGTGATGCCTTATAAAATATATAATTAAACCTCCTTGTATAATTTAAGCTCAAAGAAATAACCTTAAGTAGGTTATTTAGATCTCCCACAGTGAACTAGCTGAAAATTGCAGCAACATGTAAGCACAAAACAGTTGTCTCTAGAAAATAATGCTATAAAAGTGAGACATGAGACTTGTATCTCTTAGTAGACATGATATATAGCTCACATGTAGAATTTTAGGTAAAAAAAATGACTCGAGCTCATATAAACAGATCTCCCTATTTCTATATGCCTTAAATGAGCTTAAATCCCATAGCCTAGCTTCTGCAGAAAGCACTGAATCAAGAAAACATTATTTTATCTAGGGTTTATGTATAGAATAACATGACATATCATATCAGAAGTGAAAAATCATCCAATGGCTAATAAAATGTGATTCATTTCCTCTTTATACACAATAAAGATCACCCTCAGAGGTTTTCATGAAAATACAAAGTGTACAAGTGCAGGTCTGCAAATACATATAGCTGGAAAACGCAGTCACTGCAACAATGAATATAAATATGGCTAAGAATATTTAAATTCAGAAGAGGAATGAAATATAAAGATTTCTGGGAGAAGGGTTGGCCCTTCCTCCAAAGAATCAGCTCTCAAGCAAGGGATCAAGCCCTACAGCTACTGCTCTCACAAAATAACGCAACTTACCCAGTCAATTGTGTTGTAATGGGTGGAACATGAGTTGGCCACATGAAAAGATCTGAAACGAGCTCTAAAATTTCCTATACATCTCCCTCAATCCAAGGGAAACTCCCTCCACTAAATGGAAATGCACAAGAGAAGATGAGGTAACCCTCCCACTGCACTGCCTAGCAACACAACATCCTCTGCTACAGAAATAACACTACAGATGTGAGAAATTCTTGTCCTACAATCCAGATGTGGGATAAATGAAGAACAACCCCATTCAAGAGATCACTCAATGAAGGAGAAGGAATTCCTAAACAGGAATTCCTCCAAACTCTATTAAGCAGCAGGAGTTTGCAAAAATTGTCTAAGCACACAAGAAATCGAAATACACAAGCTAACTCCACAAAGCTTCCCTTCTCCTCCTTATGAATTTGTGAGCTCCTTCACCTTGGGTCCCACCTCTTAGGGTTTCCATCTTCATTTGAATCTCTTCCCTCCAAAACTACGCTGTCTTCTTAGGCAAGCTACTCCTCCTTAGGCTGCACTGGCTGACTTGGTCAACTTGACCTTGTCCTCATATAATTGGCCCTTTTCACACTGGGAGGTGAAAAATATGTTGCTCAAAGGTTCCATTTTTACATTAGGAAGGTTTTTATTCATGTCAAGAGGGCTCCTCTTCCTTTTTATTCACCTACTACACAATATGAGCAAAAATTAATGTTCCAATGTATTCATGAAAATTTTGGAACATTGCATTCCTCCCCTCCCAAATGTTGCTTGTCCTCAAGCAAATGCAAGGATAGAACTGAGTGAATCTCCTTACCTCCTCTGGTAGCATCAGTACATGATGGAATCCTCCAAATAATATGATGCCATCTCATCCATGAAACTCCATAGGGCCTCTCCCAAGCATATAGACTAGCATTTGGTGAAACACCCCAAATGACTAAGATTATGAGAAGGAAAGTGCTCAAGGAGACAACCATGCGTGGTCTAGAGGTCTTCTCAAGGCATGGAGTGCAAGATGCATGGGAAATATTATTCCCCCAAAGTGAAACCTCCACCCCCAAGCTATCATCCATATAAAATGAATCACCCTCCAGCATGGTAACTCATGAAGAATCCCCTCCACCTTTGGCTCCTGAAGTGTAGGTGGGCTGAATGACTGAACATGATAGGCAAGAAGGCCTATCCCACACTGTCCTCCTCTCCACTTATGAATAGTACAGAGTATGTGTTGTTCATGGGCTGCAAATTTATTTCCCTCAAGTGGCAAGATGTAGAGCAATCCACCAAAGATTTCTCCTCCAACATTGAAGAACAAGCTGCCCCAAAACATTTCTTCCATGATGAAAAGGACATGATCATCATAGAATGTCCAAATGAGATTTTTTATTTTGGCTTTGAATTATGTTGTATGATGCAAAAAAATTCTCAAAAGGACACAACGTAATCTCATCCATTTCTTCTTCAAAAAATGGCATGGCAAGTAGTAAGTTGCTAAATGACTAGTGGTGAAAATTCTCACATTCACTAGTAAAAATTAAATGGCTGAATGGGTCAGATGAACATAAAATTCATATTTTAACACTTGCCCATGATTATACAATGAATTATCATCAAACTTCTGGTCCACCTCAAAAGGAAACAAGTACTTATTTGTGGTGGCCATAGCTTTTCTCATGTTCCCCTTAGAACATGTAGTGCAGAAAATGTGGGAATCCTTCCCCTTTAAGGACAGTCATAACTCATGTTTCATTCTTCCAATCATGATCCCAATGTAAATCAGATCAAAATCAGCAAAGGAAGTCATGATTAGCAACAAAATGAGGAAAATTTTGAAGGTTTCATGTGATGCAAGAAAGTACCAACAATTTCCCCAATAGTGGCAGTGCAGTTTTGCAAGTCGCTGCTTGAGAAATTTACATGGAAAAATGCTTTGTGAATCATGGCTGATGATGTAAATTAGCTAAAAATGTATGCAATGGAAAAACAGTTGCCAAAGGCCATGTGAAAGATGGCTTCCTCCATCATATAGTTTGGCCCAACTTTGTCCATGGAGAAATCTGATAAGCTTGCCCTCTTGTAGAGCCATGCACTGCAAAATAATGGTAAGAGTATACAAATCAGACAATGTAAAAACAGATTTCTTACCATATTCCAGGAGTAAAATGATGTATGGATCCATGAATGAACCCTCCATAGTTTTTTGGCATGCTCGCATGAAGAGGAATGAACTAGGTGCTGCAAGAAGATCCTTCTTCTCATGCTTGGGTATCCAAGTCAAGAAGAATGTAGCATAGTAATATATGACTACCTTATCCATATCACCTCCTCTTTGTCGATCAAGTGCAAGAAATATGAAATGATCCTGGGACCTATGGGTTATGGATCCACCACACTTCCGCTGGGCACATTTCATCCATAGGTCACTACTCCAAAGAGACAATGATGTTGACTCATGCAAGCAAACTCTGGCCAAAATATAGCTCCATCCTTTGACATGTATTTTGTCAAATGTATTCTCCATAATGCTGCCATATATGAGGGGTATCCTGCATGATGAAAACACCTCTTGCACCATGATAGTGCCATACTTCACCCTTGCAACACTATGCCAAGTGGGAGAGCAATTTTTCCCTTTCCCTCTCCCAATCCTTCGAAGCAACAGATATCCTTGCTACCTCTTCATACCTCCATCACTCATCATATGTGGTGGGAAGAAAATGACCCTTCCACCATAATGCATCCACACTCCTTGCTGTCCCATGATGAAATTATCCTGCCAAGTTCCTTCCATCCACATACCCTTGAGAAAAGGACATGTCTCATGATGGCCAAACTCTATCCTTAGTAGCCAGCGCAGCGTTGCCTCTTATTGCCCTGTGTCATAGATATGCAAGTGGCTCACAAGCCTTCTACTCTCCATCCACTCTCCTCTATCAAGATATGGCTGTCCCCAATCCTTCTCTCCTTTGGCATCCTCCCAATTAATATTTCCATTATCCCAAAGCAAGTATTCCTCCTTACACCTCATGGGATTTTGAGATGTAACCCCTTGAAGAATTTCCAGGAAAGGCCTCTCACCAATAAAACCCTTGAATCCACAAGAATCCAAGTTTTCTAAGGACAATACATCCTTAGGAGATGGCACATCATGCATGATGCCTCCCACAACCTTGCACCATAACTCCACATACTACATGTAGCTCAATAACGGTGAAAAAGAATGAATGTTGATCCCTTCTTGGATCAGGCCCAAGTTACACAGTGTTGTGTAACCTTGCATCTCTTTATTAGCATGATGTTTCGATCCTGGGCCATGTGAATGTAAATTTCCCAAACTTCTTATGAAATTTTCTGAATTGTCATTGCATGGAAATTTTTGCATACCTTTGTGGGTCTTTGAGACATATTGTATGGCTGCAAGAGTCCCCCTCTATTATTTGTTGGCTGATCCAACTGCCGATACGGTGGGCTGATCCTCTATGAACTGGACAACGCTGGTATAAGCCTCCTCAAGTGGAGAAGAATGCTCCTCCTCCTCTGGCCATTTATCCACTTCCTCTTGTGGCCCTCCATACTCTTCACCTCCTCCATCAGAATAGGAAGTGATTTCATATTCTCCTTCCTCCTAAAACCTTCTAGAGGTTTCACTGTAGCTTTTTTCATCTTAAAACCCTCTTGGAGTTTCATTACACCTTTCTTTCCCATTGGTTGAACCCCTTTGGAGAGGCTCCTTTCTGATCTAAAAAATGGATGAGAGTAACCTCATCCTCTCCATATTTGTTCTCCTCTTCTTTGTATTCTCTGGGTGGATCTGAAATCCACAGGCTGAGCCAAGATGGTTGCTCCTTGCTTTTCTCTTAATCCACTGATAGCTTGATCTCATAGGTTGTGCCAGAGATCATGCTATGATACCACTGTAATATTCCTTTTTCAGAAATATCACAAGTTTGTGCCAGATATGGACTACTGAGGCATTTACTGGTTATGTATCCTTCCAAATAAGGGATATAACCAGAGGCTACCTGGCCTTTTTCACTCTCTGTCTACAGATATGTGATTTTCCCTATTTAGGAATTGCTGCAGCAAGCTCCTTAAGGACATTATATAAGGAATCAGATGTGAATATAAGGCCAACCACTACTGTGATGCCCTGGAGAATATATAATTTGACCTCCTTATAGAATTTAAGCTCAAGGAAATAACCTTAAGAAGGTTATTCAGATCTCCCATAGTGAACTAGCTGAAAATTGCAGCAACATGTAAGCACAAAACAGCTGTCTCCAGAAAATAACGCTATACAGGTGAGAAATGGGACTTGTATCCCTTAGTAGACATGATATATAGCTCACATTTAGAGTTTGAGTTAAAACAAATGATTCTAGCTCATACAAACAGATCTCCCTATTTCTATATGCCTTAAATGAGCTTAAATCCCATAGCCTAGCTTGTGAAGAAAGAACTGAATCAAGAATAGTGTTATTTTATCTAGGTTTTATGTAGAGAATAACATGACATATCATATCATAAATGAAAAAGCATCCAATGGCTAATAAAATGTGATTCCTTTAGTCTTTATACACAATAAAGATCACCCTCAAGGGGTTTCATAAAAATACAAAGTGTACAAGTGTAGATCTGCAAATGCATATAGCTGGAAAATGCAGTCACTGCAACACTAAATATAAATATGGCTGAGAATATTGAAATTTAGAAGAGGAATTGAATATAGAGCATTCCAGGAGAAGGGTTGGCCCTTCCTCCAAAGAATTAGCTCTCAAGCAAGGGATCAAGCCCTACAGCTGTTGCTCTCACAAAATAACGTAGTTTACCTAGTGAAATGCATTATAATGGGTGGAACAGGATTTTTCCACATGAAAATATCTGAAATGAGCTCTGAAATCTCCTTATAGCTCCCTCAATGCAAGGGAAACTCCCTCCACTGAATGGAAATGCACAAGAGAAGATGAGGTAACCCTCCCACTGCACTGCCCAGCAACACAACATCCTCTTCTATAGAAATAATTCTACAAATGTGAGAAATGCTTGGCCTACAATCCATATGTGGGAGAAATGAAGAACAACCCCCTTCAAGAGATCACTCAATGAAGGAGAAGGAATTCCTAAATAGGAATTCCTCCAAACTCTGCTAAGCAGCAGGAGTTTGCAAAAATTGTCTAAGTAGACAAGAAATCGAAATACACAAGCTAACTCTACAAAGCTTCCCTTCTCCTCCTTATGAAGTTGTGAGCTCCTTCACCTTGGGTCCCACCTCTTAGGGTTTCCATCTTCATTTGAATCTCTTCCCTCCAAAACTGTGTTATCTTCTTAGGCAAGCTACTCCTCCTTAGGTTGCGTTGGTTGACTTGGTCAACTTGCCCTTGTCCTCATACAATTGGCCCTTTTCACACTAGGAGGTGCAAAATAAGCTGCTCAAAGGTTCTCTTTTTACATTAGGAAGGGTTTTATTCATGTCAATATGCCTACTCTTCCTTTTTATTCACCTACTACACAATATGAGCAAAAATTAATGTTCCAATTTATTCATGAAACTTTTGGAACATTACATATTTCCCTTAGTCTTTATAATAGTCAAATGTTCTCTTTACTTGGAACTATTCCTTGAAATGTACCCTTGCCCAAAACTTATTTGTGCCATTGATCCTTAGCACCCCTGCAGATATGTATTGATGAAATGACTTTGGTCACTGAAAACCTTTGTTGATATAACATGATGATAATGCTTGAAAGTTCACTTGATCATCTTTCTTCAGGGAAACTCCTTCTCTTTCCTGATTTGAACATTTGTTAGCTCTGCTTAAAAGAGACAAAGCAAGACTTAGTGGTGTGTGACCTAAGGGTAGACCAGGTTTTTTTTTGTTGGGTGAGAAGAGAAAGATGGCTGACATGATGATGAAAAACAAGGTTTTGGCTTAAAACAGTCTTGACAAGGAGTTTTCCCTAAAACACCACCACCTAGACCTACAGATTTTGTCATAGCTCTTGAATGGCTTCTTAGGCACGAGTGGATTATCACATGACAAGATGGTCAGGGATTGAGGGGTAGTCACTTTGTTAAAAGTTGGACAATGGATTGTATGCAAAACAAAGGATTTTGATGGTTAGCAGAGGTATAAGATTTATGACAGTTATGGACATGGAAGCTTTGTTGAATTGTGATAGGTAGGGAAACTAAAGGGTCTTTCTCATTATGGGCTAAAAGAGAGGGGTAGGAAGACAAAAATTTGTTTGAGGTGTTTTCTAGATGAAAAATTGACAGATTGAGATTAGCTTCTAGAAAACTCAGCCAAGGAATCTAGTCATGAAAACATGGTAAAAATATTGATGACTAATAGCATGGAAGCTAAGATGGATGACATGGAAGCCAAGATCGATGAAAAAATGAAAGAAAACATGGAAGACATGAATAATGATCTAAAATCATACATGGAAGGTTTGATGACAAGGTTAATACAAGAAACGATTCCTAATGGTGGAAATATAGTAGAGGAAACTCATGATGAGAATAAAATAAATGTTAATCATGATTTCATAAACTCTAATGTTGGATTGAAGGACCACCATATTCCAAATATGGATATGAGGAAGTTTGATGGCAAGGATCTCGTACCATGGATACTACATATGGAGAAATATTTTGATCTCAATAATGTGCAAAACACACAAAAGGTATGCATTGCAACTTTAAATTTAGAGTAAACAACATTTGTATGGTATCGATGGCTTTGCTCCCGTAAAAAAATTGTCACTTGGTCAATTTTTACAGAGGAAATGATAGCACATTATGAGGATAAAAAGAGCAACACCTTATTTAGCCAATTGATAAATCCGAAATAAAAGGGTTCAGTGGTGGAGCACATTGAGAACTTCCATAAATTGAATATAAGGGTAACTGATATTCTAGAGGAGAATGGGATTGATGTCTTCATAGGGACTTTAAAGGATAACATCCAATATCAAGTTTTTGTTTGGGAACCTGATTCAATGGAGAAAGAATTCAGGTTGTCAAGAAAAACTAAATGTAAAATTATGGCGAAAAGGAAGCCTACCACTCACATATATAAATATGGAAGTGTTTCTACTCCTATACTTCCACAACCTACAAGGTTGAAACCACAACAATTGGAAGAAAAAAGAGCAAAAATTCTTTGCTACAGTTGTGATAGCAAACACACTAAGTGTCATAAGTGTGTTGAGAATAAATTATTTTACATAGATTGTGAAGAGGAAGAAGAAAATGAACAAGAAACTTCAAAAGAAGAGGATATACACTAGGAACCAACCCTAGAAGAAGGAGAAATGAGTCTGACCATATCGTGTAATGCATTGGTAGGAATTACCCCTCCTCTAACTCTCAAGATAGAAGGAAATATCAAGAAGAAAAATGTAATAGTGTTGATTGATTCGGGTAGTACCCATAATTTTATTCATTGTAAGGTAGCTAAGCAATTGAAATTTTTCCTATACCCAACACCAGAATGTCAAGTGATGGTTGCAAATGGAGGAACTATAAATTGCTCTGGAAAATGCCATAATATCAAGCTAACCATGGGGGAATATGTACTAAATAGTCCAATGTTTTCCATTCCAATGGGAGGTGCTGATGTTGTACTAGGATTACAATGGTTACAATCTTTGGGGACAATAGATGTTAATTTTCAAGAACTTTTCTTTATAAAAAAATTGGAAGGAAAGGAAACTAAATTAAAGGATATCACAGGGAAGCCAAGAAATATAATAAGCTCTAATTTCATGAAAAATATTCTAAAGAAAGAACAACGAGGTGTAATTGTGCAATTATGCTCACTAGAAGTTCCAACATCGAAATCATCTATTTCTCCAGATCTCCAAAAAGTATTAGACAATCATTCCAAGGTGTTTGAAACTCCCAAAGGACTCCCACCTATTCATGATCATGATCATGCTATTCATTTGATTCTAGGAAGTGTTCCTCCAAACATATATCCTTATGGCCAAAAGTGTGAAATTGAATGTATGATTGCAGAAATGTTAGAGTTTGGTATAATTCAACCTAGTCAAAGTTCTTTCTATGCTCCAGTAGAATTGGTGCACAGGAAGGATGGATCATGGCACATGTGTATGAATTATAGGGAGCTCAATATGCTAACTATTAAAGATAAATTTCCCATTCTCGTGATTGATAAATTATTGGATGAATTACATGGAGAATTTTATTTTACCAAGTTGGATCTTCGTTCAGGATATCATCAAATTAGAATGAATACTGAAGATATTCTGAAAACAACATTTCGAACTCATGAGGGTCGTTATGAATTTTTGGTCATGCCTTTTGGCCTTACCAATGCACCTTCTACATATCAAGGGTTGATGAATTCCATCTGCAAGCTCTTCCTTATAAAATTTGTGCTAGTTTTTTTTATGACATACTAATCTACAATAGGTCTTGGAAGGATCATGTTCAACATGTTGAGAGGGTGCTAAAACTATTAGAGGAGAAAAAATTATATGAAAAAACATCCAAATGTTTCTCTGGAGTACAAGAGGTGTATTATCTGGGTCATATTTTATCTCACGAGAGTGTTAAGGTAGACCCTAACAAAATTAAATAGATTATGGAATGGAAAGTCCCCACAACCATAAAGAAGTTGTGAGGATTTCTCGGGTTAACAAGGTATTATCACAATTTTGTTAAGAATTATGGGAGAATAGAAACACCTCTAACAACATTATTGAAGAAATATGCATTTTCATGGACTCTTGAAGAAACTAAGGCCTTTGAACATCTTAAAGAGGAAATGTGCCTAGCACCAGTCTTAGTTATGCCAGACTTCACAGAAACCTTTATTGTGGAATGTGATTCCTCAGGAAATGGAATTGGTGTTTTTTTAATGCAAGAAGGAAGACCCATTGATTTTGAAAGTCATCCAATCAAAGAAAAGTATTTAGAGAAAGATATTTATGAGAAGGAAATGTTGGAAATACTACATGCACTAAAGAAATGGTGACCGTACCTAATGGGAAGACACTTAAAGGTAAAAACTGAACATGATAGTCTTAAACAATTTTTGGAACAAAGACTATCTTCAGAAGAGCAGCAAAAATGGGTCACAAAGATGTTAGGTTATGACTTTGAAATCATCTACAAAAAATGAAAGCTAAATGATGTTGCAGATGCACTCTCAAGAAAGGATGAAGAGGTGGAAGCATTGCTTTGTGCCATTTCTATTATACAACCAGATTGGATAACCGAAGCAAGGGATGAATGGAAGAAGGACAAAGAAGTCTGGACACTCAATCGAAAGTTGCAACAAGATCCTATTACATCTAATACATTTAGTTGGAAAAATGATTCTTTATGGTACAAAGATCGCTTATATATTTGCAAGAATTCCCAGCTAAAACAAAATATTCTTTTGGAATTGCACACTTCTCCATTAGGAGGACACTCAGGATTTTTTAAAACTTATCACAAGGTGAAGAAAGGTTTTTTTTGGGATGGTCTTAAATCTGATATTCAAAATTT
This sequence comes from Pinus albicaulis, assembly GCA_034641835.2. NCBI lineage: Eukaryota > Viridiplantae > Streptophyta > Pinopsida > Pinales > Pinaceae > Pinus > Pinus albicaulis. Next base: position 1,445,486,476 of record CM076580.1, read on the forward strand.
TGTGGTGGAATTTTTGGATTTCCAACAAAATAAAGTTGAGACAATTAGGACCCCGGGTCTTCTACAACCTTTATCCATTCCAATTCAACGTTGGGAGGACATTTCAATGGATTTTATCATAGGTTTACCTAATTCCGAAGGTAAGAGTGTCATCATGTTGGTAGTTGATAGACTTACCAAGTATGAAAACTTTTGTGCATTATCTCATCCATTTAAAGAAAGTATAGTTGCTACTGCATTTATGGAAACAATTCAAAAGATACATGGAAACCCAAATATTATTGTAAGTGACAAAGATCCCATTTTTACCAGAATTTTTTTGAGAAAATTATTTTCTTGTTTGGGTACTCAAATAGCTCATAGCTCATCTTATCATCCTCAATACGATGGTCAAACTGAGATAGTGAATAAACTTTGGAAGGATATCTTTGTTGCCTTGTATCTGATAAGAGATCACAATGGGTCAAGTGGCTACCTCTTGCTGAATGGTGGTATAATACTTCCTTCCATACTGCAGAAAAAATGACTCCATTTATGGAACGTTATGGATATCATCCACCGTCCATCACATCTTATTTAAGATAAAATCCTAAGGTTCAAGTAGTGGAATATCACATCAAGCATCAACAAGAATTTCTCTAACTCTTAAAGGATCACCTAAATTTTTCACAAAATCGAATGAAACAACAGGAAGATCAACATTGCAACGAGAGAAGTTTTGATGTAGGAGACTGGGTATTTTTACGGCTACAACCATACAAACAAATGTCCCACAAGCAAGCTAATAAGGATAATAAATTATCTCCAAAGTACTATGGTCCTTACAAGGTGTTGCAAAAGATTGGTACTATGGCATACAAATTTGAGCTTCCTGCTTCTTCGCAAGTGGATCCATTTTTCCATGTTTCATGCTTAAATAAGGTTATAGGGGACAAACTTCCAGTTCAAAAAATATTCCCAGAACTTAATGAGGAAGGAAAAATCATATTGGAACTTGAGGAATTCATGGAAAAAGGAACTCGATAGCTACGAAATCAATCAATTTCAGAGTATCTCATCGAATGGAAGAACTAACCCACTGAATATTCTACATGGGAGGATGAGAATTTTATACAGAAGCATCCAGAGCTACTCAAGCATTGAGGACAACACTTGTTTGAAGGAGAGGGGCATGCTAGGTGCCTATATTTCTAGTATAGTCCCATATTGTTGTTAGTGTAACCCCCTTATTTTTGTTGTTGTACCCCTGTAACCCCAATATTGTTATTATTGTGCCCTTACATTATTATTTTTAGGTCGGCTAGGATTATGTTGTGACCCCATGGACTCCTATATATAGAAGGAGGTTTTGTCATTTGTATCATCCAAGAATTGTTCATTTATGTAATGTAGAGGAGGTTGCCCCCTCGAAGTGGCTTATTTCTATGGCATTGATCTCTCTTTTCTTCTATTTTTGGAGCCAGCTTCATAAAATTCTCCAACATGATGCATTAATCTAAAACATGATGTTAGAGTCAATGATTTTGTTATATTCCTAAATAATAGCCTAATGAATGTCAAAATCAACAGATACTAGAAGAAATATCTTAATGTTGGATGGGGAGTTCATAAGGATAAGAATCTAGCTAAAATATTTAATGCTTTAGATTTAGCTTAAACATTTACTTGATGGCTAAAATTGTTAGGCATCACTATTGAAAATTTTCACTTTAGTGCATGATAACTTAACTTAATACAAAGAGTGATTCCTTAGAAAAAAAGAAAATTAATCCATATTTCAGAAGCCATTTTACCTGCCACATGGGAAATATCATTATATCCAATATCTCAACAAATAAATGAATTCTCTCAAAATAAGCTAGTTCATTATCAGTTATGTCCACTCACATGGAGAAAAAGATGCCTACATATTGCCTATAAATCACCTTGTGTGTTCGAAACTGTAAGCAGAATGAAAGTAATGACAACCACATGTGAGTCCAATTTAGATATAATATACATGAAAGGAAAAGAAATATAAAACCCCAAGAAATATTTGAAATATAGTAATTTCAAACTCTCTGATTTGTATTGAACTGAAAGAATAATATAAACACAAAGTATTAGGAGACTAGATGGATCACCACATTAGTATGACATGCTTCCAAACTTCTATATCATCATAATTTAACTTTACAAGGGTTGAAGCATTTAGTTTGATACCATGTTAGGTTAAGTTTGTAGGGGATGTGGTTGCATATTTCAAAATGTTGCAAAACCAAAGTCACAATGCATTTGTCCATTCTCACTTCATTGCATATAGTGGTACACTCTACACCCCATGCAAAGGAGATGTGTCATATTTCCCTTTGTGTCATGTGTATCAATAAAAATAGAACAAATTTGGAATCTAAATACTAATGTCAACATTGGATAAAAAAAAAATTTTAACATCCAATATCTAATGTAAAATAATAACAACCCTATATATCTATAGTATAGATCTATTCTAACCCCACCACTTGAGCATTCAAAATATTTTCACTTTGGTATTTTTTTTATGTCTTTCAATGCTAACTTATCTAGGGTTAATATGGATCTATTTTAAGTTCTAAGAAATACAAAGGGGTAAAATATAATAAAATATAAAGGAAGGGAATTAAGATGGGGTAAGTTATTTTGATAAAACACAAATATTTTTCCATTGTTCCAGGGGATCTAAACTATAAATTGTTGTCCTATGACCCATCCATATCATCAATACAAATACTTAATAGATATTGGGTTAAGATGGATCTATGCTAAGTGGTAATTAATACAAAGAGGGAAAATATAAAAACTAAAAATGAAGTGCATTAAGATGCGATTGTTCAAACTTATTATGATATAACATAAGTATTTTTCCACAATTCCATGGGACTGAACCATAAATTTTAGGCATATGTCCCATCCATATCATCAACATGGATACCTTTTCAGAAAACATTGATACTTCTATAGCAAACATATCAATGCCTCTAAATTTTGAATTCATTGTTAATTTGAAGTTTAAGATAAGTACAATTTGCAATTTTAACTGCTCTATTAATATTCATCAACAGGAAGTAAGAAAATGACAATAATTTCTGTGCTTGAACGAGAAAATGTAAATATTTGTTATAAAATCATCGAACTAAGTGGTGTTCATATTTAAAACATCTATCACTTATGAATTTGTTTGTGAGATCAATTTATATACTTTTAGACTTAAAAATCTCGATCTTCATGGCATAGGCCACTTAGCATATATTAAAAAAAACTAAATTTGGGTATAATGGTACTATTGATGTCTATTGAGTCACATTAAGAAGGAAATATAGACACTTTGAGCCTATATAGATAGATACTGAATCAAAAGCCAACTTTTCCATGATATTTCTCAATTTGTCATATGTTTTACAGATGATATAGAGCTTGGAAACTCTACAAGAAACTAAAATCTGAAGATTTTTTGATACATTTTAATGAAAACTTGGTAATTTACCATGTGCACTATAACAAAAGAAACACCAATAATCAATAACTTGATAAAGAGTAGTGGTTGCGTCCACTCCTTTCAATCCAATACGCTAGCAAAAGAAGACTTGATAGACTTGAATTCACAACTTCTGGACGCTGAATTGCATTAGATGATTCATATAGCTCACATATTAGTCCAAGATATGGGAAAATAATACTAAATAGTGTGCCTTAATTCTATTTCATTCAACTGAATGTGCAGGGTCGAGCTAGCCTCCAACTGGAGAAAATATTCAAAAATCCTGCCATAGGTCACAACTTGAGTAGAAGTGTCTTGGAACATTGTTGTAGGTGGTGCTAACTCTGATGATTAGGGTGGTGTTGTCATGAAAGGTTTGTTTTTCAGCCTTAGGATATTAGCCATTTCCAGAAGTTAAAACCACTTGGCTTCTAGAACCTCCAACAAACCCTTCCCAATGTTACTGTTGGGTATGTGATATATTCTTTCCATGAATAAGCATGATTTCCTTAATTTCCGGTGGGTAGTCCGCGCCCATGGTTTTGTGCATGGATTTTCACATGGTTTTGGGGTACGATGGTTTTCAACCGCTGGTATTTTGTAGATCCGATCAAGGGAACTACGGTTATGTTCTAATACAGGGTTTATGGATTGGGGTTTATGTATGCTTCGGCATGTATATATATGTGTTGTAACACTAAAAGGAATATAATGAAAAATCAAGCTGGTCGTCCCGATTTGGAATCCATGGGAAAATCTTTGTGTTTATCTTTTTTATGTTCTATGCTCTCGCTATTGTTTATTTTCTGTTATAAGATTTGTGTGTGGATAATTTATGTTCAGGATTAAAACCTACATTTGGTATCAGAGTTGTTTCAGCTTCAAGGAGATGCCTTTGTTGCTGAGGATTTTTTGCTCAGGCCTGAGGTAGACCCTTTTCAGTGGGAAATCTGCAGGATCGATTCTTGCAGTGAAAGAAGTTGGCAAGCGGCGGAAAGATCAGTGGATCGCAGTAGATCCAGGTACTAAACCAACGGCAATGTCAGATGAAGAATGGAAGAAACTGGATCGGAAGGCTAAGAGCACAATACGGTTATGTGTCTCAGATTCAATATTGTTGAATGTATCTGGGGAAGCTACGACGAAGAATTTGTGGGAAAAACTTGGGACTTTGTACCAATCTAAGTCTCTGGTGAATAAATTGTTCCTGTGGAAAAAGTTGTATAACTTGAGGATGAAGGATGGAGACTCAGTGGCAGAGCATCTGAATGCCTTCAATACTGTGGTAAGTTAGCTGTAATCTGTTGATATTAAAATCCCAGATGAAGATAAGTGCATCAGTTTGTTGTTTTCTCTACCAGACTCGTGCTACAGTCTAGTTATTGCAATAGGTAGCAATACAACTACCTTGAATTTTTATGACATTGTCTCAGCCTTGCTGTCGGAGGAAATGAGACAGAGAAATATGGAGGGCCAAAATGGAGATGCCTTATCTGTACGAATAAGGTCCCAAAACAGAAACAAGAATAAGGTTTCGAGTGGGAGATCTAAATCTCCTGGAAAGTTTGTAAAGGTATGCTGGAAATGCGGAAAAGAAGGGCACTACAAAAGGGAGTGCAAATCTAAAGCTCCTGAGAAAGGAAAGGGATCTAATGATGCTCCTTTTGCAGAGGCAAAAACCACCTCAGATGAAGGTGGGGATGTGTATTTGGCTTCTTCTTCAAATACACATGTAGATCATGAGTCATGGTTGATTGACTCAGGTGCATCCTTTCACTTCACTCCCCATATGGAGTGGTTCTGTGAGTATGAGAAATATGATGGTGGTGATGTCTTCCTAGGAGACGATAGGAAGGCCAGAATCATCAGACGTGGAAAGGTCAAGCTGAAGCTATAAGGTGGAAGGATTAGAACACTTCCTGGTGTTTTGCATATTCCTTCATTGGCTAGAAATATGATTTTTGTAAGCAAGATGGATGATGCAGGTGTAAAAACAGTGTTCAAGAAAGATGTCTGCAAGATGGTTCGGGGAGCACTGGTATTAATGCAGGGAGTTTGGACTGGAACTCTGTACAAGCTACAAGGTAGCACTATTATTGATGGGTGTAATAGTTTTATGGTTCCTGAAAGTGGAGCAGAAAGCCTAGCTGTCTCTGGAGAAAAGACCATGCTATGGCATCAAAGGCTTGGACATATTTAGGAGAGAAGGGCCTTTAGATACTACATAGAAATGGTATGGTAGAAGGTATGTATAATTTTTCTCTGGATTTTGATTTCCGTGAACATTGTGTATATGGGAAGCAGAATCGGGTGAGTTTTCCTTCTGGTGCTAAGAGGGCGAACAAGATATTAGAACTTGGGCACATTGATGTGTTTGGACCTGTGTCAGTTCCTTCACTGGGAAAGTCTGTCTACTATGTTTCATTCATAGATGACTTCTCAAGGAATACATGGATATATTTCTTGAGGAAGAAATCTGAAGTCTTTGACATATTTAAATAATTTAAGGCTCTGGTGGAAAACAAGACAGAGAAGAAGATAAAGGCGCTGAGGACAGATAATGGTGGGGAGTTCTGTAAGAAGGAATTTGAAGAGTTTTGTAAGAAGTGTGGTATAGCACGACAGAAGACTACTCCATACACACCTCAGCAAAATGGATTTGCAGAAATAATGAACATAACACTGATGGAAAAGGAAAGAAGCATGCTCAGTGGTACCGGGTTAGGACAAGAATTCTGGGCAGAGGCAGTGGAGACTGCATGCTATCTGGTTGACAGATCACCTTCATCAGTGTTGGAGGATAAGACTCCACATGATGTATGGACTGGTAAGAAGCCATATCTTTCACATCTAAGGTTATTTTGATGTGATGCATATGTACATGTTCCAAAGGAGAAAAGGACCAAGTTGGATAATAAATTTGAAAGGTGCATCTTTATTGGGTATAAGGATGGTTTAAAAGGTTACAAGATTTGGAACCTGGAAACAAGGAAGCTTGTGTACAGCCAAGATCTGGTGTTTAGAGAGGTGAAAGATGTTGTTAAACATGAAGTCATACCAAAGGAACTTGAGAAGATAGAGTTTGAGCTAAAGGAGTATGAATCAGACTCTACAACATAAGAAGATTCAGAAGAGGAAGAGCCACAAGCTCCAGCTTTCAGAAGATCAGTTCGAGAAAGAAGGCAACCAGAAAGGTATAGTCCATCTGCTTTATGTTCAGGTTTTTCCTTAACTATAACTGATGATGATCCCAGAACTGTCAGGGAGGCAGTAGATTCAGAGGATGGAAAACTCTAAAAGGAGGCCATGGTTGATGAAATTGCATCCTTGCACAAAAATGAGGCATGGGATCTAGTGGAGTTTCCGGAAGGAAGGAAGCCCATCGGGATCAAATGGGTGTTTAAGAAGAAGATGAATGTAGAATGCAAGGTGGAGAAATACAAAGCTCGGCCGGTAGCAAAAGGTTATTCCCAGGTGCTGGGAATTGATTTTGGTGATATTTTTTCTCCTGTCGCCAAAGTTACTTCTATTATATTACTTTTATCTGTTGCTATTGCATTCGATTTTGAGATAGAACAGATGGATGTGAAGACAACATTTCTTCACGGGGATCTAGAAGAGGAGATCTACATGAAGCAACCTGAAGGATTTATGGTGAAGGGTAAGAAAGAATTGGTATATAGGTTGAAGAAGTCTTTGTATGGGTTAAAACAATCACCAAGGATGTGGTATCAGAAATTTGATACCTATATATGGGGACTTGGCTTCACCAGAAGAAAGGAGGATCATTATGTTTATTTTAAATTAATCGGTGACCATGTTATTTATTTGGTCTCGTATGTGGATGATATGTTGTTGATTGGAAATGACAAAGAAATTATCCAAGATTTGAAGACCCAACTGTTCTCCAAATTCGACATGAAGGATATTGGTGCTGCTAACTATATTTTGGGCATGGAAATTAAGAGAGATTGGGCAAAGAGGACACTCTGGTTAAACCAGAGGAAGTATGTTGAGACTATATTGCAGAGGTTCAATATGCAAGATAGTAAACCGGTGAATGTTCCTATTCCTGTAGGTGTAAAGTTGTCTGCTGAACAGTGTCCCAAGACATAAGAAGAAGAGGAGGATATGTCCCATGTTCCATATGCAAGTGCAGTGGGTAGCCTGATGTATGCAATGGTTTGTACTAGACCAGACATTGCACATGCAGTGGGAGTATTGAGTAGATTTATGTCAAACCCAGGGAAGGAGCATTGGACAATAGTAAAGCAGGTTTTTCAGATATTTATGTGGCACTAGTGATTATGGCTTGTGCTACCAGGGAAGACCACGATTGGAAAGAATGTTGGACATTCATGGTTTTTTTGATGCAGACTAGGCTGGAGATTTGGACCAAATAAGATCTACAAGTGGGTATGTGTTTAGCATATTTGGAGGCACAGTCAATTGGATGAGTAAAAGATAGTCTGTAGTGGATCTTTCAACAACAGAGGAAGAATACATAGTAGCCACTCATGCAAGCAAGGAGGTAGTTTGGTTGCAGAGATTGTGTTCAAGTATGGGGTTGGTACAGCAAGCTATAAGGATAGACCATGATAGCCGAAGTGCAATTTTCTTGGCTAAGGACCTTGCTTATCATTCAAAGACAAAGCACATTGATGTTCAATATCACTTTGTTAGAGATATGGTTGAGGCTAAAAGGGAATTGTTGGTAAAGGTGGACACTTTGAATAATGTTGCAGATGCATTGATGAAATTTTTGAGCACTCAAAAGTTCTCTTGGTGTAGAGAAACAATGGGTGTTGAAGAATTGGGCCAATGACTAAGCTCTCTTGTGGCCCCCTGCGGAAAGAAAATAACAAGTGGGAGAATGTTGGGTATGTGTTATATTATTTCCATGACTAAGCATGTTGGGTATGTGTTATATTATATTATTTGGTCCTTAATTTCCGGTGGATAGTCCGCACCCATGGTTTTGTGCATGGTTTTGCACATGGTTTTTGGGTACGATGGTTTTCAGTCCCTAGTATTTTGTAGATCCGGTCAAGGGAACTACGGTTATGTTCTAATCCAGGTTCTATGGATTGGGGTTTATGTATGCTTCAGCATGTATATATATGTGTTGTAACACTAAAAGGAATATAATGAAAAATCAAGTTGGTCATCCCGATTTAGGATCCAAGGGAAAATCTCTATGTTTATCTATTTTATGTTTTAAGCTCTCGTTATTGTTTATTTTCTGTTATAAGATTCGTGTGTAGATAATTTTTGTTCAAGGTTAAAACCTACAGTTACATGTTGCCAAAAATTTGGTATGAACATTAGTTTCATGGTATTAATTAACTAAATTGAGGGATCACACTAATAGAAATACTATGCTAAATATAGAATTATTCATAAATTTAGTTCCTAATCCAAGCATATAACAAAATTTGACTAAATATTAACAAAATCACGCAGCTAAATCTATAACAACACACTAAAATAGGCATTATGCTAAAGCTAACACTACTCTTAAGGTTAGAGTATACACTCCTATGATCGATCACACTCTATAAGAATTTTTCACATATCTTGAGCCTTGACCAAAGATGTGTTGTCACTACAAACACATCTGCCACACACAGGAGCCATGACATTTCTAGATATGATGTAGCTTATCGTATCTGTTGAAGGTGAAATGGTCCAGGGAAACAAGTTACAAAACTAACCCTGACTTTTAGCAAGAAAAAAACTCTCCAAAAAGCGAAGTTTCTCCCTCATTTATATATTTAATACACTATATTTACCCTATATGGATTTATCATTGATGTCTTGTTTGTTTTATACATTAATTAAATGAAACACTTAGGTTCAACTAATAAAATATTTTTCATGACCAACTTTTCCTAGAAAATACAATGCCAAGCACTAGACAGACAAGGTGGAAATGGTACTCAGCCACCTTAAACAATTTTTTGGCCTACTGGGGAAGTTCTTTGTCATTTTTAAGCATTTTCCTAGTGGAAGCCTCCTCAGGGCATAGGCAATAGCCAACATTAGAGCTACTTTCAAAAAAAGATAAGATTTCCATAGGCATATTATGATAAGCCATGAAAGGACCATCGTTGATTTGGAATTAGTTAAAAATATCTTCTAACAAACACAAACTCGCCACATTTATATGGATGATATAATATCATAATTCTATTAACATTATAATATGAGAATATACATAGTACCTACATGGCTTCATACAATTTTCTATTTTTTCGGGAAATCATAACGTGTGACAAAGACTTCTCTGCATTATTCTATGGCCCAAATCATGTGCTTGGATACTTTTTCCCCATCATTTCTTCTGATTCTACTATGAGTTACGTGTTCAAAATTTTTAAGAGTGGTCTCTAGGTGTCAACCACCATTCTTTGGGTAAAATTTTGAGCCATGTTTCTCTAGTTTGGATTTGGGTGGTAATAACCTAATCTCCCTTTTCAATATTGGTCATTTTGAAATAAGATGAACAAAGAAGAAAGAGTGGAAAATATTGAGTAATGAACTGTGAAAGTACTTAATATCCAAGAAAGTTACTAAAAACTTATTAATATGACTGGTCCAGTGGTTTCAATATAATATTGAAATTTTCAAAGTATCAAATTTCAAGTAGAAGCCTTTGAATTTTTTAAAAATATAATGCACCAACTATAGTTGAGAAGGCATATTGAGGGCCCTAGGGTGCATGGTATTTGGCATCAAGACCTATTTAGGAATTTCACAGACCTATCTAGGCTCAATATCATGTGCTCTTGTTCACCATGGATAAAATATATGGTATCTCATAAATAAATGAATTCTAAAATTTATTACAGTGAAAATTCATTACTGACTGATCTATCTTTAATATTTATTGAAGAAGGTACTGATGGAATTTTATGGGAATAGAAGTTCATCACTGCTAGTGATTCCCATCGCAAATTTATATATGACTTTATTTCCAACTACGAAAGAATACAATAAGGACATAAAATATTTAAATATTCGAAACCTAGCTAGAATTCCGGACCAAATAAAACCTGACTCGTTAAGCCATAAACTAGAAACTTGCCATGGAAATACATAAACAAATGAATCAGAATGAATTATTGATTAAATAGCAACAAACAAGACTTCTGGAATCAAGGGCCTTTACACTTTACACCTTAAAATATGCAGTATGAATATTGAGGTCACAACTACTCATTTATATTGCACCATTGTAAGAAAGGATGATCCTATTTTATATATTTTCCTAGTAAGGCCTATACTTCATCAGTGTAAGATCTAATACATATTTCATGTTCCCATTGTAATGAAAAATAGCTGCATTTTCAATATTTGAAAAATCCATGCTAGGTTTATATTCTAAACCCAACATATGCAAATACTTTACCAAAGGGTGGGTCAAGACATAAAACGTGATCAAACTGAGGGGTAGCATTACAAGCTTCCACAAAACTCTATCCTCAATCATATTTGTCCACTTGCGATGACTTCCAATTATATCTTGTTTCTTCCATTCTTTTAGATCAACCCATTCATCCAATATCCTGAACCACAAGCATTAACATCAACGTGACTAGTTATGTGTGAATTGGAAAAGTTAAGATATTTGTCAAACTGGTGAAACCTTTCTACACAATTTTGTATTGCACCATTAAACTTTCCATGAAGATCTTTAGACCATAATGGAATCAAATATTTCCGCACTACAATATAATCATCCAAGAAAAGGATATTGTCCAGTTTGGGATAAATGTGTGGAAGGTAGAAACGTAGATGATTTATAATGGATAAATACTTTAGATTTCTATATTTCAAATTGGAATAATCTATTGACAGCATGGTCGAGTGATCTACCTTGAGATAATACCCATGACATTTTCAGATGTGTAGAAGTTGTATGCTTTGTAAACATGTTAACACCCCATTCTTAAGTAATGAGAACAGTTGATATAATTCCTGATCAAATTATTCATAGGTATGTAAACTGATTTTTTTAAAGTCCATTTTATAATTTCTCTAAATTTTATGGATAATTATTAAACTAGCAAAATCACATTTATCAATGTGATTGATATACGCCAATAGGCTTATATGAAATAGATTTACAACCACAATCACCAATGTGGTTGATATACGCCGATAGGCCTATATCCACTACCCACCACATATATTTCACAAAAATAAATATTATATATAATATTTACTTCTAACATATTAATAATATTAACTATATACATACTATATATTAACTTGAAATATATATAAAATATTAGAATATATAATATTATATTATTCAATAGTAAAATATATAATAAAAGTATATTATTAAATTATTTCAATACATTAATAGTTTTAACTCAAACTATAATATAATTCTATTATAACATAATAATAATATTTTATTAATATTATAATAAGTTTATATATCTTACCAATATCTCAAGGGATTAGTAATATTTTACACCAAAAGAACTAATAAACCCAAGGGTTTTATATTATAAACCGAAGTAATTGGTGAAGCAAAGGATAAATATTAATATTATAAACCAAGAAATAAAAAACCCTAAGAATAAATAATTTAATCTCAAGAGATTAAAAAACCATCAGAAATAATAATACTTTAAACCCAAAAACATAAGAAAGTAATAAACTCTAAGAATTAATATATTAAACTAAATAGATTAATAAAGCATATGAAATAATATTTAAAAACAAAAAAAAACTAAGAACAAATAAACCCAAAGGTTTAATATTATAAACCGAAGTAATTGGTGAAGCAAAGGATAAATATTAATATTATAAACCAAGAAATAAAATAACCCTAAGAATAAATAATTTAATCTCAAGAGATTAAAAAACCCTCAGAAATAATACTTTAAACCCAAAAACATAAGAAAGTAATAAACTCTAAGAATTAATATATTAAACTCAAGAGATTAATAAATCATATGAAATAATATTTTATAACAAAAAACCTAAGAAATTAATAAACCCTAACAATTAATATTTTAAACTCAAGATATTAATAAACCCAAGAGATTATTAATAATACAAACCAAAAGAACTCATAAACCAAAGGTTTAAATATTATAAACCAAAGGAATTGGTGAACCCAAGGGATAAATATTATAAACATAAGGGATCAATATTAAAAACACACGAGATTAATAAACCCTAAGAATTGATATTTTAAACTAAAAAACCTAATAAACTAATAAACCATAAGAATGAGTATTTTAAACATAAGATATTAATAAACTAATGGGATTATTAACATTATAAACCAAAATAACTAATAAACCCAAGGGTATGTAAACTGATATTTTAAAATTCCATTTTACAATTTCTCTAAATGTTATGGATAATGATTAAATTATATGACAATGTTGATATAGAGCGAGAAAATTTCCCAAACTAGTGTTTTACTTCAAGTCTCCCATAGATTGCGTCAATTTATTGTTTAGTAAAACAATATAACTTTCAAACGTAATAAAATATATATATATATATATATATATATATATATATATATATATATATATATATATATATATATATATATATATATATATATATATATATAATTAAGTTGTATTAAGCATTTATCTCAGCAGTGCCAATCACCTAATAGAAATAGGTATAAAACATGTCAAGAACATTTATTGGAACTACGACAACCATCAACCAAACATGAGAAACAACAACAACCCTATCTCATACTTACCTCTAGATTGATTTTCTCAATCTCAATGAGAAAAGGAATATGTAATTATGTTTGACCTCATTGGTATCATAAGCCCTTGACCTGGGTTAGCTTGTGAGTAAATATATAGCAAGCAATTATAATTAAAGTGGAGTTATATAAATACCTATTTTATGCAATTTTCATTTCTTCAACATATTCTTCACCTTATGGTTAGTGAGAGAGGAATTAGCTAAGCACCTAGATATATTCCTTCAAAAAGAGTTGGGTTCTTAATGTATTATGGAAGATTCAGTTCTTCGGCAGGATCAAGGAGGAGATATGATCTCCTTCCAATATTTTTCCAAGTGGGAATTTAGGACTTCAACCCCTCACCCCACCCTTTAATTTTACTTCCTGCGTTAAGTATGTTCACGGTGATGGAGAATGTACCATGCAAGTCATTTAATAAATCTTCATCAAAATTAAAAGAATCACTAAATCATGGGTAAAGAAGACTTTTCACGTTTTTGGTGCTACTCTTCTTTGTATAGAAAATAAAATTGATAAATTATATATGGGTTTTCCAAATGTTGGGTTTTAAAAATACATCAAGGTCACTTTAGCTACATTGGAGAAAGAGAGAGGGCACCTTTTGGCATGGAAATAAGCTAAATGGAGAATAAACAGTAGAGCCACTTGTCTCAAGGATGAAAATGGGAATACAATATTCTTTTAGATTCATTCAAAATGAAAGAAGGTGCAAAATACTATTTGGAAGATCACTAATGTGAAAATACTAGAATTTACTATATTTAATGATATCTAGAGATACAATTCCATGATCAAGGGGAACATGTTCACCCACAATATTATCGCCAACAAGTTGAAAATTCTCAACAACAAGAATCGAGGTTGACACTAGATCAATATTTTAGTTCTCTTGAAGCCATTGTGGTATGTATACATATTTGGATATTCTATTTATTTGAAAAATTGGATGTACAAGGGCCATCTTTTTCAACTCCAGTAAATTGGAATCTATACAACTCTCACTCCAGATTTGTTGAGCAATCAAGAAAGACTTCACCATATTTTCGAACAACACTGAAAAATTGATGCAAATGCTCCCGGTATCTTTTATAACTTCAACAATTTTTTGATAGCGACCTTGAATGTTGGAGTAATGTTAGTTACATTTTGTTGAATAGATTGTGTTATTTGACTAATCCTCACTATTCCATTTGGTTGTAGCATCTGCATTTTATTTCTTCAACTAATATATTCACATTCCTTGGTTAATAATCTATTTATTTCATAGGTGCATATGTAGCTATACAAATTTCTTATCTATCATAATTTTCACATTGATATTTCTATCATGTGCTTTCTGTTGTATATCCTCATTGTATGTGTTATCTGGATTGCATCACATGTTTTCCATTACATCAAAAATAACACATAGATTGTTACTATTTGCAGTATGTGCTATGTAGATTCCTGCATGAGCTAGCTAAGTATTTTTTCCTGATTACTAGATACTCATAATTCATAATTCCATTGACCAAACATGCAATGCACATGGTGTTGTAGCATTGACGTATCTTTTTGGACTTTATTTTGGGTCATCAGACCATAAAAATGAAGAAGAAAAAGTTGAAATATGTATATTCCATGTTGGACCTTCATACAAAGAAAATAAATGACCATAGCGAAAATGTTTCATTGCACACGGGGACTACCTTAGAGCAGGTAACATAGCTTGAATCTATTGTGTTTTTTTAAGCATGTTTCATTTTAATATAGTTCTCTCTTGTATTTATTTCTTTCTACTAACTAATAGTTTATGATGGCAGACACAGACAATTGTCAGAGAAATAATTCATGTCTTAAAGAAACCTACACGCATAATTCAGCTATCAGAGATAGTTCCCAAAAAAGAGCTTCAATATTATACAACTGAGGTTAGAGTTCCAGATTGGGAGTTGCCACCTCATCGATCAATTAATCCTAATGAATATTTCAAAAGATTCAACACCATCCAATGAAAAAACCAAATAATGAGTCTACAGTATTGAAAAAAATGATGATCCTTATTTTGTAGGGGGTATTGCAGACAAATTTATTTGGGAGTTCGCAGATTCATCACCAGATAGGCCTACATTTTTCTTTTTTTTGGTAAATTAGGCTAATCTATATTAATTCAAAAAGAGAAATAATACATATGCTACAATTTGGGTTGGTAAGCTTCTCTCAACCAATCCCAGCCTTAATTGCATAGTTTCGGGGCTGCCTCCGTGGAGGAAACCAACCCAAAAAATACTTGAAGAAGGAAATTACAAAATGCGCAGCAGTGCTAGTGTATCCAGAAATTACAAAATATGTGGAAGCATAAGTATAACTTGGAATTCTGTGGTAATAGCAAGCATGACAAAAACAAGGAAGAATTTTTCAACTTCGCAGTCCTTAGTCTTCAGCTTCATCATTCTTGTTTGGCTCTTCCTCCACTATGGGGTAGGCGTAAGTCTATGCAGCAGCTTCCTCTATGTCAGTGGGTGGATGCGTAGGTTTGGGAACTGGTGCACAGAGTATGGGAGCCACCAGATATTTTGCATCAGGGACGCGCGTCCAAGTACCTTCACAATCCATAATCCATATATATATATATCATCACCCTCATATTCCTGAGCCGAAAAAGGTTTGGTCTTGCAAGGTGGGAGGTGCGCCTTGTTGTTGTCCCGTGTTTTGATAGTTTGGAAAATCAAAATACAAGGAAACATCAGAACCAATCTTTAAATTTATAGGATCTAGTCCTCCTGCTCTGAGAGAGGGATCTCTTAAATTATTTGTTTTTTGCAAAGGTTTATCTTGTGTGCTTTGAGTATTGGTTTTAGACTAGTTATTAAGTGCAAGTGTTTGTTTTTTTGTTTGGTTGGAATTGATATAGCAGAACCTAAAAGGTCTAGGAAATATAGATAGAAAGAGGAAATGTCAGATTAATTGGGCAATGTAGTCAAAAAGAGGTCATGACAAACTTATCAATGGATATGGGATATCACAGGGAAAATCTAACTTGGCCACAGGATCCTTTGGTTTTGAAATGAGATGGACATTAATGACTTGGAAAGAGAAATTCAATTCTCAACAAAGGGAATTTGAAAGCACAACTTGAAAAATAAAGAGCTATTTGATAGACAGGGCTAACCATGAATTCTAAAAATCACACTTTAAGCAAACAATGACTTCAAAACAACTTTTAAAATGAAATCTAAGATTCGGGGAACACCCTATTTCCTCAAATATTTTGTTTCAAATGACTTAGAAAACATAAAATATTCACTGATAATTACGGTCATAGAAGAGGGAACACCTAATTACATCTACGATCACAACTATAAATACCTTTAAGCCAATTATTCAAGCAAGGACAAGGGGCATGATCAGAACAGACCTCCTTGGCTCACTGTAAACCAAGAAACCTCAAAGGGAGACTTCAATAACAATCTTTAAGTGGCAGCAGACAAGCAGGGAGAACAATAAATCATGCTGAAACCAACTATCAGAACTATTAAGGAAATAAATAAGTATGAAGACTAAAGAGAGAGATTAAATACTCTAAAATACTTCAGCGGAAGAAAACATAAAATAGTGAAGGATAAACAGGTCTAAGGTGCTTCCAAGAGTCATTTCTTAGCATAAAACTTTCATCCTACTATATTAAGAATTTATGGAACAAAATGAAAACAGGGGAAAACATTAAACAGTTCAGAATACTTCACCAATAGCCAAGCTCATGGATCCAATGATAGAGCCTTCTCAGGAACAAGCATGCAACAACATCATCAAGCTCCCAAGACTTCAATTTCTTCCTCAACTTCAACAAACTATGTATTATTTCAGAGAGTTTCAGTATTGCAACTAGTAATCAAACAACCAACCAACCAACAACCTTTACAAAGGATTCCTCAACAGGTTTTATAGAGGGATGAGAAGGTCGAAAGAGAGAAAAGATCTTCTGAGTTCAATTAATACAGTTAATGCTTCTTGGCCTTTGAGGGGCTCAAGGAAGAAGTTTATAGATATTTTCCTGTATAAATTGTTTGCATTAAGTATTTTAAGCTTGATGGAAGCTTATGATGACTTTAAGGCTCTGTGTCATCTTTTGCAATAACTCTGTTGATAGTTTATATTAGCTTCATTGATTCAAAATAACTATTCAGTTGTATTGGGTCAATATCTTATGTTCTTGTCATTACTCGGCCTTCTGTTAAATGCTTTGAAGTCACAGGTGGAAATCTGGTAGCTGAGAGGAATCAATTTTCCTCTGATGTGGCAGTGGAGGCATCTCTGTACGATAAATATCCTTGATTTGCCTTTAATTGTGTTTAATTCAATGGATTAGGCCTGTGATAATTGAATTTTAGCCATAATCCATTAAACTGTAAAATTAATGTTTAATCCCTCATTTCTGTTGTGTCTGGGTCTTCGACACTGATACTCTTTGATTTGATTTAATCTTATTGTGTCTTGTTGATGTGCAGGTGTGTACAAGGTCCATATGGCATCAATGCCCATGATTCATCGATGAAACATGAAATCGAACCCTGTATATGGCTTTCCTTTTGATGAACGAAAGTCTGGAGGATCGTCGTCCTCGGCTTTCATTTTATTTTAAAACATTTGAAAAAACCCTTTAAATCCTACACAATACAAAAGAAATTAATAAATCCTGCATTTTTGGTGAAAAATGATTTGGAAGTTTCGGGTAGGAGCATGGCCATTGGATGGTAGCATCCAACGGTGGAGATTTACCGCAGAGGTGAAAGGAAAGCAGTGGGAGATTCTTAAGTTAGAACCGTTGATCTATGATTGACCAAGAAGATCAACGGTGGAGATTTAGTAGTGAATTAATAATGCGAAGGGGTCACACTATTGTAAAAATAGGAAAAAATGCGAATAAATAAGGTTAAGAACCTTTTGGCAGAGGAAATGCAAAGGAATTGAATCTGGGGTTTTAGGATGATCGTGGGCCGTCAGATGAGATCAGGCCACGAGATCAATGGTGGAGATCACACATTGAAAACCCTTTAGAGAGGCGGAGGGCGATGGTGTATGTCCAGCTTAGATCTGATCCGTTGATCTGCAGAGATCAACAGTTGGAGGCGCGCACGATGAAACAAGATGGAAAAGAGGGAAAGTGGTTTCAAGGATGAAAACCACGGGTTTCGCACAATGAAAAGGTGGGGAGGCAGTTTTTCCTTTTTGAATGCAATATGCGTTCCCGCCTGACACGTCACTTCTTGAAACCACTTATATCGCGTAGCCCTTAGGAAATTAACCCTCACGCTTAAAGTTACGTGATTTAGAATGTTGGTCGTTAGATCTGGGGCCTCAGATCTAACTATGGGGGAGTAAGCACGATATATGCAAGATGCGCGGGCGGAAAGGAGATGGGTGGTTTTAATCTGGGTCATTAGATCAAGGATGAATGGCTGGGATCAGAAACTGAGGAAGACAGGACCCACAGGGACAAGCCTTTCGGGATTAATAAGAACTGTTAGATGGAACAGATCAATGGTTAAGATTTTATCTGGGGTAAAAATAAATTAATACACAGGCGAAGAGAGGGGTAAATATGGGTCGTTGATCTGCAGAGATCAACAGCTGAGATTGGTTGGAAAACATTATAGAGTGGGGCCATATGTTTTTAACCAAAGTGGAGGGCTGCATTCTGGATCGTCCGATCTAGACACGTGGACGGTCCAGATGCAATCGAAGGCATGCGATCGGCGGGGGGGAAAACTTGTATGGCGCCGATGCGATTAAGCGCTGGCCATCAATCTGAGGATCAGATCGAAGCTGGAGGATGAATCGGAGGAGTGATCAATCGGAGGGGAAACAAAACGAGCCCAATCAAACTTGCAATGCGATGTTGCGAGGGCCATTTGATCGGCTCAAGATCAACGGTCGGGAATGGGTTAGATTAATGAGCAGCAGGACCCCTTTATAATATATGAAAACCCAAATATTAACAAAATACAAAGGTTTTGGCAACGAGGGGTGGGTGATATATATATAAAATGGTTGGCGCTCGTCTGTGAGGCCCTTGGTTTATATAAAAAACGATAGGCCCGAGGCTTGAAACATATATAAGGGCCAATCGGACCAGAGATAGAGTGATGGTCTTTCAATCTACCCATTTACATTAGAAAACATAACACTGGCAGGTTTAGACCAATACTTAGAAAAAGTGGGTTTTTATGTGTTTCAGAGGAAATTTTCATCAGAGATGGTTCATTAAAATGACTAATCGCCTGATTGCGGGGCTATTTGGTTATATGAAAAACAAGCAACCGAGGTTTAAAAAACATAAGGGCTTATCACATCGGAGGTTTCAACATAAAAAAATAGACTGGCGCGCTCTTATTTCTCCGATGAGATAAGCGCCAAAAGAGTCTAGCGTGTGGTTCTAGTGCCAAGGCATATGTGGGGAAGTGGTTTAAGACTTATCCTAAAGGAGCTTAAGTCTGTAATACAAAAAGTGTATTTTTTATGAGATTTTTCAAATTTTTTTGATGGATTTGGGGGTTTCAGTAAAGTCTAAAAATGAGTTTTAGACCTTGTAAAAGGGATTTTTATGAAGGGAAGAAGGGAAAATATGAAAAATAGAGGAATTTCGGGAAAAGGGGAAAAAATGAAGGTTAGTTTTTGAGAGGAGGAGGGTGGAAAATGGGAGTTTGTAGCAGTCCTTTCCCTATGAAAATGGCAGATTTTCAAAATTAAAAGGGAAACGGTAGTGACGATTAACCAAAGGATAGAATATATTCAGAAGAATTTAAGAATCAACAATTTTGGCAACAAAATTGTTTCTTGAAGGCTCTCCAAAATGATTTAGCCACCACTTGGCATGACAAAATTTTATAGGTGGCTAACAGGGCTCCACTTGGGGATGGTGCGTTCTTGAAGGCATCGAGAATTTCAGACTTGCATTCTCTGGAGACTGATCAGTGCCTTATCCATCGGGCTACCTTTCTTCATTTGGATGGTCTTCTTTTTCTCTGAAAAATATTAGCAGCCATGAAAAATAATGGATTTTCATCAACACAAGCTTTCTACCTACCCAATCCTACTGATCTAACATTTTTTCTTCTTTAGAGTGCACTTGGATTGGCAAACTCTCTTACAACATTTTATTCTTTTGAAAGAAAGAAACTAATCTAATTCTACTTCTTATGTCTCCATGAACTCAAATTAAACAGTTGAGTTCATATGCTTCTCTACCTAATCTACTAACTTTTTAGGGTTAAACAGTCTAACAGATTTGTATTCACTAACTTTCTAAAACAGAAATTTAAAAGCATACAAGTCGGGATTGGATAGTCTAACTTGTTTTTGATCTATGGCATAAAACAACAAGCTGCACATAGACATTATTTTGCAGAAAATTAAATAAAATAATGGAAGGCTTAAGATCTCAAAGTTCGAGCACTTCCTTCATTTTTTTTCAGCTCTATCTTTACTTTCTGTTTGAGCTATTTTTTGCTTATTCTCTGGTTCAGATTTTGAGCTAATTAGAACCAGTTTTACCTTTGTTTTGACTCAGAAATTAAAACATATTGGAGTCATTCTTGTCTTTGAGAACTAAGGTTCAGATTTTGAGCATGTTTGAACCTTTAATTTCTAACCTAATCTACCTACTGATAAGCCAAGATTAAGCTGCTTGGCAAATTGAATTCACTAACCTATCAGCAGTCAATTTAAAACTAATTAGCCATGACTAGACTGTATGGCTAACTAGAAGTGTGTTTCAGTAGTGGCATTTGAGCTTGAACACTTTCAATTTTTTGTTTCTCTTTTTTGGTATGGGGCTGTACCTTTATTGTTTTTTCAATCTGCCCTCTTTTATTTATTTTACTGTTTTTGGTATTTTTCTTTTTCTTTCAAGACAAAAATCAACAACTAACTAAATGCTCAAATTTGAGATTTATTTACATTCTATATCACCTAATCTAACTTGGAATATTTACACTTTTAACCTACAAACTCTCTTTTCCAATACATCCAGTCAATTAGATGGTTCCATGACTGGTCTTTTCTCATCTCTTTGAGTGTGCTAGATAGGTAGGGCCACTCCCATACTCTCTGTTTCTTGATAGCAGCTATGGAAAATATTTTTTCACTTGGTGATATAATTATGTCCGCAACCTTTATCCCTTCTTTAGATGTCTTCAGGAAATCATCATAAGGATATTGAAATAATGCCTGGTTAGAAGTATTTGAAAGAAAGGTTTCAACCGGGATCATCTCTTCTTTCTCCACTGGATTAAGGCAAAGATCCTTATGAGAAAGAAAAAATTCCTCATCTTCATCCGCATATGAACTAGAAGACTCATCATATATTGTAGTGTTATCTTCTTGTATTCATGGTATGCTCTATTTCAGTGGACTATAGTTTGTGAAGAGGTCATTATATTCTTGAGCAAGGGTATCTCTTATTACCTCAACTTTTTCAAGAGAAGGCTCCTTATCTTCATCCTGCTCAAGAAGTTTCTCTTTATTTTTAATCTCAACCTTACAACTACTAGATTGTTGATTCCCAATTATGTGACAACTATTTCTGATGGATTGGATTGGTTGATTGCTGCTTTCAAGCTGATGATAATGAAATTCATGACACCAATCCACTGTTGGTTTCCCTGCATGATCAGTTTTTGTTTGGAGGTCATCATCATTATCAGATTGATTAGAAGTTGAAAAATCATTAGTATACACAATTTCACCAATAAAACATATTAGGTTATCAGTTTGTTCCTCTTTGACCTTTTCTATAACTATGTTTTCTGATTCAAGACAACAAGGTTCAGTAATTAGATGAGCAGAAATGTTTTGTTCAAATGAAGGTTTGGAGGTTGGCTGTCTGTTTAATATTAGATCAATCTCTTCTTTTGTTAAGAGAGAAGTAATTTTATTTTTGATTAGGACAGATGTACAACAGTCTTCTTGAGCCTCTTCTAATGGATCTCCATTTGATTTTGCAGGGGAACTTTGAGGTTTCTCTTGTTTTTCCTGGTCTACCTTAGTTTTGAACAACTCCCCATGATTTTTGTGACAGTTATTTAAAATATGGGATTCGAGAGTTGTTTCTAATAGATTATCAGGATGTCATTCTTCTTTAATCATCTGAAATGAGTCATGACATAAAGGCAGAGACTCTGGTTGTGTTGTCTCTTCTCCTATTTTAGATTTTGTGGGTTCAAAATGGCTTATGTTTTCCTCAAGGCACTGCTTACTATTATTTTTTGCAATTTGGTCATGAATTTCTCTTAATAGCATTGTACAAGATATAGGTAGGTAATCAAGAATTTCCTGACAAACTTCTTCATTACTTTTCTTGTAATATTGTTCATCATACATATCTTGTAGAGTTTGGGTTTGTTCTCGATTTGAAAGGAGAATGGGCTACTCTAGATCATAAATATTTAAATTAGCCTCATTCCTTTCAATTCTTTCCCCAAGCATGTACACCATCTTTTCCAGCATGATCAGTAGTTTTTCTTTATTTTTTTCTCTATAATCTTGCTCACCTTCTTCTATAAATTCTTGATCATCATCTATATATTGCTCATTGTCTAGGTCTTGTAATGGTTGAGTTTGTGTTTGATATGGGAAAAGCATAGGTTTCTCTGGATAATCAACATCTATATCATTCTCATGCATTTCCAATATTTTATCCAGTATGTACACTATTTTCCCAATTAGGTTCAATAATGTGTTTAGTTTAGCTTATCTATCCATACTTGGATCCATGTTTGTAATAAGAGGTCACTATATCTTTCTAACCAGTTCAGATTCCTTTACCAGTGGAGTCATTAGGCTTTTTGGATTGTGGAGTCGCTAGGTGGAAGATTTTGAACTTTTTTGTCCACCAACAGCATGATTGGGTTTTCTTAATGCATTCCCAAGGGAGTCTACAAGGACTGGAAGGGTAATAGACCTTTTGAAGGCTAGTGGAGTCACTAGGTGGAAAATTGTTTTAGCTTTTGTAAAGGTAAAATGTTTTATGGTTCCAACACCATCTTTATTATGAAGCCAAACTAAATATTTTGGGTTTTTCTGAGTTTCTATGGTTTTTTTAAAGACTAATGAGTTTATAAGAGCTTGCTAAGCAACTATGAACTCATTCGTCCCACCGTGATTGCCAATATTTGGCGTCCCATGTTTTGATAGTTTGGAAAATCAAAAGACAGGGAAACATCAGAACCAATCTTTAGAGTTACAGGATCTAGTCCTCCTGCTCTCAGAGAGGGATCTCTCAAATATTTTTTTTTTCAAAGGTTTATCTTGTGTGCATTGAATATTGGTTTTACACTAGTTATTAAGTGCAAGTGTTTGTTTGTTTGTTTGGTTGGAATTGATACAGAAGAACCTAAAAGGTCTAGGAAAGATAGATAGAAAGAGGAAATGTCAGATTCATTGGGAAATGCAGTCAAAAAGAGGTCATGACAAACTTATCAATGGATATGGGATATCGAAGGGAAAATCTAACTTGGCCGCGGGATCCTTTGGTTTTGAAATGAGATGGATATTAATGACTTTGAAAGAGAAATTCAATTCTCAACAAAGGGAATTTGAAAGCACAAATTAAACAATAAAGATCTATTTGACAGACAGGGCCAACCATGAATTCTAAAAATCACACTTTAAGCAAACAATGACTTCAAAACAATTTTTAAAATGAAATATAAGATTCGGGGAACACCCTATTTCCTCAAATATTTTGTTTCAAATGACTTAGAAAACATAATAGATTCACTGATAATTACGGTCATAGAAGAGGGAACACCTAAATACATCTATGATCACAACTATAAAGACCTTTAAGCTAATTATTCAAGCAAGGACAAGGGGCATGATCAGAACAGACCTCCTTGGCTCACTGTAAACAAAGAAACCTCAAAGGGAGACTTCAATAATAGTCTTTAAGTGGCAGCAGACAAGAAGGGAGAACCATAAATCATGCTAAAACCAACTATTGGAACTATTAAGGAAATAAACAAGCTTGAAGGCTAAAGAGAGAGATTAAAGACTCTAAAATACTTCAATAAAAGAAAACATAAAATAGTGAAGGATAAACAGGTCTAAGGTGCTTCCAAGAGTCATTTCTTAGCCTAAAACTTTCATCCTACTGTAGTAAGAATTTATGGAACAAAGTTAAAACAGGGGAAAACATTAAACAGTTCAGAATACTTCACCAACAGCCAAGCTCATGGATCCAATGCTAGAGCCTTCTCAGGAACAAGCATGCAACAACATCATCAGGCTTCCAAGACTTCAATTTATTCTTCAACTTCAACAGACTATGTATTATTTCAAAGAGTTTCAGTATTACAACTAGTAATCAAACAACCAACCAACCAACAACCTTTACAAAGGATTCCTCAACAAGTTTTATAGAGGGATAAGGAGGTCGAAAGAGAGAAAATATCTTCTGAGTTCAATTAATACAGTTAATGCTTCTCGGCCTTTAAGGGGCTCAAGGGAGAATTTTATAGATATTTTCTTGTATCAATTGGTTTGCATTAAGTATTTTAAGCTTGTTGGAAGCTTATGTTTACTTTAAGGATCTGTGTCATCTTTTGCAATAACTCTGCTGATAGTTTATATTAGCTTCGTTGATTCGAGATAACTATTCAACTGTATTGGGCCGATATCTTCTATTCTGGTCATTACTCAGCCTTCTGTTAAATGCTTTGAAGTCACAGGTGGCAATCTAGTAGCTGAGAGGAATTAATTTGCCTCTGATGTGGCAGTGGAGGCATCCTCTGTCCGATAACTATCCTTGATTTTCCTTTAACTGTGTTTAATTCAATGGATTAGGCCTGTGATAATCGACTTTTAGCCGTAATCCATTAAATTGTATAATTAATGTTTAATCCCTCATTTCTGCTGTGTTTGGGTTTTCGAAATTGATATTCTTTGATTTGATTTAATCTTACTATGTCTTGTTGATGTGCAAGTGTGTACAAGGTCCACATGGCACCAATTCCCATGAGTCATCAATGAAACGTGAAACTGAACCCTCTATATGGCTTTCCTTTTGATGAACGAAATTCTAGAGGATCGTCATCCTCGGCTTTAATTTTCTTTTAAAACATTTGAAAAAACCATTTAAATCCTACACAATACAAAAACAATTAAGAAATCCTACATTTTTGGTGAAAACTACTTTCGAGGTTTCAAGTAGGAGCATGGCCATTGGATGGCAGCATCCAATGGTGGAGATTTGTTGTAGAGGTGAAAGGAAAGCGGTGGGATATTCTTAAGTTAGAACCGTTGATCTATGATTGACCAAGAAGATCAACGGTGGAGATTTAGTAGTGAATTAATAATGCGAAGGGGTCACACTATTGTAAAAATAGGAGAAAATTTGAATAAACAAGGTTAAAAACCTTTTGGCGGAGGAAATACAAAGGAATTGAATTTTGGATTTCAGGATGATCATGGGCCGTCGGATGAGATCACGCCACGAGATCAACGACGGAGATCACACGTTGAAAACCCTTTAGAGAGGCCGAGGGTGATGGTGTATGGCCAACTTATATCTGAGCCATTGATCTGCAGAGATCAACGGTGGGAGGCATGTGCGATGAAATATGATGGAAAAGAGGGAAAGTGGTTTCAGGGATGAAAACCACGAGTTTCGTGCAATGAAAATGTAGGGAGGCGGTTTTTCCTTTTTGAACGTGATATGCATTCTCACCTGACATGTGGCTTCTTGAAGCCACTTATATCACGTAACCCTCAGGAAATTAACCATTGCGCTTAAAGTTACCAATTTAGAATTTTGGTCATTATATTTGCGGCCTCAGATCTAACGATACGGGAGCGAGTGCGATATAGGCAAGATGCACCGGCGGAAAGAAGATGGGTGGTTTCAATCTGGACCGTTGGATCAAGGATGAACGGCCGGGATCAGAAACTAAGGAAGAAAAGACCCACATGAGGCAAGCCTGTCGGGATTAATAAGAACCATTAAATGGAACTGATCAATGGTTAATATTTGATTTGGTGTAAAAATGAATTAATACATAGGCGGAGAAAGGGGTAAATATGGGTCATTGATCTGCAGAGATCAACGGATGAGATTGGTTAGAAAACATTATAGAATGGGGCCGTATGTTTTTAACCAAAGTGGAGGGTTTCATTCTAGATCATCCGATCTGGACACGTGGACGGTCCAGATGCAATCGGAGGCATGCGATCGATGGGGGGAAAAACTTGTATGGTGCCGATGCGATTGAGCGCTGGTCATCAATTTGAGGATCAAATTGATGGTGGAGGATGAATCGGAGGAGCGATCAATCGAAGGGGAAAAAAAACGAGCCCAATAAAACTTGCAATGCAATGTTGTGCTGGCCATTTGATCGGCTCAATATCAGCAATCGGGAAAGGGTTAGATTAATGAGCGGCAGGACCCCTTTATAATATATGAAAACCCAAAGATTAACACAATACAAAGGTTTTGGCTTCAGGGGTGGGTGATATATATATGAAATGGCTGGCACCCATCTACGGGGCCCTTGTTTTATATGAAAAACGATAGGCCCAGTGCTTAAAAAGTATATAAGGGCCAATCAGATCGGAGATAGAGCGATGGTCTTTCAATCTACCGATTTACATTAGAAAACATAACACTGGCGGGTTTATTCCAATACTTAGAAAAAGTGGGTTTGTATGTGTTTCAAAAGAAATTTTCATCGGAGATGGTTCATTACAATGACTAAGCACCCGATTGCAGGGCTATTTGGTTATATGAACAACAAGGAATCGGGGTTTAAAAAACATAAGGGCTTATAGCATCGGAGGTTTCAACATAACAAAATAGACTGGCGCGCTCTGATTTCTCCGATGCGATGAGCGCCAAAAGGGCCTAGCGAGTGGTTCTAGCACTGGGGCATATGTGGGGAATTGGTTTAAGACTTAGCCCAAAGGGGCTTAAGTCTGTAATACAAAAAGTGTATTTTTTATGAGATTTTTCAAAGTTTTTTGATGTATTTGGGGGTTTTGGTAAAGTCTAAAAATGAGTTTTAGACCTTGTAAAAGGGATTTTTATGAAGGGAAGAAGGGAAAATATGAAAAATAGAGGAATTTCATGGGGGGAAAAGGGGATAAAATGAAGGTTATTTTTTGAGTGAAGGAGGGGGGAAAATGGGATTTTGTAGCAGTCCTTTCCCTATGAAAATGGCAGATTTTCAAAATTAAAAGGGAAACAGCAGTGACGATTAACCAAAGGATAGAATATCTTTAGAATACTTTAAGCATCAACAATTTTGGCAACAAAAATGTTTCTTGAAGGTTGTCCAAAATGATTTAGCCACCGCTTGGCATGACAAAATTTTATAGGTGGCTAACACACCTGATGTGCAATGGTAGACTTCTGAGGACCACATCTACCTCTCTGTGAAGCTTTCACATGGGCTTCCTCCTCCTGATATGGATCAGGGATCTTTCTAGCATCTCAGGAGGAACCTTCAACAGACTCCATACGATTTTCCGTCCCACGGTGTTAACGACTGGGGAGTGCCCCTCTCTGCCCTCCATGGATGGTTCTTTGGCACAACCTTGGAACCATGGCCTGCTGAAGCATAGGAGTGACAGAGATAGAAGGATTCTTAGCAAGGGGAGAGGAAAGAAGCAGTGGAAAAGTAGGTGGATAGGGGGAATGATGAGTGGGAAAGCACATCTGAGGATGTGGGGTAATGGATATGTAAAAACTATGTAGACTGGATGGACAGATGGATTTGGGATAAGAAGCACAGACTGGATTCTTTTGTAGCCCAGATATTTCTTCACAGCGCAACTCTAGGAAGAGGGATGCACAACAGACTAGTAGCGCATGAGGGCAAGAACAAAGTCAAAAAGAAAGAGAGAAGGAACTGATTGTGTGTGTCTTTGTGCTGAGGGGCCTTTCTTTTAAAAGGTCTGTGACACATGCGAAGGGGTAGGTCATGATTGAGCCTCACATGCAGTTGCATGCCATAATCATTTTTATGAGCAGGCTCGAGTGAAGAGTTATGGCCAATTGGAATATCAATCCAGGTAATCATTTAGGATGATTGTTGCAGAGAGGTGCCCTTGGGAAGGTGACATTGTACAATCGTATCTTCATCATGCCTTATCTCATTCATCTCGTGCAGATGGTTACCAGTTTGAGGATCCATATTGGGTGAGGATCTACACTGCAGATCTTCGTCCTCATGGGCATGGGAGAGATGATTGTCATTCGTACTCCTATTTTCACCCGCATCTGGGGTAAATAGGCCTACATTTTGTGTGTCATCACTAAAGATAAAATTGTCTTTAGTGGATGGCCCAAATAGGCATCATAGAATTGATGGAATTGGTTCAATATTTGTGGAAGAAGCCAAATACATTAACTTGTTTTTTTTTATAGGAGCTATTCTAGTTTCCTCATCTGGTCCAAATATAAGAGACACATTTAGGCAAAAAAAAGCTAATACTATTAGGCCACCTTCTATGCATTTTGATGATTATGTTACAAGCAGAGAAACAATGATGGCATGAGTAGAAACTCCAATGTTGTTAATGTTCATTGTGGGGGGTCTATTGGTGATAGGCCACCATCTATTTATAAGGATAAATTTATGGCTAGACAACATGAATGCCAATATCCAATAGCTTCATCTAGTGGAAACCTGTAGAAACCTTTGCAAAAAATACCACCCGATACTGAGATAATTATTGATAAAAATACTAAATCTAGAGAGCTGAAGTCTCACCTTGAATATGACTTACAATAAATCAATCCTACATTGGAAGGTGTTTCTGAATCAAAATACTTCTTGAATCAGAATAAATTTTCCTTTTGATTCAAACCAAGATGAACCAAACCATCTCCCCTTCCTCACTCTTTCAACCAACATAGTTGGACCCTCTCAATAAAATTAATTTGGGTCGTGCCCTAGTTCGTTGGGACTACTATTGATTTTTTTGCATTCAAAGAATCCCCCTCCCCCTCTTTCAAGAAGCATAGTTGGATCCTTCTAAGAAAGTAACTTGGATCCTTCTACTAAAGTGACTTGTAGAGTGCCCCAATCCTCCAAGACTAGTATAATTTTTACATTCCAAACCATCCCCACCCCCTCTTTCAAGTAACACAGTTGGATCTTTCTAATAAAATTAATTTCGAGAGTGCCCCAGTTCACTAAGACTACTATAAATGACATAGTAAATAGACATAATGTGATGATTATAAATTTTTAAGGTGCTAGTGAGGACCTTCCAAGCCATAATTGGAAAATGGTTGGCTAAGATAAGAATGGATTTATGCTTAATACCTGAGCTTTGTCAAGGAAAAGTAAAAAAAAAACAAATATATGAAACCTCAGATACTATAAAACTGTAATAATATTGAACTGAGGTCTCCAGACCTAATGAGTACCACTCTTAATGGCTTGTATTCAAGGTAAGGGAAAATGAAACATCCAGGAATGAACACATAATAATACCACTAATTTGAAACCTTCTCTTAGTAATTTTTCACAAACATGGACAAATATCTTATAAAGTTATATTTGAAACAAAATTTTATAATGAAACAACAAATAAAAAAACAAAAAACTTAGCAAGGATTGAGAAGACTTAAAGCATCAAGATCCACTCTAGCCACTATATCAAAAGTGTTGTCCAAGTTTCTGAAAATAAAGTTGATCTTCCCTCGAGATCATTTGAGGATCTGAAAATGGAACATCAAGTTGTTTCCCCACAGAGGAATGAAAGAACATTAACTCCATTGGTAGATTATACCCACCAACATTGTTGGGTGTAGGTGTAATGAGAAGAGGTCGAACATGAGAATTCCAGTGGTTAGAATCCATATTGCATACAAAATCATCAATGCTCCAATGAAATCTTGAATCAAATTTAAAAACTTCAAAAGAAACACCATGAATTCTCAGCATCCATGGCACCCCATTTTCAGGAATCCTCTATCTTACAAACCAACTTCAGAAACAAGATCAATTTTGTATAAATGGATCAGAATTTGTGACACAAATACAAGATCCATAAATGGAAAGTAAAATTCAGAGAGGAACCTAAGTGGGTATAAACTGATTCTCGAGGATAATTCATTGCACTCAAATTTGAATTTAAATCTCATCTTGGATCTATATTCAGATTGGTAAGGTTTTTTATGCCAGTTAGATAGTGATATTTCTACATCGATCTTTGATCTCTTAGCTAGCTCCATAGATTCGACTCTTGAGAATGACTTCCCTGTTGTTTGTGTTGAGCCTGATCCTGCTCTTCCCAACCCTGGTATCATTGCATGCCCCAATCCTTGTTCTCATTTCCTGAATCCCTGTTCTCATCCCTCAATCACTGTTTTGGCCCATCCTCCTCCTACCAGCTTAAGCTATGAACCTTTGCTTCTCTTAAACCATCGTCTCCCCTCCTCACATGTCCCAACCTCATTTCTACTCAGATCCTCATGCCCCTCCTCCCTCTTCTTCCATAGTGCTATATCCCCGAATGGTGGATCCCTTCCCATCCGATGGATCCTCTTATCTTCTCACTTCCCACCATTTAGAAACCACCTCTTCCCCCTCCTCGTGTTTTTTCTTTGATAGTACTAGCCCTAAATCATTGAATTTGTATTATCTCAGCCATAATACTTTACAACCAATTATTAAAGGTATTACATCTTATAAAATATCTAATAATAATAACACCAACTCAATTAATATTAATAAAGGTTCTATTAATAATAAAACTTGTAAAATCTTAACTAATAACCTATATTTTAATATTGATTCCAAATTGAGCCTCAATAATAAGAATATGAGCAAGATAAATTTTACCAATAGAAATAAAAATGTATTTAATAATAATAATAATAATAATACTATTATTATTATTATTATTATTATTTCTTTTGGGTGCCTCTTTGATAAAGGGATTAATTTTTCCCTTGCTACCCAATATTATTCGGAACATCGAGTATCGAATCAAGGGCCTTCCTGATAATATTAAATATCTTATTAGGCAGGACTATGCTATCTTTCTTAGGAAGGCTAAGCCTCCTAAAGGTAACATTAGAAAAAATGAATTTCTTTCCCTTAAATCCTTAAGGGATAACCCTAACATCGTTATCCTTAAAGCTAACAAGGGTGGGGCGGTCGTCATTGTAGATAAATATGACTATGTTAACAGGATTATTGACCATATTCATAATAGCGGGAGCTACATCAAGCTTAAGAAGAATCATCTTAAAACTATTAATAAACAAGTTATGAATGCCATTAATTCAGATAATTCTCTTAAACCTCTTTGTAAAAATCTTATTCAAGGCAATCCTCTCACTCCCAAAATTCATGGCCTTCTAAATATCCATATGGCTCAGGTCCCTTTGAGACCTATTGTTAACACAATAGGTGGTATTACTTACCTTCTTGTCAAATTCCTGGCTCAGAAGCTCAAACACCTTGTGGTTCTAACATATTCCTTTGTTAAGGACTCTGATTCCTTTGTTAAAGAATGGAAATATATCAAGCTTGACCCTAGGGATTTATTATTAACATTTGACGTAGTATTTATTTATTCCAAAATGCCCATTCAAGAGATTGCTATCATAAATCAGATTATTGATAATGACACCACCAAATTAGTCGACTTCTACCTTACCTCTAATTTCTTTAGTTTTCAAGGCGATTTCTATGAGAAAAATTATGGGGTATCGATGGGTTCCCCTCTTTCCCCTGTTGTGGCTAACTTATTCATGGAGGATTTTGTTGAAATTTGAAACAAGAAAGAGTGAAATTGGCATCAAGGAACAACATGACAGCACACACACTAGTGTGGGAACACAGGTCACACAATGATGGGTCCTAGTGATAAATTAGTGTGCAAGCCAATTTATTTAATAAAATAGAAATGTGTCTAATTTAATTTTCCCTTAATTGAATTGGACAATAAATTGTAATATTATCTCATAAACACTTATAATAGTTAACTGAGTTTGATATACTTAGTTAGCTCATGAATTTCGAGTTGAGGTTGGTTGTTAAGGAATGAAGAGTGGTTATATTAGTTATTGAGTCCAAGTTGTAGTTAGTGCATTAGTTTAATGCATGAGAAATCAGTTAACTCAAGTAAGTGAGTTAAAATCACTTTAACTAGTTTTAATTGATTGTTGCACTAGTGAGAGGTCAAGTGAATTAAATCATATTTAATTCACATGAAGTGATCTGTGAATTGACTGATGATTTACTATTAATAGCTTCATGTAGGTCAGTTCCGATGACGACCCAGTTGAGACAGAGGTTAAAGGGAAGTTATCTATCAGTTGTATTTATAGAAAATTTCCCGAGCACAATTATATACACCATAGGTTTCCCATGACACTTTTGCAGTAAATGAAGGATGAAATTACTAAAGAATATGGATTTCATTCCACAGGGATTTCGTGAGCAAGGCAGACTGAAGACAGACTGATAATTGGCTAAGTGTTGGACCAATTTTGTCTGGATCAATGTGAGACGGGTAGAAAAGTGCAGCAAATTCTTGTGAGCAAGAATGCATTGTATTGTGTTGATTATATAGTTCACCCTTAACATTTTAATTTAATTCATATGGAGCAAAGCACCCAATAACATTACTCATGGTAAATGTTTGAAGCTGTCTAAGTAGAAATAGCGCTAAGCTAAGTCACGTGCCTAATGGATAAGCGCATTTCTATAATGGAGAGGAAATACATAAGGATTTTGAACATTAGTCAAGCAAATATATAAAAGGTATAAAGGGGAAGAATACAAAACGGGGCCCACATTCATTTTATGCACGCTGGCAAGGGATTCCGCAAGTGCAATTCTGAGGGGGTCACGAAGCGGAGTAGCAAGGTAGAACCTTACCCCCTCGGAAACTTGATGACGTGTCAAGAGGGTCGACACGAGATGAGGGTTATATGCGGAATAAAACACGGGTCTTAAAGATGTCTCACTATGCACTTCGCGTTCCACAAGGGCTATGGTCTGAGGCAAAGCTATCTCCGTGACGAAAAGGTAAGGTAAATTTCCTAGGATATCTAGTACTGAGGCCCGTACCAGTATTTAACCCAACACGCGGTGTTTACCTACCCGAAGTCTAACACCCAATTCCTACACGCCGCATGTCTCACTGTCAGTGTCCTTACGACACTCACCCCACTTGCTTCACCATTCCGCCTTTCCCCAAGATCCCTTAGTTCTATATAACAGTCCCCCGTCTTTTACTGCAATAAAATATTCAGGTTTTCGACTATGGTATAAAAGAAAGTGGGAGCCTAGTACCAAGTCCACCCAGTCACTGCCAGTACCCCCACGTCACTTTCCCAAGCAAATTTCCTATTGAGCAGGCATTCCATCCCTCATATTCCCTCTGGTTTCCTTTTGTTTTTAAAATTTTCATATTAGTCATGGGTAAGGTCACCACTACAAAGTCAGAGCCGGAGACTCCTCAAGTCCATGAAACCAGAAATACTCTAGGGTTTGAACCTTTCTTAGACCTACAAGCTGACATCTGTGACCCACAGTATCCATTTCCCATTAGCAGTATCAAACTTGAACTTTTTAGGAGACATGTCAAAAACATGGTTAGGTATTGGGTGGTTCTGTCGGGTCTATATCATCAAATTACCCCTCCAGTTTATCCACTGGTCGAATTTATCTATTGGCTCAGGGACGCCTACGAGGAACGTCGAGGCATGTTCCTCTTAGCTCAAGGGAATAGGATATTCACTCTTTCCCTTGATATTATCATAAAAGCCCTTCATTTTCCACCAATGCAAACTACGTCAGTTTTAGTGAAATTACTCTGACCACTCAATTTGCAAAATTTCCATGGAAACAGCAAGGCGATTTCATTGCCTCCATAACCGACGATCAGACCACAGCCCTTCCTTCCACAAAGTCTTTCCCCTTGAGTCTGTTCAAAGAATAAGTACAACCCATCCTTGCTCTCATCGTGGGTTTATTAGGTGTGGATGGTTTGGGGCAAACCTCCAAGGGATGTGTTGCTTTCTTATGGTTAATGTCTCAAACCGGGGTTGTTCTAGACATTCATGGTTTCCTGGCCTCCACCGTTCAGACCCAGTTCCGGGAACTCTCAAACACTAGTTGCTTTCGCTTTTTCTCTATGGTTTTTTACCTCTTCCTCTTTCAGCATGTTGATAAGTTTGAGGGTTTGGGTTTAGATAAGGTGTACAAGATAAATTCTCAGCCCAGACCAATTTTCGACTGGAGCCTTGCAACACATCAATTACCAAACAGGGTGCGCTATTCAAGGTTTCTAAACGAGTTCATGCCAATTTCCTACACTATCATCCATGACTCTCCTTCACCTAGGGTTTTTCCTGAGATGAAGAGATGGTTACAGTATATTGAAGCCCAAAGTACCGGGGATTAGTAACTGTTTGATAACTACACCGAAATCTGAGTTTATGGAGCTGAAGTTCCCCCCTACCAGTTGCCCGTGTTCCCTGCCCGGCAGATTTATGCTTTGGAATACATTCGGCAGATGCTGAAATCTGACCAACTCCAATTCCTCCCTGCAAAAAAGGGGTTTATCCTTAAACTTCCCATTACCATTGGCCCTTTTTTTGTCAATTCAAGCCACGCCCTCCCTATCATTGAAAAGCTTCTTCAAGACATGGATTTGAGATAGGGGAAATTTTGGCCCTACGATCCGAGGGGAATCATCTCTAATAGAAGGAGAAGGAAAAAATCAACCCCATATGTGCATGAAACGAGACCTTTCATAGAATGGCGGGCTAATCTTGAAAACTGGCCTTTGCTTTCGCAGATGGAGACCGATTCATCTGCGACAGGGGAAAAGTCAGATGCAGCTTCAACAAGAGAAGTTGGTAAAGGTCACGAAGTAGAGGCAGATGTAGCTTCAACAAGAGAAGCTGGTAAAGGTCACGAAGGAGAGGAGGCAAGTACATCAGGAGCACGTTCTCCCCCCATAAAAGGCAAAAAACAGTGACCAGTGAAGCAGAAGTTATTGGGGAAGAACAGTTGTTCGAACAGGAAATACCATATGGGAGACCCGACAAGAGTAAGACAGGAATCAAGGTGTTACGGGATAGTGTTAAATCTTCTTATTTCTCAGAGATCTCACAAGCTATCACAGTCGGCAGTTCCCAGGTTGCAAACGAAAGGAGTTTGAAAGCTAGAGCAATCAGAGATAAGTACCGGGCTAAGCTAGAAGGATTTTTTGAGAAATACCACACCAGAATTTTAGCCTCAATGAACCTGGACACTAAAAAATTAGTAATGGCCATGGCTGAGGCCATTCTGGAACCAGATGCCGGTACTACCAACTACAGAGCATTATATTTTGCAGTCGACATGTCAAAAATGTCGGCAATTGATAAATGCAACATATTTAAGGTTTTCAGTGATATGCTAAAGGATGAAGTGATGCGGCTTTCGATCACTTTGAAGAAGCTGCAGAACAAGCATGCCCAAGTGACGGATAATTTCAGAAAGGAAAATGTAAATTCCCGCTCCCTCACGAATGAAATACACACTCTCCGGGATGTGATTAAAGGAAAAGAGACAGATGAAGCCAACCCACAGTGTCACCTCATCGAGAAATTGCAGAGGGAAGTTGCATCCTTGAAAGGTAAAATTAATATACTGGCCTCTCATCATGTACAAACAGCTGAGTTAGCCCAGGCTGAAATAGACAGAGCAGACTTGGCAGATTCTCTTGCAAAAGAGAAAGAGGAAAAAGAAAAGATCGCAGAAGAGATGGTTGTTCTTCAAGGCAGAATAAATGCATTATAGACAACTTGGGATACACATATGTGTGCACCACCACCAGTCCCACCAGAGACTAGTTCGTTGTCTGAACAGCTGACTACAACACTAGCCACAAATGATGCATAGGAGAAATAGGTCTCTACAGCGAGACAAAGAATCAGTGAGATGGAAGCTCTTTTGGCTAAGAACTCCAAGAGAATCAATGCCATGCAGAAGAAATCGAGCAAGGGAAGAAGGAGAAAGCAGAGTAGGAGAAAACCATCAACAAACTCAATAGTCGCTTGAAAGGTAATATCACCCTCATGGAAGCCAGACGATTAATCTGGGCAGAGATCATTACGGAGGTGAAAGGGCATTGCGCATTTTTAAACTTCATTGAGGAGGTAAAGTAGTCCATGCTTTATCTCAGAAGTAAGCTTTATGAGGGGAATAATGATGCATCTAGCAGAGTTCAGAACAAAAAGATTTATATCTCTTTCCTAAAAGGGATGAGACCTGAAGACGTGGTGAAACAGGGTATAACGAGCAAGTTCAAGGAAGCTGTTAGACTCCTACACCAATAGGTGTCATATTTCATGATTGACTTGATGGGCTATGTAATATGTTCATACCTTTTTCTTGTTGCAATGGTTTTCCATGTTCTCAAAAATAAAAAAAATTTAAAAATGTAAAGAGGGTATACCCTAAAAGAAAAATAAAAGGATGAAAAGAATAAAAATGGCTAGAAAAGTAAATAAAATGAACCCCACCAAAAGAAAGGCCAATGAAAGTGTGCAAGTCTAAATTCCACTACTTTTTTTTTCTGATGTAATAAACAAATTGTGTGCAACTTGTATTTTATGCCACAATTGATGAATAGTCAAACAGTTTAAGCTCGGCTAGTTCATCTTTAAATTTTATGTTTTAGAGATAGGAAATAAAATCTGACCAAACTGTTTAATCTTGGCAGATAAGTAGATAGGTAGAGTAAATAAAAGGAGCTCAACAGTTTAATCTGAACCCTTGGATGTAATAAGGTTAAAATTAGATAGATTTCCATATGTAAAAGAAAAAGTGTGATAAGGGTTTTCCAGTCTAAGTGCACCCTAATAAAGAAGAAAAATGGTAGGGTAAATTAAGTAGGGTAGGGAGATGATGTTGCAGAATTACATGTGATGAATAATGGCTTTAGATGCGTTAAATCTTTTACTTTCATCACAAGTGCAAAGGAAGACAATGCACTGGAAGAATTTCAAACAAAGCAAAGTCAGATTATTAACTTCCCCTCTCTTTTTTTCCCTAAAAATTTCACTAATTTCCCCAAGTACTAAGGTCTTTAAAGATTAGAGGGGCTCAAGGCATTTCCTTGACTATTGGAGGGACCGGACCCTCAGCCCAATAATTGGAAAATCCTAGGTACTTAAAATCATTCATCATGACATTCATTCACCTCTAAGAAATCTTTTCCTAAGTAAAATTCCATTTTACTTAGGAAAATCATGCAATATTTCACAAAAAACCCTATTCATGCAAGCATAAGTTAAATACATTATTCTAATGTTTTACACTTAGCGCTTTAGTTCATTCTTTCATATTAATTTCTAATTTTATTATTTAAATCCCCATATAAAATTCACCTTTTTTCCTGTATTATTTAAAAAAAATCCCCAATAATTAATATCCCGCCCCTTTGGTTGAAAAATAACCATATAATTGTGTTAAATTTAATTAATTGGTTGAAATTCCGATCAATTAAAAACTCTATATCCCTGCCATATCAATAAGGATTAATTAATCCTCATGATTAATTAATAACTTGTATCTGCCAATTGAATCACCACTGATGCGATTATTTTAAATAAATCACATTGGGCCCACCCTGTTATCTTTTCGCCATTTTCCTTTCCCGAGAACCGTCCGATCGACTAATCTCAAATCAACGGTTATTACTCATCGCTAGCCATCCTCGTCTGAACGATAATGTGCAATGGCGAAGTAGTTTTCTGAACAGTGCCGCGCCACGCGTCGTTCATCGTATGGAATCGCTGCCCATCTTCTCAAAACTGCCCTTCCCCAAAAGCAGTGAGATGGAAACCACTTACCGCCTGCCTCGCCTGACGAAAACTCTGTACTTGCTGACGTCATCCATTAAAATAATAAAAAACCCACCAACCTATGCATTTTCAAATAAAACAAATGTGCTCGCGTCATTTTCATTATCCTGTGTAACGACCAGAGTCTCATGCAGAAAACTCCAAAACCAACTTTCGAATGCCATCAACTTCCACCTTGTTGAGGAAAATTGCAACCAAGCATTCAGAATTCATCTGCCATAGCTAATACCTATTCCAATTACTGTTCCTTTCCTAGAAAACAGTTATTTACCTCAATTTCTGTTAAACTCTGTAAAAACCTGGTTTTGTTTTAAATTCTACACGAAAGTTCAAGCAGAGTTTAAGATTGGTCTTTAGTTCAAGACAATTCCCAAAACTACAATTACATTCCCAAATCTGTGATTGTGCCTGTTTTTTATCAAAACCCAAATTCATTTCTGAATCCACAAGAACCAGAAATGGAGATTCTCGTGGCTTCAAATGTCGCACCCTTGAATGCCCCTCACAGAGACTTAGATTATTTGCCTTTAGTAGACAGAGATTTCCAAATTAAAGAATCCCAGAAATTGAACAGTACGCCAATATGGATGAATGGACAGAGGGGACATTGATAGAACAAGATAGTGAGTAGGTCAATGTTGAAAATGTAATGAAAGACCTTGAAAAAATACTTGACCTAGACTCTTTTGGATAGGTACAGATACCAGGTATTGGTTCTTCTTTTGCTGGGACTTCTCAACAAAATCTACAGGAAATCAGTGCATTGGCTACAGTAGCATCTAAAGGAAAAGAGAAAGAGGCTGATATCCAAATTACAGAAAAATTTACAATGACAGAAAAACCTCAGACTTCTAAAGAACAGGGCCATGTAGAGGTTTCTCCTACTCATACCAATGTAGCAGAAATATCAATTTTACAAACTCCTCTTAATGTAGAAAAGGGTAAAAAGAGAGATGCAAAAGAAGCTACTCCTGTCAGTGGATCTTCTGAACAGCCAGATGTTAAAATACAAAAATCAAATCCTCTTCCTGGAGTGGAATCTGTTCATGAAATCCCTGATAATAAGACACAAGAAGAATTGGGTACTCAGCAAACATGTACAATTATTGGGACATCCACTACTTTACAGAGAAAAGAGCTGCAAAGGCAGCAAAGTGCAGAGGTGTCATCTTTCAAACCACCAGTCAAAGATGCCTGGGACATTAAAAGAACATTCATAAATATAAAGGCTAGAAATTATCCTCTCAGACTTCAAGTGTACAATCAATGTTTGAAGATGGCTCCTAAGAATCAATAGAGATTGATGTCAGCCTATGACATTCAACAGGATAAAATGCTAATGAATCACTTCAAACCCAAAGTGCAGCAACCTCAAACAGCTGCAAACTATATCAGAACTAACTTTGCAGTCATAGCAAAGGATATTCATCCTTTGGATCAAATTGAGCTACATAAACAGACAGGTGAGATGATTTATTCTACTCTGACGGATAAATCGATGATGACCCAGAAATTGCAGGATTCTTTGGAAAATACTAATGCTCAATTAAGTCTTGAAAAACCTCTTCTCAGGCTAAGGACCACAGGATTAAGACTTTGGAGGAAATTATTATTGGTTTGGGTCATAATCCCAAGGATGTCAAAGGTATAGAAGCTTTGATCAAGAAAAAAGATGATGATATTGCAGCTTTGAGAAAACAATTGAAGTTACC
Source organism: Pinus albicaulis (assembly GCA_034641835.2). NCBI lineage: Eukaryota > Viridiplantae > Streptophyta > Pinopsida > Pinales > Pinaceae > Pinus > Pinus albicaulis. The sequence goes on from CM076580.1 coordinate 1,445,526,306, forward strand.
AGCCTCAAGACATCCCTAGACTGCTGAAATCATAAAACAAAATTCTGAAGAAGAATTAATGGACTTGCTCTTGAAACTGAATGAGAAACTTAATGAAATTGAAAAAGAGCTTGAAAAGGCATTGAAAGATAAGCAGTCTAGTGTTCCAACATCTACAGCAGAGGTAATTACAGGTACTACAACAATAGGTCAGCCAATAGAATTGTCACAGGTAAATACTTCAAATTTGAGTACAGAAAAGTTACTAAAGTCAATGGAGGAATTGAAACTCCAAGTTAATGAGCTACAGAGAACAAAGGTGCAACTCACCACTTTGGAACAGAAATATGACCTCTCAAAGATGAATTTTGCAGATAAAACAAGAGAGGTCAGCAAATTAGAAAAATTGTTGGGTGTGGAGCCTGATTATCTTGTTTACTTTGTATCACAGCATTGGACCCCTATACCTTCAAAGGGGTAGAAATGCTGCCCGTAATCAATCACTGCCGTGGGGGGTCCAGGGGGGGCAGCACTTTTTGGAGCCCCCCCCTGGCGGGGGTTTTCGGGGGCAGCACCCCCGAAGCTAAAAACAGATGTAAAATTTCCTTGTAAAAGTATAGTAATTTCTAGTCAATATGGGCCGTTCATTAGGAAAATGATCTGATGGTAGAATTTATGTTTAGATTATGGTTTTTTTGCCCTAGAAGGCAACCCCCTTGTATATATGAGGGTATTGTATTGCGGCTGTGTATTATGTGTGTATTCTCGGAGCGAGAAACAGAGAGGGAGACTGTGAGAGAGAACAGAGGATATTATAGCAGATCTGCTGTAGGTTTTGTCTCTTCATTTTTGCTAGATAATAGAAAGGAAGGACTCGCTGTTCGGGGTGGACGTAGCCCAAACTTGGTGAACCACATATATCTGTGTCTCTCTGGTTTTATGTGTTTTGTGTGCTTGTATTTTTTCCGCATATTTTATGTGTTGCATTTCTCTGTAATATTTAATTTTCTAACAACTGGTATCGGAGCCGAAGATATATTTGGTTGATAAACTCACAGGAAAGAAGGGTTCCTGGTTCGAGTGGGAGCAATGGCGGATGATGGTAAGTATAGGGTCGAGAAATTTAATGGCCAAAACTTTCCGCTGTGGAAGATGCAGATGGAATATTATCTGTATCATAAATATCTATGCCTACCATTCAGCGGAAAAACAAATAAATCGGCGGTCATGACAGACGCAGAATGGAACATTCTTGATAGAAAGGCACTCGAAACAATACATTTGTGCCTTGTAGTGTCAGTCACCTTAAATATTTTGAAGGAAACAACAACAGAGGGTTTGAAGCAGACGTTGGCGAAACTATATGAAAAACCCTCGGCCTCAAACAAGGTATTTCTTATGAAACGACTATTTAATATGAAGATGTCGGAAGGTGGATCTGTTGTAGACCATTTAAATGAATTTAATACAGTTACCAGTCAGTTAATTTTTGTAGGGGTAGACTTTGATGATGAAGTTAGAGCTCTGTTATTCGTGTGCTCATTGCCAAAGAGTTGGAATGGTTTAGTTATGGCCATTACTAACTCTGTCTCTAGATCTATTACTTTAAAGTTTGATGATGTTGTTGGTGCTATCCTTAGTGAGGAAATGCGATGGAAAAGCTCTGGTGAGACATCAGGTAATGATTTTAGTGCAGAGTCGAGGGGAAGAAGAATGGAAAGAGGAAAGAGCTCGGGATATCGCAGTAAATCAAGGAAAGGCAGATCCAAGTCCAGATCGGGGATAGTGTGCTGGAATTGCGAAAAGAAAGGACACCTAAAGAAATACTGTAGATCTCGGAAGGGAAAAGAAGGAGACACACAACAAGAAAACAATCATGAAGAAAATGTGACAGGTGATGTGTTACAAGATGCTTTGACTCTTTCTTTCGAAAATGTTACTGATTCTTGGGTTGTAGATTCAGGGGCTTCATTCCATGCCACACCTGATAAGAAATATTTTCATGACTATGTTCAAGGAGATTTTGGACAAGTTCGTTTAGGTGATGATAAACCCTGTAAAATTGTTGGAATGGGTAAAGTTATTGTAAAACAATAGAATGGAAACCAATGGCTACTAAAGAGGTAAGGCATGTTCCAGATCTGAAGAAAAATCTGATTTCAACAGGGCAGTTAGGCGGTGAAGGTTGTGTGACAACTTTCACGGATAAAACTTGGAAGGTCACCAAAGGAGCCCTGGTAATAGCAAAAGGTGAAAAGGTTGGTACATTGTATTTATGCAATGGTATTTCTAATTCTGTTAATGCTTTAACTTCCAAAGGAGCAGATGCAGCATTATGGCATCATAGGCTCGGACATATGAGTGAGAAGGGGATGAAGATTCTTCACTCAAGAAATTTGTTGCCAGGTTTGAAAAATGTTGATTTGGATTTCTGTGAGAATTGCATTTATGGAAAACAAAAGAGAGTCAGATTTCTCAGAGTTGGGAAAGAAAAGAAGAGCGAAAAATTGGAGCTTGTGCATACAGATGTATGGGGACCTGCTCAGGTATCATCTCTCGGTGGTTCTCGTTATTATGTTACTTTTATTGATGATGCAACTAGAAAAACATGGATTTATTGTATTCAGAATAAATCTGATGTATTTGATACTTTCAAGAAATGGAAAGCTTTGGTTGATATTGAGACAGGAAATAAGTTGAAGTGTCTCATATCAGACAATGGAGGTGAATATTGCAGCAAATATTTTGATAGGTACTTTTCAAATCATGGAATTTGTAGAGAGAAGACAGTTCCAAGAACACCAAAAGAAAATGGTGTGTCAGAAAGGATGAACAGAACAATCATGGAGCGTGCAAGGTGCATGAGATTGCATGCAGGATTGCCTTTACAATTTTGGGCAGATGCTGTAGATACTGTTGTTTATATAATAAACATAGGGCCTCCAATTTCCTTGGATGGTGGTATTCCAGAGGAAGCATGGACAGGTAAAAAGATAAACTACTCTTTTTTAAAGCCTTTTCGTTGTGAGGCCTTTTTCCATATTAATAAAGAAAACAGAACAAAGCTTGAGGCAAAATCAAAGAAATGTACCTTTATTGGATATGGTGCTAATGATTTTGGTTATCGCTTATATGATTATGAAAATCACAAAATCATTAGGAGCATAGATGTAATATTCAATGAAAAGGTCTTGTATAAGAATCAATTGCAGGAAAATAAACAGGAAAAAAAAATTAAGGAATACACGGTTCTTGATGAGATAACTGAAAAAGTAAAGGTTCCTGAAAATAATAATAATCAACAACCATAGTAGCAGAAACCAACACAACAACAACAGGCACCTCAAACACCTGAAAGTGGTGTTAAAAGATCTACCAAGATAATTAGACCCCCTGAACGATACTCTCCTTCATCATATTATTTATTGTTAACTGATTCTGGTGAACCTGAATGTTATGAAGGAGCAATGCAAGTTGAAAGCAGGAAGAAGTGGGAGCTAGCCATGGAAGAAGAGATGGACTCCTTAATGCATAACCAAACTTGGGACTTAGTCAAGTTGCCTGTAGGTAAAACTACATTGCAGAATAAATGGGTTTACAGACTAAAGGAAGAAGATGGAGGAAAACAGAGGTATAAAGCTAGACTTTTGGTGAAGGGGTTTGCATAGAACAAAGGTATTTATTTTGATGAAATATTTTCTCCTGTTGTTAAGATGAATTCAATCAGAACTATCTTAATTCTTGTAGCAGCGGAATATTTACATCTTGAACAGTTAGATGTAAAGACAACATTTCTCCATGGAGATTTGAAGGAAGAGATATACATGCAACAACCAGAAGGATATGAGGTCAAAGGGAAAAAGAAATTGGTGTGCAGGTTAAAGAAGAGCTTGTATGGCTTAAAACAGGCTCCAAGGCAATGGTATCTAAAATTTGACAAGTTTATGTCTGAACAAGGTTATACTAAATGTCACTCTGATCATTGTGTTTATCTAAATGAAAACCAGTTATTACACATTTTGCTAGCCATTTCAAACTTAGTAAGGAGATGTGCCCAAAGACCCAAGAAGACATGGATTATATGTCTAAAGTTCCATATGCATCAACAGTTGGAAGCTTAATGTATGCAATGGTCTGCACAAGGCCTGATATTGCACATGTAGTGGGAGTTGTAAGTAGGTACATGAACAATCCAGGAAAATAACATTGGATGGCAGTAAAATGGATTCTCAGATATTTTTGAGGTACCACAAATCAAGCATTATGCTTTGGTGGTTCAAACATTTCTCTACAGGGATTTGTTGATGCAGATATGGCAGGTGACAGAGATAACAGGAGGAGCACTACAGGATATGTATTTACTGTAGATGGAACAACTGTCAATTGGGTTTCAAAAATCCAAAGTGTTGTTGCACTTTCAACAACAAAAGCAGAGTATGTTGCTGCTACAGAGTCTAGTAAAGAAATGATTTGGTTACAAAGGTTTATGGGTGAATTGGGTAAGAAGCATGATATGGGCACACTATACAGTGATATGGGCACACTATACAGTGATAGCCAAAGTGCTATTCATCTTGAAAATAACTCAACATTTCATTCCAGGACTAAACACATACATCTCAAGTACCATTTCATACGGTCAGTATTGGAAGATGGAGAGTTGAAGCTGGAAAAGGTACACACTAGCCAGAATCCTGTAGATATGCTAACAAAAGCTGTAACCAGGGAGAAACTGAGAATGTGCTCAGTTTCAATTGGTCTTCAAGGATGATGATGAAGATGAGGAATAGCCAGGTCCAAAGAGGAGTCATTTTCTAGCAAATGAAGCAATGATGGAGTTGCTACAATCAGTCTCCAAGTGGGAGATTGTTGGGTGTGGAGCCTGATTATCTTGTTTACTTTGTATCACAGCATTGGACCCCTATACCTTCAAAGGGGCGGCAACGCCACCCGTAATTAATCGCTGTCATGGGGGGTCCAAAGGGGGGCAGCAACGCTTTTTGGAGCCCCCCCCTGGCGGGGGTTTTCGGGGGCAGTGCCCCCGAAGCTAAAAACAAATGTAAAATTGCCTTGTAAAAGTATAGTAATTTCTAGTCAATATGGGCCGTTCATTAGGCAAATGATCTGACGGTAGAAGTTATGTTTATATTAGGGTTTTTTTCCCTAGAAGGAAACCCCCTTGTATATATGAGGGTATTGTATTGCGGCTGTGTATTATGTGTGTATTCTCGGAGCGAGAAACAGAGAGGGAGACTGTGAGAGAGAACAGAGGATATTACAGCGGATCTTCTGTAGGTTTTGTCTCTTCATTTTTGCTGGATAATAGAAAAGAAGGACTGGCTGTTCAGGGTGGACGTAGCCCAAACTGGGTGAACCATGTATATCTGTGTCTCTCTAGTTTTATGTGTTTTGTGTGCTTTTATTTTTTCCGCATATTTTATGTGTTGCATTGCTCTGTAATATTTAATTTTCTAACAAAAATTAGTCAAAGCATTGGAGAAGGATCTCACATTGGAGAAGCCTATAAAGGAACTAAATGAAATTCTTTGGGACAACATCATCCAATCAGTAAGAGTTGTCTGGCCCTCAATTCAAATAATGTATGAACAGAATGATTTGGTCAAATTGGCTCTGGAAGAAATCCTAAGAGCAAGAGAAGAATTGGGAAACATGCTTGAAGAAGCTGATAAAATTATCTACTTTTTAAATACTCAGAACAGGCATCAACTTGAAGAACTTGGCATTCAAGAGAGGACAGGAACAATTTTGGAAATAAAAAGAGTTTTTACCAAAAGAACTCTGATGCAGAATTTGGAACGAAGATGCTCTGACATGCAAGAAGAAATCACTGCCTTCTTAAAAAGATTTGATATTTTGTTGAATAAAGGATTGCCCAGTCATTTAGTTTCAGAGGATAAATTGATGGACCTTGAAAGTTATGTTGAAAAATTGGACAAGCATGCTGATAATCAGGCCAATGCCTCAACTAGTTCATCAACAGCAGCATTTCCTACAGGAAAAAATATTCATGATAGACTGGAAAATTTGTTTTACCTCAAGCATGAAGTAAATAATTTGTTCCCATTTCAACCTACCTTCTTCAGATATACAAAAATAGATGAAACTCTCAAAAAGCTGCAAAGGACCAGGATACCGGAAGATAAATGGTGGGAAGACATGCTAGAACTTTTGTAAAATTTATCCTTACATGAATTTTTGATTATGTACTACAGTAAGTCATGATAAGAAGGATAAAAGGATGAATAGAGGTCAAAGTGTATTAGAGCAGTTAAAGAGTATCATTAAAACGGAGCAGCCAGCACAGAGTTACTGAAGATGACAGCAATGAGCCAAAGCATAGGGCCTGCCTCCAGCACATTCTCAAAAGAAGGAAACAACACAACATCAATTATCATTTCTTCTTATCTACGAGACCATCTATCTCTAATTTGTTGTAAAATACTTATGATTCATCCTAGATTATATCTCAATTTGTTATGAGATATTTTTTGTAATTTTTTGTATAAATACTCCCTCAATCAAAGTATTGGAGGTGGATTCTTAGAATTTGCTATAACATTGATTATTTTTTAATAAAGTGCTGTTGGAGAATTTTTTTGTGTCTAGCTGGATGTTGAATTGATGCGAAAGACTTTTTACAGGATTCATGTGTCAGACAAAGGATCAATAATTCATCTATCTCTTGTGTTTTAAAGTCTTTATACTTGTTTATTATATCACTGTGTTTCATTTCTGAATGATTAATGAAAAGGAATAAATCAGAAAGTGCTTAAGTGTAATCTGATTTTAATCATTGTTATTCTAAATGTTTTCTTCTAAACTAGTTTAAACAGTGAATTCTTAATTTCTCCTTTTTTTCTAGTTTATGCATTTTGATTATTTAGTAAAGAATACTTAATTGCTCTTTATTAATAATCACTCAATTTCCCTCTTATGAATGTGTTGAAAGATTCTTAATTGCCTTTCATCCATTTTAATTCCATTTCATTCACTTTAAAGATCTATAATTGTTCCCTGTTTGATTATATTGCCCTGTCAAACCATCTTTTGTTAAGAAACTTAATCCAGTTAAGCCATCTTTTTGACTCCATTAGCCCAATGGCCCAAACTACTCAATCTTGCCCTCAGCTATCGAATTCCACCACCCAAATTCAAACAAAACCCCCGGACTTTATAACTAGCCTAATATCTTTTAAAACAAAGCTAAATTTTACAGAGAGAGCCCTCTCTGGGTACAGATTGGCTAGATTCTGTACCTAAAAGTTGGTTTGTGGTTACCTCAGACCCCTTTCCTCTTCCTAACAACTTCAAGGAAAATCTGAGTGATAACATAGTGAGCACCATACTAGGGAACTCTGAATAATTTTATTGTTACTATTGTTTACTTTATAAACTACAGACAGAGCCTGAAGTTAGCCAGGTAGCCTTTGAACTTCTTTTGCTCTGCAATTGCATAGTAAATAAATGCTACTTCAGTCTATCTCTAGTCTAGTTTATAAACTGAACTTTGGTTTCAAACATTTGATCAGTTCCTCTAGCCAAATAAATATTTAAGAAAATTTAAAACCAATATCTCAAAACTTCTTAAAGAGATTATTGAAGTTGTATTATTCATTTCATTTAAACCAAAAAACCAAAAACATATATCCTAGAAATCTGGCTTCATAAAGGACTTGTTACACTAGGGCTAATCCTGATCCAAATCCACCGCCTGTGTTTGAGAATCCAAAACTGATCCCCAGAATTCTTAGGAGACAAGATAGTCAAGAAAGCTCTGGAAGTTCTTGACCTCCCTATAGATCAATATCCTTTCCAGTGAAGTGGATTTATCTTGAGGACAAATCTTTTGATGAGCAGTTTGAAACATCTTTATTTGTAAAATTTTCTGAATCTGAGTTGTCCAATTTAGTTCCAGGCCCAGTATTTCTTGAAGATTTACAATTTGAATTTGTTACTTCACATCTTGACAAACATTTGTGAGATTCCATACAATCTGAGCTTACCTCTGAAGGAACTTCAAATATTTCTGTGATCACTTCAGCTTCTCCAAGTTCATCAACTTTTCCCCAAACATCTCAACCTCAAGCTACCCCTTCTACTCCTCCACCCACCACTCATAGACCAACCTCACCTATTATTTCATCACTACCTCTTCCAATGGAAAACAAATATGCTCCCTTATGGTTTCCAGCCAATCTAGGGGCTATGCCTCAAGATTACCAAAGTAAAATCACTCCCTTTGATGGTTCTAGTACTTACACTGCACAACAACATACTAAAAAGATGACCGATTATTTTGAAATTAATGAAATAGATGCTAATGATGTAAGAATGAGAATATTTGTCCAAAGTCTCACTGGAGAAGTCAGAACCTGGTTTAGAGCCCTTCCTGCAAACAGTGTTGCTGACTTACCAGCCCTTTATAGAACATTTTTAAACAGATGGGAAAAGAAGAAAGATCCTCTTCAAATCTTATCAGACTTTGGAAAACTAAAGAGAGGACCAAATGAGACTGTGCAAGATTATGTCACCAGGTTCAATGAGGCTTACAATGCTACTCCCCAAAATCTTAGACCTCCTCCAGATTCAGTATTAATAAAATTCCCTGATGGATTTGATTCTAATATAGCATATCATCTTAGGGAAAGAGCTCCTCAAAATTTATAAGAAATGAAAAGTATAGTTGTTAGTGTTGAAGCCAACCTGATATAAAAATGTGCTAGAGCCAGAGCTGAAAGGAGAATGCCTATAAATGAAGAACCCACAGCTTTTGAAAAGAAACAGGATGCTATTATCAAAGGAATGGAAAGACTAGGAGATAAAGTAGAAACTATTCAAAAGAATAAATCTCATTGGGATGGTCAACCGAGTAATGCTATAAGAAATCCAAATTTCAGAGGAAACCAAAATCAAAACACTGGAAAAATTGGTCCTGACCAAAATATTAGGCCCCCATTCTATGAAAATTATGTTGAAGGCTCAACTTCTGAGGAAGCAACTGAAGATGTTCAAATAAAAAACTTTATTGAACGCAAGGATGAACCAGAAATTTTCTTAACCCAAGATGATCAAGAAGCTCACATCCTTAAGCAATTTCAAACCCGTTCAAGAGAATCATTTGACTTCAAGGAAGGATTTGAAATAGCCATTTACGAGGTTCACAAGCAATATAATTTGAGGAGTAGGAGAATTGATGTCCCAGAAACAAGTAAATAGAAAGCCACAAAACAATCCCTCAAAGGTAATACCAATACTACCCCTGTACATATTCTCACTAGATCAGATCTTAATCCTGCCCACCCAATAATTGAAGATGTATCTGATACTCAACTGAATAACAGACAACTTTCCAATACTCTTCCTCCCAAAGGAAATGTAGAGGAACCACCAGAAGTCGATTCGGAAACAACTTCAACCCACAACCCCACTCCTGAAAAGGAGAAAAATACTGAAAACATAGAAGATAAAGACAATCCGACTGTTCGAAATACAAGGACTCAAACCGAGAAACCTTTTAATCTGGAAGCTGAATTAGGCAAATTAAAGATTGTTGTTCCATTGTCTGAATTAGCTAAACATGATGTCTACATAACCTAAATCAATAGATCGCTTAATATTCCTGGAAATGATGATTCAGTTAATGTTTTTGATGAGCAACCAAGATTACTCTTTGGCCCTGAAGTAAATGGAAAACCTGGAAGTGGAGGAACTCCTCCATTTTATGTGAGTTTTAATATACATGATAAAATATTTCATAATGCCATGCTTGACTCTGGGGCATCTCACAATCTAATGCCCAAGGCTGTAATGGAGAGATTAAACCTAGACATCACCAGACCATATAAAGATCTCCTTTCTTTTGATTCAAGTCAGGTAAGAAGTTTAGGATTAATCAAAGACTTGTGTGTTACATTGGTTCAATACCCTGCGAAAACAATTTTAATGGACATAGTAGTAGCAGATATTCCTCCGAAATATGGTATTCTATTGTCCAGATCTTGGGGTGAAAAACTCGAAGGATCTCTTCAATTAGATATGTCATATGCTACTATTTCAGTTTTCAGCCAACCTAAGAGATTATACAGAGAAACTCTAATGAAATATGTGGTAAGTAATCATGATAAGCCTAAAAATTTCCCCATCTACTCAATACACTCTGATATGGACTCATTTATTCTTTATAATGCTGAAACTGATCTTCCCACTGAATTAGAAGCACCAGCAACAGAACCAAAATAAATTACAAATAAAAAATCTAGTGTTCAAATCCAAGAAATCTCTGAAGAAAAAGAAACATCAGATACCCAAGAAAAACCAGAAGAAAATAAAAAAACAGATCTCACTTTGAAGAAAGTTCCTGAAACTCCCGATACCAATTATGAACATGAAATTCTTTGGAATTTAGAATTTGATGGTTCAGTTAATAAGTTAGGAGCTGGAGCTGGAATTTGGATACACAACCTTGAAAATGATCATGCTGAAGGCTATGCTTACAGATTGAACTTTAAATGCACTAATAATATGGCAGAATATGAAGCTCTTTTATTAGGGCTTAAACTTGTCAAAATATTAGGGGAAATTAGAGTATCTTTCATAGGATATTCTGATTTAATCATTCAACAGATCAATGGTGACTTTTTGACAAAAGATCCCAGACTAAGATAATATGGAGGAACAGTCGTAGAGATTCTCAATACTTTTCTACAGGCTCAGCTTGCAAAAATCTCAAGAAAACAAAATTTTCATGCTCATAGTCTTGCAATGTTTTCTAGCACTTGTAAAATACCGTTTGAACCTAATCATTAGTTCAAAGATGAGATTAGACACAGACCAGCTATACCAGACAATTTTAAAAATTGGGAAGTGTTTGTAAATGACAATCAGATTAACAATTTTCTAACTTTAGAGAATGAATTTTCTAACAGTAGCATAGATGAAGATACAGTCATTGAATCTGATCAAATAAATGAACAAGAAACAGACATTTCAGAAGAAAGTGCAATTCAAATGCTTCATCCAACGAAGTTCACCAAAAAATAAATGCAGGACCTTAAACAAATGGAGGTTGATGATATTATAGAAGAAGAATCTGAAAGATAATCATTTGCCTAAAGGATTAACTCCTTTAGAAGATCTTCTTGACTCTAATGACATTCCACTAAAACCCAAAATGGAACCATTGAAAGCTAATATTGAGGAATATAATTTGGGAACTGAAGAAAATCCTAAAATAATAAAGTTATCAAAATCTTTGCCTCCCGATCAAAAAATAAAATATGTTGAATTAATAAGAGAATTCCAGGATGTCTTTGCCTGGATTTATGAAGATTTAAAATCATATGATACCTCTATACTTCAGCATACAATACCTCTAAAACTAGATCAGAAACCATTTAAACAGAAACTCAAAAGAATCAACCCTGTATTGTTGCCTTCAATTGAAAATGAAATCAAATGAATGTATGAAGCAGGGATAATTTCTCCAATTAGATTTTCAGAGTGGGTGTCTAATTTAGTCCCTACTAGGAAGAAAACTGGAGAGATTAGATTGTGTGTTGATTTAAGAAATGTAAACAAGGTCTCTTTGAAGGATAATTACCCTTTGCCCAAAATGGATCACATTTTACAGAGGGTAGTAGGTGCTTCAAGGATTTCTCTTCTAGATGGGTTCTCAGGATACAACCAGATTCTGGTTCATCCTGATGACCAGGAAAAAGCAGCTTTTACAACACCATGGGGTACATTCAAGTATGTTAAAATGCCATTCGGACTTAAAAATGCTGGAGCAACCTTCCAAAGAGCAATGGAAATTGCATTTGCAAAAGAAATTCATGACTTTCTTGTTATATATCTGGATGATTTAACTGTTTTTTCTAAATTAGATCAACAACATTTGGACCATCTCAGACAAGTATTCATAAAATGCAGAAAGTATGGTATCTCTTTGAATCCAAAAAATTCATTGTTTGGTCTTGAAGAAGGTAAACTCTTGGGCCATATCATTTCCAATGATGGTATTAGAATCAATCCTGCTAGAATAGAAGCTATTTTGCAAATACCTCATCCTAGAAATGTTAAAGAACTTCAAGCTTTCATAGGAAAAATAAATTTTTTAGAAGATTCATTTCTAGCTTAGCTGAATTAATTAGATTGCTTACTAACATTTTAAGAAAGGATTCGAGTATTAAATGGACAGTAGAAGCCAAACAATCATTTGAAGGTATTAAAATGGATTTGACTAGAACACCAGTTCTTACCAGTCCACAATTTGATAGAGACTTCATAATATTTTCATTTGCATCAGAACATACTGTAGCATTTGTTTTATTACAAAAGGGTGATCAAGGGTGTGAAAAACCTATAGCATTTTTTAGTAAATCACTAAGGGATGCATCATTAAAATACATCATGAATCTATATATTGTATTCCCATGTGATAGCCTATGTACCAAATGTTGTTGTCAAAGACATCTTAACTCTAGATGGAATTGAGGGCAAAAGAGGTAAATGGATTGCTACCATATTAGAATATGATATTGAAATAAAACCTACAAAGCTTATAAAGGGACAGGGTTTGGCTCAACTTATGACAAAAACAAATTGCCAAGCCTTGGATATTAATGAACTGGATAATGAACAGGAGATGGCGACTCCACAAATCAACCAGGCCTTCTTAGATTCACCTTGGTATGTTGATATAATTTATGTATTGTTAAACCTGCAAGCTCCTCCATGGTTATCCAGAACTAAGCAAAGGTTTTTAAAAATGACATCCTTAAAGTTTTGTATTTTAGATAATGTTCTCTTTTGGAAAAATCATGATGGTATTCTATTGAATTGTTTGTTAAAAGATGAAGCTGACAAGGCTCTCAATTAATTCCATGCAAGAGATTGTGGTGGACACCTTTATTGGAAATCAACTGCAGACAAGATCCTAAGAGCTGGATTTTATTGGCCAACCTTGTTCTCTGATGTAAAGAAATTTGTCACTGCTTGCCATAGATGTCAAATTTTTGAAGGCAAGAGAAAATTATTACCTTTACCCCTGAAACCAATTTCCACTGAAAAACCTTTCCAACAATGCTGCCTGGATTTCATTGAAGAAATCCATCCTCCTTCTTCTGGCCAACATAAATGGATCCTCACTGCCACAGATTATTTTACTAAATGGATTGAAGCAATTCCTTCAAGACAAGCCAATGACATTGTGATCATAGGATTTCTAGAAACCAATATATTATCAAGATTTGGTTGTCCTGAGAAAATCATAACTGATAATGCTGCTGCTTTCAAAACAAAAAAGATGATAAGTTTCTGTAATAAATATCATATCACCTTAAGCCATTTAACATCCTATTACCCTCAGGGTAATGGACTGGATGAATCTTCCAACAAGATTCTCATTAATATTATTAAGAAATTATTGGAAGAAAACAAGAAAAATTGGCATAAGAAACTTACAAATGCATTGTGGGCAGACAGACTCACCACTAAAAAATCTATTGGAACCAGTCCGTATGAGTTAGTTTATGGTATTGAGGCTATAGTTCCTTCTTCTTTAGGAGTTCCTGTAATGAAATTACTTCAAGAAGCTCAGGTTGAACCTAATGATATTCAAAGGAGAATAAATCGGACTATCAATTTGCAGCAAACCAGAGAAGAAGTTTATCAAAGATCCCAAATATTGCATGAGAAACTAAAGAAGATATTTGATAAAAGGACTAAGGCAGAAGATTTCCAAATGGGAAACAAAGTTTTAAGATGGGATTCCAGAAGAGAGGATAAAGGAAAACATGGGAAGTTTGACTTCCTGTGGAAAGGACCTTATATTATTCATGCTTTACAAGGAAATAATACATATTTTCTGAAAAACTTGGATGGTACAGAAACTGAAGAAGGGCCAGTTAATGGTCGAATGTTGAAACATTACTTTGATCCTATTTATTAGGATAATTCTGATTTTTAACATGTACATACTATATCCTTTGTAATGTATCAGTTTTGAGTGGATAGTAATTTACTGGAGTTGAAGCCCGAAGAGAAGGCCCTAAGCTTCAGGAGTATTATTGTCATACATATAATAAAGAAACAAACAGAAGAAGATTCCATCGTTTAGTCAAAATAATTTTAAGGGCAACTGACCTGTTGTTCTTGACTTTTCACCAGGAAAAGCCATCCCCAAGTGGAGCTAGTGTTAGACTCCTATACCAATAGGTGTCATATTTCATGATTGACTTGATGGGCTATGTAATATGTTCATACCTTTTTCTTGTTGCAAAGGTTTTCCATATTCTCAAAAATCAAAAAATTTAAAAAATGTAAAGAGGGTATACCCTAAAAGAAAAATCAAAGGGTGAAAAGAATAAAAATGGCCAAAAAGGTAAAGAAAATGAACCCCACCAAAAGAAAGGCCAAGGAAAGTGTGCAAGTCTAAATTCCACTACTTTTTGCTCTAATGTAATAAACAAATTGTGTGCAACTTGTATTTTATGCCACAATTGATGAATTGTCAAACAGTTTAAACTCGGCTAGTTCATCTTTCAATTTTATGTTTTAGAGATAGGAAATAAAATATGACCAAACTGTTTAATATTGGCAGATAAGTAGATGGGTAGAGTAAATAAAAGGAGCTCAACAGTTTAATCTAAGCCCTTGGATGTAATAAGGTTAGAATTAGATAGATTTCCATATGTAAAAGAAAAAGTGTGATAAGGGTTCGCCAGTCTAAATGCACCCTAATAAAGAAGAAAAATGGTTGGGTAAAGTAGGTAGGGTAGGTAGATGATGTTGCAGAATTACATGTGATGAATAATGGCTTTAGATTTTTTAAATATTTTACTTTCATCACAAGTCCAAAGGCAAACAATACACTGGAAGAATTTCAAACAAAGAAAAGTCAGATTATTAACTTCCCCTCTCATTTTTTCCCTAAAAAATTCACTAATTTCCCTAAGTACTAAGGTATTTAAAGATTAGAGGGGCTCAAGGCATTTCCTTGACTTTTGGAGGGACCGGACCCTCGGCCCAATAATTGGAAAAGCCTAAGTACTTAAAATCATTCATCATGACATTCATTCACCTCTAAGAAATTTTTTCCTAAGTAAAATCTCATTTTACTTAGGAAAATAATGCAATATTTCACAAAAAACCCTATTCATGCAAGCATAAGTTAAATACATTATTCTAATGTTTTACACTTAGCGCTTTAGTTCATTTTTTCATATTAATTTCTAATTTTATTATTTAAATCCCCATATAAAATTCGCCTTTTTTCCCGTATTATTTTAATAAAATCCCCAATAATTAATATCCCGCCCCTTCGGTTGAAAAATAACCATATAATTGTGTTGAATTTAATTAATTGGTTGAAATTCCGATCAATTAAAAACCTGATATCCCCGCCATATCAATAAGGGTTAATTAATCTTCATGATTAATTAATAACTTATATCTGCCAATCGAATCATCCCCGATGTGATTATTTTAAATAAATCACATTGGGCCTACCCTATTATCTTTCCGCCATTTTCCTTTCCCGAGAACCGTCCGATCAACTAATCTCAAATCAACGGTTATTACTCATATCACTAGCCATCCTCATCCGAACGATAACGCGTGATGGCCAAGCAGTTTTCTGAACAGTGTCGCGCCACACATCGTTCATCATATGGAATCGCTGACCATCTGCTCAAAACCACCCTTCCCCAAAAGCAGTGCGATGAAAACCGCTTACCGCCTGCCTCCCCTGACAAAAACTCTGTACTTGCTGACATCATCCATTAAAACAATAAAAAACCCACCAACCTTTGCATTTGCAAATAAAACAAATGTGCCCACGTCATTTTCATTATCCTATGCAACGACCAGTGTCTCATGCAGAAAACTCCAAAAACGACCATCGAACGCCATCAACTGCCACCTTGCTGAGGAAAATTGCAACTAAGCATTCAGAATTCATCTGCCATAGCTAATACATGTTCCAATTACTGTTCATTTCCCAGAAAACAGGTATTTACCTCAATTCCCATTAAACTCTGTAAAAACTTGGTTTTGTTTTAAATTCTACACGAAAATTGAAGAAGAGTTTAAGATTGGTCTTTAGTTCAAGACGATTCCCAAAACTACAATTGCATTCCTAAACCTATGATTGTGCCTGTTTTTTATCAAAACCAGAATTCATTTCTGAATCCACAAGAACTAGAAATGGAGATTCTCATGGCTTTGAATGTCACACCCTTGAATGCCCCTCACAGAGACTTAGATTATTTCTCTTTAGTAGACAGAGATTTCCAAATTAAAGACCTAGTTCTCAGTGAAAGTCCCCTTCGAATTTTTTGCTACTGCAGAGATAATTACTTGAAAGGTTCTGACATTTTTGGATTATGGGAATCCAATCTTCCCATGTACCTTCTCCCCTCAGTCCACATTTTCCCTGAGATAATCCATTACTATCATGCAAACTATGATCCTAATCAACGAGTAGTTTTGTCCCCGAGTCAGACTGTCCTCTTTCCCATAACTGCTCAGTATATCAACCAGATGTTACAATTTCAACCTGGTCAAGCCCTGACTCCCCTTTATATGGGATAATTACTTGAGAAATCTGCCAAATTATCCCATGAAGAGTTAAATCACCTCTGCCAGACCTTCATGTTGCCAGAACATCAGCCCAAAGGCCCTCCCCCTTATGGGTATACATTTTTCACTAATGTGGGCAGACTTATTCTGAATATGATATCATTTATAATGGGTTTCAATACTAGTGAATATGTTGACCAATTGACCCTAGTATTGTTGTCTATTTTCACCCCTGGAAAGCCCCCTACTGTCAAGTATGACTTTGCTTCCTACATTGCAGACAAAATCCATGATTAGTTCATGAGATTAGAGAATGAAAGAGTGTTCAATTATTATTCTGTTATTTATCATCTCATGCTCTATTACCAATCAGAAAGTTTCCCTTTTCATGTCAAAAAACTTGATACCAAAGGTAATCCTAGGTCTGTAATCTTTTGGTCTGCCATCACTCATAATTCCCTAGATTCTACTTATTCCTACAATGACTTTATTGACCTTTTTGTACACCCTGCAACCACCTTATTGACAGGAGTCTCCCCTCCTAGGGTCAATAGTGAAATAAAGAAGATTCTTCAGCTCTCAAAGCAATACTGAATAGGTGACTGGTACCTATACCGAAATCACACAGAAATCAGAATATATGGGTGTGAGTTATGCCCATTCAAGTTGCCAAAATATGTCCCAATGAGACTCTTTGCATTAGAATATTTTAGGCAGATGAACAATTAAGATATAGTCCATTTTTGTAATGCAAATAAAAAGGCTCAACTCAGGATTAAAAGTCAGCTAGGTCCCTTTATCTGTAATTCCAGAGATGCTGGAAAAGAAGCTGAATGAATATTAGAAGATTATCTTAAATTACAAAAAAATTTCTATTTGGTACCTTATGACCCAAATAGCTTTATTTGTGATAGAAGAATGAAAAATAAACTATCACCATACATTCACCAAATAATCCCAGAAATTGAATAGTACGCCAATATGGATGAATGGATGGAGGGGACATTGATAGAACAAGATAGTGAGCAGGTCAATGTTGAAAATGTAATGAAATACCTTGAAAAAATACTTGACCTAGACTCTTTTGGACAGGTACAGATACCAGGTATTGGTTCTTCTTCTGCTGAGACTTCTCAACAAAATCTACAGGAAATCAGTGCATTGGCTAAAGTAGCATCTAAAGGAAAAGAGAAAGAGGCTGATATCCAAATTACAGAAAAATTTACAATGACAGAACAACCTCAGACTTCTAAAGAACAGGGTCAAGTGCAGGTTTCTCCTACTCAAACCAATGTAGTAGAAACATCAATTTTACAAACTCCTCTTAATGTAGAAAAGGGTAAAAAGAGAGAGCAGAAGCAGCTACTCCTGTTAGTGGATCTTCTGAATAGCCAAATACTAAAAGACAAAAATTGAATCCTCTTCCAGGAGTGGAATCTGTTTATGAAATCCTTGATAATCAGACACAGGAAGAATTGGGTAGTTAGCAAACATGTACAATCAGTGGTACATCCACTACTTTACAGAGAAAAGAGCTGCAAAGGCAGCAAGGTGCAGAGGTATCATCTTTCAAAACACCAGTCAAAGATTTCTGGGACATTAAAATAACATTCATAAATATAAAGGCTAGAAACGATCCTCTTAAACTTCAAGTGTACAATCAATGTTTGAAGATGGCTCCTAAGAATCAACAGAGATTGATGTCAGCCTATGACATTCAACAGGGTAAAATGCTAATGAGTCACTTCAAACCCAAAGTGCAGCAACCTCTAACAGCTGCAAACTATATCAGAACTAACTTTGAAGGCATAGCAAAGGATATTCATCCTTTAGATCAAATTGAGCTACATAAATAGACAGGTGAGATGATTTATTCTACTCTGACGTATAAATCAATGATGACCCAGAAATTGCAGGATTCTTTGGAAAATACTAATGCTAAATTAAGTCTTGAAAAAGCCTCTTCTCAGCCTAAGGACAACAGGATTAATACTTTGGAGGAAATTATTATTGGTTTGGGTCATAATCCCAAGGATGTCAAAGGTATAGAAGCTTTGATCAAGAAAAAATATGATGATATTGCAACTTTGAGAAAACAATTAAAGTTACCAACCTCAAGACATCCCCAGACTGCTGAAATCATAAAACAAAATTCTGAAGAAGAATTAATGGAATTGCTCTTGAAACTTAATGAGAAACTTAATGAAACTAAAAAAGAGCTTGAAAAGGCATTGAAAGATAAGCAGTCTAGTGTTCTAGCATCTACAACAGAGGTAATTACAGGTACTACAACAACAGGTCAGCCAACAGAATTGTCACAGGTAAATACTTCAAATTTGAGTAGAGAAGAGTTAATAGAATCAATGGAGAAATTGAAACTCCAAGTTACTGAGCTACAGATAACAAAGGTGCAACTCACCACTTTGGAACAGAAATATGACCTCTCAAAGATGAATGTCGCAGATAAAACAAGAGAGGTCAACAAATTAGAAAAATTAGTCAAAGCATTGGAGAAGGATCTCGCATTGGAAAAGCCTTTAAAGGAAATAAATGAAATTCTTTGGGACAACATCATCCAATCAATAAGAGATTTCTGGCCCTCAATTCAAATAATGTATGAATAGAAAGATTTGATCAAATTGGCTCTAGAAGAAATCCTAAGAACAAGAGAAGAATTGGGAAACATGCCTTAAGAAGCTGATAAACCTATCCACTTTTTAAACACTCAGAACAAGCATCAGCTTGAATAACTTCGCATTCAAGACAGGACAGGAACAATTTTGGAAATAAAAAGAGTTTTTACCAAAAGAACTCTGATGCAGAACTTGGAATGAAGATGCTCTGACATGCAAGAATAAATCAGTGCCTTCTTGAAAAGATTTGATATTTTGTTGAATAAAGGATTGCCCAGTCCTTTAGTTTCAAAGGATAAATTCATGGACCTTGAAAGTTATGTTGAAAAATTGGACAAGCATGCTGACAATCAGGCCAATGCCTCAACTAGTTCATCAAGAGCAGCATTGCCTACAGGAAAAAATCTTCATGATAGACTGGAAAACTTGTTTTACCTCGAGCATGAAGTAAATCATTTGTTCCCAGTTCAACCTACCTTCTTCAGATATACAGAAACAGATGAAACTCTCAGAAAGTTACAAAGGACCAAGATACCGGAAGATAAATGGTGGGAAGACATGCTAGAACTTTTGTAAAATTTATCCTTACATGAATTTTTGATTATATACTTCAGTAAGTCATGATAAGTAGGATAAAAGGATGAATAGAGGTCAAAGTGTATAAGAGCAGCTAAAGAGTATCAGTAAAATGGAGCAGCCAGCACAGAGTTACTGAAGATGACAGCAATGAGCCAAAGCATAGGGCCTGCCTCCAGCACATTGTCAAAAGAAGGAAACAGCACAACATCAGTTATCATTTTTTCTTATCTACGAGACCATCTATCTCTAATTTGTTGTAAAATACTTATGAGTCATCCTAGATTATATCTCAATTTGTTATGAGATATTTTTTGTAATTTTTTGTATAAATACTCCCTTAATCAGAGTATTGGGGGTGGATTATTAGACTTTGTTGTAACATTGATTATTTTGTAATAAAGTGTTGTTGGAGAAATTTTTTGTGGCTAGCTAGATGATGAATTGATGCGAAAGACTTTTTACAGGATTCATGTGTCAGACAAAGGATCAATAAGTCATCTATCTCTTGTGTTTTAAAGTCTTTATACTTGTTTATTATATCACTGTGTTTCATTTCTGAATGATTAATTAAAAGCAATAAATCATAATGTTCTTAAGTGTAATCTGATTTTAATCATTGTTATTCTAAATGTCTTCTTCTAAACTGGTTTAAACAATGAATTCTTAATTGCTCATGTTTTTATAGTTTATGCATTTTGATTATTTAGTAAAGAATACTTAATTTCTCTTTATTAATAATCACTAAATTTCCCTCTTATGAATGTGTTGAAAGATTCTTAATTTCCTTTCATCCATTTTAATTCCATTTCATTCACTTTAAAGATCTATAATTGTTCCCTGTTTGATTATCTTGCCCTGTGAAACCATATTTTGTTAAGAAAATTAATCTAGTTAAGCCATCTTTTTGAATCCATTAGCCCAATGGCCTAAACTAATCAATCTTTCCCTCAGCTATCGAATTCCACCACCCAAATTCAAACAAAACCCCCAGACTTTATAACTAGCCTAATATATTTTAAAACAAAGCTAAATTTTATAGAGAGAGCCCTCTCTCGGTACAAATTCGCTATATTCTGTACCTAAAAGTTGGTTTGTGGTTACCTTGTACCCCTTTCCTCTTCCTAAAAAATTCAGGGAAAATCTAAGTGATAACAGACGCCACAGAATGTCAAATAATAATTGAGAAGGATTATGCTCACAGTATAGCTTCAAGTACCTTGGAGAACGTGGCGGTCAATTTAGAGCGGTTTGAAATGATCTAGGCTGAGATCACAGCTGTCGGGCTTCCATCATGCCGGGGTCCTACCCCCACCGTATTACAGCCGTTACCAGCTTATGAAGCACGTCTTAGGGAGGAGATGAACCGACCCGATGTAATTTCAGAAAAATCCACTCGGATGAAACTTGATACTATAGTTTCAGCTCTCTGAAAGGAATTTTCCCTCTTACACCTGCTGAAGCACAAATTTCCTGCTAATGCAAATTTCAATGATCTCACTGAAGCTTATATTAGAGTGGAAGGTTTCACATCAATGCCTGAACCTGTAGTAGACAGTCATCAAAGGTGCACCAAATATGTCAGCCTGTTAGCCAGCTCATCAGCAAATGTCCCGCCAGCTGTGTCAACAACCGCATCAACTCCGTCGCACCAGTGGACATGGTTAACTCATGATTCGGCCCTAGTGGCCTTTACTTTTATTTTACTTTTTTACTTTAAAATTTCAAGTGGAATTCACATTTCACTCCTGCATTTTACTTCTTGTTAAAGACAGTTTAAAATATTCTTTTTTGAAATGGCCATGAGCCTAACTGTAAATGATGAGAAGCTCCATCCCTCATCATGAATTTTGGTTACTTTTGATTAAGACTTCAAACTGATTACTAGCACGCGAGGAAGATATTTTTCCCAAAAATATCTTCCCGCTCATGTTTCTGAAGGTTCTATATAAGCAGCAACCCAATAGGACAAAGGGTTCTAGATTTTTAGAATAATACACTATGAAAGAATTGTGTATGCATCTTGTTGAAATTTTGATATAAATGCGAAGAGCCCGTTGGGTCTCAGTGATGAGGAGTTTCATCTTTAATGAGGATTCTGGTCTTTATGCTTTACACTTTGTAACTCCCCCTCATGTGTTATATCTTAATTGTTCATTTTGTTTACATCCATTTCTCTTGTATCATGTTCTGGAATGCAAGTAGCTCACTGGTCTTGGTATGAATTTATCATAGTTGATACTTATGCTAAAACCTGTCTAGCACTTTAAATATGGCTAGGGCATGATATGATGTTTCATTTTTCACTTCAACCGTGCTTCTTCTATATTATTTTTTATGGAACGTTATCTTTAAAAGCTATTGTCATGTGTGGATTCTTATTATCATAAGCCCATTACATGTTGATATTTGTTTTTGGATTTCATCTCGTTGAGAGCTAGTATTCTCTCTATATGTCATACTCAGTAAATACCCTCTGATTATTCATCTCTATGAATTATTTTAGAATCCAGACCTCTTTACAAAAAGCAGCCTTTGAATTGTCTGATACGTTTCTATTAGGAATTCGCACTTTGCCTCTGTAGTATTTCTTTCTTTGTGTTGAATTTTTGAGTATTCTAGTTCCATCCAAATTAAAATTTCCTGTTTACATGAGATAGCACAAGAGCCTTTTTCTGATAACTTTCCATGTTATATCATATGCTCCTCGCTATATAGGATGTCCTAGGCACTGGTCTTTCACAACTCAAAGCTGTCTCTAGGAATGACAACATCTTTTTGGCACCGTTGCCGGGGATACGAAGTTGAGAAAAGATAAATCCTTGGGCCTCGAAAAAACCTTTATTCACTCTTCAAAAAGGTGAGCATGAAGAGTTGATATTTGTAGATCCCTCACCTTGGCGACTCCACAATCATTTATCAGATAAACTTACTTGCAATCTTGGCTCCTCGAAAGCCACACCTGAGGTCAAATATGTCTCAGCCAAAGACACCTTCTGTGTCTGACCCAAAGAAGATCCTACATAGGAGAGGTTGGAGGGAAAGGCAATCAATTCACACAGAGATCCCTAAACTCTCTTTAGAAGACTTTCCATCCTCCTCCTCTCAAGTAGCCCAAGTGCAAGATCCCGACTCCACTGTGGGAGATATCGATTACTACTCAGATAGTCCTCCTCTGGGAAACATCCAAGTCAAAGATGAAGCTGAATCAATAGATACCACCCACTACACTCTTCACCCCACTCCTGAGGCCGAAGAGGTCAAATAATTCACCGAAGTATCTGCTATTAATAGTCTGTCTCTCCCATCATCACTGCAAGCATATGTGCAATACATTCCCATTGTTATTCACACTTCACTTCCACCTCCTCCTCCTCTTACACCTCAAACTCTTGCACTAACTCCACCACCCCCAATGGCCAATGTTCCTGGTTTCTTGTTGAACAAGTATGCCCCCCTGGCATTGCCTCAAGTATTGAATGATATGCCTCAGGGCTATCTGAAGATCTTACCACGTTTCAATGGGGAAAATGAGATTTAAGCTCAAAAGCATCTCAAGTTCTTCTGCTCTTTTGCAGAGAACTTTAATGTGGAACATCTAGACGTAGTCTTAAGATTGTTTGTTGAATCTCTTGATGGAGAAGCCAGAAAGTGGTTTAAAACTTTGGCGGATCGTTCCATTACAAATTGGGATCAGATGGAAAACTCTTTTCTTAGAAAGTGGGGAAAGAGAAAGGATCATGGACATTGTCTCACTGAGTTTAATACACTCAAGAAAAGACATAACCAAGGGGTGTCAGATTTCATTAAGAGGTTTAAAAAATTGTATTCAAGCCATCCTGCTGATATGAAACCTCATCAAACTACTGCTAAAGTTGTTTTCGTAGTAGCTTTTGACTCTGAATTCGGGTTCTCTTTGAGAGAAAGAAAGCCTACCGCCCTGGATGATGCTCAAACTGATGCACTAGAGTTAGAGGCAAACTTTGCCTCCACTAGGAAATCAAAGGGAAAATCAGATCAAGATGCTAGAAGAAGGGGCAAAGAAGAGGTATCCACTTCTGGCCAAGACAGAGAGTCGGCTGATAACAAAATCGAAGAAATGAACAAAGTTATTAAGAATATTTCAAGTAAGCTGGTCAAACTTGAACTCGAGGCCAAGAATTCATCCTCCAAGAACTTCCAAAATGCTCCAAACAAGGGTTACAACCCTCAATATAGGAAACCACCCCTACAGATACTGCAAAGGGAACGAAAGGAGTAACAAGATCAGGTACCCCACCCGTTGTACTTGGAAGGTCAAGTAGAAGGTCCTACCGAAGACATCGTTTATGAGCAGGATGATCCATATCTTGCTTATTCAAATAGTGATGAAGTAGAATGTCCCCTGCAAGAAAGTGATGGAATGGAGATTCCATTACATGAGGAAGAAAAGGTCAAAGAAGGCACCGAAGATCCAGAGATCGATGACTATTGAAAGCAGTTCGTCGATTTCATGCAAGCATAGTTCAATAGAAGATATGACCTTAGATCTTCTAGGAAAAGAACTCGCACTTAGGATCAGGAGGAAGACGCGCCTCAGAAGGAAGCATCTTCTCAGAAGGAGACAATAGTACAAAAGGTCACAGACAAAGGTAAGAGGCTTCTAAATGAATCCTTTGCAGTCTAGTGATCAAATTCCTTCTTCTTAAAAAGTAGTCACTCCCCCTAATGCCAAGTTAGTGGCAAAAGAAGCCAAGCCCTTGGTCCAAAGCAAAGAGGCAAAGGAGATTATAACAGA
Organism: Pinus albicaulis; assembly: GCA_034641835.2. Lineage (NCBI taxonomy): Eukaryota > Viridiplantae > Streptophyta > Pinopsida > Pinales > Pinaceae > Pinus > Pinus albicaulis. The sequence goes on from CM076580.1 coordinate 1,445,550,870, forward strand.
AAAGTCCTCTTCTACTTTTAGTTTAGAAAAGGAGCTTGAGAAGGTCAAAATCCCAGTTCCCTTGACCGAATTTTTGAAGCAGCCTGCATATCAGTCTCAAGTCACCTCCTTTATGCTTCCTCTAGAAGCATCACATATCCCAGACAGTCTGAACCTTCAAGAAGAAATACCCATGGTTGTGTTTGGCCCCCATGTTGAGTCGTTAGATGCCTCTACTCCTTTTTATGTGTCTTTAGTGATTCATGACCTACAATTACATAACTGTATGTTAGATTCTAGAGCTTCCCATAACCAATTTCCCCTGTCAGTCATGGAACAACTAGGATTAAAAATCACCTGTCCAGACAAGGATATCTATTCATTTGATTCCAAAAGAGTTAAATGCCTAGGTATGATCAAGGATTTGGTCATCAATTTGGCCTAGATCCTAGCCAAAAGCGTGGTGATGGATATAGTGGTGGCTGACATCCTAGCTCGCTTCGGCATGTTGCTGTCAAGGTCCTGGGGGACCAAAATCGGTGGGTCAATCAAGCTGGACTTAACATATGCTACTATCCCTGTTTTTGGTGGCCAGGAAAGGAGGTTGTATAGGGAAACAAGATTTTTCAAGATGGTTACTAAGGCTGAAAACTCAGTTAATTCACCAGTCTATAGAAAAGAAGGAGATTTCTCATGTTTGATGTTGGAGGAAGACCAAGATTATGCTCAAGAACCATCGTTTTGCCAGATCAAGACCGAGAAGTCCTCAAAGAGCCAGGGAGTAGGAGTTTGGATGCTTCACTTTGATGGAGCGAATTCCAGAGAAGGTATTGGGGCTGGATTACTACTGATTTCTCCTACAAGCATATGGGTCCCATTGTCTTTCAAGTTAGAATATGAAGCTACTAATAATGTGGCCGAAATGAAGCACTTCTGTTAGGGTTACAGACAGCCAGAAGCATGAATATCCGAAGTCTAAAATTTCTGGGAGATTCGGAACTGGTGGTTAGACAAGTGAAGAAATAGTGCCAAACCAAACACCCTAGGCTGAGGGCTTATAGGAACAAAGTATGGGATCTAGTGGATAATTTTTTCCTAGCATTTAATATTCAATTTATGCCTAGAGAGCATAATAGGATGGCAGACTCCCTTGCAGTGGCTGCTAGTACATTCCGTCCACCTCAAAACCCTCTCTTAAGATATGAAATTGAGGTGTGTTATCGACCATCAATCCCATATAACATCAAGCATTGGCAGGTGTTTGAAGATGAAGACCAAGTGAAAATATTTCTAGAAATATTTGGGGAATTCTCAAACATGGAGATTGATGCTTGCGAAGAAGAAGAAGCTGAAGAGATTTTAGAAAATAAATGGGAAGAAAAGGTGGCTGGCCATAAAGTGTTGCAACTAAAAGGAAACGTTATACCTAGAGGACTGGTACCTCTAGAAAGGTTGTTTGACAGGAACGATGTCCCACTGTAGCCAAAGAAAGTGATAGAAGAGAATTAGGTAGAAGACCTAAACCTTGGTACCGATGCTGACCCCAAAATTGTGAATTTGTCCAAGAAAGTCCCAGAGGAATATAAAGAGCTCTACCAGAAACTATTCCAGTCCTACAAAGATGTGTTTTCATGGTCTTATCAGGACCTGAAAACCTTCGACATCAGCATCATGCAGCATAAAATTCCTCTAAAGGGAGATGCGAAGCCACATAAACAGAAGCTTAGATAGATTAATCCCCTACTGCTCCCCTTCATAGAGAAAGAGATTAAGAAGTTATTAAAGGCCAAAATCATTGTGCCATTGAGGTACTCTAAGTGGGTTGAAAACTTAATCCCTTTCCGAAAAAAGAATGGAGAAATAAGGATGTGTGTTGATTTTGGAATTTAAATCGAGCATCCTTAAAGGATAATTACCCACTTCCCAAGATGAAGCATATTCTAAAAAAAGTAGTGGGAGCTTCATGGATGTCGATGATGGATGGTTTCTCTGGTTACAATCAGGTAGTTGTACTCCCAGAAGATCAAAAGAAGACTTCCTCCACCACACCATGGGGTATATTTATGTATGCCAGGATGCCTTTCGGGTCAATTAATGCAGGGGCCACTTTCCAAAGGGACATGAACATTGCCATTGTTGGGGAGAAAGATAATTTTGCGGTGGTCTATCTCGATGATATTACTGTGTTTTCAAAGGATGATGCAGAGCACATTGAACAATTGCATAGAACTTTCGAGAAGTGCAGAAGGTATGATCTCTCTCTCAATCCACAGAAGTCATTGTTTGCATTGGAAGAGGGTAAGATTTTGGGACATATTGTGACCAAAGATGGGGTAAAAATTGATCCTAAGAGAGTAGAAGTTATAAATGGCATTTCTCTCCCCAGAAATAAAAAGGAGGTGCAGGTGTTCCTTAGGCGCATTAAATTTCTAAGAAGGTTTATCCCTAACTATGCAGAGATAGTTAAGCATATAACCGACATTCTTAAGAAGAATAATGAGGTAAAATGGTCTCGGGACTCACGAGAGGAATTTTCCAGAATCAAAAACGCCTTTGCAGAAGCCCCAGTGCTAGCTGGACCAGACTATGCCAAACCCTTGATGATTTTTTCATTTTCATCACCTCATACAGTGGCAGGAGTTTTATTGCAGAAAAATGAGGAGGGGTATGAGAAGCCCATCGCTTTCTTCAGTCAAGTGCTCCGTGATGCAGAATTGAAATACAACATATTAGAAAAGTAGGCTTATGCACTAGTGAAGTCTCTCAAGGCATTCTAAATGTATGTCCTGCAATCACACATCACTACATTTGTGCCCACAGAAGCCGTGAAGGACATCCTTATCCAAGGAGATAGCGAAGGAAAAAGGGGGAAATGGATTGCCAAAATACAAGAATATGAGCTAGATATTCGCCCTACAAAACTGATTAAAGGACAAGGATTAGCCAAAATCCTGTCGGAATCGAACTGTTAGGCTTTGGGTATAAATCTCTCTATGATAGCTAATGAGGAGTCCGAGAATATGGAAGAATAGCGAGGGATAGAAACAACTACTCAGAAGACTGATATGATGTATCTCATCAGCCCATGGTATAAGGAGATTGTGGAGTATATTCTAACTCTCAGATGCCCCCTTAGCTGCGACAAAGCTAAATACAGAACACTAAGGCTGAAATCACAGAAATTTGTTGTTGCCAACGGTCAGTTGTAATGGTGAGATCATTCAGGTATCCTACTCCTGTGTCTCACAGAAGATGAGGTAGAAAATATAATGGTTGAGTTTCATGAAGGTATATGTGGGGGTCATTACAGCTGGAGAGCTAATGCTCACAAAATTCTGAAAGTTGGTTTCTTTTGGCCGAAACTCTTTGGACATGTGTTTGCTCGGGTGAGAGATTGTGAAAAATGCTAGAAATTTGTGGAGAGATAGAAGTTGGCACCCCTACCCATGATCCCTGTACATGTGGATGAACCATTCCAGCAATGGGGGATTGACTTTATGTGTGAGATTCATCCTACGTTGAGTGGTCAGCACAAGTGGATATTAACTGCTACAAATTATTTCACAAAATGGGTGGAGGCTACACCTGCGAGGAATGTAACAGATACTATGGTGATGAAGTTTATGGAAGAAAACATTATATCTAGATTTGGCTACCCTGCCAAGATAGTGATCGGAAATGCCCAGGCCATTAAATTTGCTAATTTTGTCAGCTTCTGCCAGTAGTATAACATTGCATTGGGTCACTCCACAGCCTATTACCCACAAGGAAATGGCCTAGTAGAGTCTTCTAATAAGACCCTGGTGAGAGCACTGAAGAAAGCTATCAACGAAAATCAGAAAAATTGGGACTCTCAGCTGAAATCTTCTTTATGGGCCAAGAGGATCACCAGCAAAATATCAACGAGGAAATCCCCATATGAATTGGTATATGAGAGAGTAGCCGTCTTTCCCGTATAGTTGTCTTTACCAGTAGCCAAATTCATGTAGGAAAGCCAAGAAGAACCTGATGATATAACCAGGATAATCAATCAGCTGGTAGAGTTGGAAGAAACACGAAACCAGGTGGGTCAGAGGCTAACCGAATACCAGGATAATATGAAAGATCTATTTGACCAGCACGCTAAGGACAAGAAGATGCAGGTTGGGGATTTAGTGCTAATATGGGATATTCGAAGAGCAGATAAGGGGAAGCATGGTAAATTTGACCCCTTATGGTTCGGCCCCTTCAAAATTGTGGAGCAAGGGGGCAACAACACATTCAAGTTGGAAAATTTACAGGGAGACTTGCTTGACGCCCCTGTAAATGGTCAGTTCCTCAAACCCTACTTCCAGTTCTGATCTAGGCCGAGAGAGCCTAATGTATTATACTGTACATTAGTTATCTGCTTTTATCTTTGATTTAATGATATTTGTCGTGAAGAATCATGAAGAGAAAAAGAAAGAGTGTAGAAGAGTGGTGTCTACATGTAGGGTTAACAAGTGGTCTACAAGGTTCTCAACACGCCCAAGGATGAACGTACCGCCCCTAGGTGGAGCCAATATTAATTATATAGTTCACCCTTAACATTTTAATGTAAGTCAGATGGAGCAAAGCACCCAATAACATTACTCATGGTAAATGTTTGAAGCTGGCTAAGTAGAAATAGCGCTAAGCTAAGTCACGTGCCTAATGGGTAAGTGCATTTCTATAATGGAGAAAAAATACATAAGGATTTTGAACATTAGCCGAGAAAATATATAAAAGGTATAAAGGGGAAGAATATAAAATGGGGCCCACATTCATTTTATGCACACTGGCAAGGGATTCCGCAAGTGCAATTCCGGGGGGGTCACGAAGTGGAGGAGCAAGGCGGAACCTTACCCCCTCGAAAACTTGATGACATGTCAAGAGGGTCGACACGAGACGAGGGTTATACGGGGAATAGAACACGGGCCTTAAAGTTGTCACACTATGCACTTCCAGTTCCACCAGGGCTATGGTCTGAGGCAGAGCTGTCTCCATGATGAAAAGGTAAGGTAAAGTTCCTAGGATATCTGGTACTGAGGCCCGTACCAGTATTTAACCCGACACGCAGTGTTTACCTACCCGAATTCTAACACCCAGTTCCTACACGCCGCGTGTCTCACTGTCAGTGTCCTTACGATTCTCACCCCACTTGCTTCACCATTCCGCATTTTCCCAAGATCCCTCAGTTCTATATAACGGTCCCCTGTCTTTTACTGCAAGAAAATATTCAGGTTTTCGACTACGGTATAAAAAAAAGTGGGAGCCTAGTACAAGGTCCACCTAGTCACTCTCAGTACCCCCGCGTCGCTTTCCTGACAAAATTTCCTACTGCGCAGGTATTCCATCCCTCATATTCGCTTTGGTTTCCTTTTGTTTTTAAAATTTTCATATTAGTCATGGGTAAGGTCACCACTAAGAAGTCAGAGCCAGAGACTCCTCAAGTCTGTGAAACCAGAAATCCTCCAGGGTTTGAACCCTTCTTAGACCTACAAGCCAACATCTGTGACCCACAGTATCCATTTCCCATTAGCAGTATCAAACCTGAAATTTTTAGGAGACATGTCGAAAACAGGGATAGGTATCGGGTGGTTCTATCGGGTCTATATCATCAAATTACCCCTCCAGTTTATCCAGTGGTTGAATTTATCTGTTGGCTCAGGGACGCCTAAGACGAACGTCGGGGCATGTTCCTCTTAGCTCAAGGGAATAGGATATTCACTCTTTCCCCCGATATTATCACAAAAGCCCTTCGTTTTCCCACCAGTGCAAACTACATCAGTTTTAGTGAAATTACTCTAACCCCTCAGTTTGCAAAATTGCCATGGAAAGAGTAAGGCGATTTCATCACCTCCATAACCGACGATTAGACCATAGCCCTTCCTTCCACAAAGTCTTTCCCCTTGAGTCTGTTCAAAGAATAATTACAACCCATCCTTGCTCTCATCGCAGGTTTATTAGGTGTGGATGGTTTGGGGCAAAACTCCAAGGGATGTGTTGCTTTCCTATGGCTAATGTCTCAAACCGGGGTTGTTCTGGACATTCTTGGTTTCCTGGCCTCCACCATTCAAACCTAGTTCCAGGAACTCTTAGACACTGGTTGCTTCCACTGCTGCTCTATGGTTTTTTACCTCTTCCTCTTTCAGCATGCTGATAAGTTTGAGGGTTTGGGTTTAGATAAGGTGTACAAGATAAATTCTCAGCCCAGACCAATTTTTGACTGGAGCCTTGCAACACATAAGTTAACAAATGGGATGGGCTATTCAAAGTTTCTAAATGAGTTCATGCCAATTGCCTACACTATCTTCTAGGACTCTCCTTCACCTAGGGTTTTTCCTGAGATGAAGAGATGGTTACAGTATAGTGAAGCCCAAAGTATCGAGGATTGGTACATATTTGATAACTACACCAAAATCTGTGTTTATGGAGCCGAAGTTCCCCCCTACCAGTTGCTCGTGTTCCCTGCCCAGTAGATTTATGCTTTGGAATGCATTCGGCAGACCTTGAAATCAGACCAAATCCACTTCCTCCCTGTAAAAAAGGGGTTTATCCTTAAACTTCCCATTACCATTGGCCCTTTTGTCATCAATTCAAGGCACGCCCTCCCTATCATTGAAAAGCTGCTTCAAGACATGGATTTGAGACAAGGGAAATTTTGGCCCTATGATCTGAGGGGCATCATCTCTAACAGAAGGAGAAGGAACAAATCAACCCCATATGTGCATGAAATGAGACCTTTCATAGAATGGCGGGCCAATCTTGAAAACTAGCCTTTGCTTTCGCAAATAGAGACCGATTCATCTGCGACAGGGGGAAAAGGCAGATACAGCTTCAACAAGAGAAGCTGGTAAAGATCACGAAGCAGAAGAGGTGCGTACGTCAGGAGCATGCTCTCCCCCCCCTAAAAGGCAGAAAATAATGACCAGTGAAGTAGAATTTATTTGGGAAGAACAGTTGCTCGAACAGGAAATACCATATGGGAGACCCGACAAGAGCAAGATAGGAATCAAGGTGTTACGGGATATTGCTACATCTTCTGATTTCTCAGAGGTCTCACAAGCTATCACAGCCAGAAGTTCCTAGGTTGCAAAAGAAAGGAGTTTGAAAGCTATAGAAATCAGAGATAAGTACCGAGCTAAGCTGGAAGGATTTGTTGAGAAATACCACACTAAAATTTCAGCCTTAATGAACCTGGACACTGAACATTTAGTAATGTCCATGGCCGAGGCCATTCTAGACCTAGATGCCGGTACTACCAACTACAGAGCATTAGAGTTTGCAGTCGACATGTCAAAAGTGTCGGAAATTCATAAATGCAACATATTTCAGGTTTTCGGTGATATGCTAAAGGATGAAGTGATGCGGCTTTCGATCACTTTGAAGAAGTTGCAGAACAAGCATGCCCAAGTGAAGGAGAATTTCAGAAAGGAAAAGGTAAATTCCCACACCCTCACGAATGAAATACGTGCTCTCTAGGATGTGATTAAAGGAAAAGAGACAGGTGAAGCCAACCCACAGCATCACCTCATCAAGCAATTGCAGAAGGAATTTGCAGCCTTGAAAGGTAAAATTAATATACTGGCCTCTCATCATGTACAAACAGTCGAGTTAGCCTGGGCTGAAAAAGACTGAGTAGACTTGGCAGATTCTCTTGCAAAAGAGAAAGAGGAAAAAGAAAATATCGTAGAAGATATCGTTGTTCTTCAAGGCAGACTAAATGCAGTACAGACAACTTGGGATACACATATGTGTGCACTACCACCAGTCCCACCAGAGACTAGTTCGTTTTCTGAACAGCTGACTACAGCACTGGCCACAAATGAAGCATTGGAGAAACAGGTCTCTATAGTGAGACAAAGAATCAGTGAGCTGGAAGCTCTTTTGGCTGAGAACTCCAAGAGAATCGATGCCATGCGGAAGGAAATTGAGCAAGGGAAGAAGGAGAAAGCAGAGTAGGAGAGAACCATAAACGAACTCAATAATCGCTTGAAAGGTAATATCACCCTCATGGAAGCCAGACGATTAATTTGGGCAGAAATCATTATGGAGGTGAAAGGGAATTGAGCATTTTTAAACGTCATTGAGGAGGTAAAGTCGTCCATGCTTTATCTCAGAAGAAAGCTTCATGAGGGGAATACTGATGCATCTACTAGAGTTCAGAACGAAAAGTGTTATATCTCTTTTTTGAAAGGGCTGAGACCTGAAGACGTGGCGAAACACGGTATAACGAGTAGGTTCAAGGAAGCCACAAAATGTCAAAAAATAATTGAGAAGGATTATGCTCGTAGTATAGCTTCAAGTACCTTGGAGAATGTGGTGGTCAATTTAGAGTGGTTTGAAATGATCTGGGCTGAGATCACAACTGTCGGGCTTCCATCATGCAGGGGTCCCACCCCCACCGTATTACAGTCGTTACCAGCATATGAGGCATGTCTCAGGGAGGAGATGAACCGAACCGATGTACTTTCAGAAAAATCCACTTTGCTGAAACCCGAGACTATAGTTTCAGCTCTCCGCAAGGAATTTTCCCTCTTGCACCTGGTGAAGCACAAAATTCCTGTTGATGCAAATTTTGATGATCTCAATGAAGCTTATATCAGAGTGGAAGGTTTCGCGTCAATGCCCGAACCTGCAGTAGACAGTCATCAAAGGTGCAACAAATATGCCAGCCTGTTAGCCAGCTCATCAGCAAATGTCCTGCCACCTGTGTCAGCAACCGCATCAACTCCGTCACACCAGTGAACATGGTTAACTCATGATTCGGCCCTAGTGGCCTTTACTTTTATTTTACTTTGTTACTTTCAAATTTCGAGTGGAATTCACATTTCACTCCTGCATTTTACTTCTTATTAAAGACAGTTTTAAATATATTTTTTTGAAACGGCCGTGAGCCTAACTGTAAATGATGAGAAGCCCCATCCCTCATCATGAATTTTGATTACTTTTGATTAAGACTTCAAACTGATTACTAGCATGCGAGGAAGATACTTTTCCAAAAAATATCTTCCCGCTCATGTTTATGAAGGTTATATATAAGCAGCAACCCAATAGGACAAAGGGTTCCAGATTTTCAGAAGAATACACTATGAAAGAATTATGTATGCATCTTGTTGAAATTTTGATATAAATGCGAAGAGCCCATTGGGTCTCAGTGATGGGGAGTTTCATCTTTAATGAGGATTCTGGTCTTTATGCTTTACACTTTGTAACTCTCCCTTATGTGTTATAGCTTAATTGTTCATTTCGTTTACATCCATTTCTCTTGTATCATTTTTTGGAATGTGAGTAGCTCACTAGTCTTTGTATGAATTTATAATAGTTGATACTTATGCTAAAACCTATCTAGCACTTTAAATATGGCTCAGGCATGATATGTTGTTTCATTTTTCACTTCAACTGTACTTTTTCTATATTAGCTATTATGGAACGTTATCTTTAAAAGCTATTGTCATGTGTGGATTATTATTATCATAAGCCCATTACATGTTGATATTTGTTTCTGGATTTCATCTCGTTGACAGCTAGTATTCTCTCTATATGTCATACTCATTAAATACCCTCTGATTATTCATCTCTGTGAAGTATTTTAGAATCCAGCCTTCTTTACAGCAAGCTTCATTTGAATTGTCTGATACGTTTCTATTAGGAATTCGCACTTTGCCTCTGCAGTATTGCTTTCTTTGTGTTGATGTTTTGAGTATTCTGGTTCCATCCAAATTAAAATTTCATGTTTACATGAGATATCATGAGAGCCTTTTTCTGATAACTTTCCATGTTATATCATATGCTCCTCGCTATATAAGATGTCCTAGGCACTGGTCTTTCACAACTCAAGGATGTCTATAGGAATGGCAACATATTGTTTCATGATTTCTTGGTTCATTATACAATAGAGATAGAGGGGTTTTGAGAAAAAATCTTTCCCCAGGAGAAATTTATGTGTCGTGGATTGATTTTTTTCTTTCTTTACTTGGTGTGATTGTGCGATCGTGTTTCATTTTCACAGAATTAATTGTAGAAGGATTCAGTATCTTTCTCTAGTATATTTTATGATAAGATTGAATCCATGCATGTATACATATTGTTTGTATAATTTCTACATGGTATCAGAGCACGGGAAATCACTATAGTGGAGAATAAATTGAGTTTGTGACTGAATAACATTCGAATTTGCAAAAGTATTCTTGGTGCGACAAGATGATCGGGATGGCTTTCAATGGATTAAGATTAGAATATGAACTCTAGGGCAGTTATAATTATATTACATGTAAATAAAAAATGCAGGAAATTATAGAGGACAATGGGTTGAAATAATTCATTAATAATGATACTCCCAAGCCCACAGCAGCAGACGCCACTCTTCTTGATGCTTGGAAAAAGAAGGTAGCAAGGGCGAGAAGGATCTTATTAGAGGGAGTTTGAGATCACATTATCTTGAATCTCCATGGCAAGGTGACTCCATATGCAATGTGGAAGGCCTTGAAAAGTTTGTTTTAGACCAACAACGACCAAAGGAAGTTGGCGCCGAAGGATAAGCTCAGGAAAATCAAGAAGGAGGAGGGTGAGACGGTATCAACATACTTGGGGAAGTTCACTCAATGTTGATATGAGCTTGGAAGTGTTGGTGTGACCATAGTAGATGATGACTTGGTGAGCCTAGCACTTCTAGGCCTTCCCAAGAGTTGGCATAGTTATCAGGACTCTATCAATGGGAGGGAGAAGTTACCAGATTGGGAGTGACTTTGGTCAGATTTGGTACAAAAAGCATTCAGACAGAATACAAGGTATGGATCCTCATCCAAGACTAATGATGAGGAATATTGTGCCTTGTCCAGTAAGGAAAAGAAGGCTAGGGGAAAAAAATACCAAGGCGAAGAGGGAAAGAAAGACTTTTCCAAGGTTGAATGCTTTCACTCTCACGAGCATGGGCACTATGCTACAAACTGTCCACAGAAGAAAACCAAGAAGGAGCCTGCAGTTGCAGCAGATGAAGCATTGGCTTCACAGTTCAAGCTAGACTTTACACTCATTGCATGCATGGAAAGCACTGTAATGGGTTGCATGTGGTATTTGTACAGCGGTACCTCATTCCATATTATGGGGAATATAGATCGCTTGAGTGAGTTGGAGGAGAAGGACCTCCAATAGAGCATAGAGTTTGGAGATGACAACAGGTATAGTGCTACCAACATAGGTACAATTACCTTTCAGAGGGAGAATGGCTCCCATCTCAAACTAGCAAATATTTTGTATGTTCAAGGTCTAAATAATAATCTTTCTCTATAGTAGTATTGGAAGACCGTAGTTATGAGGTGATGTTTAGAAAAGGAAAGGTGTTCCTTAAGCACATAGCTACGGGACAGGTGAAGCAGATCAGTGTAATATTAAAGAACATGTATGCTCTCAAGGTTGAGGATGCATGAAAATCAATGGTTAATGACTTGGTGGTTAAGAGGGAGCAATTATCTCTCAACATGGAGCCTCAACAGACGTCTCAGAAGTTTGTGGAGCAGCCATAATTGGAGAAGGAGAGAGGATATTGAGTGGAAGAGTCCACTCAAGCAGAGACCTCCAGGAGGGGGAAATTTCAAGTGAGAAGGGAAAAGGGAGTACATGAAACTATACCTGCAGGTGTGAGGTGGGGCGATGTGCAAAATTAATCCCAAGAAGAAATTTTGGCAGGATTCATTGAGATGGTGTGAATCATGGATCAAACCTAGCTACGAGGAGCCCATAGTACAACAGTAGCAAGAAGGATTGGTTAGATTGATGCATCCAGATGTCAGGAAGACACAAATCGAAGTGACAGGTGTCGAATATTGCAGCACAAATCAGAGTTGGCAGTAGTGCAGAGTTCATGGACGCAGATGTCAACAATGCAGCAAGTCCAGTAGACATGTACAATAGCTATAAACAGTCAGAAGACTCTGATGAAATATGCATTATACTAATTTATTTTATTGGAGGCTATTCAATTTTAAAAGTGTTGCATGCAATTTTTTCATGTGAGAACAACACTAGAGAAGTGTTACATGCAAGAGTTTCATGTGTGCATGAAATAACATTCCAAAGGTACCGGATCGACACAAATTGATTCCTTTCTTTTTGACAGGGAGTGTTGAAATTTGCAACAAGAAAGAGTGAAATTGGCATCCATAAACAACATGACAGCACACACACTAGGGTGGGACCACAGGTCACACAATGATGGGTCCTAATTAGTGTGTAAGCCAATTTATTTAATAAACTGGAAATGTGTCTAATTTAATTTTCCCTTAATTAAATTGGACAATAAATTTTAATCTTATTTCATAAACACTTGTAATAGCTAAATAAGTGTGATAGACTCAGTTATCTCATGAATTTCGAGTTGAGGGTGGTTTGTGAGGCATGTAGAGTGATTCTATTAGTTATTGAGTCAAATTTGCAATTAGTGCATTAGTTTAATGAATGAGAAATCAGTTAACTTGATTAAGTGATTTAAAATTAGTTTAGCTAGTTGTAACTGATTGTTGCACTAGTGAGAGGTCAAGTGAATTAAATCAAATTTAATTCACATGCATTGATCTGTCAAGTGAATGATGATTTACTATTAATAGTTGCATGCATGTCAGTTCTGATGAAGACCCAGTTGAGACAGAGGTTAAAGGGAAGTTATCTATCAGTTGTATTTATAGAAAAATTCCCAGGCGCAATTATATACACAATAGGTTTCCCATAATACTTTCACAGTCAAGGAAGGCTGAAATTCCTAAATAATAGGGATTGAATTCCACAAGGATTCCATGAGCAAGGTAGGGTGAAGACGGGATGATAATTGGCTAATTGTTTGACCAATTTTGTCTAGATTAGTGTGAGACAGTCAAGAGAGTGCAGCAAATTCTAGTGAACAAGAATGCATTGTATTTTTTCATGATTCCTTTCTTCACTATACAATAGAGATAGAGGGGTTTTGAGTAGCAAGCTTTCCCCAGGAAAAATATTTGTGTTGTGGAATTATTTTCTTCTTTCTTTACTTGGTGTAATTGTGTGATCATGTTTAATTTCCAAAGAATTAATTGTAGAAGGATTCAGTATCTTGATCTAGTATATTGCATGATCAGATTGAATCCATGCATGTATACATATTGTTTGTACAATTTTTGCATATTTAAATATTAAGGCCTTAGCCTCCACTTAGTTTGGCCCTAAAATGTGGAAAATGTTTGTTGATGACATGTGTGTCATTTGGCCCAATGGTCGAGAAAAATTAGATTTGTTTCTTAACCATATGAACTCTGAATCTGACTATATCAAATTCACGATGGAATTTGAGGTAAATGGGTGCCTTCCTTTCCTTGAAATCCTCCTGTGTATAATTGATGATGATTCCATTTCTCACCAAGTTTTCTGCCAAAAAACTCATATGGAGCAATACCTTCACGTAGATTTTCATCATTATCTGGCGCAAACATTTGGGGTTCTTAGCTCTCTTGATACTTGTGCTCTGATAATTTTGAATGAGAAATAACTTGAGCAAGAGAAATATCATCTTCTTAAATTTTTCAAAAATAATGGTTATATCATATCTCTAGGCATCAAGGATTTTCAAAGAGCTTGTAAAGAGTCTAAGGTCAATATTGCTCACAATGATCATATTCCATTCATCCATGGAACCACTGATAATATTTCTCATATTATTAAAAAGAATAATGTTTCTGCTTCATTCAAACCCCATCATACCATTATAAATTCTCTTAGATCTGCAAAGGATTATGTACAACCAAAAAACATGAAAGGGGTCTACTCAATACCTTGTTCATGTGGGGTTCCCTACATTGGAGAAATTGGTCGCTCCATTAACCAAAAAATCCAATAACATGTAGCAGACATCAGGCACAATCATTCATGTTCCTTAGCTCTTGCTGATCAGAGAAATCCAAGCACCATGTGTGCATTGAGTATTCTAAAGTCATTGCGAGGGTTGATCATTTCCACCGTAGGAAGATTAGAGAGGCTATAGATATTAAAAAGCATGCAATCACCCTCAATAGGGATGATGGCTGGAAATTGAGTAGAAGTTGGATTCTAACCCTCTCTTTCTGATTTCCCTTTGTTTCCCTTTTCATAATTGTTTTTATTAGATTTTTTCCTTTTTTATTATTATTATACATTAAACATATACATAAATTCCAATTCCATTAAGCCATATTGTAATATATATTACTGTATTAATTTTCAATTATTTTAATCTAATCTTATAATATCATAATTTTCTTAAAATATAGTTTAATCTCTTAAAAATATTATATTTTAGATGTATATTATTAAGATAAAATAACAACAAATTGAATATCTCGTTTGTAACTAAGATTTGACTTTAACTATCTTATTAACTAATCCCTAACGGCTAACTCTAGACTGTGATGCATCCTTTCTATTTATTATCTAAGATTGATAGAATTTTTTACTGTTGTCCTAAATATGAACCACATTAGTTGGTTCAAAACATCTACCAAATCCTTATGCTATGATTAGTTTGAAAGTAATCTCTTTAACATTATGGATCACAAAAGTATAAGATCTAACAAAATTAGCATTTCGAGAGAGGATTTCCTGGTCATTCTACTTCAATATGGAATGAAATAATATTGATGGCAATAATTCCTCTTTCCTTGAGGGGCCCTGACCTAGGTTCATAGTTTATGGATAAACCAACAAACCCTCCAACTACTGGACCTTTCGGCAATGATCTACTCGCGTATACCAAAGTCTCACCCGAAGCGGTATGGGGGGGTGCTGGAACCAGGTTTCCGCACCCTGAGAGAGAGTTTAATGAAGTGGTCCTCAGCAAAAACCCTAAGTGAACTTATATAGATGCGTGCAATGGTTTATAACTAAAACACATAAAATGCGCAATGATCACAGAATACCACAAAAATATTTTTTTCTCTAGCACAGACAACAGATCAGAACCAGATCTACATCTTAACCAAGGTAAGCACTTAATAGGTCTATTAATCATTAATAATCATGCATAAACATATCAAATGGATTCTCATATTCATCAATAAATAAACAGAAAATGTGATCTCATCAGAGAATAATAGTAAATATAAACTCATAACACAGAGAGCTTCGCCGAAACTGTTCTTTCTATTAGCTTTCAAATATGTCAATAGATAAACTGCCTTTCCAAAACACTTAAAAATCCCTTACAAACCCTTCTGTGCACATAGCTAGTAGAGTCCGCACATAGCCAAGACAAGGTCTCTGCACACACGGTCAACAAGAGCCTTTCACCCAACCCAAAAACCATTACAAACACAATTACTATCAGAGCATCAATATCTCATATACTTCATATCTTACTTAGAACTACTTAACTTAGACAAAATCTATCTATTTATAATAAAAATAGCATGCAGATAATATGGTGTCAAAACATGGCTTGAGGCCCAAAGTTTACATTTAAGCCTAATTACATCCAAAATTGGGGAAAAATACCATTTGACTTCATTTTTGCTTTGTGCACATAGAAACATACAAAAAAGTCTCTTTGTAACTTGTGCCTCAGGGGACCTCGCTCCAATAGGCCCCCAACACAAACATGTGACTCGTCCCAAGTCACTGAGGCATTGTCTCCTTGGCTTTAGCCTTGAGTGTCTTGACAAAAGTCTAAAGAGGGAACACTAACTCAAGGATCTGCATTGCTGAACCCTACGCTGTCTGAACCATATTGTCTATAGTAGGCCCTTGAACGGCCATCTCCATGTTGCACTGAATCTACTAAATAATATTTAGATCGTTGTCTAGCGTCTAGGATAGTTGCAATGCTTCCTCAACCCATGGGTTGCATGGGTTATTTTAGCACCTATTCCTTTTGGTGCAAATCCTCAATCTATGATTGGATTATGTGGCCTTCTTGTAGACGAGAGAGACTCTTTGTAAGGACTACGGTAGGTGCTACAGTCAGAATCTCTTCAAACTGATGATCCCTTTTATTGAGTGAGCCATGCAGTTATTGCACAATTGGATCATTCTAGACAGAGGTCGAAATGTCCATGGCGTTGTTCAAGGACTTGTCACACTAGGTGACCATAGCAGTGATGCTTTCATGTGCCTTCTTGACTGCTGCTGCTCTCTTCGCGCGAACCTTTGGCGATGTCTCTAGCTATAGTTTGGTTTGGAGGTCTATGATTTGTTGTTCTTACTCCATCTAAATTTTTTTAACCTCCTCGGATGTTTCTTTGAATACAACAGCCAATCCCTCTAACTTATTATTAGGTGCAAATTTTTCCAAGACAACTGGGATGTCTCGGCACACCTGATTGATCTTTGCCTCTAGCGCAACACATTGGGCCTCTGATTCTCTGCATGTTTCTTTGGCTTGTTGCTATTTCTGATGCACTTGTGCAGCCTACTTCTACGTATCTCTAGTCTTGGTTTGTGTGGTTGTTTCTTGGAATTAGAGCTCATCTACAATCACTGAATGTAGCAAATGGAGTTTACCTGTAGGAAACACTAAAAGGTTAACATGAATATCACCTGTACACATAAATTGAACATGTTGGTTATCATCCATCTAGATTGATAGTAGGGGGATGTGAAAAAATAGTAAATCCCATGATGTTGGCAAGGCAACATCCAATGGTTGCGCATTGGTAACCTATGCACTAGTCCGGCTCACCTACACCACACTCTCCTGGATCTGGCTCACCTGCACTTTTAATTATTGCAACCCCACTTGGACAATATCTAATGCAGATTTATATTGGACCTCCATGTCCATCCATTGATCTTCTTTTGTGAATTTGATGATGTTGACAATCTCATTGATATAGTCCTTTGTAAGGTTCTAGACCTCCTATCCTACTTTCTTAGAGCCCTTCTACTTTTTGCATGATCCACCCATGGCCTAGGCACTACACTTTGTGCCTTTTAAGGTTGCTACTTCTCCATTTTCCTTAGGTGCAAATCCATTTTTCTCTAGCACTATCGTTGTATAAACGGTCTCTCTAATTGTAGTCATGTTTGGTTCCTCCTCAGCATGTTTCTCTGTGATCATTTCTAGCATTGTTTCTGCAGGCTTTTCAGTAGCCTTCTCCATGGATTTGCTCGTCGAAGTGTGCAATTGTGTTGGTTGAGACAACCAGGTCGGCGACCATTCTATTGTAACTCTAATAAGGTAATATTTAGTTACCAAATAAGGCAGCAAATACACATGCCCTCTACAGTGCCCTTCACGCAGATGTGTAGGTTGTAAAACGTAGCCTTAAATTCGACTACCATATTGTATCAATCATAAAGAGTAGGGTACAATCGCAGCTTTGACTGCACTGTTTGGTATAGTGTCGCCTTTATAAGACCCAAAATATCTTGTTTTCTTTAGCACACACTCGGTCAGATGATTTACATAAATTTTCGTAGCACATAGCTTCGCACATATTCTCTTCAAGCTCAGGTAATTATGTCTCTTTGGGGGTTATCCATACAATAAGTGCAATGAGTAACAAGAGCCAAGCATATTGGAAGTGCTTTCCCTTCTCCTAGACCTCGCGCACATTTTCAAGAAATTCCTTACACAGGTAGCTGTACCAGTTTTATATAATTCCTTTCTCACATCTTCCAGCCAACGCAATCACATGTGCAGGCACTTCCTTGGGCATACACTCGTGCATCATCTTGCAAGCCAAGATGAGCGTGCAAAAACAGACAACAGGGTCATTAATCTCCTCCACCACGAGGCCTCAGAATTTTCAAGTGACATCATATTTTTTCTTTATCTAATCCGTCAGTGCTTTCTCGTGTGCTTTGCCTCCAAAGTCTACCATAGGGTCAGCCTCATTATTCGGTAGATCTGTGATTTAGTGAATTAACTCTGCATCAATCGGGATCCGCTCTCCCAACCAGAGTGCATCTTCATGGACCAATGCCAGCAACTACCTGACACATATATCATTAATGGGATTGCACCCAAAATGAGGGATCTACAATAGATTGAGCATGCCTGCCTTTTGTAGACCTAACATTCCCCTCTTTGGCTCGAGGCACAACACGCCTCCTTCATAAGTAATCTGATCTAAATAGATATTTGTGCGAGCTCAAGGAAATTTTCAACATTTTCGATGTCCCAATAATCAAACCACAACTAAGGGATTTTTGCAAGCATGTCCCCCTCCATTGATACATTATCCGGGATCACAGGCACTTGGATACTTGCGCGCACCTTATCCAAATCCTTTGTTGCTTTGACAATAGGTTTTCACGGCACAATATAACTTAGTTGCCGTGAGAATGGGGCTACTTCAAAAAATTCATCATCATCTTATGCATTAGTCTCTGGAATTTTGGCCATAGTCCTCTTCATTTTCTCTCCTGCTGAATGGCATGGTTTTGGGGTTTTTTCTCTAGGAGACATATGCACTCCATAGGTTTGACCCTTCTTTGCTTTTGATGGCACAGGGGTTTCTACAATGGGTACTTCTAGTGCAGAAGGGTTATTGTCTGGTCTTGTGGCTGTCATCTTGTTTTGAATTTTGTATCCTAGACTAGCTTATCACAGTACATCCTCAAACACGGGATCCAAACCTGACATAGACGTAGCAAATGCAATGGAAAACAGAAATCGGAAAGCATAAAATTCACTTAGAACACAAAGGGAACTATGGTGACCCCATATATCATATTTATACTTGTGGCACATCTACAACAACTCCTTGTGCATTAATGGGGTTCCATTACTGACAAAACAGTCCAAAATATGGAAAAATCCCTTTATTAAATGCATCTTGGACACTCCTAAAAAAGGTAATAAGTTTTTCTTATCCATTTTTTCTGTTCCAATGGATATTTTTTGACACCTATATGCACCAGTCAATCTCCTGGCACAGCTTACTACACATATAATCCAGAGCTAAGGATAACCATCTACAAACCATACCCCCCAACATAGGCTTGTTGACCAGGTAATTCAAATCATATCGAGTAGTGTTTACCATATCCTTTAATAAATACATTCTTCTCTAACATCCGTCATCCCAATGGAATGCCGCACCACCTTCGAGTAATCTGGTCATGGACGCAGTGATCAATTCATACTATTGAATTCACTTTTTGTAATATCCCACAAGGATCGACATGGAGCACATTTGTCTCATATTCGAGGGGATCGAGGTTCCTGTGAGTGTGCACAGTCCCCTAACTTCCACAAGTGCTAATTTTCTGCAATCGACACTCTCCCCTATCATCACATTAATTATTTATGGGATCGAAACCTGACCAACTGTACCACTGACACTAAAGGTAAGAATAAAACTGGCTACCAGCACAAACCACTCCCTAGTGCCTTAGTGCATTTCTGTTTCCAAGTACCATTCAGTAGGCACCTTTCCCAATGTGTGAAGAAACATATGGACCCATTCAGGCCTTAGTTCTACACCCCATACCTAATTCCACTTGGCTAGGTGTGTAATATTCCTAAATTAGCATGCAGCTAATTGGAATATTCATTTTTGTTTTTGTCTTTTAGATAGATGAATAAGTGGGTAGGGAGACCCATAAATATGTTTAGCGGGAATAAAATCCCTCTTAATGTGAAAAGGGGTCATTATGATAGCTGGATAAAGCACCTCCATGTGTGAACAGAGGGAAAATCATGTGGACAAGGTCAATGTTGACCAAATCAGCAACACTGGTATAGAGAGAGTGGATCATCAATGTGAAACAACACAAAGTTAATGGGAGATAGTCTCCATGTGAGTAGTGCCTTTAATGAGTGGGACCCAAGATGATAAGACTCACAAAGAATATAAGGAAGGGCAAGGTAGCCATAGAGGGCATGATAGATGATTATTGTCTTTTATCTTTTTAGATCTAGAAATTGTCAGGTGACATTTCTATGCATGCCTTTGTTGTTTAGCAGGATCTGTTGTACTGTTTAGTATAAGGGTGTTCCCGAGCGGGAATCCCACACTCATCCTTGGGGGACTTCGAGTGCATACTCAGGAGAGATTATTGAGTTGTATAGTCCACATCCAGGCATCAGGGCAAGCTTTAGTTTTCAGCTACAATGCAATTTCTTTTCAGAGTTGTGTTGTGTTGCAGGGGGTTGCAATGGAGGATTGTTGGGGTCACTTTCTGAGCTATTTTTTTAGTGGAGGGAGCATTCTTCCCATTGAGATATCAGAAAGGAAGGTCCTTGAGCTTTATTTCATATCTTGGCACCAGGCCAACCTATTTCCACCATCTACAAGTGTAGATTCTCTCTTTAACTGCGTTATTCTAGTGAGCATTTGTAGTGGAGGTTTCCGTGCTTGATTTGGAGGGTGAGATCTTCAAGGCAGGGATCAACCTTTCATCTGGAGGATCCATTGGAGGAGATATATTCATTTGTATATCAGTTTCAGCCACCTCCATTCATTTATTCAGTTGCAGTTACTAATCAGCCCTAGGGCTGCATTCAGGCATTTTTTACTTTGGGGTATTTCCGAAAACCCTTCCTCGGTTGTCTAGGAAAAGTGTTTGGGGTTCTAGATCTTCACTTCCGAAATTATTTGAGCTATATAACAACATATCTAAATTTTTACATCATTTATGTAGCATTTTATGCCCTAAAAATATGTTTTCATGGCTCATGGCACTTTTATAGCAGTATTTCTCATGTATTAGCATATTTTCCTATTGGCGGCTTATTTTGTATTGCTTGAGAGACTTGATCCTCAAGATCTTGTGCCTATTATTTTTTGATATGTTTAATAATATGGTTGTACATTTGTCTTATGTAATGGTGTATTGATGTATTCACTGTTATTTTCCATGTTTATGTGCTATATTTTTGCTTTCCCCATTTGGGAATATTACAGTGGTATCAGAGCATAATCTTGGCTCAGCCTATGGATCTCACCCATTATGCTATTAGGAGAATAAGAAGAAGGAGAAAGAAATCAGAATGATGGAAGGAATTAGTTTTATCTCATCTCTTTTCATATCTACGAAGGACCTCACCAAGGAGGTCAAGCAAAAAAGAATGGAGAAAGGCTATGAAACCACAAAAGGGTTTCAAGATGAGGAAGGTCCATGTACTTCCTATCAACATAAGAAAGAACTGATATTGCATAGAGGTCCAAAGAAATATACTATGCCCTTTTCTTTTGAAGAAGAAGATAAAAGGCATGGATATTGAGGAAACTTAGATCATGAGGTTCTAAGTGATTATCTTGCAGAGTACAAGTCTTACTCAAGAGCTTTCAAGGAGAATCTAACTATCCCATAGTTCATTCATCTCAAAGAATAAAGGAGACCTTGCAGCAATGGAAGGAGAAAACACAATAGATTTATATTTTGTACATTTGATGGGTCATCCACATGCACAGCAAGGGCTTGGAAAAATGAAGTTGGATGCATTATTCCTACTACATCCAGTAGTAGAAAGAGAAGATGTTGAGATTGTAGCACAGCACCTTGTGGGTGAAGCAAACATTTGGTGGCTCAACCATTTGAGTCATGCCAGAGTGACTGCTTATGCAGACTTTACTCAAAGGTTGATAAAAAAATTTGATATGAAGAAACCAGAAAATCCAAGGGAAGATGTCCATATTATTATTCCGGAGGAGAAGCCACCTTCACCACCACTTGCTGCAGGAATACTAGCATCAGGAGAAGGAACACTTGCACCTTTGAAAATTGTTCTTGATCTCTTGAAATTTAGAGTCCCATGCATTACTCAGGAGATGCATGAGGAGGAGGAGACTTATACTGCCACTGGTGCAGCCATAGAGGAGCAGCCATCATCATCAATAGTTGGGGAATTCATCACACTGGTGGGAGGAACCCTTGTTGCAGTACAAAATGTTCCCAATCAAGACCAAGGTATGCAAATTTTTATACTTTCTGTTATTTCAACACATCGTATGGAAGGTTGTGGGGATATTCCATTGCATGACCTAGGGTCAAGATACACTGCTGATTTGGAGCAGTAAACTATCACTGCGTAGAAGACCCTTGATAGGATCAAGGAGGAGATATACATTCATCCTAGTATGTCATTGAAGAGATGCACACAACTCTTGGGGTTGGAGTGTATATTTTTGGAGAATAGGATGAGTATTTTCCTAAACAATCCAATGCAGAACTATATGTTCAGCATTGTGCATGAGCATGAGACGGCAGATGCACCATCATGGGGATCAGCGGTGCTGTTATTGAAAAACAATGATGAGTTGGGGGCCCAACCATTATTTTAGAATTCCAATGACCATTCTACACTTGTAGGAGAGGACAAGTAGATGTTTAATAAGAGACATATTATATCCCATTATTATGATGGACCTTTCTTGATGAGAACTTCACTGCTCAATAAGAAGATTTTTCCTTCAGCATATTTGGATCCATATGGGGTCAATTTGGTCATTGTTGAGTGGTCTTCATATGGATATCTCTAGGAGGCTACACTTCAACATCCCATGAAGTGTAGAGCTATTGATTTGATTTGGAAGGATGGTATTCTTCATTTTAGGGATACAAATTTTGAGCTTGGAAGGAGACACCCACACTTGGATGGATGGGTGAGGATGGGGAGCAAGAGGTTGGTGAGCCACTTGGAGATCTATGAAACAGGGTAGCAGTCGGCATGGCTATGTTGGCTACTCTTGAAATAGTTTGGCCATCAGGTGACATATCCTATTTCTAGAGGTATGTTATGGTTTTAGGCATTGCATGGCACCCATATGATATGGCAGAATAATATTTGGTTGTATGGGGCATTCTAAAAGTCAATCATCATGATGTTACTACATGACTTGTATGATGAGGAGATGAGGAGGCAAGAAGATTTTTTTTTGCTTTAGATACTCTCGGGAGAGTATGGGTTGATTCTCTCCCATACTTTGCATGATGTTGCAGGAGTAGATGGTGGCACAATCATGGTGCAAAGGGGCTACTCCTTAGCTTTGGAGGATCAAGAGGTACTTCCACTTTGGAAGGAGTATCCCATATGTAGCAACACTATGGTATGTGACTTTGGCATTGGGTATGTCAAAGAGAGGAGTTATGAGATGACAGGAGCCTTATTACCAAGGGCAACAGTGTTGTCACTTGGGAGCTTGGGTTTTTTTATGAAGTGTCCCTAGGATCATTTCACATATGATGCACTTGATGGACAAGTAGGATATGAGAGTGAGGGAGTAGTGGATGGAGACATATATTACCATGATATGATCTTCTTTACTTCGATCTCCAAAGATAAGAAGAAGGCTTTGCATGTAGCACATGTTTCATTCCTTTCCATTCACCAAGGTCTCATAGCGACATATCAAACCACTATGGAGAAATCATCCATGGATCTCATTATCAACATACTCTCAGTACATGGTAAGAGTTGTTTTTTTTTCACGTTTTGATCATATAACATAGTATTTGCATTCTCTTTCCATTTATATGTAGTGCATTACTCCACAAGAGGGCAAGATTCTATTTGGGCTTCATGGTATTTATAAGACCAACATCTATGATGGAGATAGCCATTTATTTTATGGCTTTGGGAAATTTTTGTACTACTCTTTGTATGCTTACTTGATACACCATGTCATTTACTATTTTTTAGTATATGAGATGACATGCACAACTATAAAATGGTTAGGAGACAACTTGCCATATTATGTTCTGAAACAACGGTTAGAAAAACTATGCTATAACCACTTGGGAAACTATTGCTACCTTCCAGATCTACATGAAACCTTCAGTATATTTCTCATTTGGATTCCATATTGTGATGATATTGTATTCATTGTATATTGGATGGTTTGGGAAAGCATGATTCATGACACTAGAAAGAGGATCTTTGAGGATTGAATTTTCTTCTTGCCTCTTGAAGGCAACATTATTGCAGCCCAAGATAAGGAGCCACACTACACTTGTAATAAATGGAGAGAGAGATAGCATGGGATATACAAATTTGTCTATCAAGTTAAACTATGTAGCCCACCTACTTACAGGGGCCAGAGGTGGAGGAGTTTTTCCATGAGTTACCATTTTGCAGGGTGACTCATTTTGTGTGGATGATAGCTTGGGGATGGGAGCTTCACATCGAAATGATGGTTCCCAATATATTTCATATTACATGCCTCAATAAGGCCTCTAGAAATCATATAGCTTCCTCCATGGATATCCCACTACTACATGATGAGAGCCATTTGGCTTTGTCACCAAAGGCTAGCTTATACATTTGGGAGGAGAGACTTGGGGACATATTGATGAGAGAGAATATTGTTCATTGCAGGAACTTATCCTATGAGGATGATACAGGAGGAGAGGAGGCTCTTTAGTTCTATCCTTGCAGCTACTTGAGGACAAGCAACATTTGGGAGGGGAGGACTGTAATATTCCTAAATTAGCATGCAGCTAATTGGAATATTCATTTTTTCTTTTGTCTTTTAGATAGATGAATGACTGGGTAGGGAGACCCATAAATATATTTAGCAGGAGTAAAATCCCTCTTAATGTGAAAATGGATCATCATGATAGCTAGATAAAGAACCTCCATGTGTGAACAGGGGAAAAAACATGTGGACAAGGTCAATGTTGACCAAATCAACAACGTTGGTATAGAGAGAGTCGATCATCAATGTGAAACATCGCAAAGTTAATGGGAGATATTCTCCATGTGAGTAATGTCTTTAATGAGTGAGACCCAAGATGAGAAGGCTAAAAAAGCATATAAGGAAGGGCAAGGTAGCCATAGAGGTCATGTTATATGATTATTGTTTTTATCTTTTTAGATCTGGAAATTTTCAGGTGACATTTCTATGCATGCCTTTGCTGTTTAGTAGTGTATCTTGTACGATTTAGTACAAGGGTGCTCCCGAGCAGGAATCCCACACTCATCCTCTGGGGACTTTGATTGCCTACTCAAGACATATTTTTGAGTTGTATAGTCCACATCTAGGCATCAAGCCAAGCTTCAGTCTTCAGCTATAAAGCAGTTTTTGTTCAGAGTTGTGTGTTGCATGTTGTTGCAGTGGAGGATTGTTGGGGTCACTCTCTGAGCTATTTTTTCAGTGGAGGGAGCATTCTTCCCATTGGGAGATCAGAAAGGAAGTTCCTTGAGCTTTATTTCATATCTTGTCACCAGACCAACCTATTTCCATCATCTACAGTGCAGATTCCCTCTTTAACTGCATTATTCTAGTGGGCCTTTGCAATGGAGGTTTCAGTGCTTGATTTGGAGGGCGAGATCTTCAAGGAAGGGATCAGCC
Organism: Pinus albicaulis; assembly: GCA_034641835.2. Classification (NCBI taxonomy): domain Eukaryota; kingdom Viridiplantae; phylum Streptophyta; class Pinopsida; order Pinales; family Pinaceae; genus Pinus; species Pinus albicaulis. Next base: position 1,445,576,087 of record CM076580.1, read on the forward strand.
TTTCATATGGAGGATCCATTGGAGGAGATCTATTAATTTTTTATATCAGTTTCAGCCACCTCCATCCAGTTATTCAGTTGCATCTGCTATTCAGCCCTAGGGCTGCATTCCGACATTTTTCACTTTGGGGTATTTGTCTACTCAACTTAGTGTTCCTAAATTGATGTCATAAATTGTCAACCAAGGCTAGTAAACTGTTGAAGTGAAGTGCACTATATGTGCCTAGGTATCTTCTTCCTTCTTCGTTGTGTTTAGTATTTTTCTAGTGTTTTTGGTTTTGTGTTTTTATGCTAAGAGGAAAAGAACTAAATTGTTGGCAAAGAGAAATTATTGATCACACTAAAATATAACAAAACCTTCTCTAAACTATGTATGGCACTTAAGAACAGAAAATGCTAATCCTCAAATTGTAAAGCTTGACTAGAAAATAACTCATAACATTAAACTCAGTCCAATTCATTTCATCAGAGGTATGTTGGAACAACTTGAGAAAAGGATAAGTTTGATGTAATGAAGTTCTCTATAGTAAACAACAACTTACAATATCACAGAAAAAATATCATACATAGTTAGAAATTTGTTGGAACATTTTGAGAAAAGATTATCTGTAACATAGTAAGGAACCCTATGCTAAAATGACTTATGACACTAAAATTAACCCATTCTGCCACTCAAAATGTTACTATTAAGCCTCATTCAAGGGTTAGAGATCTCTTGAAATAGCTTTGGAAAAAGGTTGTTTGTAAAATTATGAGAAATTGAAAAACAGTCAAGAACCCAAAATGAGATAACTAATTCTTGTCCATATGATAATGATGTGTTAGAAGAGATTAAGAACAAGAGAAGCTTATAAAATAATGAGGGTATTTTAAATATAATTATCAAGACTAGAATGCAATTAAATAATAAAACTTGAAACACAATGAACAGAACTGAACTAAAATGCAATTAACCTCCGAAGTACTACAGCTCTATCTCATTCACGTGTTAGTGATATATTGGAACAGTTCATGAGAACAAGATTGATTTCAATATTCGATGTAAGTAAACGTAAAACATAATGCTTAGAAAACTGCCTAGATTAAGAACGAAACAGAGCTAAAGTTACTTATCTAAAAAATATGCACAAATCCTTTCGGACAGTAGGGGCCCTCTACCATCAGATTGGCACACAAATCCTTAACTCCTCAAAATTGCTTTAGATCATGCATCAAAGTTGTACTTCTTTCATTAAAGGAAAAACGCTCAGAAACAGAGTATCACAGTGTTTGAGAACTAACAACAAAGCATCAACTAACTAACTATCTCTCAGTTCATCGAGTTATTCTTATAAGCAAAATACATAACTGTCATTGAGTAGAAATAGGCATAGGTGTCTTTTTCAATCAAAATCAAATTAGAACTCCTGTTGAGGACTCGTACTTTTCTAAAGACATCTGTAGAGTCCTTGTCCTTGTAGAAGTCTACTTCTTAATTTTGGCTTCCTCCACGTGCATAACCACTTGTAGATTTTTTCTCAGACTTCGTAGAGCGCAAGGAATGATGTAGGAAAGTTTTGGAATTTAAAAATATGTTTTTTTCCTTAAAATGACACCTGTAACCTGTGTGAACATAAATATGGCTGCGGAATATGCGACTAGCTACAGAATGGCTACATTTTGTAGCTAAGTCTAATCAAAAATCACTATGACAACAAAACCACAAAAGTTTAGTAAGTCAGTCATTGCATGCATTCTTAAAGTAATTTTAATCATTCCTATTGATCTTTTAAGCCTATAACTGACAAAGGACAAATGGAATGAAGTGAAATTTGGTGAAAGGAAAGGACATCTTTTGGGCTCAACAGTATTTCCAGAAACCCTTTGTGGGTTGTCTAGGAAAATTGTTTGGGAGTATAGATCTTCACTCACGACATTATTTGAGCTATATAACAGTAGATCTACGTTTTTATATCATTTATGTAGTATTTTATGCCCTAAAACTATTTTTTCATGGCTCATGTCACTTGTATAGCACTATTTCTCATGTATTAGCATATTAGCCTATTGGAGGCTTGTTTTGTATTTCTTGAGAGACTTGATCCTCAAGATCTTGTGCCTATTATTTTATGATATGTTTAATAAAATGGCTGTACATTTGCCTCATGTAATGGTGTATTGATGTATTCACTGCTTTTTTCCATATTTATGTGCTATATTGTTGCTTTCCTCATTTGGGAATATTACAAGATGGCTGCGTGGATCTTCTTTTCCAGAATGTGCATCCTCCATTTTAATTAATGGGCTTTCAACCTACATCCTCATCATGTGCGCACATTCCTCCCAATATCCCATATTCTCCTTATGTGGTAAATCATGTGCCTTATATGTTATACAATGCAAAGTGCGGGTCACATGATTACAACGTAGCACAGACAGCCCATGCAGTTGATTCATCCAATTCTCTAGTTATTCATCAGAGTCTTAAAAGAAAGAAATATCCTTCTCCCATTTAATATTCCCATATTCTATTGGATTAATCGAGTCTTCCTCGTGCGAAGTGAGATTATAAGTTCGAAAAATCTCATCATCGACATGGACTGGTTCAGTATACCATTGGCCTTCTAGAGGGTCCAGAGGAATGATTACCTTAACTCCATTGCTCTCAAATTCCATTCTCCTTCTCTTTAGATTGATAACACCATCCATGTCAAAATCCCAATCCAATGCTAGTAATGTAGGATAGGGATCAGTATCATCTATAATCTGTATGACGTCAAAGTCTGCCAAAACCTTAACACCTTCTATATTGACCACAACTTTTGACAATCTCCCCAATGGAATGATCTTCAGTTGATTAGCCATGCACAGTTGGATAGTAGACCATTCCAAATTTGGCTCTCCCATGCGCTGCCATGTTTTTTTAGGTAGAACATTAGCATCTAATCCAAAATCTAGAATGACTTGGTCCATTTCATAAGCACCAAACTGCGCAGTCATATGCATCTCTCTACCCATTCTCTTCTTGTTCTTATATATTTTATTGACTACTCACTATTCTACCATGGGTTGTTCTTTCTTTATGCAATTATCTATTAATGCTTGCAAATTTTCAACAGTAATTTTTTTGCGCAAAAACTTTATGCATGCTTGTAAAAAAGGCTTAATTTCCTCTTCTCCTCATGCTTCATTCAGTGTTCTACCACTTGTTGATGTACTTCCCTCTTCAAAGTCTTTCCTTGCTTTAATAAAGGTTTCTTTTGCGCATTGAAGATTAAAGGCTTCTTTGTTTCCAGGTGCTTTTTGGATCCATACATAACTGGCAGGTTTCTTTCCCTTATCTTCATTGGTAGCTACACCGCTTTGGGTAACTATATTCACACAAGGATCTCCTTCACGAGTTTTTGTGCAAACCATCTGAAGATTTTGTGTTAGAGTCTTCTTTTCTTGAATTTTATAAATCAACACAGGGCAATATTCTATGACATGGTCAAATTCTCTACATTACCTGCAGGACTATCATGCTAGATTTGAATAGTCATCTACATAATGACCAGCTGATCCACCTCCTCGGCCTCTTCCTCTACCTTGGAATCTTCCCTTCCCAAAATGGGATGATGGTGATGTAGGCTCAACCTGCATTCTATATCTTTGCTTTATCCAACACCATATCCTAGGTACGATAATTCTTCTCATCATGCCCTAATGATAAACAAAACTTGCAAAATAACTGCTTCAAGTCAAGATGTTATTTTCCAATCCTTGGGAAAGAATCTGTGTCATGTAGTTTGACAATTTGACATATAGTGCACCATACGGGGTTCTTCAATGAACTAGGACCTCCATCATTCAGATAGTTGTTGAAAACATGACACTGTTCTTTATGATAACTAGAAGATTTACATTTGATACACCACACCTCTACGTAGACCTCCTTTCCTTTTCCCTTCTGCAGATTTTGAATTTTCATATGCATTGCTTCCAGCTAACTCTAAATCTGTTGAGTTCCCACCGTAATAGTGCTGGGGTAGCCTCCAGTTTCATTGCAACTTCTACAACCTCAGCTTTAGTGGTAATATTTTGTTGACCTAATGGCTGGTGTAGATGTAGAAGCAACATAACAATGAACCATTCCTTATGTTGAGTATAATCAATCACAAATCCACCATCTCTAATGGTGTGCTTCAATCTCTAATCAGCCTCCCATACAAACTCATTAGGTTCTTGACATATATCCTTCATATTCATCACCAGCTGCACGTAAAACTTAGGTTTCTTAAACTATTCATTTAGGGTTGCTTTAATTTCTTCCAGGGTAGCATTAGGGATTTCTTGTGCATACCTAATGTACCAGTCTAGCGTGCAATCTTGGAATGAAATAGCTAGTTGCACTTTTCTAATATCAATATTTTTCACTTGCTGAGCTTTCCATACAGCCTCAGTTACAAGCCATAAGTGATCAGTGTCCTCATTTCCAGTGCCTCTGAAATTAGGTAACTTCATGGATGCAACCATATCTACTTCAAGGGGAGGTGGAGGTGGAGGTGGAGATGGAATGTGCGGTGGGGTAGGTGATTTGTGAAGTGATCTCAAAGGTGGAGTGGATGGAGTGGGAAATAGACTCAAGGGCTTCTGATATGACAAGCTTTCTTCTTCAGAGTCAATTTCTAGTTCAGGTTCACTATCATATCTAGGCTTCACAGGGCTATAAAGGACTTTTTTAGAGCTTCACGGTAAATTTTTCCACAGCATATAACTAAACCTCTTTGACGCATTCAAGCAGTATTTTTGCACAAAAAAACCCATTCAAACAATAGTATTTTCAGGAATAATTTCAATTAGTGCAAGAACATACCTCTAGGGCCTTTGAAAAACCTTCTTTCTGCTTCAGAATATGATACAAATTGGTCAATAGAAAATTCAGTCACAAATCTGCCCAGGAGGTGATTGATCCAATGATCTACCGAGCGAGTGATCTTATCATCAAACTTATATACTTGTTGGATTAATTCAGGATTCCAGTTAGTGACTACAACATCTTTAATGTAGTGATGGAATTCAACTACGCATGGAAACCACTCATGTAGTTCATGCGTAAAGGAAAAAAATAAAATTTCATGAACTCAGTATAAATATACTTATGTACCCACTGTTCGTCAGATAATTTAGTGCTTCTATTATCATGCAATGCAAATTCCAGGATCTTTCTATCCAACCAATCTTGTAGTTCATTGTGTGATGGATGCCAGAACATTAAATCTCCCTCAAAATTATGATCCTAGTTTCAGCAACAAAACCATTTGTTGGTTTGAGGGGTCCTGGCCTAGGTTCAGAGTTTATGGATAAACCAACAAACCCTCCAACTACTCGCCCTTTCGGAAATGATCTGCTCGTGCAAACCAAAGTCTCATCCTAAGTAGTATGGGTGGATGCTGGAACTAGGTTTATGCACCCTGAGTGATAATTGAATGAAGTGGTCCTCAGCAAAAAACCCTAAGTGAACTTATACAGATGCGCGCAATGGTTTATAATAGAAACACAAAAAATGCGCAATGATCATAGAATACCACAGAAATATTGTTCGCTCTAGCGCAGAAAACATATCAGAACCATATCTATATCTTAATCAAGGTAAGAACTTAACAGGTCTCTTAATCATCAATAATCATGCATAAACATATCATACATATTCACACATTCATCAATAACTAAATATGCAATGTGATCTCATCAGAGCCTAAACAGTAAATATAAATGAATAAAACAGAGAGCTTCGCCAAAGTTGTTCTTTATATTAGCTTTCAGATCTATCAATACATCAACTATCTTTCCAAAACCCTTACAAATCCCTTACAAACCCTTACAAACCCTTCTGTGCACATAGCCAGTGGAGTCCGCACACAGCCATCATGAGCCTTTCACCGAACCCAAAAACCCTTACAGACGCAATTATGTCAGAGCACCAATATCTCATCAATTTCATATCTTACTTAGAACTACTTAGCTTAGACAAATTCTATCTATTTATAATACACCTAGCGCACAAATAGTATGGTCTCAAACCATGGTTTGAGGCCCATAGTTTACATTTAAGCCTAAGCAAAAATCCCTTTGACTTCATTTGTGCAACACGCACATACAAACATACAAAAAAGTGTCTTTGGAACTTGTGCCTCAAGGGACCCCGCTCCAACAATGCCATAATTGCAATAAAAAAGTAAAGAATCACACAAATTCCCTAGAAAATATTTTGTTCATCCTCCTGAACCAATGTGAAGAGAAGGACGAGGTTTTATCCATTAATCCATTTTATTTTATTTTATAAAAATTTGATTTTGTTTGTGTTTTAAGGTCATAGGAATGAATGTTGCAATGCAATATTGTAATCATATATTACTTATAATTTTCCAATGTAATCAAGTAGATTAGATATTAGTTTCAAGCCTAGGATGTGTTCATAATAGAGGTAAAACTCTAGAAAAGAGCCTATTTCTGAATAGTTAATTTGTATTTTACACACATCTTGGAACACTAATTTTGTATCACGAAGAATACTTTGTCAAATGACCTGAAAATTTGAAAACATCTAATTAATAAGAAAATATCTAAGAGTGGAACATATTTATCCAACAATTTTATAGACACAAGTTGATAAAGAAACATTAAATGATAATAGAGTTTAGCTTGTTAAAGGACATGAATGCTTTCAAAACTATGCCCTGGACTAAAATTTTTCAAGGTCAATATTAACCTAATAATTGAGGAGAACTTGTTGAAGGAAAATGATGCTTTCAAAACCAAATATTAGATGTGAATGCCGTCATGGATACATCTTGCACTAAAATTCACTAAGCTCAATATCTACCTAACTCTTTTACAGAGTCCATAAAATTGAAAGGGAAATTTTACATCATATTTCAAACATTTTGTATAGTAATACATAGAAAAACTTAGTGGGTTAAATAAAAACAAAATTGTTTGTGTGTTTGGTGCACGTATGTACGAAATCACACCAACTCAAGGGGTGTGGTTTACCCACTTAAGTTATTGGTTAAAGGAAGAAAAAAGAAGTGGAGTCAAGCAAGTTAGTGGAACAAGCTAGAATCATAAACATACTAGATAGAGAAGTATCATGCATATATAAACTAAAACTAAAAGAAATAAACAAAAGATCTGAATAGATTCAAACAACTGCAATAATCCAAAAGGTGGCTCTTCGGCCCCTCTTATTAAGTGCTCGTAGGAAATGAGGATGAAACTTTAACACTCTTGCCAAAGGGCAATAGAACATGAGTTCTAAGTCTCTATGAAAAGATGTTTTTACTTCCAAGCTTGCCTCGGTGCAAATTCTCCCTCTCTCTACTTTGGTGGATTGAACTTTTTGGATGGCCAACAATTGAGTCCCCTCTATCTTCAGCTCCGGATCACACACTGCTGGTATTTCTTGGGAAATTTTGGCCAGCATAATAATGTGTTCTTGAATTCTTCATCTCATGGTGGCCTTATATAGGAGAATTCAAATCCTCCTTCCCTCTCTTGGTAGATTTTGGATGGTGACCCAAGAGAGGGGGATGATTCCTTTGTGTGCCAAAAATATTCCATTGTGTGCTCACTTGATGTCTAAGGAGGCTTTTGTGGCTCTCCTTAGGTGGCTTCAAGTGAGAAATCAATGTCTTGGAGTGTGATTTTCATGGTCCCAGAAAGTGACTTTCGCCACTCCCAGTATCGCACTCATTTCATGTCATAAGGCGCACAAAGGTGCTCTTCACGAAGGATTATGCACGCAAAAGCATTTATGACTTTCTCAAATTTGATTTTTCCTCAGACCTTAGAGATTTTTAAATACTTTTTAGATTCTCTAATGTCTGTTAGCCCTGTAAATCCTTCTGTTTGACATTAATTAATGTTGTCTTCTGCTTGTATGATTTTCCAGTGTTAATAGTTTCCCCCTAATGTGTGAGGTCTAGGAAGAACTGTATAGCCGAAATACATTATAGTTTCTTTTCTGTATATCGTGCGTAGAGAGAGAGAGGCCTACTATAGAGCTATAAAAAGGGTCTCTTTCACCTCTAATTACCTCACATTAATATGTCAACCCGAGAGCGTTTTGTCATTACAAAGAGTGACTCAATCCGAGGCTCATTTGTCAGAGTAATGCTAGTAGTACAGTGCTTAAGAAATACAAGAGTAAACGGATGCTTAACTGAAATTAAATTACTTTAAAGAATAAATCACACACTCAGAAAACTCAACAACTTATCAGTCAAGGGTTCGGCAGTGATAACCCATCCCTTCGGAAACTGATGGAAAGGAAACTAGAGCATAGACCACGAGCCTGGGAGCTAGACAGTGACTGCCAATGCTCACTACAGCTTTAGATCATCTCTCACACCAAACCAACAACTACAAGTAAATAGAACAGCAAAGCGAATAAAGTATTGAACAGCAATTCTGGAATAGAACAGCAAGTCTAAAATGGAACAGCAATTGAATAACTAAGTCCCGCGGGTTGTAACCAAACTTAATTAACTCAAATACTCTCTTTGCAACCAAATAACATTCTTTCACTCTAAAGGCAATTCACACAAATCACACTAAAGGAACAGCAATAACGATTAATGAATTATGGAACAGTACTGATAAATTAGAAACGCACACAACACAAACATTTAATATAACAGCTCTGTAACATAACAGTAAGAACATGCAATGAACTCTTGAAAGGATTAATAACTTGGTGCGGAGTCAACGCACAATTCTATCTGCAAAAACTTCAATGATTCAATCTTTAACAGAGCATGTAATATGAACTTATAAAACATACCAAATTACCAAATAACAATGATAAACAAACCACACAGGAATAAAGCCGTAATGGTACAGAAGCAAGTGTCCTTCGGGGCCGGGCCCTTAGCCTCCAAGGATACACCGCTTGAAGTTAATCCAGTCGCAGAGATGAAATAATCACCAAAATTCCATTAATGCATCGGTCAAAAATACATTGAACCAGTTCTCAACGAAACTTAATAATCAAAGCTGATGTTTTACAGAAATTACATAAAAGCGTATCCTTCATCTCTATATCTCTCCTATCCTATCAAGCTAACAGTGATGTCTCTTTATATAAAGACGACGGCGGAGATGTCCAAGTGACAAGGTAAATAAAGCAGCGATCCCTCAGGATCGAAGATCCTGAGGGATTCGCCAAACTGTTAACTCTTCATCCTATCTTTTCTTTTGCGCTGAGCTGGTGTCTTCTCCTTCTTTTCCGAGCCGATTTGCTTTGATCTGTTTATCTTTGTTTGCGTTCGGTTCTCGTCCAGAGAGACAGCAGTTATCTCGACTTTGTCTTTCCCTTTGGAACGGCAATCCCTTGTTTTCTCCTTTTCCTGTATAGAAAATAACCATTATCAGCGGCTAAGTCTTGTATATCAATTCTCACATGTTTTGTTATGGATACTTATTAATTCCCAAATTCATGACACAAAAAGGTTCACAAATTCTATTAAAAAGCCACTGAAATAATGATCAAAAGCATACCTTTTTAGTACTCCACACACCCCCCTGCTTACCTTGTTTCATGTCGTCATGAAAACATTGTAGTTGACATGTAATGCAGTGAGAGAATATGCTGGAGAAGGAGTCTCATGCGGAGGCCTACAACCATGTTGAGTGATTAGATAGTCAAAGAACTGACATGTTTGTCCCTCAGGCATATCATACAGGGCCTGGTATCCGGGTGCAGGGTGCCAAATAATTGGAGTGCGAAATCTATACCCTAACCAGGATGATCCTGCTTTTAGAATGGTCTCGCCATAGAGGTTCAAACGGTCGGCAGCTAACTCAAAGTTCTCATACTTAAATGGTTCTCTGAGCTGGATGTGTGGATCAGAGATTCGATATCAAAATTTGGCTGCATTAATGGCCAAGTCTTTGATAGAAATAAAATACTCTAAACTCTCTTGAATGAGTGCCTCATGCATAGGTCCTAATGTTTCAATGGCACCAGGAGCCGTTATAAGATTTCTATGAACTCTCCACAACTGTACTGGGTTCCTAGGCTCAGCCCTAACCCATAAATCTAGACCATTTTCCTGACCTTGGAAAGTATCATAGGCTTTGAGCCACTTAATCTGATTAACCCCGAATGAAATGAATGCTTGGAATTGGATATCTCCAATGGAAGGGCCAGGGTTCAATTCAGTCTCCTGACTTAGCACAAGGTCGTGCAAATAAAGTTCACACAATAATCTCTGGACTTTCACTCCATAATGTTTACAACAGTCTATAAAATCATTGACATTGTTGATTTGTATAGGGGTGCCTGCCTTAATAGCTTTTATTTGTAATTGTAAATACCGTTCTAATAAAAACAGAGCATAGTTTTTAGTAGGGGCCCTACATGCTAAAACATTATTGTATAAAGAACACAAGTCATTCATCTGTTTGATAGCAGTATCTAGTCTACAAGTTACCTGTGCGACTTCCTCTTGTTCCTTCATCCACCCTTCAAAAGCCTAGCTTTTAGCTTGACTGACGTCCCTTAGTTGCTGCTGCAACTCTTCATATTTTTCTCGGGGAACCATTTGCTCTTTAAGTTGCTCAGCTTCTTGATGTGCTTGCTTCATCATCTTGTGCAAGGATTTTGTCTTTGGATCTTTTTTCCATAGGTCAGTGGAGGCCGGGAGTTTTACCTGAACTTTCTTGTTATGTTGTTTGGAGTTCAGAACCCTTATTACCCCTGAGGGTGGTGCCTCTGTCTGAATTTGCTTATCATCCTTTTCTGTTTTAACACGAACATCCGTTTGTTCCCGATCCTCAGCATCATGTGGAACGGGAGCTAGATCCTCAGGGTTTTGGACAGCAGGCCGTTTGTTGGCCCTCTTTTTCCTCTTTACCTTCTGGTTCTTTTTCACAATCCTAATTTGTTGCCTGAGCTGGGTTATCGTATTTAACAATTTAGTCCGTTCTTTCCGCAACTTCTTAATTTCCATCGTTTCATTTGAAGGAACAGCAGTCTGTCGATGGTGGACTGGATCATGACCAGTTGCTAAATCTTCCTCTTGGGGTTCTTCCTCACTACTCTGCTCCGGCTGTTCTGGGGTATGCACCTCGACTGGTTCTGATTCTTCCTAAGCAAATGCTGTTTCTGCTCCTACTTCCTCTAGAATTTCCTCTTGTGACCTGGGAACAGAGTGTTCCCGTTCAGTATTTTCCTCCTCTTCATCATGAACAGGCATGTTTTCTTCTTGGGGTTTGTCGTGAGGGTCCTCTAAACTAGAAGGTTGACCATACTTACTCATATTGGCTAGGATGGCGGCCAAGTCATCTTCTCCCAGTAGGTCTTGTAATGGGCTATCTTCCTGCTGTTCTATTTCCTCCTCCTGTTCAGCCTCTGCCCCCTCTTCGGATTGTTCGTCCTCAATTACCACCGGTTGGCTGGCACTTTCTTGGAGCTTCTCCAGCCTTCCTCGTATCCGAGCCAACCGGGCCGATTTTCTGGGCTTATCTACGCTTCTTCTCATCCGAGCTAACCGAGCTGACTTTCTGGGTTCCTCCGGTTGCTCGGGTGGATCAACGGCATGCTTGCGCTTTGCCGATTCTTGGTGTGTCTCTGGTTGTTGTGATGTACTAGCAACATTTTCTCTGCGTTTTGCCGGTTGTTCTGGTGGGCTTATAGAATTTCTACGTTTCGGGGATGGCTCTGCCAATCCCCCCTCAATCATTGCAATGAGCTCTTCCCAGCTGCTCTGCTGCTGGGTAAGACCATAACTAACAATAAGTCGAATCAACCCATGGTGACTAACAATTGCCTCTACGTGCTGTGCCTTTTTCATACTTTGTGCAACATCATGCAATAATGAGTTTAGGAGTGCCGGTAAATTCACAGAGCATCTCTGCTTTAAAACAGCTAAAAGTTTAAGGTGTCGTGGTCTTACCACGTCTTTTCTTCCTTCGCAAGTAATATAACTCTGCACCGTTCTTGCTAGCTCCGTCCAGGGTTCACCTAGGGTTGCTGGCAGAACTCCCTTCCCCTTGATTGTCAAATTCTAGCCTTCGTCCTGGAAGATGTCGATGACCTTCTGTAATCGTTCCTTTTTTAATGTCCATACCGGTCCAGTGGCTGGTAGTCCTGAAACTTCTGCAATTATGGCATCAGTGACCGCTATCCGTTTCCCTCTTACTGTGGAGTGGTCATCTTGTAAATTCTGCAAGAACTCCATTGCTATTGTTTCATTAGCTTCCTGTAGGCGATTGAAATAATTCAACCATCCCGCCCTTTCCAGGATCTCCCTGACAGCAGCGGAGATCATCAGCTGTTGAGGCTCACTTCGAATTGCTCTTCCTCCCATGATTTCACTGTGAATTCTAAATGGAACAGCAAAAACGTTTTTGGTTTGAAACACAGAGAGTAATCGCAAGGTTTCGAGAAAGAAAACACAGAGTATGCAACAGTGCAACAAAAACAACTTGTGTAAAAATAAAAATATGCCATGCCGTGAAACCATGCCAAACCGTCATAAACTAATTTTCCGAATGGTGAATTGACACGTAATACAGGGAATGATGAGGTTAACCTCCCCCCCCGCAGTGTGATAGGCTGTCCCAGCCGGCAAATAAAGGAGCGGCACCCAGTCTGCAATTAAGTCAGAAAGGAACAGCATGTGGAATTATGCCATGTTGAAAAAGGACAACAGATTACCAAAATCGAGGCGGAGAATTGATCGCGTATGATATAAGAGGCTGTTGTGTTATGATTTGAGGCTGATGGATAGGGCATGTATCGTACTTGCCAAATCTTAAGCGGTCATGGTCACTTCCGTTGCCATGATTGGTAATGATAAATATTCATGCGATGTATAAATCGGGAAATAACATATGATTAGTGCCTAGGATATAAGAAACAAAAGAGGATTAGTATCTTACCCATTGGTGTAAGCAAGGTGACTTCAATACCATTAACAGTACTCTGCTGCCAACAGGTGTCTATAACCTTGACAGAGTTGTTTTTCACCCTCGGAACCATGATCCTTTGTGTATACTTAGGAATGTTGTTATGTCAGAATGTAGACCATTATGCCGGCTTGGTGACCAGTTAACCATAATGCCATTCACGAGGAAGGAGCGAAACGTGGGCAGGCCGGCTCGTGATGAGACCTCCTGTTCCAAGGTTCGTTTAGTTGATATACCTTTCGGACCATATCCCTGGTATGGTGGCCATAATGGGAATGCCACTTCACTTCCATCCTCATGATCATGGTAGGCTGGCTCTCAATGAGACCCCCTATCCTGCATTTGACACTTGACATATCATGTTCACTTATTTTTTCTTTTTCATTTTCCCTTATTTATACACAAAGGGTGGTTCAACACTTCTTAAGAGTAGGAATGGCGGAAGAAGTCTTATTATCTCAATAGGAAGATATAAACTCTTTGCTCTTATTCCAAAGTGCTAATAAAAAATTTAAGGGAATCAGCATGATAAAGATAACCAATCATGGCAAAATTAGTAAAACCATGTCAACAAAAGGTAAGAAATAAGTATGTCCTTCCATCTGTCCTCTTACTAATACAGAGCCTTATAGATATAGCGATTTATGGTTTGCAGATTTCGGTATGTTGTGTTTTTATATTTCATTGCACAAATACATAGCTGAAGCTTAAAGACTAGAAAGAAGACGGGCAAAAAGCATCCTCCATTTAAATCAGCAAAAGGGATAAGCTGTTTCACAAAGAGAGCAAGAAGTATGCTAATGGTGTTCCGTTGGAAAAGAAACAACGATGGATAATAGAAAAAGGAACAAAAAAATGGAAATGTCGTTCCTTTGGGAAAAGGAACGGCAATAATACTATAAAACACTCAACATGCCATTCCGTTGAAAAAGTCACAACAGTAATAAAAGGACGCTGTTTCTTTGAAGAAAAAAGAACAGTGGTAAGCAAAAGGAACAGCGAAAAATGTAACAATGTCGTTTCTTTGAAAAAGGAACAGCAGAGATCCGAATGCTGTTCCTTTAGAAAAGGAACAGCAAAACAAGCAAAACCAACATCATAAAAAAAACACGCATATGCTATTAGAAGAGAAAAAATCAAACTTTGTGGAAGAAAAAGGAACAGCATAAATGACAAGAAAATATTTAATTCAAACTTATGTACAAGAATCACTCAAAAACAAGAACTTATGTACAAATTTGCAAAAAGAAATAGACCCTTAATGAATTACAGGTGAGGAATATTTCTCTTCCTCTCCTAAGATCTCCAGATCAGTATCTCGGCGTAGCTGCTGGCAGAAGGATTCCCGAGTAAGTGGTTTACGATAGAGACGGACTCGGTGGCCATTTACTTTGAATGCATATCCAGAATCGTCAATGGTGATTAGAGTAAGGGTTCCGTTGTCATGTACCTTTTGGATTTCGTATGGTCCCAACCATCGAGTCTGAAGTTTTCCAGGGAAGTCCTGAAACCGAGAATCGTATAACAAAGCCCAGTCTCCCTCGTGGAAGACTTTGTTCTTGATGAGCGCATCATGCCATTTGGCTCGCTACTGTTGAATCAATGCTGTATTTTGTAGTGCAGAGAGCCGAATTTCGTCTAATTCATTGATTTGCTGTAGTCGATTGAGTTGTGCCTCGCTTAGATCTAGGCCAACTTCCTGTGTTGTTCGCAGTGTTTGGATTTCGAATTCTATGGGAAAAATGGGTTGTTTTCCAAACACTAGTTGATAAGGTGAGTAACCGGTAGTGCTCCTCCATGTGGTTCGATAGGCCCAGAGTGCTTCAGGTAGTCGGGTAGCCCAATCACGCCTATGTGATGCAATGGTTTTCGTTAGGATTGGTTCTATTATCTTATTGCTACTTTCTACCTGCCCATTCGCCTGTGGGTGATATGGAGTAGTGATCTTATGCTGGACATGATAATTGTTAAGTGTTGCAGCTAATTTATGCCCAACAAATTGTGGTCCTCCATCCGTAATTATTTCCCTAGGAAGGCCATAACGAACAAATAAAAGGAACAGGAACTGTATGACAGAGTCCTCTGTGGCTCTTGGTAATGCTTCTGCCTCAACCCATTTGGTGACATATTCTGTTGCCACCAAAATATATGTTTTCTGATTTGATGAAGGGTTGATGGGTCCAACGAAATCAAGAGCCCACCGCTCGAATGGTTCGATGACTAACTGTGGTTTCAGAGGCATCTCATCAGCTTGACCAGGTCGTCCTGCTCGCTGGCAGCTGTCACAGGCTTGAACAAACTTCTTCGCATCTTTGAAGATCGTAGGCTAGTAATATCCTGTCTGCAATACTTTATGTCCAGTTCCTTGCTCAGCGAAGTGCCCCCCACACGGTCCATCGTGACAGGCTTTTAGGATGTCGAAGATTTCATCCTCTCTAACACATCGCCTGATATTCATGTCTGCTCCTGTGTGAAACAAATAGCCTCCAATCCACGAAAATCGAGAACTTTTCTGAATGATCTGCTTGCGCTCATTAGGAGTTAAATGTTTTGGTAATTTACCTACTGCAAGGTAGTTGGAAACATCAGCATACCAGGGTGTTTGAACGGCAACAGCAAACAGGTGCTCATCCGGAAATTGATCTTCCACTGCTGCTGCATCGCTTGATTTTGGTATTCTTGAAAGAAAATCGGCTACAGGGTTTTCTTTGCCAGGCCGGTCCTTGATTGTGATGTCGAATTCCTGCAATAAGATTAACCATCGAGTTACTCTGGCATTTGTGACAGGCTTATTAGCTAAATATTTTATAGCAGAATGGTCTGTATACAAGATAACATGATAGCCTGTAATATAATGTCTAAATTTATTGACAGCATGTATTACAGCTAGGAATTCTTTTTCAGTAACAGTGTAATTCAATTCAGCAGGGGATAAATTTTTGCTAATGTAATAGATGGCATATGGTTTTTTATCCTCTTCCTGCCCAAGGACTGCGCCAATGGCTGTATCTGAGGCATCAGATGATATCTGGAATGGTAGGTCCCAGTTTGGTCCTCGAAGGACTGGAGCTGTGGATACAAGCTTCTTTAGATCCTCGAAAGCACGGTCACATTTGTCTGTCCAAAGAAAATCAACGTTACCAGTTAGTGCATATAGAGGAGCAGCAATGTGCGAATAATGCTCTATGAATCGTCTATAATAACCTGAAAATCCAAGAAAGCTGCGTACCTCTGTTTGAGTAGTAGGAGTGGGAATAAGCAAAAGTATTTGTATTTTGGCCGGGTCTACCTGAATGCCGGCTGCTGAGACATAGTGTCCTAGGATAAGTCCTTCAGTCATCATCAAAAAACATTTTTCATTGCTTAAGCAAAGCCTGATGACAATGCAGCGTTGTAAGACTTTCTCTAGGGTGTCTAGAGCTGGATCAAAATCATCTCCATATGGTGTAAAGTCATCCATGTAAACTTCAAGTCCATCATTTATTAAATCTGCAAAAATGCTAATGATGGCCCTTTGAAATGTGGCAGGAGCATTACATAGGCCAAAAGGTAGAACTCGATAGGCAAATGTTCCCCAGGGACAAGTAAAGGTAGTTTTATCCTGGTCTTCAGGGGCAATATGAATCTGATTGTATCCACTAAAGCCATCCAGGAAAGAAAAGAACTTCTTCCCTGCTAAAGTATCCAATACTTGATCTATGAAAGGAAGAGGAAAATGATCTTTTTGTGTTGCCTTGTTTAGTTCCCTATAATCCACACAAATTCTCCATTTCTCGTTCTTTTTTGGTACTACCACAAGTGGAGAGACCCATTTACTATCAGAAATAGGGTAGATAAAATTCACATCTAAAAGCTTCTGAAGTTTAGTTTTTACGACATCTTTTAGATGGGGATTAAGTCTCCTTTGCGGCTGACGCACAGGTCTGGCATCTTTTTCTATATAAATGTGGTGTGTACATAACTGGGGATCGATTCCTTTCATATCAGGGTAGTCCCATGCAAATGCTTCTTGATATTTTGTTAACAGATGGATGAGCTTTGTTTCTTGTTCATGTGTGAGATTAGCATTGATGTTTAAAGTTTTCCCCGGTGCAATTTCCACAGTTTTACTATTTGCAACAGAAGTAACAGGTATTGTTTGGTCATGAATATCTTTCAGGGGATCTTCTTCCAATTCATTATCAAATGCTGCTTCTATCATGTGACACTGTGTGCGAGGTTCAGTTTGAGTAATGAAATTATTAATGGCATCGCCTTCTGTTTGATCTTTGAAATCGAGTGCCTCTTGTATAGTTAATGGAGATCTGATGTTATCGGCAAGGTATGATACAGGGTGTTTATTAGTTTTAATCATTGTGACACTTGGCTGTGCTGGAGGATATAGAACTAAATTTTTGCTATTCGGTCCTCTGGTTATGGTCATATTTCCCTGCCGACAGCCAATGTAGGCATCGGCAGTAGCGAGCCAAGGTCTACCTAAAATTAGCGGGTGTCCATCAAGTCGGTTTTTTGGATTAATTATCAGGAAATCGGTTGGATACTCCCAGGATTCTACAGAGACCATGACATCATGTAGAGTGCCCTCTGGTCTAACCACAGATCGGTCAGCCAATTCTAACAGAGTAGAGGTGGGTTCTACAGATGTAATGCCGAGCTTTTGGTAGGTTGTGGTTGTTAAAATATTAATTGCAGCCCCCAAATCAACTAAGGCATTAGACAGGGTCTGACCATAAATTTGAACAGTTATAATTGGGTTCCCGGGGTCTTCATATTTAAGGGGTGTTTCTTTTCCGGACAATAGATCAGATAAAGTTCCGACTACTTGGACTCTTGGATTATTTGTTATATTCCTCCTTGGTTTCTTTATGCACAATTCTTTGATAGTTTTTGCGTATATGGGAATATCTTGAATGACTTGGAGGAATGGAATCTTTATGTACAGATTTTGTAATTCTCCCAGAATGTCAAAGTCAGGATATTGTATGGTTCGAGGTATGGCTAATCGTTCTGGGAACGGAGGAGAGGATGTGGTTGCTTGATTATGAGTTTCTTGCTTATTTACATCCTCTTGTTGTGACTGATGTTCTCTGGGTAACTGATCTTCAATGTGAATTGTTTTATCTCCCTCAGTTTCAATGATACATCCAGATCTTAATTGAAGGTCACTGCACTCCCTTAAGTCAGGTCCTGTTTCTGGTGATTCTATGATTTGAATCGATTGGACTCCGCTCGTTCATATACTGATCAAGTTACTGGAGTTTGCGTCTCAAGTTAGATCGGGGATTTTGTTGTGTCATAAAAGTAGGTTGAGTGGAGTGGAATAGTTCCAGCTGGGTGGTACATCGGTCTTTGCCAGCTTGTCTGCCAGGGTGAACTTTGTGAAGTAGAGGGAGCCCATTGTGAAGGATACGGGCCATTTTGCCAATATGGTGGAGTGTAAGGGAAATTCGGCCAACCAGCTTGGCTTGTTTGATTCAGCCATGGATTTGGAGAAGGAAATGATTGTGGTGACCAGTTTGTAAATGGAGTTTGAGATTGATTTTGCCACATACCATATTGTTGAGCATTATACTGTGGGTTTTGAAAGAAAGAGGTTGGGTCCGGAAACATACCAGGTTGTCTCGGCTGCCACTGGCGGCGCTGGTTGATCGAATTCACCGATTCTGGTTCTTCTTCTGCTTCCTCATATACCGCTTTCAATCCAGGAAGTGAGGGGCAGCTCTTTGTAAGGTGATCTTTTGTACAGATGGCGCATGTTTGGACTTTATCCAATGGACACTCCTTGTGGCTATGTTTTTTTCTGCATCGGGGGCAGAAGATTGCCATATTCTGTTCTACCTCCAGCTGCTTCTGTTTAGCCTGCACCATATCAAGTTGTGTAGTTAGTGTCCCCATAATATCAGTTTTAAAATTTTCTAATAAATTTCCAATTTCTACACGTGTTACTCCTTCTGTTGATACTTTGTTATCTCTTGCAAACCGATCATATTCTGTCGGTTTTATTCTTGTGCTGCCTCTCGAACTCCTGACACACAAATCAATAATGTTAGAAAAATTCTCTTGATAAATATCCCCTTTTCTCATAATGTTTAATGTTTCAATCCATTGTTCCTTCATGCCCCTCATTAATGCAGTTTTTAACACATTATCAGGTAAAGGTAGCGATGCATAAGGAGATCTTTGTAGGTTGTATTGAAAACGTTCCACATACTCTTCTAGTGTTTCATTTGGTCTGGCTGACATTTGAAATATTTCGTCTTTTAATTCTCTAGACCTACAATAATCCTGATATTTTTTTAAGAAGGATTCTTTCATTTGATCCCAATTGTTGATAACCCCGCCACCTAGCCCCATAAACCATCTTAAAGCAGCCCCTTTCAATGTAGAGGGAAATAATTTCAATTTTTGGGGATCGGTGGTGTAATCGTACCCCCTACATAACACATCGAATTCGAATAAGAATGCATCCGGATCTTCTGATGTGAGTCCGTGGAATGTAGGGATATGCTGAAGAGGGATAGATTTCATGGGTGCATTTGCTGCAGAATCCACTATAGGATATTGTAATGTAGAGGTTTGAGTATTTGGCTGGTTTTGGGCGTTTGGTTGGTTTTGAGCCATGGAATCGAATATATGCCAATAACCTTCTGGGATATCTAAGAGGGTATTCCTAGGTTGAGTGGGAACGGTTTTGACAGGGATATTTTTAATAGCGCTTCCTTTATCTGGAATAATGGGAATACCAGGTGTTTGAGGAGATTGAATCTCTTCAACAATGACTTTCGCAGCACTTCCCTTATCCGGGCTATCTAATGGCCGATTTGTTTCAAGAGGAGATTTTGGTTCCTTGATTTCCCCCGTTTCTCCTTCTCCTTCACAAAAGTTTCTAGAGTTCCCTTCCTGCAATAATTCTGGAGTGGAATTTTCAACTTCCTGAAAGTCCTGCTCCTCAGTTTGACTATGCACCTCAGCACAGGCTACAGATGGTGATCCTGTGGCCTGAAGGGAACTAGTAGGCGGTTTAGAAGTGTTTTTCTTGAAACCTACTGATGGCTGAGATTCTGTTTTCTTATAGATTTCGTCTATGAAGCTCGTGCGGCCAAGGGTCACCGGCCCCTTAGCTTTTTCAGGTCTGGATGGGGGTTTGATATTCTTTTCTGGCCTTTTCTGCTTAGTCATGCACTCAAAAAAAATGAACTACCAACTTCTATTCAAACAAGCAAAAACAAATCTGTTAGGAAAGCGGATAGTGAGCAGGTCTTTTACATGCTCTGCACGTAGGTTCTTACCTTCCATTTTTAGGATCCAACTCCTCCCTAGCAGGCTCGTACACTACTCTGAAAAAAGACAAATGGCTACACTCTTTCCCCGGCAACGGCGCCAAAATGTAGAGCTATAAAAAGGGTCTCTTTCACCTCTAATTACCTCACATTAATATGTCAACCCGAGAGCGTTTTGTCATTACAAAGAGTGACTCAATCCGAGGCTCATTTGTCAGAGTAATGCTAGTAGTACAGTGCTTAAGAAATACAAGAGTAAATGGATGCTTAATTGAAATTAGATTACTTTAAAGAATAAATAACACACTCAGAAAACTCAACAACTTATCAGTCAAGGGTTCGGCAATGATAACCCATCCCTTCGGAAACTGATGGAAACGAGACTAGAGCATAAGCCTGGGAGCTAGACAGTGACTGTCAATACTCACTACAGCCTTAGATCATCTCTCACACCAAACCAACAACTGCAAGTAAATGGAACAGCAAAGCGAATAAAGGATTAAACAGTAATTTTGGAATGGAACAGCAACGTTAAAATGGAACAGCAATTGAATAACTAAGTCCCGCGGGTTATAACCAAACTTAATCTATACACTCTTTGCAATCAAATAACATTCCTTCACTCTAAAGGCGATTCACACAGATCACACTAATGGAACAACAACAACGATTAATGAATTATGGAACAGTACTGATTCATTAGAAACGCACACAACACGAATATAACAGCTCTGTAACATAATAGTAAGAACATGCAATGAACTCTTGAAAGGATTAATAACTTGATGCGGAGTCAACACACGATTCTGTCTGCAAAAACTTCAATGATTCAATCTTTAACAGAGCATATAATATGAACTTATAAAACATACCAAATTACAATGATAAACAAACCACACAGAAGTAAAGTCGTAATGGTACAGAAGCAAGTGTCCTTCGGGGCCGGGCCCTTAGCCTCCAAGGATACACCGCTTGAAGTTAATCCAGTCGCAGAGATGAAATAATCACCAAACTTTCATTAATGCATCGGTCAAAAATACATTGAACCAGTTCTCAACGAAACTTAATAATCAAAGCCGATGTTTTACAGAAATTACATAAAAGCGTATCCTTCATCTCTACATCTATCTTATCCCAAACTAACAGTGCTGTCTCTTTATATAAAGACGACGGCGGAGATGTCCAAGTGACAAGGTAAATAAAGCAGCGATCCCTCAGGATCGAAGATCCTGAGGGATTCGCCAAACAGTTAACTCTTCATCCTGTCTTTTCTTTTGCGCTGAGCTGGTGTCCTCTCCTTCTTTTCTGAGCCGATTTGCTTTGATCTGTTTATCTTTGTTTGCGTTCGGTTCTCGTCCAGAGAGACAGCAGTTATCTCGACTTTGTCTTTCCCTTTGGAATGGCAATCCCTTGTTTTCTCCTTTTCCTGTATAGAAAATAACCATTATCAGTGGCTAAGTCTTGTATATCGATTCTCACATGTTTTGTTATGGTTACTTATTAATTCCCAAATTCATGACACAAAAAGGTTCACAAATTCTATTAAAAAGCCACTGAAATAATGAACAAAAGCATACCTTTTTAGTACTCCACACACCCCCCTGCTTACCTTGTTTCATGTCCTCATGAAAACATTGTAGTTGACATGTAATGCAGTGAGAGAATATGCTGGAGAAGGAGTCTCATGCAGAGGCCTACAACCATGTTGAGTGATTAGATAGTCAAAGAACTGACCTGTTTGTCCCTCAGGCATATCATACAGGGCCTGGTATCCGGGTGCAGGGTGCCAAATAATTGGAGTACGAAATCTATACCCTAACCAGGATGATCCTACTTTTAGAATGGTCTCGCCATAGAGGTTCAAACGGTCGGCAGCTAACTCAAAGTTCTCATACTTAAATGGTTCTCTGAGCTGGATGTGTGGATCAGAGATTCGATATCGAAATTTGGCTGCATTAATGGCCAAGTCTTTGATAGAAAGAAAATACTCTAAACTCTCTTGAATGAGTGCCTCATGCATAGGTCCTAATGTTTCAATGGCACCAGGAGCCGTTATAAGATTTATATGAACTCTCCACAACTGTACTGGGTTCCTAGGCTCAGCCCTAACTCATAAATCTAGGCCATTTTCCTGACTCTGGAAAGTATCATAGGCTTTGAGCCACTTAATCTGATTAACCCCGAATGAAATGAATGCTTGGAATTGGATATCTCCAATGGAGGGGCCAGGGTTCAATTCAGTCTCCTGACTTAGCACAAGGTCGTGCAAATAAAGTTCACACAACAATATTTGGACTTTCACTCCATAATGTTTACAGCAGTCTATAAAATCATTGACAGTGTTGATTTGTATAGGGGTGCCTGCTTTAACAGCTTTTATTTGTAATTGTAAATATCGTTCTAATAAAAACAGAGCATATTTTTTAGCAGGGGCCCTACATGCTAAAACATTATTGTATAAAGAACACAAGTCATTCATCTGTTTGACAACAGTATCTAGTCTACAAGTTACCTGTGCAACTTCCTCTTGTTCCTTCATCCACCCTTCAAAAGCCTGGCTTTTAGATTGACTGACGTCCCTTAATTGCTGCTGCAACTCTTCATATTTTTCTCGGGGAACCGTTTGCTCTTTAAGTTGCTCAGCTTCTTGCTGTGCTTGCTTCATCATCTTGTGCAAGGATTTTGTTTTCGGATCTTTCTTCCATAGGTCAGTGGAGGCCGGGAGTTTTACCTGAACTTTCTTGTTATGCTGTTTGGAGTTCAGAACCCTTATTACCCCTGAGGGTGGTGCCTCTGTCTGAATTTGCTTATCATCCTTTTCTGTTTTAACACGAACATCCGCTTGTTCCCGATCCTCAGCATCATGTGGAACGGCAGCTGGATCCTCAGGGTTTTGGACAGCAGGCCGTTTGTTGGCCCTCTTTTTCCTCTTTACCTTCTGGTTCTTTTTCAGAATCCTAATTTGTTGTCTGAGCTGGGTTATCGTATTTAACAATTTAGTCTGTTCCTTCCGCAACTTCTTAATTTCCATCGTTTCATTTGAAGGAACAGCAGTCTGTCGATGGTGGACTGGATCATGACCAGTTACTAAATCTTCCTCCTGGGGTTCTTCCTCACTGCTCTGCTCTGGCTGTTCTGGGGTGTGAACCTCGACTGGTTCTGTTTCTTCCTGAGCAAATGCTGTTTCTGCTCTTACTTCCTCTAAAATTTTCTCTTGTGACCTGGGAACAGAGTGTTCCCGTTCAGTATTTTCCTCCTCTTCATCATGAACAAGCATGTTTTCTTCTCGGGGTTTGTCGTGAGGGTCCTCTGAACTAGAAGGTTGACCATACTTACTCATATTGGCTAGGATGGCGGCCAAGTCATCTTCTCCCAGTAGGTCTTGTAATGGGCTATCTTCCTGCTGTTCTATTTCCTCCTCCTGTTCAGCTTCTGCCCCCTCTTCGGATTGTTCGTCCTCAATTACCACCGGTTGGCTGGCGCTTTCCTGGAGCTTCTCCAGCCTTCCTCGTATCCGAGCCAACCGGGCTGATTTTCTGGGCTTATCTATGCTTCCTCTCATCCGAGCTAACCGAGCTGATTTTCTGGGTTCCTCCGGTTGCTCGGGTGTATCAACGGCATGCTTACGCTTTGCCGATTCTTGGCGTGTCTCTGGTTGCTGTGATGTACTAGCAACATTTTCTCTGCGTTTTGCCGGTTGTTCTGGTGGGCTTATAGAATGTCTACGTTTCGGGGATGGCTCTGTCAATCCCCCCTCAATCATTGCAATGAGCTCTTCCCAGCTGCTCTGCTGCTGGGTAAGACCATAACTAACAACAAGTTGAATCAACCCATGGTGACTAACAATTTCCTCTACGTGCTGTGCCTTTTTCATACTTTGTGCAGCATCATGCAGTAACGAGTTTAGGAGTGCCGGTAAATTCACAGAGCATCTCTGCTTTAAAACAGCTAAAAGTTTAAGGTGTCGTGGTCTTACCACGTCTTTTCTTCCTTCGCAAGTAATATAACTCTGCACCGTTCTTGCTAGCTCCGTCCAGGGTTCACCTAGGGTTGCTGGCAGAACTCCCTTCCCCTTGATTCGATGGCCCAAGGTCGAAGTGTACTAAGCAGCTTGGTGACAATCATAGTTATTTCAGATGGGGAAATCCCTGGAGACAGTAGGACTTCCAGGGTGGGTAAATACTGGCTATGAGTGTCATGGTTGCTTATGTGTGGCGGTGTGATACTCCAACCAAGGGTGTTCAGGGACTGATGCCATGGGAGGAAATATTAGTGAGAGGGTGGGGGACGTAGTGCACTGTTTGTGGTCTTTGTACACTTACCAAAATAATATAATAATGGGGTTTGGTTTGTACAAAACACACAGACGGGTGCCCCAAAACATGAAAGTGTTTGTTCACTGATGTTGTGAGAAAGGTGTTTTTCTGAGGGTGGGGGGCCCATTGGTTGGTCTCATGTGTGGGGTTGATGAAGCGAATGAAAAATTATCGCAAATGGTATTATGTTGGTGGATGTATAGTGGGCCAAATGCGAGGCGCGGTGGTGTGCTTTTGATTTTCTTATACAACCTGGTCATCCAGGAAGGGGGTTTTAGTTTGTATGGTAAAACTTGAGCTTTATGCATGGTGGATGGATGGGCATGAGGTGCTTCCCGAACTAAAGTGGTATGGCCATGGCATCACTTTTGCTATGATATATGGTCTATTGTGGGTGACGAGCACCATGGAGGGGAGCCTCTACCGACCAACAAGGATGTGCAGGGTGGGGTGATGATAAAGATGGTCGGATATGTGGAACATATGGTTGATTTTTTATGGAGAAATGATGTTAGGATATGCAAAGTTTATTGGGACTCTATCATGCTGGGGGTAGAATGATACCTGCTCTGGAACTTTCAGTAGATGGAGTTGTGATGGTTTGTGAGATTTTCCTGCAAAAACAACTACCTCGAGTGAAAGAATCTTATTTATAAAATATTATTGAAAGTCATGAGATTTAAAAAATAAGATGAGAGAGGGCATACCCGCTGGCGCTGAAAATTTATTTTTTTTGGCAGTGCGATTGTGTGGCATTGCCTCTATTCGTTATGGAGTGCTAATCACGGTGCAACTTACAGTTCATACAATGGACCTTATGATCTCTCATTATGGTCCTCCAAATTTTTTGAAAAGGGTGATATATAGGTGAATATGGCCCTAATTTAATTCATTTGTACTTTTTGAGTTCTTGAGAGGTCATAGGCTTGTGCGTAGCAGTTGTTGCTATTGTGGTCAGCCTAAGCATTAGGGATTAGCGATATCATGCCTAGGTAACCTCCATGATGTCCTGCACTTTAATTTTTTCAATCTGATGGTGTCGGGTCCATACAGACTTGGTTTGTATGGATTCAGAGTGTTTTTTTCCCTAGATTGCGTGGGCGATCAGGGCAAAAGCGTGCCCTCTGTGCGCATTTTCTGGGGATAAGCGCGCTTTAAGCACTCTATTCCCCTTCTTTGGAAAGCCTTAATCACACCTGTGGAAAATACATGTGCACCCTAAGAGCACCTGTCTGAGGGACAGGCATGCAAAAGGCCGAGGCAAGAAATTTTTGAGTTTTGCCTATGTTTGATGTTTTTTCTGTTGCTGATGGGTACCTGTTTGGATGATAGGTTGTTATGGAGGGAGGGGGCTTGGCCCGAGCTTTGAACTGAATCAGCTGCTGATCCTAGGGTCCGCCGTCAGCTGGCGCAATGGGGGCTCCTAAATTTTGTGGAGAACAAGCTTCTTCGGTCGCACGACTGATTACTTCGTTACTTGATCTGACATTGGCATAGGAGGCACAACATGTTTGTGTGGCATGGGATGAACTTGGTCATTCATCCTGAGACGGATTTATATTTTTTGATCGGGTTACTACCTCATGGTGAGGCACTGAGTTATCCACTCCATTTTGGGAGGGTGGATTTCGAGAGGTTCCAGAGACATCATTGTGGTGGGGCACCTCTTATGGAGGGGTGCATCAACATTGCATTAGTGACAGATTTGGCAAAGCGATGTGCTCTGGAGGTTATTGTGTGACTTGTAGGGTTGTCAACTCCACATAAAGCATCAGGCCCGCAGGTTGTAGTCTTGTGTCGGTTGAGGTCTGGGCACTTCTATAATTTTGCCTGTTTTTTCTATGACGAGATGGTGATGCAGCTCAACAAGGTCCATAGTGGATCGAAGTTGTTTGTGTATGCCAGCATTTTGTGCAACATTATGTACGAGAGGGTAGTGCTGCTGAGACCAATGGTTGGGGTGCCTCCTAGGTGGCCATGGGAGCCTTGTATGAGGAGGTGGGCTCCGGTGATGCGGTGAGGTGGTGGGGGCATGGTGGGGCATTACTGGAACACCACGGCAAAGGCCTGGTTCGAGGTGAACCACTAGATGTTCTTGATATTTACATATGTGGGGATGGACTTCTGGGGGGATCCACATTTCGGTCTCCCTCCTGGTTATGCTTGGGGGCCAACAGGTATATTTTTTATTTTTTCTTCTTTTATTTGATTATATATGTTCTTATGTGTTTTTATGGTGATAGTAACATAGTTTTGGTTATCCTTTGAAGATGTTCGCGAGGTAGGTCACCGCGGGGCTCGATTGGTTAGCCAAGGTCCTCTTTAGAGACCTAGGGGCGGGCAAGGAGGAGATGCTGCTAGAGGACCTGGTGGTGGCGCTGGCCCTTCAGGGGAGGGAAAAATCTCAGCTACTACCAAGGCTACAGTTGAGCGAGCTCATGCTAATGCAGAGGCAGCACATGCAGATATGACGGAGGCTCGCATTATGGAACTGACTGCTCGGGTTTCATTTCTAGAGGATGCCTAGGGTCGAGTGGACTGCTTAACCCAGGGAATGCCTTCTCAGGGTTTTATGGATTATCTCAAGGAGGTTTGGCTGGAGACGGTGATGGCCCGAGAGCAGGACTATCGGCATATTTTACGTTGGGTGGCAGTCTCAGTTGTGACGGTGGCTCTAGTGGTGGTACTAGGAACAGTTGTGGGTCTAGCTGCCCCTCTTGAGGGGGCACCGTCCAAGAGTATACTTTTACATGGGGAAAGCACCCATTATGAGGTTTCTTCCCCTGTTTTTGATGATTTTTGTGCATCTTTGGGCTGGCCGATGGGTCAGCGACACTATTTTTTATACTCATAACATACATCATGATATATATATATGAGAGATATTTTTTGCTGCTTTACATGTTGTGTCACCTGTTCTGGTTTATGGATGATTTTATGTTTATGGATATCTATATTTTTTATTTTTTATGTACAGTGGTTTATCCGAGATACATTCTAGTGTAGGACATTGTTGACTATGTGATTAGCTGCTTGGTTTCTACCCCTTCGTACATGTGTAAATGTAATATAGTCAAATTTTCTACTTAATCTTTTTGCACACAAATATTTTCTAAATAGATGTGTATCTCTTTTCCCAATGTTTGGTTTAACTGCAACACTACTAACTGGGAATCGAGGTAGAAATGCATATGGCATATGCCCTAATGGAGGGCATTGTACATAATTCGGATGACAGCGTCATATTATGTCTGATTTTTTGTTGTTGAACCGATGCACACACCGTTATGGAGGGCGTTGTACATAAGTTGGATGATGACGTCATATTATGCCTAATTGTTTGTTGCTGAACAGATTCACACACCATTTGAGCAGAGTGGTGATCATTCAGGGTGGTAGATGACCTAGGTAGCTATGGCTAAAATTTGATACCATCTTGATGCTCCATCAGCAAATCCAAAATAAGGGTTAGGTCGGTGATCCATAGCGGCACTTTGAGCGTGCTTAATAAGTATTTTTGTCAAAATATTTCGATGGTTTGCTTTTTGTATGTTCACTCTAGGGAAGGGCCATCTTGACCCTTATGGGTAGAATTTCTTGAGGTAAAGGCCGTTGATAGGGTTGTTGAGGCATGTCCCATCTAGTTCCGTCAAGATGTATGCACCCTGTCGAAGGAAATGTTTGATGATGTAGGGTCCTTTCCACAAGGTTCGAACTTCACTGGCCCTAGGGCTTCTCTTATGACATCATAGAAGAGGACTGGTTCTCCCTCGGTGAATGAGTGAGGGTTGATGTGGCGGTCGAATGGCACTTTTACCCATTTCTTGTGGACCTCATTGTGTTATAGTGACTTTCGTCAATGAGCTCTAGTTGTGCTAGGTGTTGTTCTAGAGGTTGGGTATCATCAAGGAGTTCGATAGCGACGTGAAAATTTGGGATCTTGCATTCTATGGGAATCACAGCTTCGACCCCATATACTAAGTGGAAGGGAGTGAAACTAGTGGACGTCTTTACAGCCATGCGGTATGCCCACAGGGTGGAAAAGAGCATGTGGTTCTAGTTGGTTTTATGGTTATTCACCACGCATTGTAACATAGTTTTGAGTACTATGTTTACGGCTTATACCTGTCTGTTGGACTGGGGGTAGTAGGGTGAAGCAAATTCGTGGGTGAATCCACGATGGTGAGATATCTCCTCAAAAACTTAATTCTCAAAGTGTTTCCCGTGGTCAGAGACTAACTCTTTAGGAACGTTGAACCAGGCTATCACGGGGTTAAACAGAAATCGAGCGGTGGTTTCTGTGGTATTGTCATATGTGGGCATGGCCTTAGCCCACATGGTGAAATAATCGACATCCACGATGATATATTTATGGTTTCCTGATGATGTGGGGTTCAAAGTCATGAACTCAATTCCCCATTTACAAAAAGACCGACGACGATCACAGGATGCAGAGGAGCGGGAGGTGCTCTTCCTTTGTGGGTGAAGCGTTGGCATCGCTCACATCGCTTGACTGCAGTAATGAAATCGCGAAACAGGGAGGGCCAAAAATATCTTGCCCTTAGGATTTTTTGGGCGGTGGTCATTTTGGATAGGTGGCCATCGCAAGCACCTACATAGAAGTTGTTAAGGGATTGTTCCACTTTGTCATGAGTGAGGCATCGACGTAAAATGGTGTCGATGCCTCATCGGTACAAGACATCTCCTATGAGGAGGTATCGGGGGGCTTGCTGGCATATGCGATGATGATCATCTCGAGTGAGATGAGGTATGAATTTTTGGGTTCGCAGGAACAAGAGAATGTCTCCATACCAAGGATCGTCGATTGCTCCAAAGAAGAGATGTTCATCCAGTAGCAATTCCTTCACTAGTGATCCCTTGGTATCTCTCGGGAGATCCATAATGAACTTTGCTAAGGCAAGCACATTTTTTCTTTTAGGGGAGCGAAACAGTAAGTCATATTCTTGGAGAATGAATATCCAATGGGCGTACTTATGGTTCATTAGGCAGTGTGTGAGCAGGTATTTAATAGGATTAATATCTGTAATGACCATAGTGGCGAAATTTCTGGACTACATGGATTAATGATAATGCATTCTTTTCTTCACGCTCATATCTTAATGCTGGGCCCAATAAGTCTTTTCTGACGTAGTAGATTATGTACTTCTTCCCATCTGGGCCTTCCTAGATCAAAACTCCAGCTAATGTGGACTCGGAAGCTGATAGATACAGGATATAATATTTGTCATAGTTTGAAAGACTGATGAGTGTCGTTGAAGATAATGTTTCTTTCACCGCATTGAATGCTTTTTGGGCGTAATCTTCCCATTTAAATGGGATGTCCTATCGAAGGAGGCGCAGGAACCCTTGGGCGCTTGTGGCATAATCTGGGACGAAGCGTCTCAGAAAATTGGCCTTCCCCTGTAGGCTTTTCAGTTGCCTAAGGGTTCAAGGTGGTGGTACCTCTTTCATGGCTAGAACTTGAGGGGGTCCACAAAAATCCCTTGTTGTGACACGATAAAACCTAAGAGTCTTCATGCGCTGACGCAAAAGACACACTTGAGGGGGTTCAAGCGTAGGTTGTATTGTCGACATCGTTGAAACACCAATCGCAGATCCTCGAGATGGTCTGAGCGATTCTTGGAGTGGATGGCCAGGTCATCCAAATAGGCAAGGATAAGGTGTGCCAAATCATGAAATATATAATTCATGGCCCTCTGGAAGGTGGCTCCAGCATTTTTTAAGCCAAATGCCATTACCTTGTATGTGAATGTGCCCCAGGGGGTGGTGAACGCGATTTTGTACCAGTCTGTATGGCCGATTTGAATTTGATTGTACCCAGAGAGACCATCCATGAGCCTCATGTCCTGCGAAATCATTGATGACCTAGTCAATGAATGGGGTGGGATAATTGTCTTTAGGACTAGCTTTGTTCAGATCCTGAAAATAGTTGCAAACGCGTATAGTGCCATGTTTTTTCATGATGAGAACAAGGTTGGAAACCCAAGATGTATAGCCAATGGGGTAGATAAACCCAGCTTTTTGAAGCTTGTCGATTTCTCATTTTATTGCTTCTGCCTTAGATGGGTGTAGTTGACGTTGTTTCTAGTGCACTAGACGTACATCAGGCCAAGTGTCAGTATGGTGCTCTACAATAGTAGGACTAAGCCCAGGAATTTCTAAGAGTCCCATGCGAAGATATCTTGATACTCTTGTAGAAATTGGGTATAAGAGGTTATTTCTTCTAGAGAGCATGCTGCCCACAGTCATATTTCTTCGACCTTTGTAGGGTTTTGGGATATGTTCACCTTAATGGTAGGAGAAATGTTTGATATATTTCCTTCCTCAAATGCATCGAGCACTGGGATGGGGTTTTTGAACCAATTTACTTTCCCTGATGGGAGGAAATCTTTTGATTCGATCACGTATATCTATTGTTCTTCTGTCTTGTTGGGACTAAAAGTGTGCTTGGGGAGAAAGAGTGAACAATGATGCATTACATCCCATGGATAATCTAGCTCCATCATAGCCTCTAGGATGTTTCCATCTGAATGAAATGGGGATCCTAAGGGGGATTGTTCGCAAGGTTATGCTGAATAGGGTTAATCTGCACGGAGCTAGTTGAGAGACATGAGAAGGATTCCATCATTGATGTGATGGAACTAGACACTGTCGATAGAGTGCAGATAGATTGGGTCTGCAGTGTCGTAGGTACAACTACTCTGGTAGTTGCAGCTGACTCGACACCTATGGTAGATGAGAATAAAACTCGAGCCATGGTTCTGATACATGATGATATGAATCGTATATGGTGTATTGTGTCATTGACATTTGGTGGGGGCAGAATCTCCCTGATTGGTCACCTCTTAGTTGACAAGAATAGGATGGATCTCTCTATAAAATCCTCTTGGGTTGTCAAATTATTCATGGATTTTGAGTCTGTTCCATATTCTCGGGAGAGGCAGACTATTGTTGATCGCATACAGGCTAGTGCTGTGCGGAATCTTAGTATGTAGTGACAACGGCGTACTAGGTGGTTGTCACCACATATCTGACATGAATATGGGACATCCATGTTGGCATGATATACTATATGGACTGGATACCATCGTTGGAACATTTCCAAAGCTGGGAAATCAATGATGAAACAATCAACTTCATCACAAAGTACACACCTTTCGATTGGGGGAGGGGGGGGGGAGAGTTTGGCGGGAAGCCTTTCAGGTGATCGTCATTCTTCTTGTAGGTACAAGGTGATACGAGGTTCATTTCCGGATGCCTGGGTGGAGGGATTCTCTTGATAGGATCACTCGATGGCGTGTAAGGCGTCCCTATATCACGGGATTTCTAGGAAATGATGGGTATAGTGCCTATAGTTGCTACAGATAGCGCATGTGTGATTCTCATTGTATTGTGGGAGTCTCCATATTCTTTACTCTTATCTCAGTTTTCTTAGTCGTAATCACTGGTTTTGCAATGGAAATTTCCTTTACAGGGGTGGTTTCGACCATTTCTTGGATGGGTGGGGCCTCCTCGGGACTGAGGGGATTTAACCCTGTGGCAATGATGTGAGTGGCTCCTATTCCCATAGGGGGAACGAGGTACCAAACTGGTATTTCCAATGATATGTTTGGTAACACCAATGTTTCCAAAACCTATTGGGAGACGAAACTAGCTGGGGGTAGAGGAAAGGTGTTTGGGAAGTGGGGTAGGCTAGATAGGTTGTCGTGGCCGATGAATTGGTACCAATATTTCTCATGTCCATGTCCTAACTAGATTTAGTGCTTGATGTATACATCATGCACACCAGAGCCCCTGTGGCATCAGGTGATGACTCAGGGACAATGGGGGGATCTCCTAGGAATGATCCTAGAACAGATGACAGTTTGAACTGGTCGGGACCATATTCTTGCTACCATGAAAGCGCATCCGAGGATGTATCTACATAGGTTAGAATCACATTAGTTTTTTTTAAGGGTTGCTTCTCACTATGTGTCAATTGGTCTATAGTAATGATGAGGTCCTCATGTGGGAACATCATAATGCGGAAGACGGAGGAGGCTATGGCTGACATGGTGTACATATAACTCCGCCCAAGGAGTATATTATAATCTAAGTGAGCATCCAAGACTTAAATTTCTATGTGGATCGTCTTTCTATCTAAGTAGACCGGGACCTTTTGGTAGAGGCCAACAGGGGTCGAAGGATGGCCGTTGTATGCTCTAAGCATGATGACTCAGGGTTTTAGTTCAGGAGACCCTAACTTCTGCCAAATACTTTTTGACATGATGCATGTGGATACACCCTCATCAATGACACATCGGTGAATTCTAATATTTTGGACCGACACTAGTATCTGGAAGGCGACCATGGAAGGAAGCCTGGGGGTGGCTTTGTCTAAGTGAAAATCCATTAGGCGTGCATCGGCAGGGTTGATAGTGCCTAACGCGGAAATTAAGGCTTTCCGTTGTTTTGGGCATGACTGAAATACTTCCAAAGCTAACATAATAGCAGGAGATTGTGCTAAATCGTCCATGATACTATAATTATGGGCCGCTTTGGAGTATTTTCCTACTCGCCTATTGGGTCCCTTCTCCATATTTGTAAATGGTTCGATAGGCATCTTTTAAATGGTCAAAGGTGCAGTCAGTGCACTGGTACTTGCCCTTGACACATTGGCGTCTAGTGGGGTGTCATAATTGTGATTCCGTGTTTGGAAGAACAACTCTTCAATAGTCATGTATATTTTGTGGCTACTTTTCCTAGAGTCGTCTGGATTTTGTTGCTGAGTTCTTACTGTCCCTTGATGGGCGAAAGGTTCTTGCATCACATCTAGTTGCTGGGAAGATCCTCCCTGTCCTCGATTACTCTGTAGCTTATTTAGCTCAAGGGGATCGAGCCAGTGGTGAGTATAATGGCCGTACTCACCACATATCGAACAAGAATGGTTTGTTTGGAGAGGTGGCCTTTTTCTCTGACGTTGGGAATTTCTTGGCTCTTGGCTCTGATTCCGGGTGGAGTTGCCTCCAGCCTGGATCGCAGCAGGCATTGTTGGTTATTTCCCCCTATCTAGGATTCCCTTTTAGCTTGTTTTTTTCTTTTTTCTTCACAAATTTAGGAGGGTATTTCTCTTGTTTATATTGGTGAGGTTGGTTTTGGGAAGGCTGCACAAAGTTCACCTATGCATTGGTCTGCCTAGGCGAGTCTTATGCTGGGGACTGAACATAACACGATCCTTGGTTTGTACCTAGTTGTTGGAGGGGAGATTTTCCATCAGTGTTTCTCTCTGCGTACTGGGTCGCCTAAGTCGAAGGATAGTGTCCTCCTTGGTGATACACTGGCACCCTATTGGTTAAATTTTTCTTAGGCATATGATGACTTTGAAAACCGGGTTGAGGTATGTTCTGGGTAGAACTGTATGTGTAACTAGGGTTTTGACTACTGCTACCTAGGTATCCTTGGGTCAATGACCCAATTAGCCCATCTGCAGAGTTCGACGTGCCTAGAAATTCTTGATAAGTTTGCAAGCGCAAGGCGTTGGGTAGGATATTATAAATGTATCCTAACTACTTATAAATCAGCTCAAGCTGTTGGGCTTTGTTGATGTTGTCCTCTTCAGATGTGGGCCTTTGTTGCACCACATCCTTTGAAATATTTGTCGTGAAAGTTTTCAATAACAAATCTAAAAGAACCAGGTCATTGAGTTTTGGTTTACATAAACTACAATGCCGCCTCCATTCATGGAGATGGTCCGAGATATGGATGGCGAGGGTTTGTCTAAAATGTGTTAGTAATTCCATTCTGAAATCATGGTGAATGGGTAACTGAAAATATGTTAGGAACACAGTGGTGAGAGCGCTAAAGGTTCCATGTGAAGCAGAGGGTTTCTCCACGTACCATTTCATAGCTACTCCTATAAGAGTGCATTGAAATAGCCTCAATCGAATAGTATCATCAATGATACTGATGAGCACCACATGTGGAAGTTCATGACATGATTACCTGGGTCTTCTGCTTGCTTTCCTTCAAACTTTGGAATATCTTAAGGGAGCTTCATGGGCATGGGAGGCCATGTAGGTTTGTGTGCGATGGAGTCATTCATCTGCTTGGTTAAATCATGTAGATTTAACGAAGCTAAGAAATGTGACGGTGAGGTTGACACCATTGAAATGTGTGAAAACACAAAGTTCTGGTTAGGAAGAGGGTTGGTCTATGATGTACCCTGTTGTGTATTCGACTGACTTCTCGAATGGGTCGCACTCCTCTGCCCCCTAGTGATTTTGGGAGGAGTGGTGTGTGGTGTGGTGTTGGGAGATAGACCAGGGTTCCCAACTAAGGATTCCCTAATAAAGGACGAACCAATAATGGTTCCAGTGTTCTGTATTTGACGCCTTAATAGCAAAAGACCTGGAACACCTCCCGGTAATGGGGGGAGGTCCAAAAGACACCTAGATCGATGAGGTTCCATTGGGTCCATTCTGGTGTCGACTAGGTTTTTTTTTGGAAAAAATTGAGAGCATAGAGTCTATGATCAAAGAAAATTTTGGTCACATACATAAGACAAAGTGAAAATAAAACAAATTTTCACTTTAAATTAATTCTATGTGATCAGGCAATTAAAAAAAGTGGTTTTTGTTTGTTTTCTTATGATACTAAAAATCCTAGAAGACCTATTCATCCTCACACACTCAAATGTAACTGGGCCTTGAGAAGATATCTTGCGAGTGCTGGAACAATGTCTCGTAAGAGCTGGTGACGGCCTTAATTAGTCAAAGAAAATCCACCAAGGTAAGGATAGAGGGTATGGTGCTTGCCTGCACCGTCACCTATAGGGAAAGGATGCCCTAGATTTGGCCACTAAGTACCACCGTCCCACGTGAGCATCTGAGTCTTAGGCTTCTCGGTAAGTCAACTAACAGTACCGAGTATCAGCCAAGTGAGGTAGCCCTGACTGATACCTGTCCGCACTACACCTAAGCCTAACCCCCTCTGAAACGGGTCTTTGTCACGCTCAGTTTTTCTTTACTGTGGAATGATAGGTGGATTTAAACCTCCCTAACAGTCAACTTCTATGTTTCAAGATGAAGAATGATCAAGGCAGCTTATTGGATTCCTACCCCCTTGATACTAACTTAAACTATAAATTCTTTTGTGGCCCCTGTGGGGAGAATTTAGTGAGTTTGGTTAAGTTATTTTTAGGTGTCTTTGCTTTTCTTAATGGGTGAATGTGTGTGAGAAAAGAGTGGATATGTGATGATCCTTTCCAAAATACCTTATTAAACTATGTTTTATTGTTCCTTGCTCAAAAGAAAAACATGTGCGGATATGGGCCGCTTTCTATTTTTCCTAGTTAATCTATGTGATCAAATAAAGGGAGATGGCAAGTTGTGAATAGAGAGTGTTCATATGCTTGCCTAGGATTACCAGAGGGTGCAAAGGCAGTAGAGATTACTTGCTCTTCTATTAACAATTCAATCCTAGTCCCGAATTCCTAGTGCAAAAATTGAACTAAACTAATAACTTTTACACTAGAAAAAAGAAACTAACTAAGCATGCATGGACTTGGGCCACTTACTTTGGCTAGTTATCTAGGTGTGTTGGTACCTAAGTTTTCAAAGCATAAAATTCTTTCAGAATGCAAGTTATTTTGCCCCCTACTTAAACTATGTGTGAACTTTTCAAAAATCAACTTGAAATAAAACTAACAATAAGCTTATAAAAAAGAGCTAAGAGTGAGCTTTAGCAAGCTATGGGGTACCTCAACCAGTGTTGGTAGATGTACTATGGGCTGGCAAGCACTTTACAAGCAGGAAAAGATATAAATGTGGGAGAAATTTCCGTTTCTATATTTTGCATGCAAAAGGCTAAAACAGGCGCGATGTCTGTGCGCGGTTCATCTTTGAACACGTGCCCTGTGTGCATCTATGGGAGGGACAAGCGCACAAATTCCTGCAAAAGTAATTTTTGCAGATGTTCTACTTTAGTCTGTCACTTGGGATGAACTATGGACTGCAAGATAAAAATGGGGAAATTCAGCTGCACTCCACAGCACAGACAGGGGTCTCTGCAAAAAAAAAAGCACAACCACATAAACCTAGTAATAAACGCTAATGGAGTCGCCAATCCCAATTTAGTGTGTTTGGTGCATGTATGTAAGAAATCACACCAACTTAAGGGGTGTGGTTTACCCACTTAAGTTATTGGTTACAGGCAGAAAAAACAAGTGGAGTCAAGCAAGTTAGTGGAACAAGCTATAATCATAAACATACTAGATAAAGAAATAGCATGGATATATAAACTAAAAGTAAAATAAAACTAAAAAAATAAAAAAAAACTCTGAATAGAGTCAAACAATTGCAGTAATCCAAATGGTGGCTCTTCGGCCCCTCTTATTGAGTGCTGGTAGGAAATGAGGATGAAACTTTAACCCTCTTGCCAAAGGGCCCCTAGAACATGGGTTCTAAGTCCCGATGCAAGGATTTTTTTACTTCCAATCTTGCCTCGGTCCAAAGTCTCCCTCTCTCTACTATGGTGGACTGAACTTGTTGGATGGCCAACAATTGAGTCCCCTCTATCTTCAGCTCTGGATCACACACTGCTGGTATTTCTTGGGCACTTCTGGCCAGCATAATAATGTGTTATCAAATTCTTCATCTCATGGTAGCCTTATATAGGAGAATTCAAATCCTCCTTCCCTCTCTTGGTACATTGTGGATGGTGACCCAAGATAGGGGGATGATTCCTTTGTGTGCCACAAATATTCCATTGTGTGCTCACTTTATGTCTAATGAGGCTTTGGTGGCTATCCTTGGGC
Source organism: Pinus albicaulis (assembly GCA_034641835.2). NCBI lineage: Eukaryota > Viridiplantae > Streptophyta > Pinopsida > Pinales > Pinaceae > Pinus > Pinus albicaulis. Next base: position 1,445,613,429 of record CM076580.1, read on the forward strand.
AGCTTCAAGTGAGGAATCATTGTCTTGGAGTGTGCTTCTTTTGGTCCCAGAAATTGACTTTCGCCACTAATAGGATTCCACGCATTTCGGGTCATAAGGCGCGCAAAGGATCTCTTCACGAAGGATTATGCGCGCAAAAGAATTTATGACTTGCTCAAATTTTATTTTTGCTCAAACCTTAGATATTTTTAATTACTTTAGAGATTCTCTAATGTCTTTCAGCCCTATAAATCCTTCTGCTTGACATTAATTAATGGCGTCTTCTACTTGTACGATTTTCCAGTGCTAACAAGAATAATAAATTTCCCACTCACCAGGGTTGGGGGAAAATATTCAATGATAATTTGGGGAAACATAAAAAGAGAGCATTTGCAGGATCAAAACTTGCTCTGCATATTAATGAAAACCACTCCTGTAAAACTCCTAGACCAATTGCAAACCCTACATAAATTCCTCCCTGTAAAACATTAGCTTCTATATAAGCAAGTGGCTCAAATGAATCCACAAAATGTTGATATTTATGAACTACCATTTCATGTTGTTCGTCATGATATTCTTATGGTTTGGAAGCATATCCATTAATAGATACCTCTTAGACTTGAAATCACGAAGTGAGCTATATTCAAGTAACCAAAAATGAGCATCATGCAATGGTAAATGTTGAATAATATTGTTTAAATCTAATCGGCATGCACTTACCATCAATAGAAAATATTCCATGTCATATTTGGAAATATTGGGAATGGCATGAAGGCCCTTCTAAATGACGAGGAATGGAGCCCAACCAAAAGGAAAATCCTCACATGTGTTTCCTAAGCTTTCAATGCACCAAAGGTCGAACTTGCCTAAGGGAAAATTGTGGAAACCTCCACTGGCAACATCTCAATGAAAGGCACCCTTGACTTATCCCTAAGGAAATGGTCAATCTACTTTCACTCCTTTGGGAAGAGGATGGAAATGGATTCAACAAGCTTTAGGATTTTATCACAGAGAGGAGGACTCAACCCATACGGATCACAATGTGATGGAAAGTTTAGTTTTTGGGATTTGGTTTCCCTATAACAATAGTTTGGAGTGTCAAATTTGGCTCCAAATGGAATGTTCAAAAGTGATATTTGGTATTTATCCGTGATTTAATTTCTAGAAGCTAGAATGGGATAGTTTTTGTAATATAAATCAAACCATAATATATAATAGAATGGTAGTCTCATGCTTTTAAAGATGAACTAAAATTTGGGAATGACTCACCAGGTTTTTAATATATCGAGAGGAGGAAAACTGCTTCTGGAAGATGGATATTTCCAACCACAATGAGAATAAACACTTTGAGTATTTCACTGAAGATTCAATGGTGGCATTCAATATTGGGTATGTCGCCATCAATGGACTGAAGATTAGATGGTGGAATTTGATATTGGGTCAGTTACTCATAAAACCATAATTCACAACTCTCTCAAATTTAATTTTCCTGCCTTGTGAAAATTTGGTGGTTAGGATGGGTATTGTAAAGTAAAATTAAATCTTAAATTTTTAAAAAGTGTTAAAAAATATCCAATGCGAAAAAAATAGATACAATATTTTATTTTCACTTAGATATTTTAGTTGTGTTTGATAAATTCATAGGATTTTACATGTTTTTGGTTGTGATATTAGGTGTTATTTATAATAATAATAACAATATAATTTTAAAATTATGTTTTTATGCAATGGTTTTTCTATTAAATTTTATTAAGACAAAATGTGAGATGTTGGAAGGAAACAAGTGCTTTTAACTTGGTTGTATTGAAAACATTTTGGTGTTATTTCATATTGGGGAGGGGGGTCGAATAAAATAGAGTATATAGTAAATGGATTTAATAGTTAAAAACAAGTGTTAGTTTATAAAAACTCGTATGTAAAATTTGGAAGGAGTAGGATACACATCCTTCTTTAGGTTAAATATATTCAAATTGTTGCGCGAATGGGGATGTAAGACCATATGTTTTCATCTTGATAAAATGGATTTCTCTCCTATTCAGTCACATAGTTTAGGTTGTTATAAGAAAAGTAGGTGTTTTTCCTTAAGACATGAACATTTCATTTTAAGCAGTGTGATAATGTGGTTTCAACAAGGCATTAAAAGAGGGAACGAGCATGCACATTTGGGATGCTAGTTTTAGGTTCTGCTTCAGGCATGAGTGCACCTCTACGAAGACTCTAACAAGGTTTGAATAGTTTCAATAGTTATATATTTTGGAGGGTTGTAGTCTCAATTATAGGTTTGGACAAGTAATTTAAGCACCAGGAGAAGTTGTGAAGCCAACTTAATACATTTGACAAGTTGCATGAAGGAAACTTGGTAGTGGCACTAAGTAAAAATTCCTTGATCAAAGTTCATACCCTCTCCTTAGCACTACCGATTTGAAAGAGGAAGAAGAAATGTGAAATAGATGTGCAACCCACTAAATAAACTGGAAAGGATTTTGCAACATATACAGGTGGTCATGTTATGTTTCAAAATGAGGTGTTGGCCCACTCCCATTTTTGATAACCTGTCAACCTTTGAATTTAATTCCCTGTGAATGTGATCAAACTATATAACCCCAAATATTAAAAGAAGCTCCATAATTATAATCATCCTCTGATCCAATAAAGAAGTGTATAAGGAAGTATAACCTTTCATCCAATCTATAACAACCTTTGACTCCCCTATCACTTGTAAGTTTAGTTTGTTGAAGTGACACAATTAAAATGACTAACATAAACAACTAATTCATATTATTGTAGTTCTTGTTAGGTAGTTATATTTTTTCTCCTAGACTAAATTATTCATTCACGTTAGTCATTTTTAGTAGTATTAATTATTATCTAGTCGTATATTTTAACTCGGGACTAAATTAGTCATTTATGTTAGTAATGTTAGTTGGGTCCCTTAATATTGCTAATTTTTGGTAGTATTTCACTTGGAAAAGTTGTGGTGACTAAGATTTTTAGTCACCTAGTCACTAATTTGACCATTTTCTACTAGTGAATGCTTCCTTCTTCTTTAGAAGCATATACCAAGTTAACGATCTTTCAGATAGTGTCATTGGACCTATAATCTCCAACAGATTCCATCTTATGACTTTCTTTGGTCTCGATGTTCACCTCCATAGTCTTGATTAGTTTCACATACTTCACAAAATGTAGTGGTGGTCCTTCCACTGCGTGTTCACCTTAAAATTCTAGAATTTGGATGTTCTGGGGATCATCGTCATCCTCTCCCTACTCTGGGATATTGTAACACACTATGAATTCTTGTACTCGATGCAAATGTCAATGCTTAACACATGATGGTCTACTCCTGGCCACTATCGGTTCAATAGAAATAAATATCATTAATCGCAACACCTTCAAAGTTTCATCCAGTGCTGTTTCTTCAATTTGAATGCTAAAGATGGCCCTAAAATTTTGCACCATTTTATCCCAATCCCATGTTCCTTTCTACACATCCAATTCAATATACTAGTTTACTAGAATGATGTCCAAGGTGTGTATGAATTTGTGCGCTCATTCTTAGTGTGGTACCTATAACCTAGTACAGGTAGAAATACACTTCTTCAAGTGAGTCCTGGGTCATTCCATACCCGAATATTTCTCTTTAAGGACCCTAGAATTTGTCCTGAATGTTACTTTAATCATTTCTTTACACTATTTCCATCCCACAACTTTCTCTTTGTGCAAAACCCACCATATCGTTGGTGTAGCACACAACACAACATTCAACGAGGGAATCCTCTAACCATATATTATCGTCTCCTTGTAATACAGGGAAAAAATATCTACTTTAAGTAACCCATCGAAGTGAGGTGGATGGTACACCTCTGTCCCTATCCAGTGCACCATCATCATAATATGCATGCATCTCTGGGTGATGACTTCTTACAGTTGATTCTGCGAATTCCCAAAAGCTTCTTCTATGTTTGAGGCACACCATTAAATGATATGCTATATCAACACTGCGTCAGTTTTAGGATTTACATAGTCATCCCATCGAGTTGTAACATTATAAACATTTTACAATTCCTCCAAACTAAGCTCCCCTTTAACTGGCTCGACATATCTATCTCCTTCGCAGAGATCTAATGGCTTGATCACTTTGATGTCTCCACCTTCAGAAATAATTTTTCCTTTTCCTTAGATTAATAATCACCTAGTTGTGAAAAACCCAGTCGATCCCCAAAAGAGCCAAATAAGGATTGGTATCATCCAATATTTCATTTACCTCTAAATCAGTGGTGCTTAACACCCCATCAATGTCCATTGGTACTCCCGACAATTTTCCAATAGGAAAAATATGGTGTTCTTTAGCCAACCTAAGCTTAATTGGAGACCAAGTCAGCTTTGAATTCCCCATCATTTCCCTTGTGATTTTTGGTAGAATATTTACATCTCATTCCAAATCCAAAATAATGTTGTCCATCCCATATTCTCTGATTTTTGCATTGAACCAAAATTGTTTACTGGTTCTCTTCTTATGAGTGACTTGATTCACAACCCTTGATGAATCTTGCATGGTAGGTGTTGGGCCGTTAATATGCCATTATTATTATCACTTTTGAACACTTATTCCACCCATTTCTACTATTCTTCATCATGTCATTTATTATAATTTATTATATAAATCCATTTTATGATGATTTATGCTTCTATGAATGAATATTATTTATTCTCCTTTATTTCTAATAAACTGATGATTATGCATGATTTTATCAATGACAGTTTTAATAAATCAGTTGTAACATTATTCACCATTTTTAGCCTCCAAGATAATTTCCAGATTGAAGATTTGATCATTAAAAGTGCCAACTCAGAAATTCGCTGGAATAAGAAGTGACGGTTTTTCGGTTGAAATTTCGAGCAAATGAAGCAGAATCTGGAAAATACGGAACATGGGTTTTGTCCAGAACGGACCCAATTAACTTTTTTAAAGAACGGTTTGCCCAAATTCGGCTTTTACTGAGAGAAACACAGGGTTCTTTGAGCACGATTTTTTGAGATTTGTTGTTGCAGCCGTCCTCCAAATCTCAACTGCAAAGCCAAATTCGTCTTGCTCTTGTTGAAAGCTGGATGGAAATATATCTTCTTGTTTATCAATTGGTTGGAAAAAATCCAATTTTGTAATAGAAATCATGTTGTAGTTATCTCTATTGTAACTGCTCTCTGATCTCTCTCTATTTAAATGAAAACTGAGATCAGAGATGGGGATGATTGGAGGATGATTTTTGGGGATTTGAATGATGGAATTGAGGATGAATTAGAGATTCAGAATTGATGATGGCAGAGAGAATGGATAATGGATGAGGGATTGAGAGACTTCTTGTTGTAATCCACTGTAACTCTGATTTGATATTTTAATATAAATCTAGTTGACATTCCATCTTTGATCCTGAAGTAACCCAGCAGCATCTGCCGGCGGCTAAGGGCCCAGCCTCTGGTGGAGTACGCTGTTGCTGTATTATATCTTTATGCTTCATGTGTGGTTTGATTTCTTTCTTTTACTCTGTTCAGTAATCTGAAGCACTTTCCTGTTTTACATATCAGCGCTATTAGATATACTTGAATGGATACTATCGTTATCTGCAACAGGAATGCTATGTTATCATTTTAACTTTGTATCGCATTGCTGTTCCTTTTGATAATTGATATAACATTGTTGTTTCTTACAGATTGACATTCGATTACAGATTAACCGCGCTATATGTTCCTAAATCGGTACAACTGTATGATGTATTCTTAAATTGTGACTGTTGTTTATTCGGGATTGTTGTTCCGTTACACTTGCTGTTACTTTATAGTTATGATTCATGCATATTGTATCGAAGCTCGGATTACTGTCCCTTTTAATGATAAGTGTGTTGCGTGCTTGATTTGGATTGTTATATATTCATATTTAATCTACTGTTCCATTTCCTGTTATTCGCATTATCTTTGCTTTGGTGTGAGAGACGATCTGTGGCTGTAGTGAACCTTGGCATTTACTGCCTAGCTCCCAGACCTGTGGTCCATGCTCTAATTTCCTTTCCATCAGTTTCCAAAGGGATGGGCTATTGTTGTCGAACCCTTGACTGATACATTGCTTATTTTTCCGAATGAATGATTTAGGCTTCAAGGTATTTTGTTGTTGATTTCCATTAATTAGAGTTTGTTGTTCAGATTCCTTTAATTACAGTTTGCTTTTAAAGAGTTTTCCTAGTTTACTTTCAATGGTAGCTTTAGTTCAATTTCGATTTCCTTTTAATTGCTTTAAAGCAGGACTGTCGACTGTAGAGAACATTAGTTATTGCTTCCTCGTTCCCAGATTGATTGTCTTGTTCCGGTTTGATTTCAATTGCATCAATATCCAGAGGAATGAGTTATTGCTACTGTATCCTCGATTGATGGTTGTTTGAGTGAATGATTTAGTTTAGAACATTTTAGTTTCTTGTTGTTCCAATTAGATTTTGTTTCCAGCTTTCATTTACTTTTGCATTTTAAACACTATACTGCAAAACATTACTCTTGAGTAAATAGCCGCCTCAGATTGAGTACACTCTTGAAATAAAAAGTCGTCCCTGGGTTGATAATTAATGTGAAGGTACTTAGGAGTTAAAAAGACCCTTTTTATCGCTCCACAGTAGGATCCTCAGTTTTGTTGGCACATTTATCCACCATCCTTTTAAACTTTTCCAAGCCTTAGGGATATTTGAATAACTCTAAGAAACTTTGCAAAAAAATATGAACTATATTCACCACTTTCCTCTACTCCCTACTTATAGTGTCATCAAATATCTCTAGCATGGGCACTTCGGTCATAGCTTCTAGCCTTTCCCATTCTTCCAAGACTATTTCTCGTTAAGCCTCTTTATATGTGTCCTTTTCCCTGACAGGGTAAAACTTCAAAAGGATTTGACATGCTCTTCTTACCCACTATGACTATGGTGTTATGGGCTTGACAGTGTATGTTCCTATCCTAACACCTCCCCTAGTTACTACACCAACCTGTTGTTGTGTCCTGTGGGGCTCAAAAAATATTATTTACAAATTAGAACCCTTATTCTCATACCACTTGGAAATCAGTTGGAGGAAGTTCTTTGTCATATGATCTAATTATTTATAGTAAATACAATTGTAATAAGGACAGGTGAAATCCTGCGCTAGTTGACCCTGCTATCTGGAATTGTAACAGATGATGGTGCTTTGTCCTTGGCCAAATCCACCTCTTCCTCTACCTGGTCCTCTAGGTTATTGACCCATCATGCCTCATCCATGAACTTCTGATTGTGTTTTCCATGTTGATTATATCTAGGTTGGATCAATCCAGTAGAATCGGCTTCCATCACCTTGGGTCCCTTCACTTGTATCGAATCAAATGTGTGTTCAAACATCAACTCCAATGCACAAAAGTGTTGGATGTCATGCCCCAATGATTTAAAAACTCATATAATAGAGTACATGATGTGTCCTCATAATTTTACATCATCGAGACTCTAGAAGGTATATGCCCCCATACTTGGCAAATCTCACAACACATTCCTCTACCTTGCGCAAGTGGGTTCATTGAATTATTCACCATATAACTAGTCAACAATTTAAACTCATATCTATGGTGACTCTATTTCCAACATATGGAGCAACATACTTCCTCCTGCTTTTCCTTCCCCTTAATCAAGTCTTGAAGTTGGGAAGCTAATGCAACCAGTTGGTATTTCACCTATGCCATATCATTATTTTCCCCGCCTCCTGTCAGTGAGGCTTCTAGATTCAATGCAATTTCTAAAGATTCTAAATGTGTTCCTATCCTCGGTTGTGTTAATGTTATTCTAACATGTGGTAGCAATATGGAAATAAACCATTCCTTATGTTTTGCATTCATAATCTCGAACGTTGACTTATCCTTCAACATTTTAAACCGTTGATTGAAGTCCCAACTGAATATCCTAAACTCTTCTTGATTTCCTTTAGTTCCGTAATACATTGGGACTCAGACTTCATCTATTGGAACTCTCTTATCAATGCATGCTTAATATCCATGAGGGTCATATTTTGCATTGTTGGAGCTACACCTTTAAACTCATTTACCATGTTAACACACAATCCCTGAACATGGCTTCTAGTTATCTGATATTCATGGCCTCGACTTGGACCTACATAGGTAGATGGCCTCAGATACAAAAAAAAATGTTTACATGGGCATTCACAATTATACACCTATCATGGTAATCTACATGGTACTTCCTGATGAATTACTCCCACTTGCACTTGTTGAACTTCCAAAAAAAATGTGAACTTGATTGTGCGCAACTCTAAGTTTGGAAACCCCATGATGTCCCTCCTACAACTGGATTGATTCAACTATTATTGTTGTTTCCTCCTACCTAGCTACAGTTACCTTCTACACTAGTCATATCAGTAATCTAAGTGCTCACCACCTAGTTCGTAGATGCATGCAGGGGCCTGGGCTCAACATCAGCTATGATTGGATTTTTTGGTTCTAGTTATGTATCTTTCGTACTGCATGGAATTATTTTTCCCCTCTCTCCTTCCTCCATTCATGCCACGTCAAACTTTGTCCCTCCATAGCTCTAGTCACTAGTACTACTTTTCTTCCTACAATGCACTCTCCTATCCCTCCCATTGGGATACTTCTTTCAATAGACACCAATTAAGACTATCCTCCTCCCACTCCACAAGTTTCCATCCTTGTAACCTTCTTGCTCCATCCACTCCCTTTTCCTTTTTATGTGCAGTTTTAGGCCCATGATCATCCTCAATCACAATCCTTATTCCTCTTCTCTTTCTTTTCCCCTCAGACCATCCCTAAGTCTCCCCCACTTCCCCATTCACATAGGAAGCTTAGTTTCTCATGGTGTTGGACTCTAGAGGTAATACACCATGGTCATACAACATCATCTTTGTCAACAACAGTATCGACCTTATAAATTTTCCTCTTGGTCCCTTCAGAAATTTTCTTTTCGTTGTAGTATAGGAAATCGTTGCTTCTATGGAAAATTAAATAATATATCCTTCCAAAACACTTTTGAACCATAAGTCACTAGAACGATATGTCTTATTACTCACCGCGTGAAGTTGGACAATCTACACTAATGTCCACCTTCTTGGTCTATCATGACAATAAGTAGGATTATTATATTTTAGGCGTTGGGTCCACTGGGTCAGGAGATTTGGAAATTAAGTAAAGAAAACCTCATGAAAAATCCATGTACATGTACTTTTGTAGCCATTTCTTCATACTTTGCTCCCTATTTTCGATCTATTTTGTTGCAAACTCATGATCTTTCTATTTAAGCAACTTGGTAATGTCCTTCTCAATAGGATTCCATGGCTACCACATTCCTATGTAATATTCATGTCATAAATCCATCCCAGCCTCGACAACATAATCATTGTTTTGTGAATGGGTTCCCAATTGACTTGGTATTTGTAACTCAGTGGCCAACAAAGACCCACTTAGCATTAGACCTTTCAGAAACACCCTTGAAGTGAGTGAAGTCTCACCCAATACACTAATGGGTGATTTTCGGAACTAGGTCTTTGCAGTGTGAGAAGACTATCTTATGACCCATGACGTAGAACCCTTATCTGACACATACTTCGCTACCTTGTTACTACCATGCACCGTGTAGGGTGTTAGTTCCATCCAGCCCATGAAACCTCCATGATCCATTGCATAGGTAATTGCTTGAGTTTTGGTGTTAGGGCTTCAATATTTCAACGTCCTTATAAACTTATTGGTTGTCCTATGAAATCATAGACTCCATACTCCCAAGGAACAAGGGACTAGTCCATTTTGTTGGTCATCAAACTTTTCTTTTATCCATAAATCTTTACTTCTCTAATTCAACCCCTTTAAGGCCAATATTTCTAACAAGGACTTGTGTGAATCCCTAGGAAAGGTACATTTGTGGGACTGAAGAGCCTAAACCTCAAGAGGATTTGATTTTCCAAAAAACCTATCCTTTCGGTGGGAATCCACTTCAATTTTGTCCATAAATTTCTTTGCCCTTGTTGTTTTCCCTAAGGTAAACCATAGTCTACTATTTCTTCAACTGAGGGTATTATTTGAGGGTTTCAAAAGCCTTTATCTTACTAATATACATTGTTGGAAACCCTTTTTCCTTTCCTTGACCATTATCCATCCCAACTCTCAACTTACAAATCGAGCCCTATGTTGTGTGCCTCATTTCATAGATCTCAACAATGAAATAAAATTGCCTCATATTTGAGCCTTGAGATTAAATTGCATCTTTCTTGTAGAAAACCTTATTATGTCACCTTGTACCTATTATCCATGATAACACTTGGAAATATTTTTTGATTCAATTGGTCAAACTGGTTAGGGTTTTAAATTTTCTCAAAATAAAGTTTATTTATAAAGAACCATTTGGTAATCTACATTATGTAGGGTCAACATGAGTTTAAATATGTTCAATCATAAAGGTTAAAATCAAAACTTCCATGTGTGTCAGGCTTATTTGCTCATGATTGGCATTTTGACATTTTTACAAAAATTCATAGCAAGTCCCCATAGATAAGCTGAAAATTTGCTATGAAACTGTTGTGGCATATCATTGATGAAAATGCACGTGAAAATTTCGGATGAAGGATTTCCGATGCTATGTATTTATCTAAAATGAATAATATTAGACTTCATAATTTATAGAGAACTCAAAAAGGTTCCAGAGGGATGTTTTTTGTAACTTGATACCGATTTTTTGCTACGGAAATTCTGGAAATGACTGTTTTAGTAGTCAACTTCAATCTCACTTTATCACCAAATGGAAAGGAATTTTAGAAATATGAAAGATTTTTTTCTTCAGAATGAGCTCATCTACAAGACTCTCTAAATTTTTGCACAACTATCACGGTTTGGAAAATACACACTTATCTTTGAGGCCTATTTTACAGAATTTTTCCTAGCCAAATATGTTGCAGAAACTTTGAAAATTGACTTGGTGGAGGTCCAACTCACCAAGGTCAACATCCACATGACATGATGACACATCAATATTCCAACACATTCAAAAAATTAGTTGGGTTTGATAAGGTCCAAAAATAGAATTTTGTTGAGTTATTTAATGATTGAAGAGTCCTATTTGTAGTAAAACTCTATAGAACAGAAAATCCCTAAGATGTCTCAATAGTTGTCAAGTAGGATAAGGACACTTGAATGTGAATCGAGTTTAGTCCAGGTGGAAGACTATTGTAATGGAGGCCTCACTCTATATGTGGGTAACTTTTTCACTTGAGGGTGTTGATGGATGTTATGAGAGAACCACCCTTCGAATCTTTTCTTCTTCAGTTAATATACGTTTTCATCAAACTATCTTTTAACCTAAGATTCTCTCTAGCTTATATGTTTTAATCTCCATATTTTGTATATTGTTATTAGTTTCATGGAAATTTGATTACTTGGAATTCATCATTAGATGCTCCAACTTCCTTCATTTGATATGATTTACTATAAAGGCTTATGTTTAAGCCAAATTTCCTCAGCTTCCGTGAAAGCAGTTTGTTAGTAATTGATTTTCCTTAGTTGACTCCATGCCCAATGGTCGTAGTCATCACACTCTTTCACCTGCAAAAATCACATGAAAGATACAGAGTTAGCCATCTGATGTTTTGATTTGTATACAAAAAATTTACAAGTTGAGAGAGCCCTCTCAGACTGGAAAGGCTAAATTCCAATTCAAATTTGGTTTGAAATAGTTATGCTCGGTTCATGGTTTACATAGCTCAACTTGTTCCAACCCAATGATAACATTTTGGAAGTCTATCGAGAGCCAAAAATCTCCATTTCCTGGATTTTATGAGTCTTTTTATTTTCATTCCTAAGGGTAACAGGGAATGAGAATTTTATTTTGAAGGTTGTGATATTACCCTAGCGACTCCAATCTCAAAAGATAGAGAAGATCAAAGCTTCATGGTGACTCCATTTCTTGAAGATCAGTAGCTTGAAGAAGTTCCAAGATGAGTTCTACTGCAAGAATAAATGCTAGGTATGCTCCTATAAATCGGTCTCACATCTATGGTTTTCCAAATCCCGTGCCTTGTGTTGATTGGTCAACCAATCTTCCCATGTTCAAAGATGAAAGAAAGATGATGTTGGCATTCATTCGGTTGAATTACATATACATGTATGTAGACTGAGGGTTAAGTTCCCTGAGGGTTGTCTCATGAAGATTTTTATGGCTACCCTAGAAAACAAAGCTAGAGTATGGTATGAAGGGTTGAAATCATGAAGCTTGTGTTCCCTTAAAGATTTCCATAGATTATTTTTTAGACATTATCGGAAGTCTCATCCTTCATCACCACTATTTCAAGACTCTTGTAATCTTTTGAAAGGTTTCATTCAATATATTAAAAATATTAACGATGATGTAGAATGTATGGATGATGAGGAAATATTAGACACACTTTATGAATTTTCTTCACAAGCCAGTTTTCATGATGATTAAGAAATTTACAACAAGCAGATGTCTCTTCTTTAGTTGAAGATGAAATGGATCAACAATTTGACAGTCAAGTCATATTACATGAAATTTATGAGGATTTACAGCATTGTCAATCTATATGTAGTCAAATGTATAAGCCAAATCATTCAAATTGTTTTTCAGCACATTCCTTTTCCGAGACTTTATGTCAAGAAGAAACTCCTCAAGATCAGGGTCTTGAAAATAAATGCATGAAAATTTTGAACAATGAGGTAACATGTGATGAAAGTTCACTTTTAGGTAAACCCGAGCTACTTGAAGAGCTGGATATACAATTTTTATCTATTCTATTTGGGGATCATCAAAATGACATAGAGGATATGCATAAATTTGTTTGTATAGGAGTTGTTAGTGTTCGGAATCAAGAAGAAATTCCTCAAGCATAAGTACAAAATATTATATTTGATTTGTTTGATAAGCAAAAGATTACTTTTGATACACACAATATGGATGTCATGTTTGAAGATGTTCAAGGATTCATGGACAGTTTTGTTAATTTACATGAAAGGGGAGACAAATCTATTATTTCCTTTTTATTTTATGATGCTCTTGAAATTGAAGACATATGACAAAAGAAGGAATCATTTATGAATGAATTCAACCCTCATGGTTTTACTCATCAAGAAGTGGTGGTTTTTCATGATTATCAAGACCCTTTGGTAAGTCTATTCTAGTCATCAGTGAAGGTGGAGTTTCTTTCAATAATAATTTCAGGTTATGGATTCAATTTTTATTCTGAGTTTCCAATAGATGGTCCACTTAAGAATAGTCATGAAGCCGAGGTGTTGGATCAACTCTTTGAATGGTTATACTTGAGGTTTCATATTTCTTGAGTTAAGGAGGTGCATTTTTAGATGTTAGAGTAGGGTTATTGGTACATAAATAAGCTTGCTGGGAAATAATTTCCTTCAACTTTAGGCTACATTTTGCATTTTCCAGTTTCAGTTTGTACAAAAATTTGATATCGTATTGCAACAGTAGTAGTTACTTTCCAGTTAGTTTGTAGGTTTCTTTTCAGTTTGGTGAATGGGTTTGAATGTAGTTTTGAAATTGGGATCAATCCAATAGTCAGGCACTGGAGTTGTTGGTTATTTACTGCACCACAGGGGCACACCATCCCCATTGGAGGCATTTTTATCCATTATAACACTTAGAAATAGTTTTTGATTCAATTGGTAAAATTATTTAGGGTTTTAAATTTTCTCAAAATAAAATTTCATGTATAAAGTGTCATTTGGTCATCTTGTCATTATGTAGGGTCAATATGAGTTTAAATAGGGTCAATCATAAATATTAAAATCCAAACTTCCATGTGTGTCAGGCTTATTTTCTCATGATTGGCATTTTGACAGTTTTAAAGAACTTCGTAGCAACACCCCATAGTTATGCTAAAAAAATTTCTACAGAACTGTTGTACCATATCATTGATGAAAATGCACGTGAAACTTTCAGATGGAGTTTTGATTCTATGTATTTAGATAAAATGCATAAGAGTAGACTTCAAAACTTACCCAAAAATCAGAAAAGTACAAGCAAGATGTATTTTTTTAACTTGCTATCGAATTTTTTCAACGAAAATTCTCGAAATGACTGTTTTATTAGTCAACTTCAAGTTCACTTTCTAACAAAATGGAAAGGAATTTTAGAAATCTGAAAGATGTTTTTCTTCAATACGAGCTCTTCTACTAAAGCCTCTCTCAGTTTTTGGACAACTATTAGGTCTGAAAAATACGCAATTACCTTTGAGGGCTATTTTATAGAATGTTTCCTAGCAATATTTCTTATAGAAATTTTGAAATTCGACTTGGTAGAGGTCCTACTCAGCAAGGTCAACATCCACGTGGCATGATGACACAACAACAGTCCAACATATTCAGAAAATCAATTGGGTTTGATAAGGTCCACAAAAAAAAAAATTGTTGAGCTATTTAATGATTGAATAGTCTTATTTGTCTTGAAACTCTGCAAAAAAAAATCCCTAAGATGTCTCAATAGGTCTCAAGTAGGATAAGGACTCTTTAATGTGAATTGAATCTAGCCCAGGTGGAATAATATTGTAATGGAGGCCTCACTCTATATGTGGGTAAATTTTTCACTTTGAGGATGTTGATGGATGTTATGAGAGAACCACTCTTGTAATCTTTTCTTCTTCAGTTAATATGTGTTTGAAGCATATTGTCTTTTAACCCGAGATTCTCTTTGGTTTATATGTTTCTATCTTCATATTTTGTATATTGTTATTAGTTTCATGGCAATTTGATTACTTGGAATTCATGATTAGATGCTCCAATTTCCTTCATTTGTTGTGTTTTACTACAAAAGTTTATGTTTAAGCCAAATTGCCTCAGCTTCCATGTAAACAGTTTGTTAGTAACTAATTTTCCTTAGCTAACTCCATGCCCAATGGTGGCAGTCATCGTACTCTTTCACCTGCAAAAATCACATGAAAATTATAGAGTTATCCATCTGATGTTTTGAGTTTTATAAAGAACATTTATAAGTAATTTGAGAGAGCCTCTCAGACTCGAAGGGTTAACTTCTAGTTAAACATTGGTTTGAAATATTTATGTTGGGTTGATGGTTGGCACATCCCAACAGAAACAAATACTTTTCAGTCTATTGGCCCATAAATGCACCTGGCAAATAAATGCCCACCGTTGGATGGTGTACTTGCTTTAATCCAAAGGTGGACATTTACTTACTAGATGCATTTATGGGTCAATAGACTGAAAGGTATTGGTTTCCCATCACAACTTGTTCTAGCCCAGTGATAATAGTACCATAATCATAGAATATCTATTAGCTGACATTCTCATATACCAAGACTCCTCCCATTGGTGAAATTAGTAAACAACAAGAGGTTTTGGTTGTGGTGATAGTGGTCCATTGCCCTATTGTTGTCACTTGTTTTAGTTTTAGCCTTGTAGGGTACCCCTCTTCAAGGCCTACATGATTTTGCGACAGTAGGCCCAACGGAGGATTATTTCCTAGATTTATTTATGGATCATGTTCGTAAATTTTTTAATTGATACTAAAGCATTGCTTATAAAATATAATTGTACCAATGAAAAAAAATAGGAAAACTTAAATTTAAAGTATTTATTTTTTACTTTTATTTTTTTGGCATGTACATGACAATAACAAACCATCCAGATGGGAAGATGTCATATCTCCATATCCCAACGCAACCATGGTTGTAGCATTTGATATTGCAACACCTCACACATAGGTACTTAAATTTCTTTATTATTGTCTACTTCAATGATAACTTAGCAAGATTTACAATTTTTTTGTTTTCCAAATGTCCAAGTTAATTGGGAGAAACTAACCTTAGTTTTGTTGTGTTTCCGTAGGTTTTCGTGAGAGAGTCCTAGTAGTGATGTCCACCTTGGATTACTAAATCACCTCCCACCGATGTAGCATATGTTAGATTATATCTACTTTTAAAGTGATTTTAATTATATTTGTTTAGTTGTTTTTTGTTATATACTAAGCAAACATGTTCTAAATGTTTATGCAAGTGCCATTATTTTCGGTTCCATCCCCTTCAGTTCCGTTTGGTCCACTTTTCATACCAAATCCAACCATTTGGTCCCCTGCCACTTTTTGTTCTAATTTTTTCCCCTAGTGTGCTTCCTCATATTTTAATTTTAGTTCGGTGTATCTCCTCCAACACCAAATACATCTTCCCTTACACCCTTCCACCATGCTGACAAAAATCACCCCACACCAATCCACCATCAAACCCCTCCTCTTATCACATCGGTTGTTACAGCAACTAGCATTACATCTACTATATCTACGACTAAAGTAGTTACACTATATCTACATCCTCCCTAGCTCCCATCATTACCTCAAAGCATGTTTTTTAGGCCAATGTTCTACCCTTAACTAGTGCATCCACTCTTGCCACAACAAGTGTTACATCTATTGTAGCTACACCTATAGTGGGTTTCATCTAATATTGTTAGAACTACATCCTCCCCAACCCTATCATAGCCTTGGAGCATGTTATGATAAGAAGGGAAATCACCTTCATTGCCTCATATCTTCACAATGAAACCAATTGTTTGTTCAAAATATTATCCAACACATGATTTAAATTGATTTTATACATATTTTGATTTTTTCAGCTAATTAATTGTTGCAAGTGTTGCAGTAGTGCTTATACAATTAAAACTGAGAAGGTTAACCCCCACGCATTTACATTCATGTTTAAGATGAGTTTTATATAAATGTTAACTGATTCAAACATGAGAAAATGAGCCAGGTTCATAAGTTGATGATTTCTTTTTAGCTGGAGAAGTACCATCAGTTCAATCACTTCTCATCACCCATTTAGGAGGTTCACACTAAAGTGGAGACTAGGGTTCTCAGATTTGTCACCCAAAGAATCCACTATAGTCTAAGATAATGCAGGCATATTTATTCAATCACCACCGGAAGGTCTGATAGATCAAAGAGAAAAGAGAAGGTTATGAGATGAACAGTTCTCCATAAAGCCTATAATAATCATTCCTTAATCTACTAAATTATGTGTGGGGTATCTTAGGGAGAGCCATAAATTTTATAAATCTTATACAATTAAATAGAAATAATCAAATTCCTCTGATTTATCATATATTAAGCAATATTGATTCAAAAAAAAAATTTAATAACCTATAAACTGTGACTTTCAATGAAATAATATGGCAATTTAGATCATCATTCTTAACCATTTCTTCAATTCCCTCTATTGAGAAAACCCCAATGAAAATAAAGGCAATCTTCGTACTCTTTACTTCATGAGTATTATTATTGCCAAATTACTACAATAAACCATAAGCCAGACTTACCACAACTTACTGAAACTTGTTAGTCGTTCGTTTCTTTTCTCAGTTGCTGGGCACTTGATTGATCATGTTATAGTAGAGATGTACTAGATATGAGATCCTTGCAGCCAGAGCAAACTCGATCAGCATCCTGGCCAATAGGTCTTGAGATCAAGCCACGTTGAGTCATTATATTCTGTCGAGTTGATCCGCATGGTTTCATCTTCAGAAACCCCATTTGAAAAACCAGGATAATCAGAATTATGACTCAGAGAAGCAAAATTGCTGGCCGTAGTGCACCCTCAGCGATGCCATGCTCAAAGGTCTCCTAAAATGAATCCATTGAATGAACTTGGATGAACTAGCTCCAGCTGGGCTAGTCAGGAAAAGACTTTCCATATAGTTTTAGTTTTTTTTCCTGAGAAAAAAAAGCTAAATTTTCATTCATAAAGAAAAAGGTTTACATGGTCTTGCTTATACGACATAAGATCATACCTGACTATATTTTATCATAAATGTCACCACATGTGCAAACAAAAGAAAAAAGACTAAATGTACAGACACTAAGAACAAAACCTGCCACAGGAGAAGAGGCAAGACTCTTAATAACTGTGGAAGGTCTGCAACTATCAAAAACATCAATCGAGAGCCTATAGGGAAAAACCAAAAAATAGTTGAAGGAGTTGAAGAGGCAAGACTCTTAATAACTGTGGAAGGTCTGCAACAATCAAAAACATCAATCGAGAGCCCAAAGGGAAAAACCAAAAAAATTACTTGAAGGGGTTGAGATTAAATCTCAAAAGAACTCATACCACAGCTCTTATCATCCCGGATTTTCTCAAAAAAACATGAAACCAGGACAGAGACCATGTTTTGTTCCCTATAGAAATGTTGGAAAGAAACCTCTCTCTATAGATATGCTTGAAAGAAACCTCTGTGAAAAGAGACACGAGATTCCGAATCTGCTGCATCCAATTGTAAAGAGAGAAAGTCTAAGTGTACACCACCCTTGGATCCAAATGATCATAGAGAAAGAGTCCCCTAGGAGTTCCCTATCATCAGAATATTGTCAATACCAAAGGAGTCCCCTATGATTCCACAGTTCTTATTATCCCGGAAATTTTCATAAAAACATGAAATCAGGACAGAGACCACATTTGGAGAGCCCATGTGTCTCCAAGTTTTGTTCCCTATAGACATGCTGGAAAGAAAGAAACCCCTGTCTCTATAGACATACTGGAAAAAGACTCTTAATAAGTGTCAAGGTCTGCAACTATCAAAAACATCGAGAGCTTATAGGGAAAAAACCAAAAAAGTCAGTTGAAGGAGTTGAGATTAAATCTCAAAAGAACTCATACCACAGCTCTTATCAACCAGGAATTTTTCAAAAAAACATGAAACCATGACAGAGACCACATTTGGAGAGCCCATGTGTCTCCAAGTTTTGTTCCCAATAAACATGCTGGAAAGAAACCTCTGTTTCTATAGACATACTGGAAAAAGACTCTTAATAACTGTGAAAGGTCTGCAACTATCAAACACTTCTATAGGGAAAAAGCCAAAAAAAATTGTTGAAAGAGTTCGAGATAAAATCTCAAAAGAACTCATAACACAGCTCTTATCATCCCAGAATTTTAGAAAAAAAAAACATGAAACCAAGATAGAGACCACATTTGGACAGCCCATGTGTCTCCAAGTTTTGTCTGTTGGAAAGAAACCTATGTCTATAAACCTCTATGAAAGAAAACACTAAATTCCAAATCTGCTCCATCCAATTGCAAAGAGAAGGTCTAAGTGTACACCACCCCTGGACCCAATTGATCATAGACAAAGAGTCCCCTGATCAGAATATTGCCAATACCAAAGGAGTCCCCTATGATCAGAATATTGTCAATACCAAACTAGCACTGGAGAGCACCCCATAAAGCTATCAATATAGTCTATTGAAACAAAAGGATTTATCTGACAACTCTCTGGCATATTTGCTGGTTCTCTGGCATATATTTGTTACAGCAACTTCGCGCTCTTGCTGAAAGAGATCAATAGTGTTTCAATTTTTGATAGAGTTGAATTTATTTTCACTATGAAAAACAATTTAACCACTAAAAAAATGGTTTTTGAGAAAAATTATAGCCTCTACACCCCAAAAAGAGTATCTGTACATCGGTTGCTTGGCAGGATTGATGAGAGGATGATATCTGTCTGGGAGATGGTAGTGCAATAGAGGTGACTGAGAGTCCTACTTGAACAATTGACACAATTTTTCGTGCCGTGGATGAGTACAGATTGTGATCGAGTTCAGAAATGATGAAGATTGGTGATCAATATAAACAAATATTGCAATCCAGACTTCTTGTTCAAGTGGTTGCAGGGCTTCAGGTTTAGTGGTTATAATGATGATGTAGTTAGTGCTCACGAGCGGCGATCATTAGGTTTTTTGGATATCAGATTTTCTCTCTTGTCGCGAAGAGAAGTGGATGCCGTGGATCTCATCATGAGGTTCGTCTTTCGAAATATTTGTGCAAATCCTCCTCCTACATTGTCCCGCTGGGCAAAATAATTTGTTTGCTCCTCATTTTGTCTTATGTCACGGACGGTGTCATAATTTGCATCTGTGACGACAAATAACATCATCATCTCCACATTCATCTGCTCTAATTATTTTATATGAATTTCAATCTTATCGTTTTGTTTTAAAGGAATAATTATTTTAGATGAATTTCAATCTTATCGTTTCGTTTTAAAGGAATCTATTAATAGGTTTGTTTTTTTCTGGTTTTTGTTCATGTGGACAAGAAGGCACGTTCATTTGGCGTGCTAAATGAAGGAGCACTCAATCATCCCCAATTTCTCAAGTGACTGTGACGGCCATCCAAAGCCACTTGAATGAGGAGGGCCGTCATAATGTGATGTGGATTAGCCATTAAAAATTTCATGGTTTGTTTTTACCTTGAGAGTTATAGGGCTAATCCAGTGGGCTTTCCAATACGAAAGTGGGTTTCTCAATACCATTGTCATTATGACATGGTCGGGTTCGTATTTTGAAAAGATTCGGTATGAGGGTTGCAATTTACAATATTGATTTAGAATGCGTTTTCCGGCAAAAAAAAATTCACAGATTGTATAAATCTTTCATTAATGGATTGAGGAAATATAAGTCTAGAGTAAGATTGCAATTTTTTTATTATTTAAATTACATTTTTAAAAGTATAAATAAATTTAACATTATTAAAAATTTATTAAACATTTTAATTTACAAATTAAATAATTTAAAATATATATTTTTAGAATTTTGGCTTTTGTGATTTATCGTTACAAGTTATAAAATTTTTTTGGTAGTAATCACATGCAATGGAACATTATCAACGTGTTTCTAACCAACCAATGTGGTTTATCATCAGGACTATGTGAGAGATCAAGACGTTAAGTTTAAATAGATGTAGAAATGGTCAAACTAGCCATTATTCTAACAACTAGTTTGACTTTTGAAAATTGATTATTGATTAATAACAGCTAGTTTTATTGTTATTATTTTTAATTACTATACTAATCACTTATTTAATTCATATATATATATATATATATATAATTTAATTTAATTTAATGACTTTATGTCTTTGCTACCTTTGTGCCTTGATAAAGGTTCTAATGATGCTCCTTGCCTTTTTACTACTCCTCTCTACTCATTTTCCTTAATGATAATTCTGGTGTTAGTCCATGCTTCTTTGCTACTCCTATGTCTTACTCCTTTGCCTCTAATACTGCTCCTTTGGCAATTTTCTGCTCCTCTTCCTCTTGTCTTCTCTTCCATTCTACTTTTTCCTTCTTTGCCTTATAAAGGAGTTGTAAGGCAAAGAAGGAAAAAGTAGAATGGAGGAGAAGAAAAGAGGAAGAAGAGCAGAAAAGTGCCAAAGGAGCAGTATTAGAGGCAAAGGAGTAAGGTAGAGGAGTAGCAAGGAGGCATGGATCAACACCAGAATTATCATTAAGGAAAAGGAGTAGAGAGGAGCAGTAAAAAGGCAAGAGGCATCATTAGAAACTTTATCAAGGCACAAAGGCAACAAAGGCAAAAAGTTTGGGTTGAGTTGTGCACAAGTGGCTAGAGTCGTGAACGTGCTAAGACATGTAATGAACACGTTCAACTAGTGGAGAAAGTCGTGAACGCGAGGGCAGAGTCTGGCTAGTTTGCGTTCAGAAAAGTGCACGAAGGCACATGTAGTTCTGCAAGCAAAGTCAGGGAATTTCAAAAATAAAAGCGTTCAGAACAGTATTCAGAGGCCTGATCACAAATCACAAATAAATCTTAATATGCATGTACAGGTTGAGATGGACGGTCAAAATCTTATCACACAAATAAAGATTGAGAGATGGATGGTTAAGATCAAATCACAGCATTGAAGTGGAGGATGGATGGACAAGATCTGTAGAAGTTTGAATAATTTGCTGAATTATTCACCGAGATTATCCTTATTACACACTATTTAAGCTTCATGCATAATACATAACCTCTTCTACAATTGATCATCAATATGCGGAAATAGAAGCAGTCGCATGCGCACATTAAAACATAATCAAGCACACATATCAACACAGTATGTAATGGGGAAAGCATATAGCTGAAAACCCCCAACTATCTGTATATTATAATGATAGAGAACATGTAACAATACATAGCACAAAGCTCTCATAGCTCTCAGCACTATCTCACATGCTACACACAAACTAGCACGGAAGATGAACAAGTCACAGGTTCAAATCTCCTCCACAAGTCTGCCTGCCTCTACTGCGCAATCCAAGATGAGAATGAATGAGATCCAAGTTCAAATCCCCTTGGCTTGTACTGCGCAATCCTCATTGGCAATCTCAATCAATGTGTGTGCAAATCTCATGCACAGCCATAGTCACAACTGATAGTAGACTCACCCTTTCACCCACCTCTAACACTGGTCTCCACTGAACTGTCCATGCATTGCAGTTAACTGATGTATTTTTTAGTTGATTTATGAGTTAATAATTAGTGAATTAATTAATAATTAATTCACACCACTCATCACTAGTGTATTTATCAGTTAGACTAAATACAACTAGTTCAACTAAGTAAAACCGAACACAACTCCACCAACTGTCTCATCAACTCCACCAAACTCTGCCACATGAGTTCTAACTGAAGTCAACCATGCAATAGCTCAACTAACCCTTAGGAAAGGCATATTTCCTTCTGTCAGCTGCATGTGCCACATCCAAGCATCAAACTGAAGTGCTCCAAGAGGATAAGATAATGTTTATAGTCTAAATATTATTAAGGGTTAATAATATTTGACTGTTCTATTTTTAGCTCGGCAGTCTAAAAATAGAAACCGCCCAATGTCTAAAACTAGAGGTCCATCTATTTTTACCAACTCGACCAATCATCCATAAATAGCATCCTGCAACTCATAGACCATGATCCATATGTCTAAAAATAGACATAGTCTAAAAATAGACTTTGCGACAAAAATCACTTGTGTGGCCCCCACCTAGTTTAGGTGATCACTTTCCAAATAGGATCAGGAAAGATGTTTCAGGATGTCTCCTTCACTGTTTCTTGTTGCAATCTTCAACAAGATCATGCCACAGAATGAAGCAGAGATTGATGATTGAAATCATATCGCAAACATAAAGTAGGAGAATGGACAATCCAGATTATATCGCATTCGGCCATAAGATTGTTAGCGCACATCACTATCGGCGATTTTTATATTTATATGTTAAGTTATTGCAAGTTAATTGTTTTAAGTTGCGATGCGGCAAGAAGTGGGGTTTGTGATGTAATGCGATCACATATCACATATGATAAGAGGAACCTTGTTATTGCTATGAGCTAAATCTTGCGAAATGCGATAAGAGTATCGGGTGCAATAAGCTTCAAAGCTAAAATATAAAGGATTTAAAGTCTAGCTATGGGACCCAATTGCATATCACACATCACAAGCACAGGAGGATAAGCACTCAAGAATCATGTTAAAATGCCAAAGTACGAAGTGCAATAAGACTACCAGATGCGATGTAGTTTCAAAGAAAAAGTCTAAAGGATTTCAAATATGGAGGTATAAGGTTTCCATTTGAGAAATCACATCGGGGTTTGGAAGAGATATGCATAACATGAAACACATGAGAACGCCGAAGTGTGAAGTGTGATAATGAAGTGGACGTGATGCAGGTCAACACTGAAGTCTAAATGATTTCAAGTCCGGGAGTATGGGTTTTCCCTTTGTTAAATCGCATCGGAGAGCAAAGGAGGATGCTAACGTAAAACAAAGTCTGAACGCAGCAGAAGGAGACTCGGGTAAGTGACCCGACACAAAGAAAATGAGCAGGTGAAGGCTGAACGTTGCGGGCACGAGCAGAAGAGGCAGAGTCAGGAAAAAGGAGCATATGGTGGCACTGTTGGAAGCGTAACAGCTGGGTCGAGTCGGGCCAAAAATACAGTTATGTAGAACTGTGTTGAATGTAACAACATAAACAGAAAAGACAATGACAACAACAGAAAGGACAAATCCACAATGAGCTAAGAGCTAAAAGGTGTAGAAATTATATAACTAATATGTTATATGTCCAAGATTCTCCTGATCACACACTATTTAACTTCATGCACAATACAGAATCTATTCCACCATTGATCATCACATGCGGAAATTAAATCAATTGGAATGCACACATGAAACCATAAAAATTCACACACATTAACACAGTGATTTTATGGGAAAGCCTCAAGCTAAAAACCCTAACTATCGTATATAATATATGTCATAGAGATTATGTATCAATCCTCATACAAAACCGAACATGTCAAGCTCGCACAATACAATCGCTTACACACTAATCAATCCGGCCAGATCTAGCAAATCTTCATGCACTGACCGTCACCCGCTAGCCTCGCCTTCACCGCGCAATCCCCATTTCGGGAAGAATGGCTCGAATGAACTCAACCACCTCATTTTAATCGCGCAACTTTGCTGGGCATTTCCACCGAGTGTTGATGCAATCAATGCATCACTATAGTCACAACTGATAGTCATCTTGCTCTTTCACCTATCTCTCCACTGGTCTCCACTGAAACTGTCCATGCACTGTAGTTAACTGATGTATTCTTCAGTTGATTAATGAGTTAATATTTAGTGAATTAATTAATAATTAATTCACGCCACTCTCACTAGTGTATCAATCAGTTAGACTAGATAAAACTAGCTCAACTTCCGTGTCTAACCGGAAAGCAACCGAACACAACTCCACCAACTACTTCTACACCCACCAAACCTAATACATGAGTTCTAACCGATATCCCATGCACAGTCTTAAAGGAATTTCTCGTGAATAACGTAATTATTTTGTCACTTGTAAGCAACTGTGCACTTAACTGAAGTGCTCCAAGAGAATAAGATACTGTTTAGAGTCCAAATATTATTAAGAGCTAATAATATTAGACATATCTATTTTTAGACTGGCAATCTAAAAATAGATTTCGCCCAATATGTATAAAAATAGAAATCCATCTATTTTTCCAACTTGACCAACCATCCCAACAATAGTATCCCCAGAATCCATATCCTTAGACTGACACATATAGCATCCTACCCATGACTTAACCCTTATCCGACACATACTTCACTACCCTTGCTACTACCATGCACCGTGTAGGGTGTTAGTTCCATCCAGCGCCCATGAAACCTCCATGATCCATTGCATAGGGAATTGTTTGAGTTTTGGTGTTAGGGCCTATTATTTCAGCTCTTAGAAACTTATCATTTTCCTATATCGTCATGTATCTATACTCCCAAGGAATATGACTAGTCCATTTTTTTGGTGATCAAACTTGTCTTTTATCCATAAATTTTTACTTCTCTAAGTCAACCCCTTTAAGGCTAATATTTCTAAAAAGGACTTGTGTGAATCCCTAGGAAAGCTACATTTGTGGGATTGAAGAGCCTAAACCTCAAGAGGATTGGATTTTCCAAAAAACCTATCCTTTCGGTGGGAATCCACTTCAATCTTGTCCATAAATTTCTTTGCCCTGGTTGTTTTCCCTAGGGTAAACCATAGTCTACTATTGCTTCAACTAAGAGTATTATTTGAGGGTTTCACAAACCTTTATCTTACTAATATACATTGTTGGAAACCCTTTTTCCTTTCCTTGACCTTTATCCATCCCAACTCTCAACTTACAAATCGAGCCTTATGTTGTGTGCCTCATTTCATAGATCTCAACAAAGAAATCAAATTGCCTCATATTTGAGTCCTGAGATTAAATTGCATATTTCTTGTAGAAAACCTTATTATGTCACCTTGTACCTATTATCCATGATAACACTTGGAAATATTTTTTGATTCAATTGGTCAAATTGGTCAGGGTTTTAAATTTTCTCAAAATAGAAGTTTATTTATAAAGTGCCATTTGGTAATCTTGACATTATGTAGGGTCAGTATGAGTTTAAATATGTTCAATCATAAAAGTAAAAATCCAAACTTCCATGTGTGTCGGGCTTATTTGCTCATGATTGGCATTTTGACAGTTTTACAAAAATTCATAGCAAGTCCCCATAGATAAGCTGAAAATTTTCTATGAAACTATTGTGGCATATCATTGATGAAAATGCACGTGAAAATTTCAGATGAAGGAGTTCTAATGCTATGTATTTAGCTAAAATGCATAAGATTAGACCTCATAATTTACAAATAACTCAAAAAAGTACCAAAGGGATGTTTTTTGTAACTTGATACTGATTTTTTGCTACAGAAATTCTGGAAACGACTGTTTTAGTAGTCAACTTCAATCTCACATTATCACCAAATGGAAAGGAATTTAAGAAATATGAAAGAGTTTTTTCTTCAGAACGAGCTCATCTACAAGACTCTAAATTTTTGCACAACTATCATGGTTTGGAAAATACACTTATCTTTGAGGCCTATTTTACAGAATTTTTCCTATCCAGATATGTTGCAGAAATTTTGAAATTCGACTTGGTGGAGGTCCAACTCAGCAAGGTCAGCATCCAAATGACATGATGACACATCAATATTCCAACACATTCAAAAAATTAGTTAGGTTCGATAAATTCCAAAAATAGAATTTTGTTGAGTTATTTAATGATTGAAGATTCCTATTTGTATTAAAACTCTATAGAACAGAAAATCCCTAAGATCTCTCAATAGTTGTCAAGTAGGATAAGGAAACTTTAATGTGAATCGAGTCTAGTCCAGGTGGAAGACTATTTTAATGGAGGCCTCACTCTATATGTGGGTAACTTTTTAACTTTGAGGGTGTTGATGGATTTTATGAGAGAACCACCCTTGGAATCTTTTCTTCTTCAGTTAATATACATTTTCAACAAACTGCCTTTTAACCTGAGATTCTCTTTGGCTTATATGTTTTAATATCCATATTTTGTATATTGTTATTAGTTTCATGGAAATTTGATTACTTGGAATTCATGATTAGATGCTCCAACATCCTTCATTTGATATGTTTTACTGTAAAGGTTTATGTTTAAGCCAAATTTCCTCAGCTTCCATGAAAGCAGTTTTTTAGTAATTGATTTTCCTTAGTTGACTCCATGCCCAATGGTGGCAGTCATCACACTCTTTCACCTACAAAAATCACATGAAAAATACAGAGTTATCCATCTGATGTTTTGAGTTTTATACAGAAAATTTATAAGTAAGTTGAGAGAGCCCTCTCAGACTGGAAAGGCTAAATTCCAATTAAAAGTTGGTTTGAAATAGTTAGGCTCAGTTGATGGTTGACATAGCTCAACTTGTTCCAACCCAATGATAACATTTTGGTGGTCTATTGAGAGCCAAAAATCTCCATTTCCTGGATTTTCTGAGTCTTTTCATTTTCATTCCTAAGGGTAACAGGGAATGAGAATTTTATTTTGAAGTTTGTGATATTACCCTCACGGCTCCAATCTCAAAAGATAGAGAAGATCAAAGCTTCGTGGTGACTCTATTGCTTGAAGATCAGTAGCTTGAAGAAGTTCCAAGATGAGTTCTACTACAAGAAGAAATGCTAGGTATGCTCCTATAAATCGGTCTCACATCTATGGTTTTCCAAATCCCGTGCCTTGTGTTGATTGGTCAACCACTCTTCTCATGTTAAAAGATTAAAGGAAGATGAAGTTGGCATGCATTTGGTTAAATTACATATACATGTATGTAGACTTAGGGTTAAGTTTCCTAAGGATTGTCTCATGAAGATGTTTATGGCTACCCTAGAAGACAAAGCTAGAGTATGGTATGAAGGGTAAATCAGGGAGCTTGTGTTCCCTTAAATATTTCCATAGAATATTTTTTGGACATTATGGGAAGTCTCATCCTTCATCACCACTATTTCAAGACTTGTAATCTTTTGAAAGGTTTCATTCAATATACTAAAATATTAACGATGATGTAGAATGAATAGATGATGAGGAGATATTAGACACACTTTATGAATCTTCTTCACAAGCTAGTTTTCATGATGATCAAGAAATTTCCAACAAGCATATGTCTCTTCTTTAGTTGAAGGTGAAATAGATCAACAATTTCACAGTCAAGTCATATTACATGAAATTTATGAGGATTTACAGCCTTGTCAATCTATATGCAATCAAAGGTATAAGTCAAATCATTCAAATCGTTTTTCAGCGCATTCCTTTTCCGAGACTTGATGTCAAGAAGAAACTCCTCAAGATCAGTTTCTTGAAAATACATGCATGAAAATTTTGAACAATTAGGTAACATGTGATGAAATTTCACTTTTAGGTAAACCCGAGCTACTTGAAGCACTGGATATACAATTTTTATCTATTCTATTTGGGGATCATCAAAATGACATTAGGATATGCATAAAGTTGTTTGTATAGGAGTTGTTAGTGTTTAGAATCAAGAAGAAATTCCTCAAGCAAAACTACAAAATATTATATCTGATTTGTTTGATAAACAAAAGATTACTTTTGATACACACAATATGGATGTCATGTTTGAAGATGTTCAAGGATTCATGGACAGTTTTGTTAATTTACATGAAAGGGAAGACACATCTATTATTTCTTTTTTATTTGATGATGCTCTAGAAATTGAAGACATATGACAAAAAAAGGAATCATTTATGAATGAATTCAACCCTCATGGTTTTACTCATCAAGAAGAGGTGATTTTTCATGATTATCATGACCCTTTGATAAGTCTATTCTAGTCATCAGTGAAGGTGGAGTTTCTTTCATTTATAATTTCAGGTTATGGATTCAATTTTTATTCTGAGTTTCCAATAGATGGTCCACTTAAGAATAGTCAAGAAGCCGAGGTGTTGGATCAACTCTTTCACTGGTTATACTGGAGATTTCATATTTCCTGAGTTAAGGAGGTGCATTTTCAGATGTTAGAGTAGGGTTATTGGTACATAAATAAGCTTGCTGGGCAGGAATTCCCCTCAGATTTAGGCTACATTTTTCATTTTCCAGTTTCAGTTTGTACAACAGTTTGATATTGTATTGCAGTAGTAGTAGTTACTTTCCAGTTAGTTTGTAGTTTTCTTTTCAGTTTGGTGAATGGGTTTGAATGTAGTTTTAAAATTGGGATCAGTCCAATGGTCGAGCACTGGAGTCGCTGGTTATTTACTGCACCACAGGGGCACACCATCCCCATTGGAGCCATTGTTATCCATGATAACACTTAGAAATAGTTTTTGATTCAATTGGTAAAATTATTTAGGGTTTTAAATTTTCTCAAAATAAAATTTCATGTATAAAGTGCCATTTGGTCATCTTGTCATTATGTAGGGTCAACATGAGTTTAGATAGGGTCAATCATAACGGTTAAAATCCAAACTTCCATGTGTGTCAGGCTTATTTTCTCATGATTGGCATTTTGACAGTTTTAAAGAAATTCATAGCAACACCCCATTGTTAAGCTAAAACTTTTCTAAGGAACTGTTGTAGCATATCATTGATAAAAATTCTTATGAAACTTTCAGATGAAGGAGTTCTGATTCTATGTATTTAGCTAAAATGCATAAGAGTAGACTTCAGAACTTACACAAAAATCAAAAAAGTACGAGCGAGATGTTTTTTTTTAACTTGCTATCGAATTTTTTCAACAAAAATTCTCGAAATGACTGTTTTATTAGTCAACTTCAAGTTCACTTTCTGACCAAATGGAAAGGAATTTTAGAAATATGAAAAAAAAATTCTTCTATACGAGCTCTTCTACGAAAGCCTCTCTCAGTTTTTGGACAACCATTAGGGTTTGGAAAATACGTACTTACCTTTGAGGGCTATTTCACAGAATGTTTCATAGCCATATTTCTTATAGAAATTTTGGAAATTCGACTTGGTGGAGGTCCTACTCAGCAAGGTCAACATCCACGTGGCATGATGACACATCAACAGTCCAACATATTCAGAAAATAAATTGGGTTCGATAAGGTCCACAAGCAAAATTTTGTTGAGCTATTTAATGATTGAAGAGTCTTATTTGTCTTGAAACTCTACATAATAATAATAATTAATTATAGAAAAAAAAATTTTAAAAAAAAAAATCCCTAAGATGTCTCAATAGGTCTCAAGTAGGATAAGGACTCTTTAATGTGAATTGAGTCTAGCCCAGGTGGAAGAATATTGTAATGGAGGCCTCACCCTTTATGTGGGTAACTTTTTCACTTTGAGGATGTTGATGGATGTTATGACAGAACCACTCTTGTAATCTTTTCTTCTTCAGTTAATACACATTTGAAGCATATTGTCTTTTAACCTAAGATTCTCTTTGGTTTATATGTTTATATCTCCATATTTTGTATATTGTTATGAGTTTCATGGCAATTTGATTACTTGGAATTCATGATTAGATGCTCCAATTTCCTACATTTGTTGTGTTTTACTATAAAAGTTTATGTTTAAGCCAAATTGCCTCAAGCTTCCATGAAAGCAGTTTGTTAGTAATTGATTTTCCTTAGCTAACTCCATGCCCAATGGTGGCAGTCATCATACTATTTCACCTACAAAAATCACATGAAAAGTATAGATTTATCCATCTGATGTTTTGAGTTTTATAAAGAACATTTATAAGTAATTTGAGAGAGCCTCTCAGACTCGAAGGGCTAACTTCTAGTTAAACATTGGTTTGAAATATTTATGTTGGGTTGATGGTTGGTGCATCCCAACTTGTTCTAGCACAGTGATAATAGTACCATAACCATAGAATATCTATTAGGTGACCTTCTCATATACCTGGACTCCTCCGATTGGTGAAATCAGTAAACAACAAGAGGTTTTCGTTGTGGTGATAGTGGTCCATTGCCCTATTGTTGTCACTTGTTTTAGTTTTAGCCTTGTAGGGTACCCCTCTTCAAGGCCTACATGATTTTGCGACAGTAGGCCCAACGGAGGATTATTTCCTAGATTTATTTATGGATCACGTTCGTAAATTTTTTAATTGATACTAAATCATTGCTTATAAAATATAATTGTACAAATGAAAAAAAACAGGAAAGCTTAAATTTAAAGTACTTCTTTTTTACTTTTATTTTTTTGGCATGTACATGACAATAAAAAACCATCTAAATGGGAAGATGTCATATCTCCATATCCCAACGCAGCGATGGTTGTAGCATTTCATATTGCAACACCTCACACATAGGTACTTAAATTTATTTATTATTTTCTACTGCAATGATAACTTAGCAAGATTTACAATTTTTTTGTTTTCCAAATGTCCAAGTTAATTGGGAGAAATTAACCTTAGTTTTGTTGTGTTTCCATAGGTTTTCGTGAGAGAGTCCTAGTAGTGATGTCCACCTTGGATTACTAAATCACCTCCCACCTATGTAGCATATGTTAGATTATGTCTACTTTAAAGTGACTTTAATTATATTTGTTTAGTTGTTTTTTGTTATATACTAAGCAAACATGTCCTAAATGTTTATGCAAGTGCCATTATTTTCGGTTCCATCCCCTTCAGTTCCGTTTGGTCCACTTTTCATACCAAATCCAACCATTTGGTCCCCTGCCACCTTTTGTTCTAATTTTTTCCCCTTGTGTGCTTCCTCATATTTTAATTTTAGTTCGGTGTATCTCCTCCAACACCTGATACATCTTCCTTTACACCCTTCCACCATGCCGACAACAATCACCCCACACCAATCCACCATCAAACCCCTCCTCTTATCACATCGGTTGTTACAACAACTAGCATTACATCTACTATATCTACAACTAAAGTAGTTACACTATATCTACATCCTCCCTAGCTCCCATCATTACCTCAAAGCATGTTGTTTAGGCTAATGTTCTACCCTTTATTAGTGCATCCTCTCTTGCCACAACAAATGTTGCATCTATTGTAGCTACACCTATAGTGGGTTTCATCTAATATTGTTAGAACTACATCCTCCCCAACCCCATCATAGCCTTGGAGCATGTTATCCAACCAAGTGGTCCACTTTTAAGATAAGAAGGGAAATCACCTTCATTGCCTCATATCTTCACAATGAAACCAATTATTTGTTCAAAATATTATCCAACACATAATTTAAATTGATTTAATACATATTTTGATTTTTTCAACTAATTAATTGTTGCTAGTAT
Organism: Pinus albicaulis; assembly: GCA_034641835.2. NCBI lineage: Eukaryota > Viridiplantae > Streptophyta > Pinopsida > Pinales > Pinaceae > Pinus > Pinus albicaulis. The sequence continues at coordinate 1,445,645,349 of CM076580.1, forward strand.
TGCAGTGCTCGTAGGATTAAAACTGAGAAGGTCAACCCCCACCCATTTACATTCATGTTTAAGATGAGTTTTATATAAATGTTAACTGATTGAAACATGAGAAAATGAGCCAGGTTTATGTTGATGATTCCTTTTTAGCTGGAGAAGTACCATCAGTTCAATCACTTCTCATCACCCATTTAGGAGGTTGACACTAAAGTGGAGACTAGGGTTCTCAGATTTGTCACCCAAAGAATCCACTATAGTCTAAGATAATGCAGGCATATTTATTCAATCACCACCGGAAGGTCTGATAGTTCAAAGAGAACAGAGAAGGTTGTGAGATGAGCAGTTCCCCATAAAGCCTATAATAATCATTCCTTAATCTACTAAATTATGTGTGGGTATCTTAGGGAGAGCCATAAATTTTATAAATCTTATACAATTAAATAGAAATAATCAAATTCCTCTGATTTATCATATATTAAGAAATATTAATTCAAAAAAAAAATAATGACGTATAAACTGTGACTTTCAATGAAATAATATGGCAATTTAGATCACTATTCTTAACCATTTCTTCAATTCCCTCTATTGAGAAAACCCCAATGAAAATAAAGGCAATCTTCGTACTCTTTACTTCATGAGTATTATTATTGCCAAATTACTACAATAAACCATAAGCCAGACTTACCACAACTTACTGAAACTTGTTAGTCGCTCGTTTCTTTCCTCAGTTGCTGAGCACTTGATTGATCATCGTATAGTAGAGATGTACTAGATATGAGATCCTTGCAGCCAGAGCAAACTCGATCAGCATCCTGGCCAATAGGTCTTGAGATCAAGCCACGTTGAGTATCATTATATTCTGTCGAGTTGATCCGCAGGGTTTCATCTTCAGAAACCCTATTTGCAAAACCAGGATAATCAGAATTATGACTCAGAGAAGCAAAATTGCTGCCCGTAGTGCACCCTCAGCGATGCCATGCTCAAAGGTCTCCTAAAATGAATCCATTGAATGAACTTGGATGAACTAGCTCCAGCTGGGCTAGTCAGGAAAAGTCTTTCCATATAGTTTTAGTTTATTTTTCCTGAGAAAACAAAAGCTAAATTTTCATTCATAAAGAAAAAGGTTTACATGGTCTTGCTTCTATTACATAAGATCATACCTGACTATAATGTCACCACATGTGCAGACAAAAGAAAAAAGACTAATGTACAGACACTAAGAACAAAACCTGCCACAGGAGAAGAGACAACACTCTTAATAACTGTGGAAGGTCTGCAACTATCAAAAACATCAATCGAGAGCCTATAGGGAAAAACCAAAAAAATTAGTTGAAGAGGCAAGACTCTTAATAACTGTGGAAGGTCTGCAACTATCAAAAACATTAATCGAGAGCCTATAGGGCAAAACCAAAAAAATTAGTTGAAGGAGTTGAGATTAAATCTCAAAATAACTCATACGACAGCTCTTATCATCCCGGATTTTCTCAAAAAACATGAAACCAGGACAGAGACCACATTTGGAGAGACCATGTTTTGTTCCCTATAGAAATGTTGGAAAGAAACCTCTCTCTATAGACATGCTTGAAAGAAACCTCTGTGAAAAAAGATACGAGATTCCGAATCTGCTGCCATCCAATTGTAAAGAGAGAAAGTCTAAGTGTACACCACCCTTGGACGCAAATGATCATAGAGAAAGTCCCCTAGGAGTTCCCTGTCATCAAAATATTGTCAATACCGAAGGAGTCAACTATGATCCCACAGTTCTTATTATCCAGGAAATTTTCAAAAAAACATGAAACCAGGACAGAGACCACATTTGGAGAGCCCATGTGTCTCCTAGTTTTGTTCCCTATAGACATGCTGGAAAAAAACCTCTGTCGAAACCTCTGTCTCTATAGACATACTGGAAAAAGACTCTTAATAACTGTGGAAGGTCTGCAACTATCAAAAACATCAATCGAGAGCTTATAGGGAAAAAAGTTAAAAACCAAAAAAATCAGTTGAAGGAGTTGAGATTAAATCTCAAAAGAACTCATACCACAGCTCTTATCATCCCGGAAATTTTCAAAAAAACATGAACCCAGGACAGAGACCACATTTGGAGAGCCCATGTGTCTCCAAGTTTTGTTCCCAATAAACATGCTGGAAAGAAACCTCTGTTTCTATAGACATAGTGGAAAAAGACTTAATAACTGTGAAAGGTCTGCAACTATCTAAAACATCTATAGGGAAAAAACCAAAATAAATTGTTGAAAGAGTTCGAGATAAAATCTCAAAAGAACTCATACCACAGCTCTTATCATCCCAGAATTAAAAATAAAAATAAAAATAACATGAAATCAGGATAGAGACCACATTTGGACAGCCCATGTGTCTCCAAGTTTTGTCTGTTGGAAAGAAACCTATGTCTATAAACCTCTATGAAAGAAAACACTAAATTCCGAATCTGCTGCATCCAATTGCAAAGAGAAGGTCTAAGTGTACACCACCCCTGGACCCAATTGATCATAGACAAAGAGTTCCCTGATCAGAATATTGTCAATACCAAAGGAGTCCCCTATGATCAGAATATTGTCAATACCAAACTAGAACTGGAGAGCACCCCATAAAGCTATCAATATAGTCTATCGAAACAAAGGACTTATCTGACAACTCTCTGGCATATTTGCTGTTTCTCTGGCATATATTTGCTGTTACAGCAACTTCGCGCTCTTGCGGAAAGAGATCAATAGTGTTTCAATTTTTGATAGAGTTGAATTTATTGAATTTATTTCCACTATGAAAAACAATTTAAACACTAAAAAATGGTTTTTGAGAAAAATTAAAGCCAACCCCACCCGCAAAAAAGAGTAGCTGTACATTGGTTGCTTTGCAGGATTGATGAGAGGATATCTGTCCGGGAGATGGTACTGTAATAGAGGTGACAGAGAGTCCTACTTGAGCAATTGACACAATTTTTCGTGCCGTGGATGAGTACAGATTGTGATCGAGTTCAGAAATGATGAAGATTGGTGATCAATATGAACAAATATTGCAATCCAGACTTCTTGTTCAAGTGGTTGCAGGCCTTCATGTTTAGTGGTTATAATGATGATGGAGTTAGTGCTCACGAGCGGCGATCATTAGGTTTTTTGGATATCAGATTGTCTCTCTTGTCGCGAAGAGAAGTGGATGCCATGGATCTCATCATGAGGTTCGTCTTTCGAAATATTTGTGCAAATCCTCCTCCTACATTGTCTTATGTCACAGACGGTGTCATAATATGCATCTGTGACGACAAATAACATCATCATCTCCATTATTTTATATGAATTTCAATCTTATCGCTTTGTTTTAAAGGAATCTATTATTTTAGAGGAATCTATTGTTTTAAAGGAATAATTATTTTAGATGAATTTCAATCTTATCGTTTCGTTTTTGTTCATGTGGGCATGAAGGCAATCAATCATTCCCAATTTCTCAAGTGACTGTCCATCCAAAGCCACTTGATTGAGGATTAGCCATTAAAAGTTTCATGGTTTGTTTTTACCTTGAGAGTTATAGGGCTAATCCAGTGGGCTTTCCAATACGAAAGTGGGTTTCTCAATACCATTGTCATTATGACATGGTGGGGTATTTTGTAAAGATTCGGTAAGAGGGTTGACGGTTGCAATTTACAATATGGATTTAGAATGCGTTTTCCAATATTGATTTGGCAAAATTTTTCATGGATTGTATAAATCTTTCATTAATGGATAGAGGAAATATAAGTCTAGAGTAAGATTGCAATTTTTTTATTATTTAAACTACATTTTTAAAAGTATAAATAAATTTAACATTATTAAAAATTTATTAAACATTTTAATTTACAAATTAAATAATTAAAAAAATATATTTTTAGAATCTTGGCTTTTGTGATTTATTGTTACAAGCTATAGAATTTTTTTTGTAGTAATTATATGCAATGGAACATTATCGACGTGTTTCGAACCAACCAATGTGGTTCATCATCACGACTATGTGAGAGATCAGGACGTTAAGTTTAAATAGATGTAGAAATGGTCAAACTAGCCATTATTCTAACAACTAGTTTGACTTCTGAAAATTGATAATCGATTAATAACAGCTAGTTTTATTGTTATTAGTTTTAATTAATATACTAATCACTTATTTAGTTAATAGTGATATATATATATATAATTTAATTTAATTTAATTTAATGACTTTATGTCTTTGCTGCCTTTGTGCCTTGATAAAGCTTCTAATGATGCCTCTTGCCTTTTTACTGGTCCTCTCTACTCCTTTTCCTTAATGATAATTCTGGTGTTGGTCCATGCCTCTTTGCTACTCCTATGTCTTACTCCTTTGCCTCTAATACTGCTCCTTTGGCAATTTTTTGCTCCTCTTCCTCTTGTTTTCTCTTCCATTCTACTTTTTCCTTCTTTGCCTTATAAAGGAGCTATAAGGCAAAGGAGGAAAAAGTATAATGCAGGAGAAGAAAAGAGGAAGAGGAGCAGAAAAGTGCCAAAGGAACAATATTAGAGGCAAAGGAGTAAGGCAAGGGAGTAGCAAGGAGGCATGGATCAACACCAGAATTATCATTAAGGAAAAGGAGTAGAGATGAGCAGTAAAATGGCAAGAGGCATCATTAGAAACTTTATCAAGGCACAAAGGCAACAAAGGCAGAAAGTTTGGGTTGAGTTGTGCACAAGTGGCTAGAGTCGTGAACGTGCTAAGACAAGTAATGAACGCGTTCAACTAGTGGAGAAAGTCGTGAACGCGAGGGCAGAGTCTGGCTAGTTTGCGTTCAGAAAAGTCCACGAAGGCATGTGCAGTTCTGCAAGCAGAGTCAGGGAATTTCCAAAATAAAAGCGTTCAGAACAGTATTCAGAGGCTTGATCACAAATCAAAAATAAATCTTAATATGCATGTACAGGTTGAGATGGACGGTCAGAATCTTATCACACAAATAAAGATTGAGAGATGGATGGTTAAGATAAAATCACAGTATTGAAGTGGAGGACGGATGGACAAGATCATGCCGCAGAATGAAGCAGAGATTGACGATTGAAATCATATTGCAAACATAAAGTAGGAGAATGGACGATCCAGATTATATCGCATTCGGCCATAAGATTGTTAGCGCACATCGCTATCGGTGATTTTTATATTTATATGTTAAGTTGTCGCAAGTTAATTGTTTTAAGTTGCGATGCGGTAAGAAGTGGGGTTTGTGATGTGATGCGATCACATATCACATATGATAAGAGGAACCTTGTTATTTCTATGAGCTAAATCTTGCGAAATGCAATAAGAGTATCGGGTGCGATAAGCTTCAAAGCTAAAATATAAAGGATTTAAAGTCTAGCTATGGGACCCAATTGCATATCACACATCACAAGCATAGGAGGATAAGCACTCAAGAATCATGTTAAAATTCCAAAGTGCGAAGTGCAATAAGACTACCAGATGCGATGTAGTTTCAAAGAAAAAGTCTAAAGGATTTCAAATCTGGAGGTATAAGGTTTCCATTTGAGAAATCACATCGAGGTTTAGAAGAGATATGCATAACATGAAACACATGAGAACGCCGAAGTGTGAAGTGTGATAATGAAGTGGACGTGATGCAGGTCAACACTGAAGTCTAAATGATTTCAAGTCCGGGAGTATGGGTTTTCCCTTTGTTAAATCGCATCGGAGAGCAAAGGAGGATGCTAACGTAAAACAAAGTCTGAACGCAGTAGAAGGAGACTTGGGTAAGTGACCTGACACAGAGAAAAGGAGCACATGAAGGCTGAACACTGCGGGCACGAGCAGAAGAGGCAGAGTTAGGAAAAAGGAGCATATGGTGGCACTGTTGGAAGCGCAACAGTTGGGTCGAGTCGGGCCAAAAAGACAGTTATGTAGAACTGTGTTGAATGTAACAACAGAAACATAAAAGACAATGACAACAACAGAAAGGAAAAATGCACAATGAGCTAAGAGCTAAAAGGTGTAGAAATTATATAACTAATATGTTATATGTCCAAGATTCTCATGATCACACACTATTTAACTTCATGCACAATACAAATCTATTCCACCATTGATCATCACATGCAAAAATTAAATCAATTGGAATGCACACATGAAACCATAAAAATTCACACACATTAACACAGTGATTTTATGGGAAAGCCTGAAGCTGAAAACCCCAACTATCTGTATATAATATATGTCATAGAGATCATGTAACAATCCTCATACAAAACTGAACATGTCAAGCTCTCAGCAAAATCAATCGCTACACACCAATCAAACTGACTTAGAAAATTCAGCCTCAAGCAAACTCATCTCTCATCTCGCTAGCTCTCATTTACCGCGCAACTCGTCGAAGGAATGGCTTTGAATGAACTCGAATCCACCAAGTTTGCACCGGGGCAGAATCCTCATTGGCAACTCCAATGTGTGTGTGATGCAATCAATGCATCACTATAGTCACAATGGATAGTCCATCTTGCCCTTTCACCTATCTCTCCACTCGGTCTCCACTAGAACTGACATGCGCTATAGTTAACTACTGTATTTGTTCAGTTGATTAATGAGTTATTATTTGTGAATTAATTAACTAATTAATTCACTCCACTCTCACTAGTGTATCATTCAGTTAGACTAGATACAACTAGCTCAACTGAGTCTAACCGAGTTAAACTAAATACAACTCCATAACTACTTCTTCCAACTGTGTCATAACTCTGCCACTTGAGTTCTAACTGAGTCCTCCATGCATTAGCTCCAGTAAACCCTCAGGAATAGCATAATTCCTTCTGTCAGCTCCTGTGCCACATCTGTGCACTTAACCGAAGTGCTCCAAGAGAATAAGATAATGTTTAGAGTCCAAATATTATTAAGAGCTAATAATATTCGACATATCTATTTTTAGACTGGCAATCTAAAAATAGATTCCACCCAATATGTCTAAAAATAGAAGTCCATCTATTTTTCCAACTTGACCAACCATCCACAAATAGCTTCCTGCAACTCATAGAATATGATCGACACGTCTAAAAATAGGCATAGTCTGAAAATAGACTGTGCGCCAAAAATAGCCTGCGGGCCCACTTAGTGAAGGCGACCCTTTTCACTAAGCTCATCATCTTGTTGAATCTCAACACTCCCTCTCAACAAGATAGGGATTATCTGCCATGGTATTCGAATTTGCTCCTGGCGAGCGCCTTCGTCAGAATATCTGCATCCCGATCCTCCGTAGGAATGTAAGAAAGCAACATGATCTTCTGCTACACACAATCTCTGATATGATGATACCGGATGTCAATATGTTTAGATCAATCATGAAATACTGGATTAACCGAGATTTAGTATCAACTCGATTATCACAATATATCACAGTAGGATCTAAGTGTGAACCGAACAAATCGACAAGGATCTTCCTCATCCATATAGCCTCGCATGCAACCAAACTTGTTGCCATGTACTCGGCCTCTGCTGAACTGAGTGCCACGGTTCTCTATTTCCTGCTGTACCATGTACTCGGCCTCTGCTGAACTGAGTGCCACAGTTCTCTATTTCCTGCTGTACCAAGAAACTGTTGTAGCCTCGCATGCAACCAAACTTGTTGCCATGTAATTGGCCTCTGCTGAACTGAGTACCATGGTTCTCTATTTCCAAAAGAGCTTGGTAGGCTTAACCATAGCTTGTGAACACTGGTTAATAGCATAACATATGTCCAGTCGTGTGTTGACCAAATACATGAGTGAACCAACCAACTGTCGATAAACAGTGCCATCCACTACCTCTGCCGATGTAGCATCCTCTTTCCTCCAACCACCAGGAAGAGGAGTGTCGATAGGCTTGCAACCTTGCATGTTGAACTTATCTAGTATCTCCCGGACATACTTTCCTTGAGACACAAATAATCCACCCTTCCGCTGCCAAATTTCCAATCCCAAAAAATAATGAAGGAGACCCAAGTCCTTCATCTCAAACTCCTTTGCAAGATCTGCCTTGCATGAGTGTATTAACAGTTCATCACCTGTTAGTATCAAATCATCTTCATAAGGTACAATGATCAACAACTTACCCTCCACCACAATCTGGTATAGGTTCGGATCCGCCTCACTCTTGGCGAAACCAAGTTTGGTGAAATAACTGTCTTTGCATGCGACATGCAACTCCATGCATTCGCCTTGCAACCTTTGCAAGCACCCTCTGATGTTTGGCGCTGCATGAGTGGTTTCTTCCACTCCATGAACCTCCTCTTGTGGCTGATCCACATCCTGAGGCTCATCTTTAGGAACAAGTAGCTCATCATCTGCATGCAAGTGTAGCTCCCTCTCAAGCGAAAACATCATGGCTTTCTCCTCATGAAATTTGATATCTCGTCACACAAAAGTCTTCCGACTGTCTGGAAAATAAACATGATAGCTGTGGGGTGTTTCTCTGTACCCAAAAAATATCCCAACCTCTGCGGTTGGCTCCAGCTTCTTCCTGGCATCCTTCGTCACATGAATGTAAACATGTGAGCCAAAAATATTCAAATGAGAAATATTAGGCTTCTTACCATAAAATGCCTCTTCGGGTGTACTCATGCCAAGTACTCTATGAGGACAACAGTTTTGCACATAAACCACAGTGTTGCATGCTTCAGCCCACAAGTGTATGGGAAGGCCTTGATCATGCAACATCGCCCGTGCAGCACCCACGATCATTCTGTTCTTTCGCTGTGGGTTATGAGCCACAATGAGCTCTCTTCGAATTCCTTTTGCGCTGCAAAAGTCTTTGAATTCACCAGAGATGAATTCACCACCATTATCGCTCCTAAGAGCTTTCACCTGCTTCCCCAACTCTTTCTCAACCAGTGCCTTGAACTCACAAAACTTTGAGTATGTCTCGCTCTTCTTCTGCATGAAGAAAATCCAGCACTTACGAGAAAAGTCATCAACAAATATCACATAATACCTGTGCTTTGTTGTCGAAGCTACTCAGAAAGGTCCACACACGTCTGTGTGAATTCTCCCAAGGATCGTCGTGGTGCGACTATCCTTCTCATGAAAAGTGGTCTTCACAAATTTTCCCAGAGTACATCCCTCACACTGATCTGACTACGCAAGTGTACCCTTGGGAAGCTCGGTAGAAATCTGCTACAAAATTTTCAAAGCGCCATGGTGAAGATGGCCCAATATCCTATGCCATAATTCGCCCTCGACCTGACTCACCACTCCTTCTACTTTGCCTGCCATTGTTGTGCAGCCATCTACCTACAATTGATAAAGGTTCTTAACTTGAACCCCTATCCTCCGGGTTTCACCAGTTTCTTTACTGCGCAAGAGATCCTTTCCCTCGCTAAAAACAACATTATATCCCTTGTCTTCCAACATCGCCACAGAGATCAGATTCTTCTTCAATCCTAGAACATGCATGACATCCTTCAAGATGAAAGGTTTTCCAGACTCCCTCTCAAAGGAAATGGTCCCGATACCAGTCATAATGTATCTACCATCATCGCCCATCTGGATGTGCACTCCAAGATCCTTCTCATTCAGATCAGTAAACAAATCTTTGTCTCCGGTCATATGGAAAGACGCACCACGTTCAAGAAAGCACACTGATCCCATCACACTTGAAACCAAGCATGCGATCAGTGAAAACTCCAGCTCAAACTTGGAGGCTAAGGCCTCTCTAGCTGCAGATCCAGCAGCCTGCTTATTTTTGTTCTTCTGTGGACAATTAGTGGCGTAATGTCCGTGTTGGTGACAGTGAAAGCACTTCATCTTGGACAAGTCCCGCTTCTTGCCTTTCGCACCGGATTGAGAAGGATTTTTATTTCCCCTCGCTTTCCTTGCTTTGGCAGCCAAAGCGCAATTTTCTTCATCTTCATTCTTTGATGAAGATCCATCCTTGGTACCCCACCTTATCTCCTCCTGCACAAGATCCGACCAATGTCGCTCCCATCCTGGCAGTTTCTCCCGACCATTGACAGAGTCCTTGTAGCTATGCCAACTCTTCGGAAGCCCAAGGAGAGCTAAGCTCACCAAGTCCTCTTCATCTACAGTAACCCCCACACTTCCCAGCTCATCCCTGCACTGGAAAAACTTCGTGAGGTACTAGGGTATACTATTGCCTTTCCCCATTTTTATTTTTCTGAGCTTGTATTTAAGCGCCAACTTCCTCTGGTCACTTCTACTTTGGAACAAGTCTTTAAAAGCTTTCCACATCAAGAATGGAGAAGCTTTACCATGAAGGCTGGACACTATGTGATCCTTCACACCTTCCAATAGAATCCTTCGACACTTTGTTGTCTTCTTTTGCCATGCATCAAGTGCGGTTGCATCGCTAGAAGCAGGTTTTTGAATTTCTGCATCTATGAACTCCTTCAACCCATTATCATCCAGCACCGCCTCCATCTTGTCCTTCCATGCAATATAATTCGAGCTACCCTCAAGGGCATAATCCAATCACAATCCGTTGAAATACATTTCAATGAATGCTCAACTTCGACACCAAGAAAACACTACAGCAAATTCGAATTCCACCGACACAAAACTCAACCGCTTCAATAATTGCAATATGCTCCAATGATCAACTGCTTTGATACCATGTAGAAATTATATAACTAATATGTTATATGTCCAAGATTCTCCTGATCACACTCTATTTAACTTCATGCACAATACAGAATCTATTCCACCATTGATCATCACATGTGGAAATTAAATCAATTGCAATGCACACATGAACCCATACAAATTCACACACATTAACACAATGATTTTATGGGAAAGGGTGAAGCTGAAAACCCCAAATATTTGTATATAATATATGTCATAGATATTGTTGTGCATATCATCCCCTCCATCCGAAATTTTGGCTAACAGTCCCATCCGAATCCATTTAAAATCCCTATAGTGGCCCAAAACCCTCACATTTCATCTATCGTTGCCCTCCCCGTGCACAAAAATACACCACTTCAAAGTTAAAAACCGCAATTAAATTTTATATCGGGCCTAGCCCCTGAGATCTCAGCCCTCCCTGTTTTGGTTCCCATGTGACCCAGGTACAAGACCGTGTGCCAGATAGGCGGGAGCTTATCGCCTAATGTTTTCGGGCCAAACCGCAGCGGTCCGATTTTAATTAAATCAACGGCCCGCAACTATATCACTCGTGGTGGCCCCCACACCCGAAAACCGGCGGTTAATTCCGCACCATCTTCACTGGGCTGGCGGTTTTCAATCAAATGGCAGCGATTCCACACACTGCATGACGTGTGTCCTCAATGTACGATCTCCAAACCGCCATTTCACACATTAAAGATTGGTCAAAGGCCGGGCAGCGGAATGATCATAAACCGTGAGATCTCGAAGTCTTCATCCAACGGCTACCGCTTGACTTAGTTGCACGGGTGTTAATGTCAGTCTACAACGTCCCGTGGCCCACCGTTACATCGTTCCCAGCGCCTTTGAGCCGTTGATCCGGTTTCAAGATCCGACGGTCCAGGATGTGTTCTCCTCCGCCTGTTGACTTCGCATCTCCACGTCACCCCTCTATATCATCTCTCGTCCGTTCGTTCACAGCTTCCACGTGTCATCCACTTTCACCTCCACCATTCATATATTACATCCATATGCCATATTCTAGTGTTTTAGGTTATAAATTTCCATCGGTCCATTCTTTACAGTCCCACTGTGTTTCCACCACCACCCTGTGCATTTCCGCCATGCTACCACGCCACTTTTTCGCACAGTCACCTCTTTTAGAATTGCCACCTCCATGCATTGTTTCCTTTAACGGGTTTGTGGTTTTGCAGGTTTGTCGCGGTAGAAAAATCATCATGATTCACTGCTTTGTTCGCAGAAGTCAAGAGCACTGCCATTAACAGTCTCCGAGGGAGAAATTTAAGATGGGAACTGGAGGTAGTTGCTGTGATGTGACTCTATTTGATGCGAATAGAAAGAAAATCCCTCGAACCCTCCAGAGAAAATCAAAAGGCAGATCTGTGACGGAGAAAACATTAATGGTGCAGCCTGCAAAAATCAGTGATAGATCAAGAAATGCGATGCCCTGCATTAAAGATCTGGGATTTCAATTCAAAGATAGAGGGCCGAGAGTACTATGCACAACTACAAGCTATCTCAAGGTTTTACGGCAGCAGATTTTTTCCTTTCAGTAAAGAGCAGAACATTGTATATTTTATTATTTGTGTCTTGTTCATGAGGAGATTTTCATCCTCAGCATTTATTTCTGAAGGTAGATTACAAAGTACAGTTAATAATATTTAGTCATTCACAGTGTGGGCGCGAATGTTTTCCGCCATTTTTATTCAAATCAGATCATTAAACGTGTATCACCTACCTCCTTTCTCTAGAGTTTTCAGCTTCTCCTATAAAAACTATGAAAAAACACATTGTAAAGGTTCCGGATTTCTATCAGCAAACTATGCAGTGAGAAGCTCTTGTATACATCTTGTAAAACCTCTGTATGAAGGTTCAGAGCCCATAAGGTCTCAGTGAGGAGGAGTTATATCTGTAATGAGGATTCTGGTCTTTGGTATCCCACAGTATGTAATTTTCTCTTATGTGTTAATACAACATCTCATTTCATTTCATTTATCTTCCTGTATCATGTACTGGAATGCGAGTGGCTCACTGGTTTGGTAAGGATTCATCCTAGTTGGTGCCCTTATTTAAAATCAGTCGAACGCTTTAAATATTGCTCAGGCGTGATATTATGTTCCATGTTCATTTCTCTCATGTTTCTGCTATATTAGTTGCTTGAGGAAGGTGCTTTTAAAACACCAGTGTCATATATGGATTCTTAGATCAATAAGCCCATATGTGATCCTGTTGTGTATCTGGGTATCAGTCTCAGGTTAACTGATATCTTCTACTAGTTTCTTCACTGCATCCACTTTTTGATATTTGATTTCTATGGTATATTACTTGAATCGGTCCTCTTTACAGTAAGCTGTCTCTGAACTGTCTGTTCCTTTATGCTGGAATTTTGCATGTTGTTCCTACATTATTCTTATCTCTGTATCAGCTTCTGAGAGAGTTTGGTTCCATACAAAATCATTTTCCTTGTTTTACAAGAGATAGCAGGAGAGTTTTGGATTGACAACCCAAGTTATATTATACAATCCCTGCTATGATAAGATGTCCTAGGCACTGGTCTATGGCAACTCTAAACTGTCTCTAGGGGGACAAAATTGTCTACAACATCTTTCTGGCGCCGTTGTCGGGGAGTGAATTCAAGAATATTAGTTTCCCTGGGCCTCGACAAATTATATTCACTCTCTAATCAGGTGAGCACAGAGAGTTGAAGAGTTGCGTATCTCTCACCTTGGCGACTCCACTGTTCTCTATTTGATAAATCTATTGGTAGTTCTGGCTCCTCGAAAGCCACATCTGAGGTCAGATACTGCTAAGCTGAAGACGAATTATGTGCCTGACCCAGAAAAGATTGTACATAGGAGAAGTTGGAGAGAAAGACAGTCAGTTCGTGTTGAAAACCCTGAACATTTTGTTGAAGACTTCCCATCCTCCTCTTCTCAAGAAATTCCAGTAGAAAATCCTGACTTTACTGAAGAAAATCCTGAATATTACTCAGATAGCCCACCCAGGGGAAGTGCTAGAACTAAAGTGAACTTTCATCCTACCCCTGAGGCTGAAGAAGTTAAAGAAGTCACAGAAGTAGCTGCTATTAACCGTGAACTATTCCCATCTACACCTCAGGCTTCTGTGCAATTTATTCCCATTGTTATACATACTCCAATTCCACCTCCTCCCCTTCCTCCATTTGTAAATCAAACTGTTGCACAACCCCCACCTCCCCCAATGGCTAATGTACCAGCTTTTCTCCTGAACAAATATGCTCCACTGGCCTTACCACAAGTGCTAAATGATATGCCACAGGATTATTTGAAGATTCTGCCTAGATTTAATGGAGAAAATGAAATTGATTCTCAGAAACATCTTGAGACTTTCTGCTCTTTTGCAGAAAACTTAAATGTAGAACATTTGGATGTGGTATTGAGATTGTTTGTGCAATCTTTGGATGGTGAGGCCAGAAAATGGTTCAAGACTTTGGGAAACCGTTCAGTAACCACCTGGGATGTCATGGAGAATACTTTTCTCAGAAAATAGGGGGAAAAGAAAGATCATGGAATGTGTCTTACTGAGTTTAATACTCTGAAGAAGAAACATAATGAAGGAGTGGCAGAGTTTATTAAGAGATTTAATAAGTTATATCTAAATCTCCCTGCAGATATGAAGCCTCATCAGAACGCTGCAAAAGTTGTTTTCATAGCAGCCTTTTATTCCGATTTTGGTTTCTCTCTAAGGGAAAGGAAACCTGCTACCTTAGATGATGCTCAGTCAGATGCTCTTGAGCTAGAAGCAAACTTTGTCTCCATTGGAAAATTAAAGGGGAAAGCTTAACAGGAAACTAGGAGGAGAGGAAAAGAAGAGGTTTCCTCCTCTAACCAGGATAAGGATTCAAATAAAATGGAGGAAATAAGCAAAATGATAAAGAAGATGGTCAAGCTTGAGTTGGAAGCTAAGAATGTAGCTCCCAAGAATTTCTATAATGCTCCAAACAGAGGATACAATCCCCAGTATAAGAGACCACCATTGCAAATATTTCCAAGGGAAGCAAAGGAGCAGCAAGATCAGGTACCACATCCCTTGTACCTGGAAGGTCCAACAGATGACTCCACTAAAGATGCTGCTTATGAATTAGAAGACTCAAATCTTTCTTTTTCAAACAATGATGATATGGAATGCCCATTGCAAGAAGAAGACACTACAAGAAAAAAGCACATTGGTGAGGGGCGAAAATGGTCACCATAAGCTCATTGGTGAGGGTCAAAAGAGCCTTCGTCACCAAAGACTGAACGTCACCAAAGGTGGCGTCGCCGAAAGTATAGGTGTTGTGGTGACATTCAAGGTCCGTCACCAATAATGATTTATAGTGACGAATAGTGACCCTCACCAATGTGCTTTTTTCTTGTAGTGAGAAGAAGCAGAGATTGATCATTATTGTAAACAATTTGCTGATTTCATGCAAGCACAATTCAATGTAAAATATGATCTCAGGTCTTCAAGAAAGAGGACCCGAACTCAAGATCAAGAAGAGGAGCCACCTCAGAAGGAGGTACCTGCTCAGAAGGAATTAGCAGCAAAGAGAAACACAGAAAAGGTAAGAGTCCTCTAAATACTCCCTTGCAACCTAATGACCAGATTCGTTCTTCTTCAAAAGTAGTTAGTCCTCCCAATGCTGAGTCAGTGTCAAAAGAAATTAAATCTTCAGCTGAAAATAAAGAGTCAAAAGAAGTTGTGATAGAAAAGCCCCCTCCTACTTTTAGCCTGCAAAAAGAACTTGAGAAAATTAAAATTCCAGTCCCCTTGACCGAGCTGCTAAAACAGCCTGCATATCAGTCTCAAGTTACTTCTTTTATGCTCCCTCCTGAAATACCAATTGTGCCTGATAGTTTAAACCTTCAAGAAGAAATACCCATGGTAGTCTTTGGTCCACATGTTGAGGAAGTGGATCCTTCTACTCCTCCTTTTTATGTATCTCTAGTTATTCATGACCCACTGTTACATAATTGTATGTTAGATTCTGGGGCTTCCCATAATCTTATGCCTTTATCTGTCATGGAACAACTAGGACTGCAAATCACACGCCCATATAAAGACCTTTATTCATTTGATTCTAAAAGAGTCAAATGCTTGGGGATGATTAAAGATTTAGTGGTCAATTTGGCCCAAATTCCAACAAAGAGTGTGGTCATGGACATTGTAGTGGCTGATATCCCAGCTCGCTTTGGCATGTTGCTGTCAAGGTCCTGGGTTACAAAAATTGGTGGGACTATTAAGCTGGATTTAACATATGCTACCATCCCAGTTTTTGGTGGACGGGAGAGGAGGTTATACAGAGAGACTAAATTTTTCAAGGTAGTTACTAAGGTTGATAACTCTGAAAATTCACCAGTCTATAGTAAATAAGGAGATTTTTCATGCTTTATGCTAGAAGAAGATCAAAATTATGTGCATGAATCCTCTTTCAAAATTAAGGATGAGTAGCCTTCAGAAAATTATGAAGCTGGGATCTAGACTTTACATTTTGATGCAACAAATTCAAGAGAAGGCAATGGAGCTGGAGTGTTACTAATCTCTCCCACAGGAAAATGGGTCCCACTGTCCTTTAAATTGGAATATGAGGCTACCAATAATGTAGCTGAATATGAAGCACTTTTGTTGGGATTACAGACAGCCAAGAATATGGGCATACAAAGTTTAAAAGTCATGGGAGACTCTGAGCTGGTGGTAAGACAGGTCAGAAATCAATGTCAAACCAAGCATCCTCGGCTGAGGGCATATAGAAATGAAGTTTGGGACATGGTGGAGAATTTCTTCTCAGCATTCAACATACAATTCATGCCCCGGGAGCAGAAAAAAATGGCAGATTCTCTTGCTGTGGCAGTAAGTACATTTCATCCTCCACAGAATCCTTCATTGAGGTATGAAATTTAAGTACGATACAGACCATCAATCCCAGATAATGTTAAACATTGGCAGGTATTTGAAGATGATGAACAAATGAAGAGATTCTTGGAGACAGTGGGAGAATTCTCAAATATGGAGATTGATGATAATGAAGAAGAGGAAGCTGAAAATGTTGTAGAAAACAAATGGGAAGAAAAAATAGCAGGCAATAAAGTGCTGCAGCTAAAAGGAAATATCATACCTAGAGGGCTGGTGCCTCCCTCTAGAAAGATTCTTTGAAAAAAATGATGTTCCATTGCAGCACAGTAAAACAGTAGAAGAAGAACAAGTGGAAGATTTAAATCTGGGTACTTATGCTGATCCCAAAATTGTCAAATTATCCAAAAAGGTCCCAGAAGAATATAAAGGAAAATATTTGAAACTATTTCAGTCATATAAGGATGTATTTGCACGGTCCTATCAGGACCTAAAATCTTTTGATGTCAAAATAATACATCACAAAATTCCCCTGAGGGAAGATGCGAAACCTTACAGGCAGAAGCTTAGGAAAATAAATCCTCTGCTGCTTCCCTCTATTGAAAAAGAAATCAAGAAGCTGCTACAAGCCAAAATAATTGTGCCACTAAGATACTCGGGTCGCTAACCTGGTTCCTGTTCGCAAAAAGAATGGAGAAATAAGACTATGTGTGGATTTCAGGAATTTAAATAGAGCATCTTTAAAGGATAATTATCCACTGCCCAAGATGGACCACATCCTGCAAAAAGTAGTAGGAGCCTCAAGAATGTCAATGATGGATGGTTTTTCTGGTTATAATCAAGTAGCTGTGTTCCCAGAGGATCAGAAGAAAACTGAATTTACAACACCATGGGGAACATTTATGTATGCCAGGATGCCATTTGGATTAATGAACGCAGGAGCTACTTTTTAGAGGGCAATGGACATAGCCTTTGTTGGAGAGCAGGATAAGTTTCTAGTGGTATATCTGGATGATATCACAATATTTTCAAAGAATGATACTGAACACATTCAGCACTTGTAGAGAACCTTTGAAAAATGCAGAAGGTATGGTCTTTCCTTCAATCCTCAAAAATATTTATTTGCATTAGATGAGGGAAAACTCTTAGGGCACATTGTCACTAAATATGGCGTGAAAATAGACCCTAAGAGAGTTGAAGTTATAAACAACATTCCTTTACCCAGGAATAAGAAGGAAGTACAGGTGTTTCTAGGCCGAATTAATTTTCTGAGAAGGTTTATTCCTAACTATGCTGAAATATTTAGGCATATAACTTATATGCTTAAAAAGAACAGTGAGGTGAAATGGTCTCAAGAATCCAGGGATGCATTCACAAGGATAAAACAGGCATTTGCTGAAGCCCCTGTGCTAGCTGGACCTGATTATACAAAGCCATTTATGATCTTTTCATTTGCTTCACCTCATACAGTAGCTGGAGTCCTATTGCAGAAAAATGAAGATGGATTTGAGCAACCAATAGCATTTTTCAGTCAGGTATTGCATGATGCAGAATTGAAATAAAACATATTGGAGCAACAAGCATATGCCCTGGTGAAGTCTCTTAAAGCCTTCAGAATGTATATTTTGCAATCTCACATCACTGCATATGTCCCTACGGCAGCTGTCAAAGACATACTTGTTCAGGGTGATAGCGAAGGTAAGAGAGGAACATGGATTGCAAAAATTCAGGAGTATGATTTGGACATAAGGCCCACCAAGTTGGTTAAAGGACAAGGGCTAGCCAAAATTCTGTCTGAATCAAATCATCGGGCTCTAGGCATAAATTTATCCATGATAGCAAATGAAGAAGCTGAGAAGGGAGAAGAACAACAAGGACTAGAGATGGCCTCTCAAAAGATACACATAAAATATCTCACTAGTCCTTGGTACAAAGAAATAGTTGAATATATTTTAACACTCAGCTGTCCACCCAGCTGTGATAAATCAAAATACAGGGCTTTGAGGCTGAAATCACAAAAGTATGTAGTTGCCAATGGTCAGTTATATTGGAGAGATCCTTCAGGAATACTATTATTGTGCCTCACAGAGGATGAAGTAGAAGATATAATGTTGGAGTTTCATGAGGGAATTTGTGGAGGTCATTACAGTTGGAGGGCCACATCACATAAAATACCGAGAGCTGGTTTTTATTGGCCTAAATTATTTGGAGATGTTTTTAATTGGGTTAGAGCATGTGACAAATGTCAAAAGTTTGCTGAGAGACAAAAGCTAACTGCTTTGCCCCTAATTCCAGTTCATATACATGAACCATTTCAGCAATGGGGATTAGATTTTATTGGAGAAATACATCCCCCTTCGAGTGGCCAACATAAATGGATATTGACTGCAACAGACTACTTTACAAAGTGGGTGGAAGCCATACCTGCGAAAAATGCTACAGATGCTGTAATCATCAAATTCATGGAAGAGAACATCATATCCAGGTTTGGCTGTCCAGTTAGGATTGTAATTGATAATGCACAGGCCTTCAAGTCCAATAAATTTATAAATTTCTGCCAGCAGTATAATATTGCATTGAATCACTCCACAGCTTACTATCCACAGGGGAATGGCTTGGCAGAATCCTCCAACAAAACTCTGGTGAGGGCCTTGAAAAAGACTATCAATGAGAACCAAAAGAATTGGGATTCCCAATTGAAATTTGCTCTGTGGGCGAATAGAGTAACAAGCAAGAGAGCAATCGGGAAATCCCCTTATGAACTGGTATATGGGCGAGCAGCTGTGTTTCCTGTGCAATTGGCTTTGCCAGTCGCACGTTTCATGCAGGAAAATCAGGAAGAACCAGATGACATGGTCAGAAGAATTAACCAATTGGTGGAATTAGAGGAAACACAGAGCCAAGTGAATTAGAGATTAGTGGAGTATCAGGAGAAAATGAAAAACATCTTTGATCAGCATGTGAAAGACAGGAAATTTCAAATCGGTGATCTGGTTCTAAGATGGGATGTTCGAAGAGCAGAAAAGGGCAAACATGCTAAATTTTATCCACTTTGGTTTGTTCCATTTAAAATTGTGAAGCTAAAAGGTAATAATACATTCATTTTAGAGAATTTGCAGGGTGACTTGTTAGATGCCCCTGTGAACGGCCAATTCCTAAAGCCCTATTTTCAATTTTTATTCAGGCAGAGTATGCCTATTGTATTATATTGTATATAGACTTTGTTTCAGTTTTTATTTTAATAAGGGATGTGTGCTAATGAGTTTTGAAGAAAAAGCAAAAGGGCTGAAGAGCGGAATCTACATACAGGATGGTCTGAGGTCTGCGTGTTCTCGACATGTCCATGGATGAACATGTCGTCCCCAGATGGAGCCGATGTTGTGCATATCAGCCCCTCCATCCGAAATTTTGGCTAACAGTCCCATCCGAATCCGTTTAAAATCCCTATAGTGGCCCAAAACCCTCACATTTCATCTATCGTTGCCCTCCCTGTGCACAAAAATACACCACTTCAAAGTTAAAAACCGCAATTAAATTTTATATCGCGCCTAGCCCCTGAGATCTCGGCCCTCCCTGTTTTGGTTCCCATGTGACCTAGGTACAAGACCGTGTGCCAGGCTGGCGGGAGCTTATCACCTAATGTTTTCGGGCCAAACCACAGCCGTCCGATTTTAATTAAATCAACGGCCTGCAACTATATCCCTCGTGGTGGCCCCCGCGCTGGAAAACCGGCGGTTAATTCCACACCATCTTCACCGGGCTAGCGGTTTTCGATCAAATGGCAGCGATTCCACACACTGCATGACGCGTGTCCCCAATGTACGATCTCCAAACCACCATTTCGCGCATTAAAGATTGGTCAAAGGCCGGGCAGCGGAATGATCGTAAACCCTCAGATCTCGAAGTCTTCATCCAACGGCTACCGCTTGACTTAGTTGCACGGGTGTTAATTCCAGTCTAGAGCATCCCATGGCCCACTGTTACATCGTTCCCAGCACCTTTGAGCCGTTGATCCGGTTTCAAGATCCAACGGTCTAGGACATGTTCTCCTCCGCCTATTGACTTCGCATCTCCACGTCACCCCTCTATATCATCTGTCGTCCGTTCGTTCACAGCTTCCACGTGTCATCCACTTTCACCTCCACCATTCATATATTACATCCATATGCCATATTCTAGTGTTTTAGGTTATAAATTTCCATCGGTCCATTCTTTATAGTCCCACTGTGTTTCCACCACCACCCTGTGCATTTCTGCCATGCTACCACGCCACTTTGTCGCACAGTCACCTCTTTTATCATTGCCGCCTCCATGCATTGTTTCCTTTAACGGGTTTGTGGTTTTGCAGGTTTGACGCGGTAGAAAAATCATCATGATTCACTGCTTTGTTCACAGAAGTTAAGAGCACCGCCATTAACAGTCTCCGAGGGAGAAATTTAAGATGGGAACTAGAGGTAGTTGCTGTGATGTGACTCTATTTGATGCGAATAGAAAGAAAATCCCTCGAACCCTCCAGAGAAAATCAAAAGGCAAATCTGTGATGGAGAAAACATTAATGGTGCAGCCTGCAAAAATCAGTGATAGATCAAGAAATGCGATGCCCTGCATTAAAGATCTAGGATTTCAATTCAAAGATAGAGGACCGAGAGTACTATGCACAACTACAAGCTATCTCAAGGTTTTACGGCAGCAAATTTTTTCCCTTTCAGTAAAGAGCAGAACATTGTATATTTTATTATTTGTGTCTTGTTCATGAGGATATTTTCATCCTCAGCATT
Organism: Pinus albicaulis; assembly: GCA_034641835.2. NCBI lineage: Eukaryota > Viridiplantae > Streptophyta > Pinopsida > Pinales > Pinaceae > Pinus > Pinus albicaulis. The sequence continues at coordinate 1,445,666,572 of CM076580.1, forward strand.
TATTTCTGAAGGTAGATTACAAAGTACAGTTAATTATATTTAGTCATTCACAGTGCGGGCACGAATGTTTTCCGCCATTTTTATTCAAATCAGATCGTTAAATGTGTATCACCTACCTCCTTTCTCTAGAGTTTTCAGCTTCTCCTATAAAAACTATGAAAAAACACATTGTAAAGGTTCCGGATTTCTATCAGCAAACTATGCAATGAGAAGCTCTTGTATACATCTTGTAAAACCTCTGTATGAAGGTTCACAGCCCATAGGGTCTCAGTGAGGAGGAGTTATATTTGTAATGAGGATTCTAGTCTTTGGTATCCCACAGTATGTAATTTTCTCTTATGTGTTAATACAACATCTCATTTCATTTCATTTATCTTCCTGTATCATGTACTGGAATGCGAGTGGCTCACTGGTTTGGTAAGGATTCATCCTAGTTGGTGCCCTTATTTAAAATCAGTCGAACGCTTTAAATATTGCTCAGGCGTGATATTCTGTTCCATGTTTATGCTATATTAGTTGCTTGAGGAAGGTGCTTTTAAAACACCAGTGTCATATATGGATTCTTAGATCAATAAGCCCATATGTGATCCTGTTGTGTATCTGGGTATCAGTCTCAGGTTAACTAATATCTTCTACTAGTTTCTTCACTGCATCCACTTTCTGATATTTGATTTCTGTGGTATATTACTTGAATCGGCCCTCTTTACAGTAAGCTGTCTCTGAACTGTCTGTTCCTTTATGTTGGAATTTTGCATGTTGTTCCTACATTATTCTTATCTCTGTATCAGCTTCTGAGAGAGTTTGGTTCCATACAAAATCATTTTCCTTGTTTTACAAGAGATAGCAGGAGAGTTTTGGATTGACAACCCAAGTTATATTATACACTCCCTGCTATGATAAGATGTCTTAGGCACTGGTCTATGGCAACTCTAGACTGTCTCTAGGGGGACAAAATTGTCTAGAACAGAGATCATGTAACAATCCTCATACAAAGCTGAACATGTCAAGCTCTCAGTACAATACAATTGCTACACACTAATCATGTCCGATCTAGCAAATCCATGCACCGATCTCTGCCACCTTCTAGCTTGCCTCTACTACGCAATCCCTACTAAAGAATGGCTCTGAATGAACTTGAATCCACCTGGCTTGCACTGCGCAATCCTCATTGGCATCTCCACTGAGTGTTGGATGCAATCAATGCATCACTATAGTCACAACTGATAGTCATCTTTCTCTTTCACCTATCTCTCCACTGGTCTCCATTAAAACTATTCATGCACTGTAGTTAACTGATGTATTCTTCAGTTGATTAATGAGTTAATATTTAGTGAATTAATTAATAATTAATTCACACCACTCTCACTAGTGTATCAATAAGTTAGACTAGATACAACTAGCTCAACTGTGTCTAACTGAGTTAAACTGAACACAACTCCACCAACTACTTCTACAACTCCACCAAACTCTTTCACATGAGCTCTAACTAAATTCCTCCATGCAATAGCTTCAGTAAACCCTCAAAAATAACGTAATTCCTTATGTCAGCTCCTGTGCCACATTTGTGCACTTCACTGAAGTGCTTCAAGAGAATAAGATAATGTTTAGAGTCCAAATATTATTAAGAGCTAATAATATTCGACATATCTATTTTTAGACTGGAAATATAAAAATAGATTTTGCCCAATATGTCTAAAAATAGAAGTCCATCTATTTTTCCAACTTGACCAACCATCCAAAAATAGCATCTTGTAATCCATAGAATATGATCGACATGTCTAAAAATAGACTTTGCGCCAAAAATAGCCTGCGAGCCCACTTAGTGAAGGCGACTCTTGTCACTAAGCTCATCATCTTGTTGAATCTCAACAAAAGGGCTGAGTGAAATATTTTTGTAACTGTAAATGTAAATTCATTGATTATTTTATATTGTTTGGGATGCAAAGGCAAGTCTCCGTAGGCATAGGCAAAACTCCAATGAGTGTTGTAATGATTATTTTTTATGTAATAACCTGAACTGAAGTGTAAGGAATCGAATGAGTGGAAGGCATAGGGTCAAGCCTGTTCACTTTGTATTCCACGTAGAATGCAAACATTCATGTAGCTATCTGTATAAAACAGGTAACATCTGTGTGCATAGATAAGAGAGAGGAGATAGAGCAACAGAATGGAAGAGAGCTGAAGAATGTAAGAGAGTTGTAGAAGGTTATAGAACGGAAGAATCAGAGAGATCTGATAGATATATTGTGCACATCAAGAGCTGATATGAAGCAGATATGAAGGCTGAAGAGGAAACAATGGAGAAGGAGTATAACAGATCTGATATCCAGGTAAATCAACATTATAGTTTCATGTTGAGTGAGGGGATTGTAGTCTCCTTTCAAGTTGTAGCTTGAAAAATTTCCAGTTGGAGCTGGGTGAGGTAGGAGCCTCTTATAGGTTGTAGCTTGCAGAAAATTTATTGGAGTTGGTGATTCCTTGCAAGTTGTAGCTTGCAGAAGTTGAGGTAGGAGTCTCTTATGGGTTATAGTCTACAGAAATAGATGGGAGTTGAAGCTTCCTTGCAAGTTGTAGCTTGCAGAATTTGATGTAGTAGCCTCTTGTAGGTTGGGGCCTATAGAAAATCAGTGGTGAGAGGGAGTTGGAGCTTGCCTTTGCATTAAAAAAATAATAAGATGTGGTTTTTTCCCTTATGGGTTTCCACTTATATCTGTTGTCCATGTGCTTGATTATTATGTGTTGATGTGATGTATTATTCTGCTTAGTTACTTGTTGTCCACACATTCACTTTGCTAATTCATTATGTATTAAGATGCTTATAAAATGAAGTAGTTAATGAGTTGAATGAAAATATTATGTGGTAGCCGGGAATGCCAATAAGCGATTCAACGGTTTAGCTAAGGGTTCATCAAATTGGTATCAAAGCTAGGTTACTTTAGTAATAGTTTAACAACTGGAGGAGGTCCGAGGTCCCAAAAATGGCTAGCCTAGAAGGATTCTCAACAAATAAAGCCCCATTTTTTACTGGCACAAACTATGCTTTCCGGAAAATAAGAATGAGGACATTCTTAATCTCTCTAGGAATATAAGTTTGGGTTGCTGTGGAAGAAAAATATGCACCAAAGGAAACTGACACTGAGAAAGAAGGCAAACAAAATTTCATAGCTAATGCAAAAGCAATGAATGCACTCTTGAGCAGTTATATTCAGTCATAATTTATCAAAGTAATGCACAGTAAGACTGCCAAATAAATCTGGGATACATTAGAAAATATTCACGAGGGAGATACTAAGGTGAAGATGGCCAAACTACAAGCACATAGAACTTAGTTTGAAAACTTAAAAATGAATAAAGATGAAGATATAATTGCATTATTCTTAAGAGTTGCAGAAGTTGTGAATATCATGATAGGCCTAGGAGAATAAATTAAAGAAAGTGGTGTAGTACAAAAATTATTGAGATCTTTACCACCCAGGTTTAATCCTAAGGTCTCTGCCATAGAAGAAAAAACAAACAGGGAAACCTTGACCAGGAACCAATTATTTGGAAACCTAATAGCATATGAGATGAGACTTCCTAAAGGGAAGTCAAACATGAGGGAGGATGCCTTTAAAGTAGATAAGTTCATAGAAGAGAGGGAAGGTACATGCTCATGCTCAAATGAAGAATAAGCCAAATTTGTTAGAACATTGGACATAGGCACATGTAAGTATAAAGGTAAACTTCCATTCAAGTGCTTTAATTGTGGAAATGTAGGCCACTATGCCTCAAAATGTGTCAATAAGATAACAGAGAATCAAGCTAACAGGAAAGAGAAAAGCAACTCCTATAATATGCACAAAGGGAAGAAATTTAAGAGAAAAACTTTTTTGGCCCAGTAAGATAGCAATCCATATGAAAGCTCAGATGAATCCCCAGATGAAGATGGAATATCATAATTATCACTAATGGGTATGGATGATATTTAAGATGATCTCCTAGAATATGAAGAAGAATGTGAGGTAGACCCTGAGGGGCAGTTGGTGAGTGCCCTAAAGGAAATTTATAGACTCAAGCTCAAGACTAGAAAGCAGAAGGAAATCCTTCTGAAATATGCTAATGAAGAACCAAACTCTGAAGATTTTATTAAGTTTAAGATTAAACTAGAAGAAGCAAGGAAAGTATAAGACATTCTACTAAATCAAATAAGAGAGAAAAGATAGGAATGTGGAAGATTGGAATAGGAGATGGTGAGTCTGAGGAAGAAATTGGAAAAGGTTCAAACTGATTTAACAATGAACATTCAACAGTTAAAATTTGTTAAGCAATTGGACAGGATATTGACTGCACAAATATTTCATCTTGTAAAGGTTGGGATAGGATATGAAGGAGTATCCAACAAGTTGAAGGTCGAGGATAAGAAAGCTATTACTTTTGTGAAAGTCGTAATAAAGGAAAATGATAACTCTCATCAATCTGAGGTTATTTCAGCTAGAAGACTGATAGAAGAAAGGAGCAGGTTGTGTAAGCAGCTCGAAGATGAGATTTCCTCCATGGAGAACTCAGATAAGGTAGAAATTGAAAGGGATGATGAGGCAGCTCAAAAAGGATCCACAAAATTAGAATCCAACACGAACTTGATATGTAATGTAGCAAACAGAAACAAGAAACAACATTAAGAGAGAATGAATGAGAGGAAGAAGCAAGAAGTTGCAAAAATATCAATTGTTCCTGAATATCAATTGAACAGGTTCGGAAGATATCAAAGGAGGTTCTTTCCTCCTATGAAAAATATCACATGTTTCTCTTGTGATAAACTAGGACATATTGCAGAACTTTGTAAGACAAGGCATATCAAATTTAACCAGCAAAATATGTAGCAAATGAGAAGACCCCCTCAAGCAAGAAAATGGAAAATACAATCTTTCACCAGGTACACAAATCATTTCTGTGTCTACTCTTATTCATGCAATGACTTTGGACATGTAGCAGCTCAATGTAAGACAAAGAAAATCAATTTTAACCAACAAAATATGCAGCAAATGAGAAGACTACATCAAGAAAACAAATGGAAAGGAAAAGCTTTCACCAGGTACATAAATCAATTCCAAGGATACTGTTATTCAAGCAATGAATTTGGACATAAATATGTTGAATGTAAACTATGTTAAAAAAGGAGCACAAAATTTTATACATCAGCTCAACCATACCTAGGTAAAATAAGATGTTATGTATGCCACAAGCTTGGACACAAGGAAAATGACTGTAGGCTACCGTATACATTAAAGGACTGTAAACAGATGATGGAACCAAATCAAATTAGACCAAACTATAAATCAAAAGGAGATGTAGATATTATAAGGAGCCCTAACAAAGTATGGAAGAAGAAGTAAAATGGGGATTTTGTTACTTCAATAACATAATGAATCCATCATAGTCTCAAGGGGAGTTTCTCTTGGAAGCAACGCAAATATCTAGTCAGTGATAGATAAGAAGCAACATCCCACAGGGAGAGAAATTCATAAAAACCCCCATAAGAGCTATCAAAGAAGATCTTCTTGGAATAAGAACAACTAAAAGTTCAGGAAGGGAAAGGACAATTCCTCTGGTAGAGAACTATAGAGGAACAAGGACACCTGAAGCATTCAATAGCCAAAAAATTGATGGAAGAAGAGAACGCAGCAAACAGTCATGGTGTTAAATGGAACATCAATCATGAACTTTGAAACTAAGAGGATGATTATACTGTGTGTCTCACTCCAAGTGTTGATAATGAAACAAAATTGTTTTAAGAAGGAAGAATAAGAAAAATGTTATTATCATTATATCATTACAAATATCCATCCCAAGTGTTATTATTGGAGCAGTGGTGTCGTACAGGTCCCTAGGATCAAAATATTATGGTATACATCATGGTGGTGGTATTGTAGAAATACATCAAGGAAGTAGTCCCATCGTTATCAACATTATAATATGCATGGATTAAGTTATGGTTGCGCTGATTAGTGCAAAGTATATTCTAGTTTCAAATGTTGGAGAATGTCAAGCTGCATTATCAAAGCATGGAAAGGTTAGTAAATTGTCAAAGCATCATTATCTTATGTCCGTTGATGTGTTATATTGAGCGTTGAAGAATCACATAGTCTTGGATATGAATGACTGCCTTTTCAAGCCAGTATAGATATACTTTCAAGGCCTCTTTCTTAATTCATCCATAAGCTTGTTGAAGTCTGTCTGATGAAACTTCAAGTAGCCAAATTGAAGATGTTTCCTAAAGAACATGGTGATAGAATAGTTGAAGTGTCTGAAGTATGATGGGTTAGTTATGTTAATCTTACTATTGAAGGTCAAGAGTCTATTATTGATTCATATAAAACTTACTTCAGTAGATAGGAATAACTGATATTTAACCATTATAGAGAGTTCATCATTGAATTACATACCCCCTTATGTCCTAAATAAAAGTGTATAGTTGATAGTAAGATTTTCCAATGCATGGAATGTATCAACCCTCGAGGGTTTTATGTTTAAATATGTAACTATTCAGCATTAAAGTCATTGGGCCTTTTAGATTGAAAGATATTGTATAATCTTACAATAAAGTGTAAGCTTTTTTTGAGCTCAATGTTCACATTAACATCAAGGGCTTTTGACTTGTAGTGATTACATCTTCATCACAAGTCTAGCACATATCACTATCATCAAGGAAAAAGGGACAAAAGAACAGAAAATTATGTGGTGACATGTCTTCCAACATTCTCATGAGTTTTGATAGCATCAGTTTGTTGTGTATATTCATTTAATAACAAAAGAACTGAATGAATGATGCTTATACTGAACTCAAGGAGGAGCTTCTCTAGGAATCACCCAAGCATTATTATTGGAGTAGCGTTGGTATTGGAGCAAGCATTACTGATGTGTTGATCTTGTGTTGAAGTTGGGTATGTTTTTGTTTTGGAGGTAAGCAGATAAATGAATGATAAAACTGTGAATAGTCTGTCTTTGAGACTCCGATTAAATAAATTGAAAATTTCTTCCTAAAATGCATTATGATACAACAATTGAATGATCTCGCATATCCATCAGTACAAAGGGTTAAGGATGCCAGAATCGGATTCCGTATATTGTTGATTGTTGTTGAGAACAATGGAGATCTCAATGAAAATAACTAAGAGTATGAAGGGTATCATAACTATGGCTGTCTGTGTGAGCCAAAGTGAAAATTACTACATAGATTATCAATGGGTATCATATTATCTCGTGGCCTTGGATGCATAGACACTTTTGGCATAAGTGTATACTGCAGAGATTAGATATATCAAGCTCCAACCATTATTCTTCCTTAAGCATGTGTTACACCTAAAAGTTAAGTAACAATGGTATGTGGGTGAATTTGATAATACCTTATAAGAAAGTATGAGTGACTGGCCATGAACCAAGTTTTGTGCAAAGACATCCTTGAATCTGCAACGAAATCACTCTGTAATCTAGTAGTAAAGGTGAACCGTGGCTACGAAAGATATATTGGCATCATCATATTTGAACAAATGTGTACTGTAGATGTGTATTGAAGAAGAAGACATATTCCATCTACAATCTTCCTCAACAGATATATATCTCAGATGAAGATAATAATATAGACTGAAGTATATTTGGAGCAAACTTTATATATTATATGGAGCATTCTGAGTATTTTATTAATATTATTCCAATGATGCATTTCTAATTATATAAGTCTGGTACATTTTGTTCTATGGAGTGTCCTTATCATCACTTTCAGCATTATACAAGTGCAAGAAGTCTGTGCTTTGGGATGGTATCAACTTACTATGTATATACATACAAGTTCAATGATTCCCAAAGTTTTCTCCCAACAATTCTTATACACCAAATGGAGTAGGAATCCCAACCAGGTATCTGGATAGAATGAAGAATGCTTATGCAGAACTCTAATAAGGAAATGATGGAAAATACACTGGAAAAAGGTGTAACCTTTCGCCATTGATATCAAAGGGGGAGGAAAATCAAGTAGAGGAAGATAGACACTTCTCGGAACGAAAGGGGGAGGAAGTGTTGTCATCAATGCCAAAGGGGGAGACTGTTGGAAATATTGCCATTGATGGAAAATGAACAGAGAGGAGTAGCACTAGAATTATCACTAAGGAAAAATGAGTAGATCAAGATCAGATGGAGTATAAAGGAGCTATAATGCATAGACAACAAAATTACAGTGGAGGAGAATAAAATAGGAAGAGGAGCAGCAAAGTACCAAAGGAGCAGCATTAGAGGCAAAGGATTAAGGAAGAGAAGCAACAAAGGGGCATAAATCAACACCAGAATTATCATTAAGGAAAAGGAGTAGAGAGGAGCAGTCAAAAGGCAAGGAGTAGCATTAGAAGCTTTATCAAGGAGCAAAGAAAGCACAGGCAAAAATTTTGGGTCGAGTTGTGCATGAGTGGGCAGAGTCGTGAACATGCTATGTAATAAACGCATTCAAATAGTAGAGAAAGTCATGAACGAGCTAGCAAATTTGGGCTAGTTTTCATTCAGAATAGTGCACAAAGGCGCATGTAGTTCTATGGGTAGAGTCGGGTAATTTACAAAAGAAAAGCGTTCAGAACAGTGTTCGGATGCCTGATCACAAATCACAAATAAATCTTTTTATGCATGTACAGGTTGAGATGGACAGTCAGAATCTTATCGCAGAAATAAAGGTTGAGAAATGGATGGTTAAGATCAAATCGTAGTATTGAAGTGGATGATGTGTTACACAATTTTTTGGTCATCTAGCCTGTTACTATTAGATGGACCTAAGTACACCATGTAAGACCAATTTTACCTACGTAAAATTTCTTTCACTATGAAAAATAACTTCGTAAAACATCTTTATTAAGTTGTTTATGGTCTAAACATGAAACCCCATGAGGAAATATTAAATAAATCCACATTTGTTTGATTTTCCTCAAGGAATAATTAGTTAAACAACGGTTTAATTAATATTCTTGGTCATATTTAACTCAAAATAGGAAAATTAATTAGATAAATTATTATTTATCTTATTATTTTCTAGGAATAATTATTTAAACCTTATTTAAATAATATTCCTTCTTAAATTTGATTAAATCACTCATAAATAGTTAAACAAATCATTATTTATTTAATTATTACTCAACCACATCCTTAAAATAATAAATAAATCATTTATTTATTTATTATTTACAAATAAAGGGATTTGACCCAAGTCAAATTCTTTTTCCCTCTAACAAATATAATAAAATATTCCATAAAAGTTGGATCTTGATTTGGTTAATAATATTTTAACTATGCACCAATATCTAGACTAACTAAAAATTTTGCTATAAATAGAAGGGTTTTTCCATTCACTCACTACCTTTTGTTTCCTAAAGATCACTCTGGATCTATACTTTTGGTCTGACTTTGATCCACCATCATTGTCATATTTTTCTATATTTTTTCTTGTGAACTCCCTTTGAGTTCCATTTTTCTCTGGGTTTTCTACACCATCAAGAGAGAGGAATTTTAGATCTGAAGTGTTGAGGACTTACAAGAACCCATCCCATTGAGGAAAACTAGTAACATCCTTCTATGTTTTCCTCCCAGGTGCCCTTAATATAAAATTCATTCAACATATTCTTGTCTTGCCTATTGGATGCATGGAGTAAATCTCGTTTTTATTTACTGCTTAATGTCATTTAATGCATAGATCTAGATTTTTGCAACATTTATCTTGATCACCTAATTTCAGATATAAAGATATTGACAACCATATTTGTTGTTAGGGCTGTTTGTTATGCACAACTAAAGTGGTCTTTTTTCGTACACTTACAATTAAGATTCATACTAACAATTGGTGACTCCACATGGGTTTACGATTACGACTGCTGTCATTTTTCAGATCCCTGCATATTTAGCTTCTTCAAACCCTAGGATTTCTCTTCATCTTATTGTTTTTCTTTTCTTGATGTTCTTTTGAACCTATAAAACCCTAAAACATTGAAAATTCTAACTTCCGTGTGTTTTCAGACCTATTGTGCAGGTGACAGACATTAGCGGCAGCTGAGACGATACATTCTGCTGAAACCTACTCCTGAGAGTGCCAGAAGTGCATGTATCACTTTTTGGCCCTAAACCTGCAACCTGGAGCTTTAGGACATGGAAAACTGCCCAAAATCTACAACCTCAGCAAGAAACAGGTCAGAAACTGCGGCCTCACTTTTTTGTGGGAATTTTTTGGAAATTTTTCTGGGTTTGTCTGGGCCTCTATTCAGAGTTGTCTGACCTCTGTCTCCGCCCATTTTGGACCTGTACTTGTTATGTTTTTATCAACAAAGTAGGAACCTAGCCCCCTAGGGCTTCAGTACCCTCCACACTTTATGGAAGAGTTTTAGCTACTGCAGGTTGTCTGAAATTTTCAGAGTGTTCAGCCACTTTTCAGATCTGATACCTTACCCTTAGATCCACTTCAGATTGGCTATTTATCCATCCAAAACACCTCTTTTCAGTTTTGTTTGGGTCTTCCTCTAGGGTCCCCTCCGCTTCCCTCCAAGATATAGCTTATCGCCACCTCATTTACAACAAATTTTCCTCTGATTTTTTGCTGTCTTTCTGCACCTATTTCCAGCAGATCTGACCTTTAGATCCCTATCCCTCCCGACCTTAGATCTATTGGCTATTTTGGTGTGTTTTGACTAGATTTTTACCCACCTACAGACTAGTTGTTGAGAGGCTCGCCTCCTTGGGTTTAGATTATTGAATTATTAGCTGTTTATTTTATGTTATTTCAGTTTCATATACTGTTATCTGCAGGTTTATTTACAGTTATACAACACACTTTTTCTTTTTCTCTACAAACGTCTAGGTTTAAAAATGAAAATTTACACACTTTACACACACACCCTAAGTGAAGAAGAGATTGGTTAACACTTCCAAGAAAATACTTTAACATTGAATCAATTTATCCTACACCTCTCGGCCCTTGTTTCGACATTGTAATCAGTTGATCCTGCACCTCTCTGCCCTTGTTGGTCTCTCTTCCCTTTGTACCATGTTTGTGTCGTCACCATTGCACCACCAAGGAATTTATCTCGGAGACTTCTTGGCCTTCATCCTCAGTTTCTGGTAGGAAGACTTACTCCTCCGCGTAGGATTCGAGTTAGTCCTCCATCGAGTCCACACTCCAACTCCTCTTCTGGTTCATTAGGTTCTCCTTCTGGTTCCGCCCCCGGTTCTCCCCCTGTCATCTTCGCCATGTCTGGTTCAGGACCTAACGCTGGTGGTAGCCACAGCCCTAATGCTGAGAATACTACTAGTGGGACCACAACAGGAACTACTCTGGCTGCTCCCTTGCTCCCCTATATGGCAGGCCTTAGTCTTCCCGATTTTAACCAGTTGATCAATGACCCGATACACCATGACGCTAGTTGACCTGTTATGCTGACCAAGCTCCCTTCTGACATCCCCAAGTTTGAATTCCTTGCTAGAGAAGATCCTACAAATCATGTTTGATCTTTCCACATGTGGTGTTTGTCTAACTCCATTACCGATAACTCTATCTGTCTTCGGTTGTTCCAACATACACTTACTGGAGAAGCTTATAAGTGGTATGTTGATTAGGCCTCATCCTCTCATACCACCTTTGTGACTCTTGCTCAGGCTTTCCTATCTTATTTCCAGCTTCCTCTTCATTACGACACTAGTACCGAACTTTTGACTTCTTTCCATCAATCGTCTGCGACCTACCTATCAGATCGTGTCACAGAATGGCATAGAAGAAAGAGCCTATGTAGAGCACCTAGATTCGAAGACCGTGTCTACATGGACTGGTTCCTTAGATCTCTCTTGCCTGCTATCAACAAAGATGTCGCATCCCATTTCCCTCAAACCGAAGAAGTCGCTCTCCAAATTGTGTTAAAATATGACATGATCTATGCTCAGTCGGATTATGTTTATACCGTTCTACCTGATCTTACTAGACCCGGTGGTGCAAATGCACCGGGGGCATCTCATGCCACCGATGGTATCATTGGAACTCTCTCTCATCCATACGCTCAGCCTCCAATGGGCTATGGTTTTCCTCAGGGGGGGCCAGCACCTCCTGCACTTTTCCCCCTCCTGGACCCAATCCGCAAAATATTGCTCCTAACACTACTAACCAGCAACAGGGCACTCAGCCCAAGTAGGACAAGCATGTTCGCATGAACAAGTCTTGTTCTTGTTATGGTGTTTATGGTTATTACAGGAATGATTGTCCTCTTTTACCACAGATGAAGCAGATGTGGGAGTCTTAAGCAACATTGCGAGGACAACAAGCCTCCCCTTCCGCCCATCCTAGTGTTGTGCCTAGTAAACCGGCTGTGTTTACTAATCCTTTCCCTCAGCAAGGATTTGTGGCTACCCAACCACCTGAAGGTCAGGTGGCCACTCAACCTCTTCCATATGGTACCTCCGATTACCAGATTCTCATGATGAATTATGACCAACCTATAACCATAGATATCAATCTTCAGACTCGGTCTCGTCAGTACAATAAGCCTCCCACTATGTCTGTCTCCAAGCCACCTCCTTCGGTCTCTACAGAGCCTCTTTCAACACCTAATGGTCCCTTGAAGATCCCTCAGCCTAAGGCGGAGGTTCATACCAATATCCCTAAGGGACCACTACACTGAAATGCTGCTTCTGGAAAAGCTTCCCATTCGTATAGTATATGATATGATTTGGCACAATCTCCTGCTGCCATTTCAATGCTGGAACTCCTCCAGTCGTGCCCTTCACAACGAAAAGCTCTACTATCTGCCATGGGCACTTTAGATCCTTTCGATGATCGATTTATTGTCTTCGATGTTGACCGGTCAAAACATCCTCCTCTTCCTGATTCCATCACCTTCCAAATCACAGTCAAGATCCGGAATGCCAACGTTTCCCGGTGTATCATTGATGATGGGGCACCCACCTGTGTGATGTCTGCTTCGGTTTGGAAGAAAATCGGATCACCTGAGTTGGATCCTTCCATGATCACTCTTCGAGCATGGGATGGCCATGCCTCCCAGCCCATTGGCTTATTCCGCAATTGTCCTATTACTCTTGCGGGCAAGACTTTTTGCGTTGACGTAGAAGTCATAAATGCCCCCTTAGATTACAACATTCTATCGGGTCATAGCTACACCTATGCAATCTCTGTTGTCCCATCTGCGGTCCACTAAGAGATGTCCTTCCCTCATAACAGAAAGATAGTCACCATTGACCAGTTGACATATTACGAACCGAAGTCTCAGACCTCCCCTGAGTCCATCATCTCTTCGGTGGCCAATAAGCAAACCGTCGATCCTTTGACCAGTGTCTCACTTGGAGTCTACAAATACTCCTCTTTTCTTGGTACATTCCATGTTCTTCCTCCCCATATATCTGATCCCAAATCATAGAATGTTTGCATGATGCAATCCTCTCAAGTTGCCCTCAAGCGACCTGCTTCGGCTAGTCATCAGCCTCCTCGCCCTCCACAGCCTACTCCTAGCCCTTCGATTCAGCCTTATGGACCTCCTCCTCCTGGCCCTTCACCTACAGCTAGTATCCATGAGCCTCGTTACCCTCCTGGAACAGTCCCTCCGGGCCTTAACCATCTTGGATCCATCCCGCCTGGCCATTACCCCTCAAGTCAGATATCGTTCCTAGCTCACCCTCCAGGAGTGTACACGGTACTTGTCATGGCTACCCTCTCTCTTGCTAACCTGACCCTTGGGATTCCCGTTTGGTACCTTGATCCCCCAGCCGCTACCCCACCTGGTCCACCTTATCTTGCTTTGACCTCGGTTCAACTGGTCCCTATGACCTTTCCTACTGCTACAGTGCCTCAACCACCTCAACAGGAACCTCCTCCCATTGCGACGACTTCGAGTAACGAGGGCAAAGCCAACAAGAAGGCAACCAAAGACAATACCACCTCGACAAACCTTGCCCCTCCTTGGTCGCCAAAATGTACTATACAGTGTGCTTTGTGTGGTGTTGTTAGTCATGCCAGCCATACTTGTCCGGAGTTGCCTCACCTCAAGTCCATGTTTAATGAGATGTTTCCGAAATCTAATATCCCTGAGGTCTACATCACTATACCCAATTCAGTCCCGAAACTCAAATCCTTGCGCACAAATCACCCTTGTGCTTTGTGCAATTTCCATGGCCACTGCACTCACCTCTTTCCTCGCCTTGAAGAGTATCGTTCCTCTTTGGAAGCGTTCTGCCAATTCGAGGCGAAGCATGACAAGTTAACCTGCCACTTTTTTGCGAGTTCTGCTTCAGCAGAACCAGAGGATCTGCCTGCTCCCATTTACATTCCCCCTCCCGATGTCAAAACGACAGAGTCTTCGGCCACCATTTTCTACCTATCATCATCCATGAGACCCTCGGTGGAAGTCCCCTTGGAGACTTCCCCTGATTTTTCACCTGACCTCCCTTCAGCGATCACCCTGGGCTCAACATTGGTAGATCCCTTATCTGCTTACTTTTCTATCACCCCCCATGACGTTGTGCATGTGAGTATTTCTTCACATGATGATGAGTCAGGTAGCTCTACCGTGTCATATGGTCTCCCTTCCTCTAGCCACTCCATCTTCTATTGTGATGATGACATCATGGAAGCCTTGTCCACCCATGATTTCATCTTTCCCGCCCATAAGCGGGATGGCACCATTTGTGTCTATGGTGACTTTTGCAACCTGAGCACAAGCTACACCTCTGGTAGCTCCCGCATCCCACCTAACCTTCGATGTGTGGGTAGTAGACATCCTACCCATTTCACTCCCTCTTGTAGTTTTTTTTCGGTCTCTACTTTGTGCTCAGGCTACCAGCATTTTTCATCATCCTCCCATTTGTTGTCTTATGGCACCTTTCAGATGGACCTCCCGTCCACACCTTATATCAGTTATGCCGATGGTGCAAGTCTCTACTCCCAAAATCTAGCCTCGGCAGGTTGGGCCATCTTTACCCCCTTGTATTCGCTTGTTCTCTCGAACGGTGTATACATTGGTAATGCCACTATTACACAGCATTTTGTCACCATCCCTGCAATCCCTCGTCCTGTACATTGGAGGACTATTCTTGTGACCTGTGAATAGTAAAATGCTCTGAAAACATCTTGATGGCATCGTTCTGCATAAGGGCAAGAATTCTCCTGGAGAACATTTCATTAGAAAATTACTAAAAACATATGTTTGGGCATTGGCGCGAACAACCAATTCATCACTCGCGCCGACCTGGGAAATTTACACTAAGCCAACACAACCTAGCTCTTTGTCCCTGTGTATTTCCTACGCCAAGCCTATTTGGGAATTTTTTTTTTAAATAAAAGGCAGAAGTTTGATTCTAACAACTGCAGAATGAATCATCAAAAAGAGGTTGGGTTGTTCAGCTCTGGATCTCCCTGTTTAGGAAGTGGTTTTCCACCTCTCATGGAACCTTCCTAAGAGATAGGACTCTTCCCCCTGATTATAGGGATCCTAACCTCTCCCTATCCCTCTATAAAATCCCGCCCTCTCTATTTGCAACCTAGCTGAAGATTTGGGAAGAAAACTATAGCTGAGCGACTATTGAGAGCAGAGATAAGGAGAACCCCGTAAGAGAGAGAGCCTTGTCTAAATTCCCGACAAGATTTGTGAGACACGCTCCACTGGAAGCCCTGCCAAAGAAGGAACGTGACGTCGAAACTTGATTGTAATATTTCTTTCACATTTTAATATATCCTCGACTATGTTATTGGTTCCATCATTGTATTACTTGTTTGTGTAATGTAATTTGATTCAATATTTTCCGACTGATTGATAGTTACATGTTCCGACTGATTGATAGTTACATGTTTGAATTATTACGTTGTATGTCATCGGTTTTCTCTGCATATGTACAAGTGTCCGGACGTGGTGAGCGAAAGGATTGTGATCTATCAAGCTAGGAATGGGAAGCAACACTTCTTCTTCAACAACAGCAGCGTAGGACTTGAGGTAAGCTATCTATCGTAGATTTTTGTTGTGTAACTAGGAATTGATATCGTAGCATGTTTTGTTTGTTGCTAGACCCACTCTAGGGCTAGTGGGATCACCTATGTCCACAGAGGGGATTTACCTCTCCAATAAATTGGTGACTCTGATGAGGATCAGTGTGAGTTTGTCTCTTGTCCTTTAGGTCGTCTTCCTGGTCTTTCCCTGCTTAGCTTGCTTTTCTAATTATCTTTGATGAGTCTAAGACCCCTATTCAGCCCTAGAGGATCAATTTGACCTCTGGTTTTCCAAAATTTCCACCTTTCCAAGGCTGGCTTGATTGGTGCGGGTTCCAGCCTAACAGTCGCACCAGCTGGCGCTTGTTTCCAGTTCATCACTCGCGCCATCCCCTGTCTAGTGTGGATTACAGCCAGACAATCGCGCCAATTCCTGTAGGTGCTAAGGTTTTCCCTTTTTTGGAATTTTTGGTCCATCTTGGTGTCTCTGGATGTTTTCTTAACTTGATTTGAATGCTTTGGGTTTGTTTTTTACTGAGAGTAGCCCTTATCCTTCAATTTTTTTCCCTTTTCTGTCAATTTTTCTTTTCAACCCTAGGTTTTCTAAGTGCTTCAGCCTGC
Source organism: Pinus albicaulis (assembly GCA_034641835.2). Taxonomy (NCBI): domain Eukaryota; kingdom Viridiplantae; phylum Streptophyta; class Pinopsida; order Pinales; family Pinaceae; genus Pinus; species Pinus albicaulis. The sequence continues at coordinate 1,445,683,169 of CM076580.1, forward strand.
TGAGCCTCCCGTGGAAGTTTCGGGTCCTTGGTTTCCCAGTCAACTTCGTTTCTGCTTCTTTGCATTCAACTTCTTGGATCCATTTGAGTGATTGCGTTAATTGAGTGATTGTCTTTTCTTTCATTCAATTTTACTCTTGTCACTCCAGGCCTATATTACACGGCTTGTTTGGGTCTCTTTTGAGATATTTTCTTTGATTTGAGGGATTTCGTCATTGGTTTGAGTCTTGTTGTGCTTGCCTTGAGTTGAGTGAAATTTTTTTGTTTAAGCTCTCGCTTCATGATTCTCAAATTGGTGTTTTGATTTATTTTTCATATCATTTAGTGCACTTTCTCTGATATATTAGAAGAAAAAAAATCTTTTGCATTCTTGATTAGGATAGTAAAAATTGGAATATCTTTTGCATTTCTAGCATTATATAATTCTAGGGAAGAGATTTTTAGTTTCATTAGCTTGCATCAGATTCAGTAGTGGATGTTTTTGTGTTCTCATTTTGCTATCGCTTGAAAATTCCTAACCTTCTCGTAGACAACTCTTCATTGAACGAAATGGTATTTTATCGCATGTAGCTTGCATTCAGGGATTTGTGAGATCCAACATTCTCTAAGACCTTGGAATTGAAACATAAATCGATTATCAACTTTAAAATTTACTGAATTAACCTAAGGCAACATTGAAACCTAATGAAATATTTAGTGGTCTAAGTTAGAGACGTGTTCTAGCATCTTTAAACCTAGCAGTTGTCGCTCGCCATCTGGCTTCAGACAACACTAGTACGGACTTGTGCTCCCCGTATCATTGAGTATATAAAGGGAGACCCCTCTAGGTTGCATTCCTTTTATCCATAGGAAGCCGAGTCTGCCGCCTTGTAACCGTGACACAACATTCGGGGAGACTACCTGCACGTACGTCAATTCCTTGGTTTATTTTTCTTTTATTTTATAACCAAGGTGTATATGGAAGTTCACAGGAACCTGGTACACCCTTTTACTTAGACTACTTGAGCAGTTATTTTCGATCATTACTCGCTCCATAAATTTGAAAATATCATCGAGCACTTGTCCTTTTGCGCTCGCTTAAAACTGAAAGATACTAGAGTCATCTTTGACTGTTTCTTGACTCTTAAAACATGAAACAAAAAACTTTTGTTTCAATGTGGTAAAATAAACTACCTACGATTACACACCCGTTAAAGATTTATTACTTGGCCTGTTTTTTTTTTCCATGGTTTTAATCCAAGAGTCTTCATTTTCGATCTCTTTTCCTTTTCTGGTGTGCTACAATCACAGTGGCGGAACCGTCAGTTTCATCTACTGGTAGTCCTTACACAGACGATTCATCTGAAACTTCTCAGGTCTCTGGCTCTATCGAGCTTGAGAAGCCTGTCATCCCATATAAGTAACCCTTTGGAGAACCAGTTGAGTTTCATTGGCCTCTTTCCAACGCTTGGTTTGGGTTTGGGTTCGGGGAACATTTTCCCCCTCTTACATCGGGATCACCGTTTTTGGATGTTGGGAAACCTCCTAGCCCCCATACTCTTTTGCAAAATCTTACGGTGGATTCAGACATGGACTCGTCTGTTCCTAACGGTAGTGAGGGAATTCCAGTTTCTGATGAAGGATACCAACTTTTTTCAGAAGCCGTCCAACCAAACCCTGCTCAATCTTTGCCATCAGTCTCGCTTCCATATGGATATAGGTCTTTAGGTCATATCATAGCTGGTATTGCCTCAATGGCAACATCAACTTCGTCAAGGGATCCGGTTCTTCCGTCATTAGGGATGTTTCCAACGACACCTGTCTCGTCGGCACCCTTTGTTACATCTATCCCCACTAGGCCTACTGTCTGTGTGGCTGCGTCAACACCGACTATCACTGTTCAACCGTCAGGAGTTTCAACTTCGGTAGAGACTTCGATTTCCATGGCAATCCCTGATAGCCTTTTGTTGGAGGAGTATTGGCTGGCTGTTCAGTAGCAGAACTCCCAGGTTTATCAATCCCCTTAGGATCCTTATCAGTCCTATTTTTCTCATTATAGGGCGGATGGTACCCCGATTTATTCACTTCCATTCCAACATGATGAGCATGGTGACCCCATCTACTTGCCTGCTCCTGAGGCTTATCAGTTCCTCCCTGGATTTATACCTACATTGCTTGTGAAACCCTATAACCAACAAGGACAACCCTTTCAGGGAAAACCTTCGGTTCTGCAAGGGTATGCTTTCAACCCACAAGGATAACCCTTTCAGGGACAACCTTCGGCCCAGCAAGGGTATGCGTACAATCCTCAAGGTCAACCTTTACAAGCTTAGCCTCTGGTCCAACTAGGGCAACCTCAAGGACCAACCGGGCAACCGGTATATCAACTCGAACCTTTTTACGATCCTCAGGGGAAAATGCATCCATCTCAACCATTGGTGCAACCTCAGCAGCCATATCTTCCGATTGGTAAAAACGTTACACAGCCAGGGCCATCTTATGGTCCTGCCATAGGTCGACCTGGTTATCAGGTGCAGCCTAGCCCACCCCAACCATCAGGCCAACCTGCTCAGCAAGGGCAACCTGGTGGCCCTCATCAGTCAGGTCAACCTGTTCAACCAGGACAACCTACACAACCTATCAACCCTGCTCAGTCGCCTCTCTATTCTATGCCATAGTCGAATTTACCTGAGTGCCCGACTTATTCGGCTCTGTAGGGCCCTACTTACCAGCAGCCCATTGGACCCCAAGGCGGTTATCACCCTTAACGTCAATATCGACCGGTTTACAACTTGCCTCAAGGTTCTAATTATTACCCTCAACTGCCTGGCTACACCTATACTCCGTAGAAAAATCCCCACGCTTCTCAATCGGGGCCCACATATACTCAGAATCAGTATCCTGTTTATCAACCCCCGTATCCCAGTCCTCAGCCGCCATATCAACCGAATTATCTGGCTTATACCCCTTATGGTCAGAATCCTCAGGGACAGAACCAATGGGGGAAGAACTATACTCAACCAGGGTGGACTATGGGTACAGGTCCTTATCGAGGACCTGCAATGCCTTTTAACCCTCAACTACCGTTCCTTGCCACGTTGGAGTTGCCAGATGTGTCCAAATTGACAAATGATCTAATTCTTCATAATCCTTATTGGCCTCCGATCCTAATGAAGGTTCTTGGTGATTGTCCCAAGTTTGAGGGAAATTCTGGAGAAGACCCCCAAGCACACGCCATGACATACCATTTGTGGTGTTCTTCTAATTCTTGGGTCGATGACTCTATCCGACTTTGCCTTTTCCAGCGCACTCTTACCGGAGCTGCTGCTAAGTGGTACATCGAATTGCCTCGTGGAATCTTTCAAGATTTCAACACTCTTGCTATGGCATTCCTGACTCATTTCCAGTTGCCGGTTCATTATGAAGCTGGGACGCATCTCCTAACATCCTTGAAACAGGACCGAGCTACCCATATCTCGGACCACATTCATGAATGGAGACGACGTCATCGCCTGATCAAGTTTGAAATTCCTGATCAAATTCTTACTCATTGGTTCACTACCTCTTTTTTCAACCAGATTGCGAAAGATATCACCATGGGGGCATATGTAACCGAGAAAAAATCCATCGCTCGTGCCCAGTACCTTGATTTAGTGTACTCTCAATCGAGCACGTTGTATGATATCTTGACTGAAGCTCCACGGCCTGGGACCTCTAAAGCGCTGGCTACCCCATCAGTCGATGGCGTTATTGGTTTCGTGTCTTTGACTTCACGCAAGTCTTCCAATGGGAAGAAGAAATCGAATTCTTCCAATACTTATGCTCCTCAAGCTTCCCCAGATTCTGGTAAAACCGCAGAGGTCAATGCCGTTCAGGCCAATCCTACGAACAATACTTCCAAAGGGAAAAATAAGGGAAAAGGCAAGGCCAAATCTGATGCCCCAAAACCGAAATCATCTAAACCTCGTGCTGATGATGGTTCACAGCGAAAACCGAAATATCCCTGCCTGATTTGTGAAGAGGATCACTACACTAAGGATTGTCCGTGATGATCCAAGGTTAGTCAACTGCTTAAAGGCACTAAAGGAACTCTGGAAGTCCTTAAAGAACCTTTCCCAGCTTAGCAGACCCAGATGGTCGATCAATCGGCACCATCTACATCGTTTGACTCTCAAGTTTTCATGATGAACGGTTCTGCACCCGTTTCCATCGCCACTCGGTTGAAAGATTATGCCGGATCACATCAGGCAGCCGGGAAAGAGGTCGTTGATGGTCCTCCTCCCCCACCTGCCTCTGGTCCCCTTGAAATCGAGAAGCCCAGTGCTGAACCCATTATACGGCCACCTTCTAAAGGTGTTCTCTAGAATTCTTCCTATAATCCTAATGCTCGTGCTGCTTAACATTACAATATTGTTGAGGATTTTGGCACAGGCTCCGTCTGCTTTGGAAGTCCTCTAGAGTTGTCTGTCTCAACAGAAAGTGTTGTTATCAGTGATCAACAGTCTCAATCCTGACGATTCTAGTCTCCTCACTTTCGACTTAGAGAATTTCGTCCCCCGACTTCCGCACCAGATTGCGCTTGTTATACAAGTCGGTATTAACGGTCTCAACATCCATAGGGCCATAGTGGACGAAGGTGCATCTACCTACATCATGTCATCTGCTTGCTGGAAGGCTATTAGCTCTCCAGCCCTTAATTCGTCACCCAATGCCCTTGAGGCATTTTATGGAAGGGAATCAAAACCCTTGGGTGTTATCGCTAGCTTACCGATCACATTACAAGGAAAGACTGTCAATGTTGAAGTAGAAGTCGTTGATGCCAAACTCAACTACAATCTTCTACTTGGTCGCGGTTGGACTCACACTATGTTGTGCGTTCTCTCCGCCCTCTTTCAACTTTTGAAGTTTCCACATGAGGGAAAAATTATTACTATTGATCAGTTGTCATTCTTTACCTCGTCTTCCGAGAACAACGTACCATACATGGATCAAATTCCTAATCCCCCTAACAGCATAGGGCTGGGTCTTTTCAAATATCCTGCTCTCATGGGTATTTTTCCCTTTCCACCACCAAATACCATTCAATTCAATATAATCTCTAAGTCAGATGACCCTTGGATCATCCCTTCACCTGAGCAGGTTGATTCGTTTGGAGATTCGATGCCGCTTAGTCCCATCGAGATCAATTATTGTGAACTAACAGTTGCATCTGATTCTCCCCCTCCTGAAGCTGCTCCTTTGAGCATGTCCCTCGATGTGTTTTCTCAATCCCCCTGGCTCGGAAATGCGGATTCACCCGATCCTCTGAAAGAAGTGTTTCCATCCAACGAGGCTATCATGGAAACAATGTCTCTCAAGGATCTACCATGGAGCAATGGCCATCATCATTCCTCTTTTATGCCTTGCCTCGAGGCCATGTCTAACTGTCTTGAGCGCTTCGCGACCCAAGTTCCGTCTCCACCACTTCAGACACCCATTTTGACTCATGAAGTCTTTGCAGAAGGTAACTTGGGTAATATTACTCAAACGATGCCTATCGACATCTCCGTTAAACCGGGGATCGTCGAGAACATCCATGTGGGGGTTACTTTCTCTTCTGAGGAAGTCCAAGTGTACACTAGTATCTTTTGCGAACTCTGCAATGTTTTTGCGTGGTCTTATGAAGAAATGCCTGGAATCGACCCCAGTATTGTGGTGCATGAGATCCCCACATACCTAGGTGTGAAGCCTGTCCACTAGCGTCTTCGCCCCGTGCATCCTTGAAAAGCCGCCGCTATTAAGGCTGAAGTTGAGAAACTTCTTAAAGCGGGTTTCATTTATCTAATTCCCCTGATTGAATGGGTTTCTAATATAGCTCCCGTGGATAAGAAATAGGGCACCATTCATGTTTGTGTTGATTATCATGATATCAATCGAGCCTATCCTAAGGATAATTATCCCACCCCGTTTATCGATCAGATCATTGACGATTGTGCGGGAAGTGAAATTTTCTCCCCTATGGACAATTTCTCTAGCTATAACCATATTAACATTCTCCCTTCAGATCAACACAAGACCTCTTTTATTTGCCAATGGGGAACGTTCGCATATAGGAAACTCTCGTTTGGCTTGAAGAATGCTGGGGCTGCATTCCAGCGTGCCATGTCCTATGCTTTTCATGATATTCAGCATATTGTCCAACCATACCTGGATGACCTTCCGGCTCATTCAGCTGCACGGAAAGACCACCCAGAACATCTTCATAAAATCTTTCTTCGTTGTAGATGCTACAATATTAGGCTTAACCCGCATAAATGCATCTTCTGCGTCGACTCTGGTAGACTCTTATGGTTTATCGTATCTAAAGATGGAATTCACCTTGATCCTCTTAAGGTTGACGCTATTTTCAATCTCCCCTCCTCGTCCTTGTTACATCAACTCCAAAGTCTCCAAGGGAAAGCCAATTTTCTACGTCGTTTCATCCCGAACTACGCCAAAGTAGCCAAAGGATTTGCACGACTTCTAAAGCAGGACGTCCCTTTCTGTTGGGATGAGATTTCCCAGCAGTCTTTTGATAGACTTAAGACGTTGCTTGTCAACGCTCCACTATTGCGTCCTCCAAATTACCATCGTGATTTCACCCTCTACCTAGCTACCGCCTTCAGTACGATCGCTATGGTATTGGTCCAAGACGATGATGACGGTAATGAACATGTTGTTTACTACCTATCTCGGAACCTTCTCAACCCTGAAACACGTTACGCACATGTCGAAAAGTTAGCATTGGCTGCGGCCCAGGCTGTCCAACATTTTCATCATTACATTCTTTTACACACGGTGACCATGATTTATGATTGCAACCCCATGACTTATATTCTGTCACGGTAGTTTTTGGGGGGAAATACACGAAGTGGATTTTCATCCTCCAAGAGTTTGATTTGGATTTCACTACGGCCAAATCGAAGAAATCACTTGTGTTCGCAGATTTGATTTGTTCTCTCCCTGCCAGCTCTGCTCCTTCTTCCTCTGAAGCTCATATACTGGACGGAACTCTCTTCCTGATCAGCGTCCTCGACCCATGGTACGATGATATCATCATGTACCTACAAATGTATACTTTCAAGTCTGAGCTCATGAAAGATTCCCAACGTCGCATTCGGCATCAATCGCAACCTTATCGTATCATTGAGGATACCCTTTATCGTGTAAGAGTCAATTTTGTACTCTGCCGATGTCTGAACCTTGAGGAAGTGGAGAAGGTTTTAAATGACTGCCACAGTGGTGCTTGTGGTGGTCACATGTCTGGTTATGCCACTGCACAAAAGATCCTTCGTGTTGGCTACTTCTGGCCGTCTATTTTTAAAGATTGCATTGTTGCAGTACGTAAATGCCACGCGTGCCAGATTTATCAATGCAAGATGAGTGCATCGCCTGCTCCACTACACCCTGTCATTACCGTTGGCCTTTTTCCAAATGGGGCATATATTTTATGATGTGTAACCCTCGTTCAGTTGGGGGGCATGCCTATATCATCGTTGTCATCGATTACTTTATGAAATGGGTCGAAGCAATGCCTACACTGGCTGCGGACGGTAAGAAAACGACACAGTTCATATTCAATCACGTTGTTTCTTGGTTTGGTTTCCCTCAAGCCATCATCACTGATCATGGTTCTCATTTTCAGGATTATATGATGGCAGAGCTGACATCTAAGTTGGGTCTGCGTCACGATAGCTCAACGCCTTACTATCCCCAAGCTAATGGCCAAGTTGAAGTTGTGAACAAGGTCCTTGTTAAAATGCTTCAACGAACAATCAGGATCCACAAATTGAACTGGCATCTCATGTTGTTCTCGGCTCTCTGGGCTTACCGAACATCGATTAAAAATGCAACTGGGTTTACCCCATTTCAATTGGTATACGGTCTGGAAGCTATGCTTCTGATTGAATGTGAAATCCCTCCACTTAAGTTAGCTGTGGAATTACTGACTGATACTTCACCTGAAGTAGAATGTTTCCTCTATTTAGAGAGATTGGAAAAAACTTTTCGCTTAGCTACCTTGGTCATCGAAGCATAGAAGAAGCGAGTCAAAGCAGATTTTGACCAATCGGTTTCTGCTTGTTCTTTCATCGAAGGCAATCTCGTTCTTCTATACGACCAAGCTCATGATAAGCTGGGGGCAGGAAAATTCCAGCCCATGTGGCATGGGCCCTACATTGTTACACATGTGTTGTAGAATGGGGCTTATGAACTCATTGACTATGAAGGGTGTCCTTTATCGCAGCCCAGAAATGGACTGTATCTGAAAAAATATTATGCCTGAATTTTTCATGCATGATATGTGTACATAGGTGATTGTTTTCATTTTGTGTGCATGCTTTGGTGTGATGGGATTTGTGAGTTTTTTCTGCTTATTTGGGTCTTGTTTGCTATGCAGATGTCTATTTCCCCTTATTTCAGTTTCACGGATGGTGCCTCCTGCAGTACCAGGAACTTGTCTTTGGTAGCTTGGTAATTTATGATCCTGATGGTGAGTTGATTAAATTAAAAGGTATTTGTCTGGGAACAGCTACAAACAATGTCGCTGAATATAGTGCAGTTTTGGAACTATTAACTGAGGTAGTCAACCTCGGAATATGCGCATTGATTGTTAAGTTGGATTCGCAACTTGTTGTTCTTCAAATGAATGGTCATTATTCGGTTAGAAGCCCATGCATTTTGAGATTGTATTTCCATATTCGTTTACTTGAATGAAATTTTTATTTCATTACATATCAACATATACCAAGACGAATGAATACATTAACATATGCAATAGCTAATATGGTGTTGGATAGACATTTGCGCAATTTATAAAAACATCATCATATGTACATAGAGCCATGTAGAAAATATATATATATATATATATATATATATCGTTTGTTAACAAGCCGTGTGCATCATAAAAGCCATAAAAAATAATATATGTATGTTTTAGTTACATCATGAGACAACATGTCTCTCAAAAATGTGAAGAAGTAAAGCCTAATTCCTAGTCAGCATGGTGCTCATGATAGCACGTCACCGCCCGTACCAACCGCCTCAGTAAGCGGTGGATACGGCTTGGTACTCCTACAGTGTGCCTCTAATAAGCTCAAGTTACATCATCAAATCGGGCATAATTTGGGACCCCACGGGTGATTACCTCCAGGTTCTGCACTAACTCCTCGTAAATGCCCTCGCCCTGAGGATTGAAGTCACGAGGAGTAAGCCTCGCTATTGGAGACATACCAGCAGGATGCTCTGGGCCAACATCTACATCCACATCAGATTAACTGTCAGAACATGCATATATACTAAAAAATCATAAAACTCATAAAAATAAAAAATGAGTCTTACCAAGTTCTTCATCCCAATCCTTTCCCTCTAGGAGTGGGAGGTCTGGGTCTCCGGTAAAGTCTATGCCAACGTAGGGTCAATCCTCCACAACGATCAGCTATCGTCGGAGCCGATAAAAAAACTCTAGCCTCCAGGACATCTACTAGCCACCCCCTGCTCTGGGCATTAGTGCCGCCCATTGAGCCATCCATGGCTCTCTCAGTGGTGGCTCCAAGACTATAGCCTCCTGGCGCTGAAATATGGGTAATCATTCCAGGAAGAACTATACCATAATCGACCCATATCCAAACAACTTTAGTTTGGAATTCTTGCATTTGGTAAGCTGCCATTTGATGTTCATGGTTACGGCCTCGACCCAGTCGAAGATAGTCGGGTTCATACACTCTGAAGCAAGAATTAATTGTGTCTTCGTGGCCTCGTGCGATGCCTGCGACCCCACAGCCTGCATAATGGTGTGTAGCACTACTCTCAGTGCTAGATCAGGGATGGTCTGAATGTCCACTTTACCGCTCCCTGTTCCTTTGCGTGCCCCTGGGCACACCCTGTTCATGACCATTGTCATGCTTTCCCTTGAAGGCCTGGTACTGGTCAGAATAGGGACTGGACCCCTGCGTGACAGTCCAGTGATGAAACATACATAGGATAATTTGAGCTCAAGATCATGGTCTCAAAGTACGAATTTCTCCTAATCCTTATCCCAAATACTGATGACATACTGTAGCAATTCAGGCTAAGCCTAGAGACATGGCGTCAAAAAGAATTTTTTTAGCTCACAATTCCTAAGAGCATTCATACATTGCTCATTTCTCATTGCTTGTTCATATTCTTCGCTATGTTCTCTCTCTTTTCATTCGATAACCATCTTTTTCACTTAATATCTACATCAATCAATCATGGGAACATTGTAAGCCCCCTTGGGTATTCAAATTTACATTCCACTGGTTGCATTTTTTGAAATTTGATGCGGATTTTTGAGTTGTGCCATTGGCGCGACCCCTGTGTAAAACAGGGTAGATTGGCGCGGGTCCAGGGCGCGGGTCCGTGCCTGAAACCCACGCCAATCACAGAGCCCTAAATTTCAACAATCCTCCCCTAAGGGACCTTAAATAACAATAAAACATAGTAAAATGTAACTTAAAAGATGGCAAAAGAGGTCAGCTCTTACCTGAACCGGACGGAATTCGATTTGGCCCACTGGATTGATCACACTCGTCACCTGAAGATCAAAGCAGCAATGGTTCACTGTTGCTCTGCAAAGAGGTAAAAGTGAAAAGTAAATATTTTTTACCACTATTGGTCTTTTATAACTTTTCAAAGTCCTAAAATAGGTTTTAAAACATATTTGTCGATATATTTTCATATTATTTTCGTGGAATATGTTTTACACACGTATTTTTGTGCATCGACAATTTTTTCATGTGGTTTTGACAAAGAGACGAGTTGTATTTTATGCTTTTTCGGACTCGGTAAAAACACGAAAAAGACACTTTTTGAGTCACCTTTTAGCTCTTTTTTGACTCTCTAAAATTGAAAAGATTGCCGAGTCGCTTGTCGTTTTGAGCTTGTTAAATTGGCTGCGAAGTGATATCTACATAGTATACGTTTACCCATTTTTTGGGCTGGGATAGATTATTTACGAAAAAGGAATACCCTAGCCTATCGCGACCAGGAGGTTTTCTCGGACATAGTTTTCTACCTTTTCAGATCTGAGGAACTATTTACGAAAAGGGACTATTGGAGTTTTCTTTTCTGACTTCTTTTCAAACTCTCTAAATATGAAAAGATGTCGAGTTCTTCCTTTTTCAAACTCATTAAAAACTGATGTCATCGAACTCCGTCGCAATGACATTTCTCTAGTTTCTCCTTCTTAGGGCTCGTAAAATGTACTAGGTTGGATTTGTCCGAAGGAAAAACTTACATCGCAAGAACATGTTATCCCCTTCAATCTTGTTTTCAAAAATAATTGGGGTACTCGCCAGAAATGGTGGGGGAAAATGGAACCAAAATATTAGTTGTGTTGGCAGTATGTTGCTCTTGAACATGGCACTCGTCTGCATTCGTGTTGGGTTGGGGACATCTCATCTCGTTATCTGCTTGCTTCCATGGGTTTGGGTAATCTCTTTTGACCGCTCATCTACTCTTTGCCACGTCACCATGAACTCATATCTCTTGATATCAAATACTGCCAAATCTAGTGTCGTGCCGCCAATATGTTCAAGAGAAGTTGGCCTCTGCAGTTTTCAACCTCCCTCTGATTCTCTGTTGGTCTCGATTCACAAACATCATGTTCCTTTGTCTTGCGTCAATGATGTGGGAAACATTATGGCCCAACTTCGATCAAGGTCCCATCCTGTCGACTCTAGCTCATTATCCAAAAAGTTTATCTAGAGACTCCCTTCAGGTACCTTGGAGCCTGCATACCTCAATGGCAGGTTCTTCGCATTCGACGCAAGGTTTTCATCATTTGCCTTCGATCGATTTACTCTGCGGGTGTTTGACGTCAGATCACTGTTCACATACCATAAATTGTATGTCTTGCACCTTGAGATCCATTTTCATTATTGGTGGTTTCTCTCGTGTCTATTAAAATTTTTCATCATTGGTTGGTAATCAGACGATGTTATTGCATGTTCGACTTCAGCTCACATATTCGCATGCTCGAACTTGTACTTTGTTCGGGTCGAGATAAAGCGCAAGACCCTAGATTTTGTCTGATGAAATCTAGGCTGTGGGTTCTTTGTGGATTATTATGACTTATTACATGACTCTTTTGATTAGATGGTTGCGACCATACCTGAGTCTACTTGTTGATCCTTATTTTTCTGGATGGCTGTGTCCATACCTTGGATCTCGATTTTTGTACACTTTATTATGGATGGATGCGCCCATACCACATATCATGTATTAGAGATATCAATTGTATTTTTACTCATAGGTCTTTTGAAGGAAATGCTTTCAGTTGAACGTGTTCTCATAAAGCTTTTCACCCCTCCCTCTCTCTCGGACCTCATGCTTTAGGGGGCATCTGTTACACAACATTTTTTCACCGTCCATGCAATCCCTCGTCCCATACATTGGAGGACTATTCCTGTGACCTGTGAACAGTAAAATGTCCTGAAAACACCTTGATGGCATCCTTCTGCACAAGGGCAAGAATTCTCCTGGAGAACATTTCCTCAGAAAATTACTAAAAATATATGTTTGGGCATTGGCGCGAGTAGCCAGTTCATCACTCGCACCGACCTGGGAAATTTACACTAAGCTCGTGCCACCTGGCGCTCTATCCCTGTGTATTGCCCACGCCAAGCCTATTTGGGAATGTTTTTTAAAATAAAAGGCAGAAGTTTGATTCTAAAAACTTTAGAATGAATCATCAAAAAGAGGTTGGGTTGTTCGGCTCCGGATCTCCCTGTTTAGGATGTGATTTTCCACCTCTCATGGAACCTTCCTAAGGGACAGGACTCTCCCCCATGATTATAGGGATCGTAACCTCTCGTTATCCCTTTATAAAAGCCTACCCTCTCTATTTTCAACCTAGTTGAACATTTGGGAGGAAAACTATAGCTGAGCGACTACTGAGAGCAGAGCTAAGGAGAACCCCGTAAGAGAGAGAGCCTTGTCTAAATTCTCGACAAGCTTTTTGAGAGATGCTCCACTGGAAGCCCTACCAAAGGAAGAACGTGGTGTCAGAACTCGGTTGTAATCTTTCTTTCACATTTTAATATATGCTCGACTATGTTATTGGTTCCATCGTTGTATTGCTTGTTTATGTAATGCAATTCGATTCAATATTTTCCAACTGATTGATAGTTACATGTTTGAATTATTACGTTGTACGTTGTCATTTTTCTCTGCATATGTACAGATGTCCGGACGTGGTGAGCAAAAGGATTGTGATCTGTCAAGATAGGAATGGGAAGTAGCACTTCTTATTCGACAACATCAGCGTAGGACTTGAGGTAAGCTATCCATCGTATCTTTGTCTTTTGTTACTAGGAATCGATATCATAGCATGTTTTGTTTATTGCTAGACCCACTCTAGGGCTAGTGGGATCGCCTCTTTCCGTAGAGGGGATTTACCTCTCCAACAGCCACAAATAATTAGGCTGAATAGGATGTAGTGCGAGGTTTATTAGCTGATGCCCTTTCACAACGCATCCTCCACATTCATGTTCATTTATATTCCATGCTTCTTGTCATGTAATTGAATGGTGTATATCGTGTGCATAATTCTATCCTTTTTAGAAGATATCTACGAGTAAAGATTTTGATGCGTGAATTTGAAATTATTACATCCAGTCATGTACCTAGAGCACAAAATCACTATGTTGATAGCATTCCAAACAATATTATAGATCGACATTTAGCACACGCATTTAACACAAGACAATAACATAAAACCATCAAAACGATGCATATCCATAATATGTGTCGTATAAAATGTTTTAGAGTTCATCAACTCTGATACATATGAAATTCCCATAACATGTTACAAAAACTCAAAACTGGGGGCACCACCTGCCCCTACACACTAATCACTATCTGGAGGACCACTAGCCAATGGCTCTGCTCCCGCATCTCGTAGATCGTGCATCCCCTGTTTGGCCATCGCCATGCGCCGCATGACCCCTTACCACTCTGAGGGTATACCAATACATGGCTCTATGTACTAGTCCTCTAAGTCTTGCCAGTTGGACTCCAAAACACCGGTCAGAAGCCTCTCACATCTACGACAGATGTCCTCCAAGAGAGTTGTTGTATCCTCATTTTACAATGCCCTCGATCCAATAAGTCCTATAGCTCCTGACACTGTAGGTTGTCCCATATACCCAACCGGTTTTACTGGTGCTGTATCTGCATACCAAAAAGTGAAAGAATCAGTACCATATACAATATTCTGAAACTTTACAATGCACATAAAATATTAGCAATTTGTCACTTACCATCGGGCCCCCATACCTGACCAGATGGTAGTGGAAAGTTCGAGTTCCCATGATAACTCATCCCACTATAGGGATAGTCATCTATGTACAATGGCATCTGATCCCAATGCACAAAGAACTCGGGTCGGAACACCCCTTCGACTGAGCCACCTCCTCCTCTGCATAGTAGTCGCCCCCACCGGTGCATCCTGGGCTCCCTCGAGCCCCCATCCTGGAGCTGTATGCGAGGTCGAAGTGTTGGGATCTTCTCAAAGAAGAGAGAGCACAACACTATACCATATGGATAGTCATGGTTCATTTACCGCTTGCATAGCGAAAACTGTCGTTTCAATGAAGACAACATCATCTAGGCCCACCCATAGTAGGTCCCACTCAACACACTCTCCACACTTAGCATCATCTACCCTCCAGTGATGTGGTGGAGTGCTTGGTTTCCTAGGATCTGCAACACTGCTGCAGCCACAACACGGGTCTCTAACCTCTCTAGATCCACAATGGGTATCTGAGTCCCCTTGACTTGGATACCTCGTTGACAATGGTGCTCTACAAACTCCATGATGTTCTGCCCTTGTGTTAACACTGGCTAATTATTCCCAACCATCCCAAGTGGTGGAAGTCTAGTCAGGAAATATATATCCTAGACCGTCAACTCGATCCGGCGCCCCTGCACTATAAAGACCTCATGGTATGAATCCAAATAGTTGATAATTCAGGCCAATAAGGGCTCTCTAGCTCTCATCAAAGGGTTATCCACAAACTTCAAAACCCCAAACCTGGCCAATGCACTATGGACACCCTGATCCTCCTGGATCTCTAACCGTAATGTGCCTAGGTCTCTCTCTCTCCAGTTGATCCATAATTCTGCCATATCTACAAAACCCATCATATATGTCAGTGTACAAAAAATACTGTATCCACTCATAAAAACCTAGTTATTAGCCAAAAAACAGCACAAAAAAACCCCTCCCTGTCATGTTGCACTTTTCAGGCCTAAACCTGGGGCAGGTCGCAGTTTTCTACCCAAAAACCTGCTACCCAGGTCACAGTTTTTTCCCCAAAAAGTGCAACCCGACTGTGAAGAGGAGCAAGGGTCTTTTCCTGAGCTCTGGGGACCTAAACTAAACTTTCAATCCACTAAAATGAAAGAGTAGGGTTAGGCCTCTTAATTGCAACTAACGGATCTCAATTCCAACGGTAGGATTGTCCACTATGATTGCCACAAGATTTAGGGCCTTCTCTCCTCTCTACATTCACCACAGCTCCACATGCAAATGAGTGAATTTGGAGGGAAAATGCCTTATTAAAAGAGAAACCCCAGATTTTTCTTTCCCCTACTGCGGCCAAACCGTAGCTCAATTTGATAAATCATCTGTACAGTTGGAAAGATCTCACCGAGCACTCAAACGGGTATCTGTTAGTTTTCCATGATTTGATACTTCACTAGTACACATTTTTTTCACGAAGCGTCACTTCACCACTCCTCAAAATCGAATTTCTTCACTTGCAACACTTGTAATTGGGGCACCAATTTGCCTCTATACTTGTCCATGCTCACGTCAATTTCGTCATGAGTTAACATCTTGTACTCATGTATTTATGGTCCCCAACGGACCTTTTCTATTTGGCAGCATCATCGAGTCGCCCTTGTTTAGAGCATCCGAGTTGAGTTATCGTCGCATCCATGGAGTCTATCCCGAGTCCCTTTATATCCCGCTATAGTCCTCCATCCTTCATTTCCTTGGATCCTCTGTCGTGTCGCACATTATGGCTTTCAGTCCTATTGTTCCCTATCCCTCATGATATTGTGTCAGTCGCTACCAGGTCATTCATACCCTTTATGCTCTAACAAGGGAAGTCGTCCATCCACTACCCAGTACCGCCCATTTCATCATCATCCCTAGTGTCAGTTTGTCAGTTGCTCTACTATTTTCTCTCGTGCCTTAGTTGAGGATCCCTTATTACCTCACCTATGGCGGACCTCCTTCTGTCGACATAAGACCATTCATTCTAGAAGACAGGTCTAGAGGGCGGTGTACCTTGGTTCCAGCTTCCACTCTTGTTCGGTGCCTCAGATCATGTAAAGGGACTCCTTATTTCCCTTTGACTTGATTGTTTCTCAGCTTCACCTCCTTATAGCATGATCGAAATACGTATATTTTATGGTTCAGTGTTGCAGCAGATGATACCGGTGATTTCCGGGTGTGTGTGAGATGTTTTAGCCCTCATGAGGGGGTCGCCCTACACGTAGCCCCCCACATGCCCGGATGACCTCTTCATTATAGACTTTTGATGCAGCTCCATAGATTTGATGATGTCGGCCTCAGCCGCTTGCTGTGCCTTTTTTGCATGTATCAGTCAGATTTTCAGAGCCCTTTCCTGTTTACAGGGGCATTTGGGTTGTATTTGTATCTCATGTACTCAGATATTATTGTATAAGTCCTAGTTATTATCCCAGGCATAGTATGTATGTGGGATTCATTATCATGTTTTTACCTGGCTCATGTTTATGCCAGCATGTTCTATATTGTTCAATCCCTTGTTTATTGGACGCACTATTCTTTGTACTTTGTCTCGGCGGGTATATGTATGCCTCCCCCGCCACCTATAGCACAGGTACTCACTCGTAAAAGGGACTTGTCGCACCTGTAAGTCTCGCCTCCTCAAGGTCTAGTCCTCTAGTGCTTTGGTCTACCTTATATTTCTCTCTCTTTGACTTCCCCTTCAGTGTCTAGTGATTAAGTTCTTGCAACGTACTTTGGTCATACGATTAGCTCCTCACGCTCGTATGCTGAGGGGAAATCTATTACACCATTTTTTGGTCATCTAACCTGTTACTATTAGATGGACATAAGTACACCATGTAAGACCAATTTTACCCTAAGTAAAATTGTTGTCACTATGAAAAATAACTTAGTAAAACACCTTTATTAAGTTTTCTATGGTCTAAACAGGAAACCCCATGAGAAAATATTAAATAAATCCACATTTGTTTGATTTTCCTCAAGGAATAATTAGTTAAACAACAGTTTAATTAATATTCTTGGTCATATTTAACCCAAAACAGGAAAATTAATTAGATAAATTATTATTTATCTTATTATTTCTAGAGATAATTATTTAAACCTTATTAATAATATTCCTTATTAAATTTATTCAAATCACTCATAAATAGTTAAATAAATCATTATTTATTTAATTATTACTCAACCACATCTTTAAAATAATAAATAAATCATTTTTTTATTTATTATTTACAAATAAAGGGATTTGACCCAATTCAAATTCTTTTTCCCTCCAACAAATATAATAAAATATTCCATAAAATTTGGATCTTGATTTGCTTACCAATATTTTAATTATGCACCAATATCTAGACTAACTCAATATTTTGTTACAAATAGAAGGGTTTTTCCATTCACTCGCTACCTTTTGTTTCCTAAAGATCACTCTGGATCTATACTTTTGGTCTGACTTTGATCCACCATCATTGTCATATTTTCCTATCTTTTTGCTTGTGAACTCCCTTTGAGTTCCATTTTTGTCTGGGTTTCACCATCCTTTGAGAGTTTTATATTTGGAAGTCTTGGACTTACAGAACCCATCCCATTAAGGAGAACTGAATTTACATCCTTCTATTTTCGGTGCCTGTATAAAATTAGTTTCAACATATTCTTGTCTTATCTATTAGATGCATGGGGTAAATCTGGTTTCATTCTTTGTAATACGTTAATGCATAGATCTAGATTTTTGCAGCATTTATCTTGACCACCTAATTGCAGATCTAGAGATATTGGCAGCCATCTTTGCTCTTAGGGGCACATTTGTTATGCACAGCTAATATGGTGTTTTTTCTTATACTTACGATTAAGATTCATACTAACAGGATGGACGGACAAGATCATGCCACAGAGTGAAGCAGAGATTGACGGTTGAGATCATATCACAAACATAAAGTAGGATAATGGACGATCCAGATTATATCGCATTCGGCCATAAGATTGTTAGTGCACATCGCTATCGGCGAGTTTTATATTTATATGTTAATTTATCGCAATTTAATTGTTTTAAGTTGCAATGCGATAAGAAGTAGGTTTTGCAATGCGATGTGATCGCATATCGCATATGATAATAAGAACCTTGTTATTTCTATGAGCTAAATCTTGCGAAATGCGATAAGAGTATTAGATGCGATAAGCTTCAATGCTAAAATATAAAAGATTTAAAGTCCAGTTGTGGAACCCAATCACATATCGCACATCGCAAGCTCAGGAGGATAAGCGCTCAAGAATCATGTTAAAATGCCGAAGTGCGAAGTGCGATAAGAGTACAGGATGCGATGTAGTTTCAAAGAAAAATTATAAAGGATTTCAAATCTGGAGGTATAAAGTTTCCCTTTGAGAAATCACATCGGGGAATGGAAGAGATATGCATAACAAGAAACATATGAGAATTTCAAAGTGTGAAGTGCGATAATGAAGTGGATGCGATGCAGGTCAATGCTGAAGCCTAAAGGATTTCAAGTCCGGGAGTATGGGTTTTCCCTTTGTTAAATCGCATCGGAGAGAAAAGGAGAATAATAATGTAAAACAAAGTTTGAACACAGCAAAAGGAGACTCGAGTAAGTGACCCGACATAGAGCAAAGGAGTAGGTGAAGGCTGAACAATGCGGGCACGAGCAGAAGAGACAAAGTCGAGAAAAAGGAGCATATGGTGGCATTGTTGGAAACACAACAGCTGGGTCGAGTCGGGCCAAAAAGACAGTTATGCAAAATTGTGTTAAATGTAATAATAGAAACATAAAAGACAGTGTCGGCAACAAAAAGGATAAATGCATAGTGAGCCACATTGAAAGGGCTTATTGAAATATTGTTGTAACTGTAATTGTAAATTCATTGATTATTTTATATTGTTTGTGATGAAAAGTCAAGTCTCTGTAGGCATAGGAAAAACTCCAATGAGGGTTGTAATGATTATTTTTTATGTAATAACCTGAACTGAAGCGTAAGGAATCGAATTAGTGGAAAGCATAGGGTCAGGCGTATTCACTTCATATTCCCTATATAATGCAAACAATCATGTAGTTATCTGTATAAAACAGGTAATTCCGTGTGCATAGATAAGAGAGAGGAGAGAGAGCAACAGAATGGAAGATACCTGAAGAATGTAAGAGAGTTGTAGAAGGTTAGAGAACAGAAGAATCATAGTGAGATGTTAGAGATGTTGTGCACATCAGGAGCTTATATGAAGCAGATATGAAGGTTGAAGAGGCAGCAGTGGAGAATGATTATAACAGAGATGATATCCAAGTAAATCAGCATTATAGTTTCATGTTGAGTGAGGGGATTGTAGTCTCCTTTCAAGTTGTAGCTTGATAAATTTGAGTTGGGTGGGTGAGGTAGGAACCTCCACAGCAGGTTGCCAGCCTACGAGAAAAGTTATGGGATTTGGTGCTTCCACAAGTTGTAGCTTGTGGAGAGTTAGGCAAGGGCTTCTGGTTGTAACGCTGCGAAGGTAGTGGGGTGAGCGCCTTACAAGTTGTAGCTTAAAATTTGGGAATCAGTAGCCTCCTGTGGGACGGGCCTCCCAACCTGATGGTGAGAGAGGTTGGAGCTTGCCTTTGCATTACACAACAATAATAAGATGTGGTTTTCTCCCTTATGGGTTTCCACTTATATGCTAAATGAACGATTATGTGTTGATTTGATATATTAGTTTGTTCATTGCCTCTACACATTTAGTGTGCATTCATTGCCATATTAAGATGCTTATAAAATGATATAATAGATTGAATGAAAAAATATTAATAATGAAATGAATATTACAGATTCACCACCCCCACCTCAATTTAGCAAAGGGTTCATCACACCGCCCCTACCACCTCCACCTTTGTAGTTGTGCATGCATTTCCTAGGCATTGTAAACCAATAGAGTAAGAGACAAACGTAGTCACAGATACCTAATAATTTCAGAGAGGAGAGGGGAGAGATGAAATAGGAGAAAGGTTAATCCAACCCACTAACAAAGGGTAAAGTTCCATAGGTCCCAAAAACACCCACCAGGGAAATTCGCCCACACGCGAAATAATAACAAGGCATAGGATGTAGAAAACCCCTTGGGGGATTAAAACACCATCCAAGAACCACACATAAAAAGAGAGGATAAGAAAAATAAAAATAATCAATAAGAAAGACAATACCTAGATAACGTTGTCCTAGGATGCCAAAGTAGACGAGGAAACAAGCATTACACACACAGAGACACTGTTAATTGACTTCAAATCCAGAGTTTTACAATTATGTTGGATTATAAAGCTTGAACATGTTGGATAAAGAACTACAAACTCATTACCATGATCCAAAACCTTGAGTAATATTTTTAACTACACATTACCAAAATTGCAATGGCTGTTAACTAGCATGCAGTCCCAATACACTGCCTCTACTTCCCTTGACACAATAAATTTATTTTCATTTAAAATCCATAAATGGTGCAGAAGCTCAGTAGTCGTTCCACCGAGGACTACTCTAACACCTTCAAATTAATGAGTGAAAAATACCACTAGTAGTAAGTGAGGGCTTATATAGGCCATTGATGCTCTAAACTAGAGGCATGTGACCTAGACGTAGAGAGAAGATGGAGGTCACACCATTGATTTTTTGAGTTACCTTTTGAATCTGGTCTAGGATTAACGAACTGGCAAGACAATAATCCCACTAGTTGTGGGGAGGGCAGCTGGGACTAAGATAAATACAAACCATCCACTAATCCATGCACAAGACAAAAATTTGTATGAATTTTTTCCATCATAAGGGGTTGTTTTTAATCTTGCATGTGTTGCATGGGGTGAGTAGGCCATGCAACCCTTATTAAATGTCATGGAAAGCGGCAAGGTGGAGAGCATCCGCCAACCTCCCTTTCCACTTGGCTCTTTACCCCAATCAAGGAGTTGTGATAAGATTTCTATAAAATAAAGTTAAAAGAAAAAAATCCCTTATGCATTTCATGATGAGAGGGAATATATTTGCAATATTATAAATTTTATGAAGAAGATAAATATACTTCTTAGTATCCTAAAATATTTAAAACAACGATAAATATTATTCATGCTATCGTAAAGTTTTTAAAGGTTGTAATTGGATGAAGTACAAATATATTTTATGATATATAATATTTTTACAATTATAAAGTTAGAGGTAGTTGTTTCTAGCAAGTGGAATTAATATAACAAGAGGGTTGGTTGCATAGTGGCATATTTTATGCCTCTTTTGGTAGCGATAAGTAAGAATGACAAAGGAAATATTTGAAAACAACTTTTTTTACATGTCGACACATCGCGTTTCCACTTGCTAGAATGGATATTTTCTGCAACAATTTTTATTCTCTTACACATCACTAATCATTACACAATGCTTTAGAGTTAATGTTATTAAAAAGTTGGATGATGTCCTTATTACATATCGATTTGACCAATAAAAATGCTTAAAGAAGTTACATTTATTAACAAGGTAGATTTTGTTAATCACAATATTAAACCTTAATTAATTTTTTAATATGATTTCATATGCACTACGAAAGGTTGATTGATTTTATGTGGCATTTCACAGAAAATTTCTTGTAGAATATGAAAATATCTATGTCAAATAACTTGAAAATTGATACTTTACAGTTTTTGTAGAATGGAAGTGTATGGAAGATGTCTGTGGCAGGAAGCATTTGTGCATCGATGCAGAAGTGGCCGCATAATAGTTTTCCTACACATATCACTCTTCACGCATCCTTTATTTTAGACATTTAAATTTATAATTTTTCCACTTGTGGAGTCAAGTTACAAAATGAGTTCTAAAATGTGAACTTAGAATTAGTTTTAAAGTTATAAGATTAGTTTTAAGATTCCATTTTTTTATAATTGCGTGAAACAATAGAAAATTAAATTGTGATTTATTTAAAACTAAAATTAAACTATGGAAGAGCAGAGTTTTGTGGTGTGAAAGCCTCATTTAAATACTTGTTAAACATGTCATTCAATGTAAGTTGAAATTATTTTTTTGTATGTGTTGGAACTTCTAGCCACTGGAATCTACTTCGACTAATACTGGCTACGAAGCCCTTTGTACGTTCTTAATTTGTTTACAACCAATAATGATTACACAATGCTTGAGACTAAATTTTAGTAAGCATTGGAACAATGTCTTGATTATGGGTCAATTCGCGTAATAAATGCCGAAAATACTTCATTCGCATTACGAGAGGTTGATTGATTTTATGTGACCTTTTTCAAAAACATTGTTGCAAAATGAGAATATGATTATGCCAAATAACATAAAAAATTAACGTTTTGTAGTTTTAAATTAACCGTAGTTAGAAGTAGCCATTGTCGTAAGTATAGTATGAAAAATGACGACATGTCACCCAAAATAAGGAAACATGGTAGTTGAAATACGTTGTTTTTGGATGTTGATCTGGAAAAAATAAGCAACACGTGGCAGTACAAGGCAATAGCCACATGAGACATAGTGGTTCATTTCTCAGTGTGAATTGATAGTGTATAGTTTAGAGATAGAGAATAGTGTGGCCTAACATAATCCACTAGACATATATCTTTATGTCATTTAGCATAAGCATTAGTGCATGTAATTTTTCGGTTAACACATGTCACTATTATAGGCACTAGTGCGGAAATGCTTGATGAGGTTTGGGAATCAATTTTTATCTTTTTCGAACATGGCTTTTTGTATGTGGAAACCCCTCTTGTTTCAGTAACCTACTGCGATGGATACTAGTTGTGGAGCGCCCTATACTTTCTTGATTTTTTTACAACGAGTAACCATTACAAAATGTTTCAAAGTAAATTCCATTAAGCATTCGAGGAATATCTTGATTAGTGCGTGCCCATTTTCGGTTAACATGTGTCATTGTCATAGGGTTACACGTAAGGATATTATCTATAACATCCGTCCACATTAAAAACTACAATAACTTATTATAAAGCACTGAAGTTGCATAGATTGGATGTCAAATTACGTTTAGATGGAATTAAACACCACAACTATTCAAAAAATTATCTCGTGTTAGGCACCTTTTCAGATCTTAATGGAAAGTACTATTGAAATCATAAGAATTTGTACTAGATTAATGGTGAAACGATCATGTATTTAGGGATTAAGTGAACGAAAATATATTACATTTTGATAATGGTTCTTCTTTTTTAATGTCGAATATTTCTCTGATTTGTTTGTTTATGCTAAAAATTTCTCACATTGCTATGTTTTCTATGCCATAGAAATTGAAAAATAGGTTAAATAAGCTCAAAGGTACATAAGATACTTAGAGAAAAAAAGTTGATGCAATTCCTTTTACTAATACCATTGTATTGAGAGAAATAACAAGCCCTAAGAAGAAATCATAACTTGATCCTCTCGTCTAACATTGTCTAGGTAAAAATGAATGAGAGAACACAAGCTAAGGAATATGGAATCTCTAACAAAATCTGTGGTGAAATGGAAGAAGAAGCCTAAGTATTCTTGTTTAAGTGTTGCAGGAAGAAGCATTATACAATATACATAACTGAATAAACCCATAATATTTACAACACCAATTTCCCAAGTTTTGTACATAGAAAGGTATGAAATAATAAGTTCAATTGTCATCCCTAAAAAACTCATACGTTATAGATGTACCCTTTATGGAAAGATCATTTTAATGTACTCTTACTCTTATATGCTTAGTAGTCAGCTTGTTGTGAATGAGGATGATGAAGAAGAAAAGAGACCTTTATAATGGAATAGGAAAATAGATAAGTGATTTTCATTTTAGGTTATTCAATACTCAAATGTGGCAGTCATAAAAGGTAACAAATTATAGAATGGCATGACAACAAATCGAGAATTTGTTTTAAGGAATATGTATGTATGTGTAAGGTTAAAGAGTGAACCTAAAATTTTTGTTTTATTAGCTTGTGTGTATAATAAGTTATTTTTTAAAGAAAAATAAAGAAAGAAACATAAATATGAGAAAAAGTTTCAGAAGCAAGGGAATCGTGGTGATGGACTCAGGAACACTATCGTAAAATCCACTTGGAAATACTTCTATCTCGTACACTAAATATTTACAAAATATCATATGGAATGTAATAAAGCATCAACTGTATCATGATAACTCTATTATGAATGTGTAATATTGAAATGACATTATTCAGCAAAAAAATTTATCCAAATTTCATTAATTATGGCCTTTAGATCTTGGAAAATAGTTATATGTTATTTCTCGTAGTTGTTTATGATTTCATGTAGTATGGTCACTACTAACTACTTTGGGAATCTGAATTTATGTCAATATTGAAATTTTTCTAAGTAAGGTATTCTATTAACAGAAGTGTAGTACGGCGGGCAGGCTGAACTTTTAATGTTTGTGGCAATCTTAACCAAAAAACCAGTGATATAGACTGCCCTTCAGGAGGGAAACCAGCCTTGAACAATATTCTAGATAATTCCCACGCAGGGGAGCCATAAATTTTTGTTTCTGGAAACCACAGCTATCAAAAACTGATATATGTACTGAAACAACAAAAAAACTCAAAAACAGGACCGAGAGTAAGGGCCAAAACTAAAAAATAAAACCAAACTGAGAAGGGGGTACTACTCATAAGGTGGCTCTTCCATGAATCTGCACCAGAGCTCATCCGGTTCCCCGTCATCCGTGTACAAGTCCGCAATGGAAGTGACCACCCGCCTGGAGGGTGGTGGAGCCACCTGCGCCTCACTCGCTTGCCCAGTGTCGCCTTGCACCATGTCCACATCCTGAATCCTGCTTGCCTGACCCCGAAAATCCTTGCTCGCCTGACCCTGCAAATCCTGGCTCGCCTGACCCTGCAAATTCTTGCTCGCTGGGCGCATCGACCCAACAGTTAGACCCGAGGTATGGGCCTCAGTGTTGTACATACTTGCTGGGCTCGAACTAGGAGTGCCCTCCCGAGGTTGTTCGTGGAAGACAACAGTGATGGAGGTAGTGACCCGAGGGTGATTGAGAGAATAGTTGAAGGATAAGTGTGCAGTATGGGTCTGTGCAGGGGGAAGTGGAGGTTTAGGGGAGCCCAGGCGTCGGCCCGAACAGAGCAGGTGACCTTGCTGAATTCTGGGTTGGCTATCCGAATGAGAGGAAGACTCAGAGGAGGTATTGGAGGTGGAGGGAGAACGCTGAGGCTGGCTTCTGGTGGTGCCTCTTCGGCACCTCATCCTTTGCCTAAGGCGGGGCATGTTCTTAGTTGGGATAGAGGGACCAAGAAACAGAAGAAGCATAGGACTGACAGAGGACTGAGGTGAATGAAATTGAAGGGAGATAGAAGCTAGCATATAGTATCCAGAGTGGGAGAAGTGGAGATTATCTCCAAAAACCAGACAAAAATTCAGCCTGCTTCGCTTGCCAGTAGCCGTGCGCACATTTGGGAGCCCTGCATCCGGGATGCACCATTGATTAACTGGCAAGGGAGCGCTACCCAAACCAGAGCAGCTCTCCATTATATCTATCCAGACGACCTTGCATCGATAGACCCCCTACAATAAACCACCATTAATAAGAGCCGAAGGCCGAGCCATATTGCCACACGCGAGATCGTATCGAGGAGCGAAGTTGGGATTGTAACCAGTGCCGAGAGTAAATTCCATTACACTGAACGCAGCCAACATTAAATGCCAAGCGCTAACCACCTTGTGGGTGAAGCGGGTGTCTCCCTCATATGCACCCCATTCCATCACCTTGTACTCATCCTCTGCACCGCATCAAAGGAGTCAATATTGAAATTTTTTAATGATTATAAAATATATATTACCAGATTGGTTTTAATTTTTCCATTGCAATTGTTTCAATAACTATTCAAATAAATATGAGTAGTGCATCGTAAATTTAGCATGCATATGATCTTACAAAATAGATACATTGATAAAAATAAATTCAATTATATTTATTGCAATATTAGTTTAGAGCCAACTCTAATAGTGCAGTCTCCTTATGATGCTGACAAGGAGAGAGAATGGGAATCTGGTGAGGTGATTCTCCACACCCCATGTTTTGTTCATGGTTCTGTCGAAAAAACCAAATGGTAGAATTCCTTTCAAGAAAGATCTATGATTCTTGTTCATTTAAGTTAGGGGATGACACCCCTATGACATCATGTGAGGGGGAAATCCACAATTGTAGTTCCCCCTCATGGTTCATGTTATCCCTTTGCTTCACTATTGATTCACACACACAATGAATGGTAGATATGTCAAATTGGGTAGAAACATTAGAGGGAATTTAATCCTGGCAAACTACTTGGTGTATAATGTGGCTCCCATCACTTGAATTATGTGATGCTACCTAATTGGCCATCATGCTCCTTTGAGGATTTTTCCAAACCACCATTTCCAATGCATGATACCGCCTCCTCTATTTTTTTTATTTTCGGCCAAACCACCCACATCAAAATTGATTAGATTTAGGGTCTTCCCAAATAAGGTGGGAATATTAAGAACATAATAGTAAAATAATTAAATGCAAAGAAGTAAAACAGGTCAAGGGTGATCCTGGTGTCACTAACCAATCTGAGTTCTCCAGGTTTCTATTTGAGTCAAGGATACATTCATGTAGATTTTATCTTTTAGAATGATTCAACAAGAATGAAAGATATGAATTTAGAGAGTATGATTGGAATATCACGAGCATAACAAAAAAATAAATAAGTTATTCTCCCTTAATTTTTGTTTCATAGTAGGTGTATGAAGATGGGGATGTCTGTAGATTAAAGGTTCTCCCGTACATACCGCTCTTCGAAACAACTACTTCCACACTTTCATGTTTTCTTAAATAAATGGTCAATATTATGTCTCTCCAAATTTAAACTTGGGACCACTGACCTTCGATAAGAAAAGATTTTTTTTGAATTATTAAACTCACTTAAACACACTTTCGCTCTATATATGAAAATTCATTTTTGTCTATCTAAATTTAGACTTCAATTAAATACAAATATTTCAAATCATTTGAATTTTCAAAATCATATTACAATATCAAAAAATAAAAGGGTGATAAATTTGGTGTGAATGGGCGTCCATTCAATTACTATTTTCAATGTAGCTACATGACACACTGCTTTAGCTTAGATTGGATTTCGATACATATGGAAAAAATTATAGTTTTGATTGCTACCCATCGATCCACAAGAGTAACCAATTAGAAATATGCTTATCATAATTCGAGGATTATGTATGACTAATATTTTGTAAGGAATAAATATTTCAAGTCTGTATTTGTAACTCTTTTTTATAAAACCTCTTCTTTCACATGAAATAGTAAATTTTACTCCATAATCCAACCATGTGGATGCATTTTATGTTTCTATAGTCTATGGATTAGTTTTGTTTGAAGGGAAATGTTGTTTTCATAATTACCAAGAATTGAATGTGAGTATCTTTCTTAGTAATCTTAAATATGAGAAGGGAGAAAATTCCACTCTAAAGAAAATAATAAAAAAAACATTGTCAAGATTCATGAGACTATATGTTTGAGTTCAAAAACAATGAGTTTCTTATATCCAATGACTTCACTTATATAGTTTAATCATGATGGGGATAATTGAATATAATAGTTAATTTATGCAGTGAGATATTGTTGCCTCAAATAACCTCCTCATGTTCAAGATTAATATATTCATATTCCTAGAACATCTGATCATTAAATACATTAGACCTAGTTGAAGGCTATATGTATCCAACTCTATATAATAGTTCCTTTAGGATATACTAATTAGAAGTTTTAATTGTAATATATTTATATGTAGTGCACGATGTAGGTATACATATAAAGTGTACGGAGGATGAATATGTGAAAAGGTGCGAAAGTGAGGATGTGTGCAGAAGGAGGAACATGCAAAAGGGACATCCACACTTCTGCACCAAGTGACTTCGTGGGTTGGATCCCAATGAAGTATAAAGAATCAATTCCCATTTTATGGTACCTGTGGACATTAAGAACTCATAATATTTATATATTGAAAAACATTACTGCATTTTGTGACTTTCATGCATAGAACATAAACATAGAGCTAAAAGCAACAAATTCGATTTAAAATTACACTAATTTCCAAATTGGAAGAACTTATTATTTGTCTGAAAGAAAGAACAAGACATATTCAAAGGTAAATTCTATGTAAAAATAAAGTACGTGCAAAGGTAAAGTAATTTCTAATTTTGTTTTACTATGGAACTTTTTATAGACTAAATGCATTTGGAAAGCATGTGCGAAAGGAACTATTTATATTTCCAATGCTATATATATATATATATATAAAGTGAACAATGATAGTATTTCTTATTTGGTAATGTATATAGGCCTGTGTTGCAAATTCCTCCGCTTGTATAAATCTGATCAACACTAACATTGGTGAAAGTAAGGGGTGTGTGGACTAAGACATGTGTAGAGCTAAGCCATGTATGAGTTAAAGAATGTGAAACCAGGATATGTACACATTGATTTGTCCAGATCGTGAGGCAAACAACAGCTCGTCCAAGGCGTTTAACTTCTTGACTGAGCATTCGGGAGGTGGAGTAGTAACCCCATCAATGTCCCCGAAGATCAAACCAACCACTGTCTAGAGGCCAAGGTAGGTTTCCTATAATTTTTTCTCAATTTGAATTATTTTCTTGCAACAAAAAAACTTAATTTGAAATGAAAACATAACATAAAAAAACCAGATAAATCACAAATTAAACCCTTGAAAACCAGAAAAACAACCTAGAAATCCACAAAAACCCATTAAGCATACATTTGAAAACAATAAAACAACCTAGAAAACCACAAAAAACCACCAAGAAAACCATTGAAAACTACAAAAAAACTAGATAAATTAGGTTTTATTTTGTTTTCAATTAATTGTATAAGTTTTCAATAATTGCAATGGTAGAATGTTTATTATGTTTTATTTTCTCATTTTGAATGGTAGAAACTTTATTTTTTAATTATTTTATGTTTCGAAGTTTTTTCTTAGGAATTTAGTAAAATAAATTTTTAAAATATTTTGATTTTTATTATTTAAAATGCATTTTAAATTTCAAACCAACTTAACAAAAAAATATGCTAAAACAAAACTCCAAAACATAAAACAACACAAACTATAACCAATAAAGAAACAAATTATAATCTTAAGATTGACAAAATGAATATGGTTGGTCATGGTGAATCTCTATCTATCAAATAAGAAATTTAATTTAATTTTTTTGTTTTAAATTTAAATTAATTCATATTTTAAATATTTTTTAATAATAAATATAGTGCAATTAGTTTTAAGAAATTAATTTAATATATATATTGTTCAGTATATATATTTAATTATATTTTTAACTATGTAATATGACTATAAATAACTATAAACTATGTATAACAAAACATTATAATTATATTATAACATGTAGCATAACTATAACATAATATAGCTATAATTATAACATTTAACATATTATATCTAAATTTCAGTCTAAAAGTGGCCTCCTAAGGAAAAATAATTAAATAAGAGTTATGAATTTTGGAGAGAAACAAAAATTTATTTTTTTTATTATATTTTCGACTTGTCTCTTTATTAGTTTACTCAAATTTAAAGTTTAGACACTCATTAGATACGGAATTAAATTCCAAATCCAACGAGTACCCATTATGCATACTTTTGAGAGGACCCACATTGATAAAGAAAAATGTAGATACATTAAACAACGTGTTAAAACACATTTTTTTAATGTATCTGCAATTTTTATCAATGTGAGTGTTCTCAAAATTATTCATAATGGGTACTCGTTGGATGTAAAATTTAATTATGTATATAATGAGTGTCTAAACTTGAAATTTGAGTAAACCTATAAGGAGATAAGCCAAAAATACAATTGCAAAAAGTAGTTTTATCTTTTCCCTCCAAAATATTTACATGTACCTCTTTTTAAATTTAAATAATATTGATTAGTTTACATATTATGACATGGAAATTACATGAAAATTTCATGGGCACTTACACCGAAATTTCCTCTAATGTAAAAATTTAATTTTCAATAATGCATCATTGATAGATACATTAAATCCGTGATTAAAAGTGCATTTAAAATGAACAAAATAATTTCAACTCTTTTCTAATTTGTACCATAGTGTTTCATTACATATTGTGTGGTACCAGAAACATTGTTTTCATGTGCTTGCACCTAGTACATGTCATGTGTCAAATTCAAACATTATAAGAACTTACAATCTAATGGAATATTTGGTTTGCATCAAATTTTACTAGTTTTGGAAATAGGTTTATTTCAATTTTTGACATATATGTTTATATATTTATGCTCTATGAATAAAATGTATTAATATTTAGAAATGGGTAAAAGTGTAAAGGTAGATTTGATCACTTCTTTCGATTTTGTTTACATGGAACTCGATACCTTTGTTGATAAATTGTCAAAAAGGGGACTCTAAAGTTTAGGACTTTAGGCTAGATTATTTTACTTGAGTTTAGAAATGGTTTTTTTGTCAACATTCTTTCTAAGTCAAAAAAAATTCTTCGATTAGTTTATATGTATCATATGTAATAATTTAGTCAACATTTTTTGGGGGATTACTTTATATATGTATTAAATATGTAATATGTATAGCCATCTCATATACGCCTCCCAACCACGGGCCATCAGAATGTAGGGGGATTTGATATACGTTTTTGGGTTCATGATACATCACGTAGCCCAACTAGAGTGCATGATATATCTTAGCTCTAACACGAGTCGAAGTGTCAAAGGCAATGTTTTTTTCTCTATTAGCAATCATGTTACAGATAGTGGACCATCTTCACCTACTATAGGTGCATTTTTAAATCCTCTTTAAAAATTATGTGTTTATATCTTGAAATTATCTTTAATTTTTAAATCACCTTCGATTAATGTGTTTGAATTTAACGTATATATTATTATGCTACTAGTTTGTTATATATATATATATATGTTAAATTATGTTTATGTTTTGTGTGCCCTCGGTAAAATGAAACTAAGGATCACAGTACAATTTCAATACCTCCGTGGGAATATGCGACAACTAGTATCACACTAAGATGTTATGACCCAACATACATGGATCACACGAGAGATAGGTAAAATATCTACTAGTTCACCTATTACGCACAATTTGTCTTAGATGTTGGATATCATCGATAGGTTGATCGAGACATACTAGAGGGTGGGCCCATAGAGAATCCTCTTGCATTCCATATAGAGGATTAGGAGGCAGGAGGTCAGAGGACCACATACTTGGGAGGTGATTCATGGGGATATGTTAGACATCCCTCCAAAGCTTTGTGCTAGAAATTTAGGTCAGATTCCACTCATATATTTACAAAATATTGGTGCGGTCCCTTTTGTTTATGATTGATTCATTGGACCTTGGGGCCTATTCCCCCACCATGGCTAGGTTCCCCTTTACTTTGAAAAACATATATATGTAGATTTTTTGCTACATATGAGGCTTTATTACACCAGCAACATATCTGAGTTTTATGGATTTGGCTTGGGATGTACCTATGATCATGATGAGGTTCGTAGGGACCCTGGGCATGTACCACCACCTCCGAGATTATTGTCACTACCGTCTCGAAGCGTGGTATTACTAAAAGCGTTAGAGGAGTCGTCAGAACTCGGCGCTAAGACCAGGAATACTAATACAAATAGCATGCAAATGGAATTAGGTAGTGGTCACGTTGCATTGTGTCGAGAGATGAGTATACCACCACCATTCCCTCATGACTCGCCAGTTCCATTATATGATAATTCATATCTCGCGAGTCTACCCATTAACCAACTTCTGTCATATGCATGCATGTTTCCTGATTCCATTTGTTACACTTTGAGGGTGCACGACCCACGTGACACAAACCAGTTACATATATACGAAAATTTTGACTCTTGACGTGAAATTATATATAATTATTTATATTAATTTAGTTCATATTATATTTTATTTATGTTAATAATTTCATGATAACATGTACACACAACCCAACTACATGGATGAGCTTATGAGGTCATCTGAGGGGGTAGTTGATCAGTCAGACCAACCTCCACCAGTGCATGTTTCCATGGATTCTCCTCCACCTCCACCTCATAATACTCACGTGGAGGAGAGTCACTATGTACAACCACATGGAAAATCAGTTGAGGTAAGATTTTTTGTTGCTAATATTTTAACATTTTCTTTTTTTAAGTTACATGCATGATAATTAACTGGTAGACAAATTATAATTTTTCTTTTCCATTTTATACACATGCCCATATGAAGGGCGTTATCGATGTCATATTTATGTGGTTGCATAAGTGGAATGTTAGGTTTATAGGCATTGAAAAAGTGGGTCCATCGATTTAGGCCCCAATGTTTGAGCCATAGACAGGCGAGCACCAAACCTAGATTCATCAGATCCCCATCCTAGATGACTTGCATTTGGAATTGAGTGGGGATAATAGATTCATATATGTAATTAAATATGGTTCAATATTATTTATTTCCAAACTATTTATTTTGTATAAATAATGATCTAATTAGATTGAATTTGAATGCGTTATTTTGCAATACTAGATTATGGATGATTACTTTGCGCAAAGGAATCCACATAGGAGTTATGGTGGTACTTAGAGTGGATAGTTTGTATATTTTCAAGCTCATTTCATAGGGCATATTCACATGTTATATAGACTTTTTCTATTTTCATATATGGACAGTTTATGGATGTACATGAACATTATTTCAGTTTATGGATGTTTATTATTTCATTTAATTGATGTTCATGTAACATTTGTAATTTCTATATATTTCATATGGAAAATTTATTGATACATTCATTATTTTAATTTATGGATTTTTACTAATTTTTGTTATGGATTTTTATTAATTTTTGTTATGGATATTCATTAAATTTCAATTTATGGACTTGCTAATCATTTCCCTAGTTAATTTTTTTTCTATATAGTATAACTTTTATTAAAAAATATAACAATTTTTATTTCTAGTTTGATGGACTAAGAAAATAAATACAATCTTACTGTGATGCAAGTAACTTTGATACTTAAAATGAACTAAAATATAGTATGGTTGAATTAAAAAACACAAATAGGATTGAGATATTTTTTAAATTCAATTTTAAAAGATGTCGGATAAACAATAAACAAACTTTATTCAATTTTACTTCTTTTGAGGTCATCTACAAGAGCCTTTTCATAACATGATATTTAAATCATATGTATCGGAATTTAATATACCAAGAAATAATTAATGATATATTCTTCTATAATTTTATATATAATTAAATATGAACTTTCTTAAATTTACTTTGGTATCTCAAGGTTCAATTGAAAACCACAATGAAATTGAAATAAGTTATATTCAATTTTATTTCTTTTGAAGTCATCTACAAGAGCTTACTCATAACATGATATAAGTACAATAATACTATGATGCAAGTCACTTTGATTCTTAATATGAACTAAAATACATGATGTATCAATTTAATATTGAGCATGTAAATAATTACAAATATGTTTCATATTGGCTTGAAGAAAGTGTCTTTTAGTGCAATCAACATGTATGTTATTATAATGAATTTTAAAATGAATTATTTGAATTCTGAATTCATCCATATTATAATTTTAAAAAACTATATATGGAAAATTTTGTGACCCACCCATATACCATTGCAAGGCCAACTCTTTTAAGTATATTTCAAACAATTCTTTATCTGAAGGTTCAATTAAGAAACACAAAAAAGATTTAAATCAATTTTATTCAATTTTAAAACATGTCTTGTATACAACAAATAATTTTTATTCAATTTTATTCCGTTTTAGGTCATTTACAATATTTTAGTCATAACATGATATAAGTACAATGTTACCATGATGCAAGTCACTTTAACACTTAAAATGAACTAAAATATATCATGGTCAATTTAATATTGAGCATTTAAATAATTACAAATATGCTTCATATTAGTCTATAGAAAGTGTCTTGTAGTGCAATCAACATGTATATTATTATAATTCAATTTTGAAAATAAACTATTTGAATTCTAAAGTCATCCATATTATAATAAAAAAATCTGTATATGGAAATTTGTGTGAACTATCCATATACCATTGCATGATAATCTTTTTTAATTATTTCAATCAATTTATTATCTCAAGGCTCAATTAAAAACAAAATAGGATTGAAATAAATTTTATTCAATTTTAAAAGATGTGAAGGGTAAACAACAAATATTTTTTACTCAATATTATTTCTTTCCAGATTATCTACAAGAGCTTAATCATAACATGATATAACTCAATTGTATTTGAATATAATATAGGTCAAGAAACAATATTTGATAACATTTCTATAATTTTATAAAATGTTATGAGCTTTCCTAAATTTACTTAGCCATCCAATTATTTCAATCAATTCCTTATGATTGAAATAAGTTTTATTCTTGATTTTAAAATATGTGAAGATGTAAACTACAAACAAGTATTATTTGATTTTATTTCCTTTTAGGTTATCTACAAGAGCTTAGTAATAACATGTGTGTGCATGTGTGTGTTGCACTTTTTACAATCCAATATTAAGTAGGTGTGTAACTATTTCCGTGCTTTATATCAAATTGACACATGGCATTTATTAATAACATAAAAAAATAATGTTGTTCATAACATAGATCTAGTTGAATTTCCATTTTAAGTAAAATAATATCTTATCAAATTGGTTAAATTATTAATGGATTAAA
Organism: Pinus albicaulis; assembly: GCA_034641835.2. Classification (NCBI taxonomy): domain Eukaryota; kingdom Viridiplantae; phylum Streptophyta; class Pinopsida; order Pinales; family Pinaceae; genus Pinus; species Pinus albicaulis. The sequence goes on from CM076580.1 coordinate 1,445,718,247, forward strand.
TTTTATATCTTCCTTGATTCCAAATATAATGGGTGTTGTACATTGGATAAACCAACACTCTCTGTGTGTGTTGTGACATGGACTAAATCCCTCTCATGGATCCTTATCTCTAGTGATGTGATCATTGACTAACACCTGGGGGTTTTGGTCTAACGACAATCATTATTCCCAATAAGTGGTATCATAGTGTATGTCACAAGTTTTATACACACCCGTCTGGCGCCGAGTGGGGGGGGGGGGGGATTTTTGGACATTGGATAAACCAGTGCTCCCTTTGTGTATTGTGACATGGACTAACTGCCTCTCGTGGATCCTTGACACTTGCAGGCTTTGGTTTAATTGAAATTGTGATTTCCAACATGGTGTTCACATAAGGATAATATCCTTAAAAGTAAAACCTCCCGAAGTTTGGAAAACTTTATTTTTACAAATGCTCAATCGATCTCAATAGCTCGATAGATCTTCATAGCTCGATCGAGCCCTTGGTTAACCATGTAAATTACTTGATAGATATTTTCTTAAAACCTCAACATATATACTTGAATTTATAATTTAAGTGCTTGATCGAGCTTCTGAGGTCCTAAAAACCACAATTTTAGCACCCCGTATGAAGATTTCTTTACAACACCATTTTTTACCCTCGTGGACTTGGGAAAAATTTGTCCTTAGGTGGAAAAGTTGATCATGTTGGATTCATGAAGGAATCCTCTGTCCAATGATATATGAATTTGAAATTTTCAACTTCATATGATAGCTTTCATCTAATATCTTTTAAACATAATGCTTCAATTTTTTTTGGATGGTTTCAATGAGGTTAAACAAAAAATAAATAACATAAAATATAAACAACGAATTTTTTTCAAAAAATACCACTATCTTCGTTTACGAGTCCTCTTCAAAAGGGTACTCTAATTTTTTCAATTTATTTAAATAGTTGAAAAAAAACTTACATGAACACATGTGTCTCCAAAATGAAATTGAAATATTACTTCGCCATCTTCGAAAAATAATAAAAAATATTATTTGAATTTAAAAATAATTTTTTAATATGAAAAACTTAGTTCTCTCCATGTAAATCATGCTCATATATATATGTGTGTGTGTGTGTGTAAATTTTAGACTAATTTATGTTATGTGAACACATGCATACCTCTTAAGATGTGTGAAAAATTGCAAGAACAAGCATTTCATTTGAGGGAAAATGGACAGATTATAGGGAATTAATTTTTTTTGCAAAAAATATCATTAGGACAACAACATAATTATCCACAAATTATCTTTTTACTCTGAATCAAAATTCATAATACTTAAATAAATTTTGAGGGATTCAATTCAATAAAAGAGTAAAATTTTGAAATTTCATCGCGACATTTGGGCCAAAAGTGTAACCCATCTTCATGCATCCACCCACCTTCTGCAACTCTTTGAATTTGATTAAATATTTTATAGTAACAATTTTATCTTCCATTCTCATTTGATAATTCACCTACCCACCTAGATAATTTCTTTCTCTCTCCAAAGTGAAAATATTATTGTAATTGTTTCAGGAACTAAGATTCTTTATGCGACATTGAAAATAAGGCAGAAACCATGGGTTTTGCTCCAATTGATGCAAACCCTGAAGATTTCTCTATTGTCTTTGATTCCAAATAGACTATCAATGACAAGGATTGGGTCACATTGTTACTTTTCTTTGTGGACTAAGATATTGTGTCAAGCTTCAGCTAGTATCCAGGTTCTCACACAATCGAAATTTAAATTAAAATCATGATAATGATCAACAAAAAATATAGTACACATGGAACATATATCTTAGATCCAAAATTGCTATCATACCTTTGTATTCATTTTTTTTTTAAGCTAGATATGAGGAAAGAAAACTATGCTACATTTTCATAGAATATGAAAATTTGATAGAAGGAAAACACATCGCAAAAAGTATTATTGCGCAAGAAAATACGATATAATATAATTACTTCATTGGAAATTTTATTATAGATATTATGCACCTAAAAACACACAAAAAGAAACATATCATATGTATGAAAAGCACATGCTTGTAAATTTACATCAAATAATGCAACATTAGCATTTATACAAAAGGAAATGTGTTTCACAATCTATCATGAATATGATTTTATGACTATGATAAAAGTATTTAGAAAAATGAATATATCAATCAAATCCGGGTTCCATTTATTCCATATCTTGAATTGGCTATTATGTTTAACTATTTAGTAATTGAATTATATATATGTAATTGTTGTAATTTTTTATTTATTTTTATAGAAACAAAGTTAATTCTATATTTTTTTTAAATAACTATTTAAATAAAAATTCCAAAAAAATGCATCGTTATCTTTGAGTGTAATGAATTTGTTGTCTTTCAAATACCAATTGAAGAAAAATGTATTTAATGCAAGAAGAGTTCAGAATTTCTTGAATTCACTCCTTTGGAATATGAATTTCGATTAAACATCAAAATACACATGTAATTATTTAATACAAATATATTCAATTAGAATAATTAGCTAGCAACGAAGAAAGCTATCATATTTAAGCTTCCCATTAAGCCTATGGTTTCCAGATAATTCAAAACTCAATTGAATCTAGTGAAAATCGAATCGGGTAGAATCTTGAGAAAAAATAGGTGGAAACTTACAAATAGAAATGGGGAAATTTATTATAATAGAAATAGCCTTTTTTTAAAGTTAGAATTGGGTGATACAATTTTTAATAATGTTGTGACTTTTGGTTTCCCTTTATAAAATAATCTCCTGAAATCAACTCAATTTGTGTGGCACATTGCATTAATGCTCATTTGACATGTTCGGAGCTAAGCCATGTATGAGTTAAAGACTGTGAAACCAGGATCTATGCATAGCTTAAATGCATATGAAAACAATGCATACCTAAAAAAGGTAAGTTGCATTGCTCCGCATAAAAGTGGAACAAAATAATTAATTTATAGTTGTGTTAAAAAATAGTGTTGTGTGAGATGGAAATGTGCAAAAGAAATTTGTGGAGGGTTGAATGTGTACAAATGTCCGAAAGTGGAGGAGACGTTCAAAATTTGTGCGTCTCTAGCAATATTTTTTGGAATTCAACTAAATATTTTATAGAGATGTCTTTGATTATTAAAGCAACCACCTAGAATGTCTTTTCCACCCTACAATGTCAAAATATTATTACATATGTTTCTAAAGTAAGGGATGTGCATAATAAGGCATGTGTGTAGGTAAGGCTATATGAGTTAAATACTTTCAAACCAAGATATGTCTACAAATAATGTGCATATGTGAACAACGCATATTGCATGTGCAAAGGTAAAAGGTTAAGTTCCATCGCTCTATAGAAACTAGAACCAATATTGAAATAATTAATCTATACTTGAGTTCCATAGAAGTGTTTTGTTTGATGAAAATGTGCGAAAGAAATGTGCTAAGGGGCATGGAAAATTTTAGGGGCTAATATTCACAGGTGGGCTATTTTTTCATGGTTTTTCTAAACAAATATTCACCAATTTCCATTTTTTTCTAAAAGTGATTCACCCAAATTTTATACTATAAAATTATGGTATCCTAAAAATCGCCAAAAAATTATAGAGACTATATAGAGTCATTATAAATTTGGATATATTTATAAAAAATTAACCAAACATTTTACAGTATGCATATTAGGGACTCATAAGGTTCACTAAGGTTTCTAAACTTTAAGATAAATTTCCATCGTTAAAATTTTCCTTGCTAAGAGGAGAATGTGTGTGGGGGTGTGGTAATTGGGATGTCAAAGAAATAGAAACATGTAGAAGAGACATCCACACTCCTGCACTTTCGCACCTCCAATAACATTTTTTGGAGTTCAATTAAATATTTTATTGAGTCAAATTTATCGTTTGTTCATCTTTAATTAATGACCAACCCAACTAAACCATCTCCTCTGCCCTCCAAAGTGGAAATAAAATTAAATTTATTTGAAAAACTAAGATTCTAATTGTTGTTTATTCAACATTGCAGATAAGGTAGAAACCATGGTTTCTACTAAGATAGTTGCAACACCTAAAAATTTCTCCCTTGTAGTTGTCTTTGAATCCATCTAGACTAACAATGACAAGGATCAAGTCACGTTGCTTCTTTTCTTGGCAAACAAATATCCTTTGTTAAGCCTCAGCTAGTATCAAGGTTCTCACACAATCCAAATTTAGATTCCAATAATGTTAAATTTAGTTAACAATGGTATGTTCTATGCTTAGCACAATTTACTTCAATGTTCCTTTAGCAACCCAATGACAATTTCCATTTATTTCTAGTATCAATCACATTAGCTATAAATCAGATTGATAGTAAATGCAGATAGAACATTAAAAAAATGTAGAAGATAAGCCAAGACAAGAGAACAACAAATTTGGCGGATGCCAGGGAAAAACCCCAATGCGGGGAAAACCTTTTGATCAATTCTTCTTAATATTTTTCGAAAGTTTAGCATAGAGAGAGAGAGTAGAAAAGGTCAAATTGACTTGACCAATTCAAAGTCAAAACAACCATGTCAAATTCTATAGTCAACTACAGTCAAACTTCAACCCTAACCAGAAAGTCAATATTGGTCAAAAAATCAGTCAAAAACCTTCTTTGAAGCTCAGTCAAAGGTAGTTAAACTCGACCTCCAAAAACGGTCAAAGTCAACCCAAAAAATTCACAAAATATGCGATAAAACGTTTTCAACCTATGGTCAATGTAGGTCAAAAAAACTAGATAACCTCAATTTCTGTGTCAGTCAGTGCGGCTTAAGGAAATCATAATTCTACCCCAAAATCCATAGTCAAAACTAGTCAAAATATTCTCAGTCAATGCTAGTCAACATTGGTCAAATTTTCTGAAATTTTGTAATCTTGGTTATGTAATTTTGTCCTAGAAAAACTTGTCCTCCTTGCCACACATGAGAGAGAGAGAGGCTGCCCAATAGTTGTACGGACCAATCTGATGAAGAGAGAGAATAATGTGTAAATGATGATGATGCCAAATGAGGTGTGAGGTCACTTCTATTAATATAATTCACTTTGGGTGAAGATAAACTTCCATTGGGCTTCTTGAGCCTATATTTAGCTATGGCTGACCTGAAAAATTTGCACACGTGTGGGAATAAATTAAAAATCACACTTCTGCTTGTCCAAATGAGATGATATTTAGATCAATTTTGGTCCTATTGAAAAGAGGAATTTAATGCAATCATCATCTCCATCAAATGAGTTGTCCCAAGGTGGAATTTGGCCCTTTCTTCCAATTTTAACACTCCCTCTCAACTAGGGATAATTCCACCTGCCAATCCATCTGTCATCATGTCTCATCACTGTCATCTTTGCTCTACTTTGGTGAACTATGAAGTAATAATGAAAAATAATTGATCAAGAGTGAGTCATAATACCTTACCACTCTCCACTGAAAAAATTCATCCCAGAGGTAGAACCTCAGTTGATCCCAGATCGTGTTGTTTAACACCATGCATCCTAGACATAGGGAGTACAGTAGTACATGATGCATCCATAGTTTGTCCTATGGTCCCTATCCACGTTTCCCAACTCATTGGCTAGGTGAGAGGTATTTCCCATGAGCCCCGAACTACATGGGTAGGTATATGATGGGCCATCATCAAGAGAAGGTGAACCACTCATCCTGCTCATATGCCATAGGGGAAGGTAAACCAATCGACCTATGCATATGTCAATCATAAGGTAACATGAACCACTCACCCTACATACATGTGTATGCAATCATAAGGGAAGGTGAAACACTCACCCTACACAGGTGGCAACCATCATGGGTTATCGTGGGGGAGGGTGAATCACTCACCCTCTATATAACACACCACTAGGGGAAGGTGAACCACTCACCCTATGGTCTCTAATAGCTCCAAGAAGTACCCCAAACCTCCAGGATCTCCTAGAGCTCAGTGTCCAGCTCATGCAAGACCCTCATAGGAGGGTCTGTCAATGAATCCAAGTCTCTCATGGAATGCTAAGAATTTGACCTTCCCTAAAGGATTTGTGAGAATGTCTATGACCTGATCATCAGTCCTTATGTGTTGGAGCCTTATAACTCCCTATTGTACCACATCTCAAATAAAGTGGTACCTGATATCAATATGATTGGAGTGAATGTGGAACACAAGATTCTATATGAGGTGAATCCCACTTTGGTTGTCGTAGAAGATCATGGTAGTATCTACCATATGCTAAAATAGCTCACTAAAGAACTTCCTCAACCAAAAATATTCACAACAGGCCATACTAGCACCATTGTGTTCGGCCTCAATGGTGCTTAAAGCAATTAATTTATATTTCCTACTCATCTAACATATTGAATAAGACCCCAATTAGAAGTAACATCCATATATCACACTACGAGCCCAATCAGCATCTGTATATCCATGTGGCCTAAAATTCCCGGTAGTGTATCTCAAACCATATTTGATTGTGCCCCATAGATATCTCAAGAGATTCTTGGTAGCAATCCAATGTATGTGATGAGGCACAAACATAAATTGAGTCAATGTATTCACAACGAAGCATATGTCGAGACGAGAGTTTACCAAGAACATCAGGACCCCCACAAGTTTTCGATACTTGGAAGGATTTTCCAATTCGGCCCGATCAACACTTCCACATATATTCTTAAATTTGAGTTCCATCAAAGTAGACACAGACTTGCATTCCACCATCTCAAATCTCTTGGGAAACTTCACAATGTATTTTTCTTGAGAAAGGAAAATCTCACTTGGATTTTTTGAGACATCCAATCCTAGGATTTAGTGCATCAAACCTAGGTCCTTCATCTTGAATTCAAAAGAAAAATCCCTCTTACATTGATAAATGAGAGAGTTTTCACCTGTCAGAAAGAGATCATCTGCATAAAGGACCAGAATGAGAGGCCTTTCCCTTTCCACCTTAAAATATAGGTTCAGGTCAGATTCGCTCCTTGTAAATCCCAGCTTCATAAGATAACTATCAATCCTCTCATACCAATCCCTAGGGGCTTGCTTAAACCCATAGAGGGATTTATTCAACCTGCATACATTTGTTTTTCGATCTTTAACTCTGAACCCCTCAAGTTGTTCTACATAAAATTCCTACTTAAGCAAGCGATGCAAGAATTAAATTTTGACATCCATTTGGTGTAGGCTCAATCCTTTATAGGAAGCAAGAGAAATGATAGATATGATAGTTGTGTATAGGTAAAATGGTGTAAATATCTCCTTATAATCCATGTCGTTGTTTTAAGAGAATCCACATGAAATGATCCTAGCCTTGAACTTTCTGTCACTTCCATCAGCAGCATTATTGATTTTGTAAAGCAATTTAGAAGTGATCACTGACTTGTCCTGGGGTCTAGGAATGACATCCCATACATGATTCTTCATGATCGATTCATATTACTCATTCATCCTTCCATACTTGGTGCTTCATGTTCAAATGTACATGGCTCAGACTGAACAATGGTACTCATAGAAGCTAAATACCCTTGGTGCTTGTTCGACTTCTTACTTTCACGAAATTCCCCCCTTGTTGCAACATGTCTTTCAGCATCTTCGAGAGTATGTTTGAGCCACAAAGGTCTTTTCCTTGAGGTAGAGGGATCACCAAAAGGTGGATAAATGGGATCCATCGGGCATTAAACATCAGGAATCAGTTCATCTATCAAAGATTCATCCTGCTTTCCTCCATTATCATCATTATCCTTCCTTGGTATAGGAATATCTCTGACTTTCCCAAGGGAAGAATCTCATCAAAGGTGACATCATGAATTATTTCAACTCCTCTTTGACCCAGAACATAGATTCTATATGCCTTTCAAGTTTCATTGTATCCCACAAATGTTCCTTTCTTCTCGAGATGCATCTATCTTGTTTCTTTTCTCTTTCGGCACACGAAAATACACGGGACAACCAAAAATTCTAAAATGAGAAACATTAGGTTTATTACCGGTGAAAACTTCTTCGGGTGTCTTGAAGCCCAATTGTTGATACGAACACCAATTTTGAACATATACAGAAGTGTTAGAATATTCTCCCATAAGAAATTCGGTAGGACTCGGTAATGAAGCATAGCATGGGTAGCTTCTACGATGGTTGATGTCTTCCTTTCAGAAACTCCTTTTTGCTTAGGATTATATGTAGTAGTGGTCTCCCTCTTAACGCCAGATTCTTTACAATAGTCATTGAGTTCATTTTATTCATATTCAGTCCTCAATATTTTGATCTTCTCGTTGTTTGATTTTCGACAAAGGCTTTGAAATAATGAAACTATTTGAATACTTCGTCCGTCTTCTTCAATAAATAGATCCATTTTTTGTGAGAGAAATCATCCACAAAAATTTCATAGTACAAGTATCCTCCCAATGATGTTACAGTAAATATACCAGATAGATCAGAATGGACCAATTGAAAAATGTTGGTATTTTGACTTTCACTTGAGGGGATTGGTCCCCTTGTGTGTTTTCTAGATGCACAATCCTCACAAACACCTTCATGATCTATGTTGAATTAAGGCATACCTGTGACCATCTTCATTACATCAGTTAAGGCTTTGTAATGAAGGTGACCAAATCTCTGGGGCCATAATTTGGATTGAAGATAAGTGTCATAAGTAATGGATCCCAAAGGACTTCCTCCAACTTGATAGACACCTTAAACCATAAACAAAAGTTTAAATGCATGTTTCAGGTTCCTTTTCCAAACACGTACCTTCCCATCAATGAATTTTTCCTTAAAGCCTATATCTTCCATTACATAAATAAATACTAGGTTCTTTTTCAAATCAAGTACATACAATACTTATTGTAGATGAAGGATTTGACCTTGATTGAAGTGAAGAGTGTCAGTGAATATCCCTTTCATGGGTAAGGTGGCATTATCTCCGAGTATGATCTCCAAATTAGTCTTATTTTTAATCAAATTAGAGAGGGCCTCATTGTACCCAGTGAAGTGCTTCGAGGCACCACTATCAATCAACCAATTATCCAAAGTGTTTGGAGGAGAGGAAGTATTGAGGGTAGAAATAAGAAAAAAATATTTTTTCTTTCTACAACATTAGTTTCGTCATACCTGGAGTTTCTCGACCTTTTGGGAGGTCGACCATTTCCATAACGATCAGCGGGAGCACTCCTTTTTCCTTTGTTATTGAACCTATTATTTATTTAATTTCCATTTCCTTTGAAATTGTTGTGATTGTTGTTGTTATAGCCATCCCTTGGAGTATCCTTATCATGAGGGAACTCTCTAGCATAGTGGCCAAACCTATTACATTTGTAGCACCTTCCCTTTCTTCCTCTAAATCGGTGCTTGAATCCTTGACCTTGTCTCTTTGGGCCAACATTGTTTTTCCTCTTAGCATGAGTGTAGAATGCAATGGGCTCATTTCCATTTGAATTCATGTCCCTTTCCATCATCCTTGTCTCTTCTTGAGTGCCTTCGTATGACATGTAGGTCGAGGATGTGAAAGGTTCAGAGGTGACACGTGGCCAAGGGCCACCATGTGTTACCCACATGGACGTGTATAGATGATGATATGGACTTATGGGGAAAATTTTGAAATGGGAAAAACTTTTTTCTTGGACGTCATAATGTGATGACCTTTTATATTATTGGAAATATCTATATGAGAGGAAGATGATGATGGTGTGAGGTTTGTGATTTTAGAAGATCGAGGAAATATGATTTTTTTCCCATATTCATAATATACCTTTAAAAAGGTTGTGTATAGTTATGCTCCACAACCCTAATATGGTATTAGGGGGTTGGGTGTGTTATGAAACCACATTTCCTACTGCAATACTTGTTTCTTGGATCCACTATATAACATGAAAACAATTTTCATGCAATACACCTTGTATCACACGAAAATTATTTTTATTCGATAAATTTTTAGACTCAAATTTTCCTTGAAACTTCTATAAATATTCCAAATGATTTTAAATGGTTTTCAGTATGAGTAAGCAATTTATCAAAATCAATATGCTTCTTAATACATTAGAAAAGAGTTATTAAGGCTTAAAATTCAATGTTTATTTAGCAAAGTAATTAAGAGCTAGGCTCATACATATGACTTATATTCAAAAAGAGAAAAAATGACTAAAATCAAGGATTTAGTACTTAATGTTTCATCATTCATCACATATAGAGTTACCAAATGTTTCCATGTCCTAAAAATTCTTAAGACATCAATTTAAATTTACTTTGAATAAAAATACAAGATAATCTTTCAACTTCAAATATTCATGGCCAACTAGATTTGAAAATAAGCATGGCCAACTAGATTTGAAAATACACACATACTTTTAAGTAAAAACACTTTTCTTATGGTCTTATTCTTGAAATAACTTCAACCAGATATATATCTATCTATATATCTAAAAGTCAATGCATCATTCAAAATGCTCATTTACACTGAAATTATTTAAATAGTCAATTTTATTAATTCATATATATATATAAACTATTTTTTTTAATGAGGAAAGCATGCAAGATCTTAATTTATCATATCAAGTAGAGCTTCACATGCCATAGCTTGCACAGTCATTTCTAAATAAAACTTCAGCCTGCGACAAATTCCATTTCCTTTTAAATGGGCTAAGGGAAAGTGTAAGATATTATTCTTACAAAATTCGATTAAATGAAATAAATTATAACTTATATTAAAACACTTAGCCTCATAATAGCAATCCCATGTACTCAAATAAAATCCAAACTTTTCTCATCCACTATTTACCGAAGTAGAATGAAAGAACATTTAAACAAACTACTAAGATGATATTCTCTCCATTTTGAAGTTAAATAATCAACAAATTGTCATGGTTATAGTTTTGTTAAAGATAAATTGCTAGAACATTTATGAGAATTAAAATAACACTTATCTAAAATTAGAACATTGTCCAACAAAATTATTAAGTTCTACTTTTCCACTTAATTGTTGGCATGGTTGTGTTGATTAAATTCTACTTTTCCACTTAATAGCTGGCATAGTTGTGCTAATTGTTTCTACAGATGGTCGACCCTAGCTTGACCATGATACCACGGGGAGACTTCTATTAACACTAAATGAATGATAGTAAAAAATAATATATATTTGCAAATGTGAGTTTAGTAAATTTCCTCCTTCACTAAAACTATCATCTTCTCTACAATCTTAAATAACACCGAAGTGAGTATCGTCACTGCTACATAGTCCCTGGGATACTCCCCTCCCTTGTGCTTATTACACTTTCTCAACTTTGCATCATTTCACAACTCTCAAAATGTACAACTTCGATTCTAGGCATAAACAAGCTTACTATCTCATAAATAAATTGCATGAAAATTGCTTCTCATACAATAAAATGATTTTCATTTACATGCACCTCATTTTTTTCATAACAGGATATTTTTCTTTTTTCTAATTTAAATTTCCTTTTCCTTATACACTAAAAGATTACCTAACCAAATAATTAACTAGACCAATCCCCACATAAACACATACAATTATAATACGTAACAATGTGTGATTAATTAAAAACTATAAAATTCTATTTTATTTTTCAAAATACTTTAATTAAATCAAATCAAATAAAATTAAAAAAAATAAAATAAATTATTTTATTAAAAAAAATTATTTTAACTTAATTAATAAAACGTTTTTTTTAATATGTAACCGAAAGTATTTTAGTTAAGATTATTAAATAGAATTAAATTTAAAAAACAAAAAAAATTGATATGAAATGTTTTGACTAAAATTTAGTATCATATAATTTTTAAAAATTTATAAACAAGTTGTAAAGGTAAAAGAAAAAAAAGAAAAAAACATTCCCAATAATCATATTATATTTTAATATTCAAATATTTCTGATTACATTAATATCATAAATTTATTAAAATAATAAAATAATAAAAATTTAAAAATATATTTTTATTTTAAATAAAACTTATAAAATTAAATTAATATTAAAAATATATTATTTATCTAAATAAAAACAATAATATAATGGTTGTAATATCAACATGGATCTATGAAAATTTTGAAATAACATGGACTAAGGCACGAGGTACTGAAGGATGGCGCTAAGGGTTCCTAAGAGCCTAGCTAGTACAAAGGCTATGGAGGCTCCTAGGTGTACGATGGTTGTTTTGTGGTAGACTGCGAGCTACACCTAGGACGTTCACGGATGTAGGTTGCGAAGGTTAGGAGTTAGCGAAAACACAGAGGTGTTTTGGGCACTTTCATTGAATGGAGTTGGGTTTCCACTATGGAGGCATCACATCTTTTCGAGGTTCTCGTTGGAAGCACGTGCCATCAATAGGGGGGAGAATATGCACTTTGGTTTCCCTATCAGTTATAGCTATAGGCACCATTCATGGTCAATCCGAGGGACTGTGTTGATCTGGAACTTGATCCAAAGGATATTATTTTAGTGTGGGGTTTAGATCCCACCCAACAAAACCTAGATAAGGTAAAATTTCCAGCTAGGCGTTCAGGTGGCATATCGGGTGAATCAGGGTTTGACTCAAAGTGTGGAGGTGGTTTAGGGTTCCAGGAGTTAGGGAAGCCTAACATTTTTGTCGAGAGAGTTTCAACATCGATTATCAGTGGGCTAAACGGTCAGAAAAACTTTGTGGCACTCGTAGAGTAGGTGATTGGGGCATGATGCATGGGCATCCTAGACTTCTAAAGAATTCAAAGGGTGGTCATACCTAAGGTCTTGACAATTATTCCAAGGAGGAGTTTTAATCATGAAAACATTGTAATTATCATAGTTGTAAGAGTTGATTTAGAAGATTCTAAATGTGATAGGTTGATGCAGCCGTAGTTGCAAATTAACTTATAATCATGGACTGTGGGTTAGGACCCACCTAATCTTCATATACATAGCGAAATTTTCAAATTCGGAATTATTAACATACATACGCGAAGTGATCACAACGGATTTCTTTAGACAGAGTTTATTAACATACATACATTAGCAAATCAACAATGCTTCACTTTATAAACAAATCAACCATATAACTCAACCCATTACCTACACAAATGCAGAGCAAGTCTCAGGTCTGACAATATGTTAGCCAATCACATTTCATCACATTTTGCAAGTCTACCAAGCAACATTCAAAACAATATCGTGATCCCTCCAATGCGAAATTGTGATGCAAACCCTACCGTCAATATTCTTCGGATCCAAGGGCCTTCATCTCATCGAAAATCATATTCCCACAACTTTAAAGCTATACCGATAAGAGTTAAAACTTATCATATGTGATGTGTGCTTGTGCGCCAAGCCAACACATGGCTACTCTCCGTCGCATCATATCCTTCACCTTTCTCGCATCACATCACAACCTATTTAACATTTCGTGCGAACACTTACATGGTGCCCGCTATAATTTGTGAAGTGCGAAACAACATCTCATCGTCCACTGTTGATCTATTCTTCTTTCAAATCTGTGATCTAATCGCATAAGTCTGCTCACCTTCTCACGGCTCTTCTCACCCCTTCTTCCCACACTAGTCTCCGCCATCCATCCTTAAGCCCTTGATATTGCGATTCAATCCTCATTGTTGGTCCCTCCCTTGGAATTCTTCTAAGTGTTTCTGTCTTTAATCCATTTTCTCTTCTTTTAGCTATCGCCACTATGCGATACTACTTCCTCCATGCCACTCCTTTTGTCTTCTGAAACACTATCTCTCCCAAGCTGTGTCCATTCTATAAACATGTGTATCCCTCATGAGCTTGATCTTCATCTCTCATCCCTCTCAGTCTCTACCATAAATTTATCTACACGAAGTTCTCAGAAGCTTTGTCTTCTTGCTCAGCCTCACTGTGCCTGCAATACTATTAGATTTCTTTATCACTCATCCCTCGGTCTCTGCCCCAGCTTTACCTGTTCAAAATTCACAAGAATTGAATCCTCGCACTGAATCTGTCTATTCATTAACAGAAATACAATATGCATATATAATTACATAAATGCAATGCTTAACATCGACAAGGAAATAAAACCCACGGGTTGAAACAGACAGCCTGATCACAAGCCAAAACACTTGGAATTTATTTAGAAAGAAAAATACATAGAACCGAGCCATGGGATGGTTGCTTTTAAATTTTTTCCTACTCTCTATTCAACCCTCTCTCACACTTATTTCCCTCTCGTTCTCTCTTTCTCTCTATGGGAGGCAGAACCCCACAATGGTCGATTTGGTTTTGTTTTATGCCTTTCGCAAAATCCCCATATGGTTGAGAAATTGTTATTCAATTTCAGAAGAGTTTCTTCAACTAAATTCCTAACTAATCCTAATATAACTATTATTTTAACCTACAGATTACGATGGCTATGTTATCCAAAATGAACTTTAAACAAAATACTTTAAAACTAAAGTCTTCAAATTATTAGAACTTCTAGTCCTCTTCCCAAGCCACAGCATGTGACCAGCTTGTCACATTGTTGACTCTTCCTTAATTCTCCTACATCAGACTCCCTAGGTAAAAGAAATCATGACCTCCTATTCATGTGTCTTCAATTCTTGAATCTTCCAGGATTCCAAACTCTCTTTAGCTGTTGTCCATAAGCTTTATTGTCTCACCATTCTTTATCTGTAATCTTCCAGGCTTCCATACTTTGTACTGTAGTGCTCCACTGCTACTACCTTCAATATTCTTCACTTTCCAAACAGTTCCACAATGGACTTCTTTCTTCACTTTTTTGTAACTCTCTTAGGTAGTTGCATTAACTCCCATAATTCATTTATGGTTTCTTACAATTCAATCTTCTGTTGTAATCTAATATTTTTTCAGTCCTCTCCCAACACATTCTACTACACTCTATCCTAGATATTTCTACACATATTACTCCTGACATTGCTGCCACCCAAACTTCCTGAATATCCCTTGAGATATCTCCCTCTGCAACATCCCTCTTCTTTTCCTTGTTTTCAATTTATTGTCAAAAGGTAAATTGCCTAACTAATTTTTGGAAACTGTTACCTGTCTTTGTTTCAACTACAATTTGAAATAGTTCCATCTTTTTATTTGCAATCTCTTCCTCTTGCTCAAATGCTTTCAGCAAGCAACTCAACCATTCACTAATTACTTGATTCCCTTCAAGTACCTCTTCAGTATGTTGTATTATAGTTTCAACATAACTCACTTCCTCTTCCTTCACAACATTCCATTATTTTCCTTCCGCTTCTTGACACAACTTCCTCACTGTCATATTTATGGCTTTCTTCTTCCTTGTTGCTAAGAAAACCTCTTTGTGTCACTACTTCTTTATCTTTAACCAGAATAAAAATTTTGATTCTCTTTTTCTATGACAGTCTTGAATGTTCGTCCAACAATCTTCCTTTGGTTATTCAAGCAAGCCAATTCCTCTTTGTCCTCATCAAGAACAAACTTCATCTCATGAGGCATTACTACTTCATCTCCATCAAAGCTACTCCCTTCATTAAATAAGGAAATTATGAATTCCTTATCCTACAACAACTCAACTTGGTCTTCATCAAAAAGACACTCTTCATCATACCTTGCTTGACAATTTTCTTCCTCATTATACTTTGCTAGATATACTTCAGCTTTTCTTGAGACAATTCCAAGAGATGTATTGTCTTCTACACAACCTGCAAACACATTCAAATTGTCAGTATTAAACTCACAAGACCCAGTGGTATTATTTGATGACTCAATCACCAAATATTTCTCTTTCTATTCTAAGTCTCTTTCAAGACTCAGAAAGTCTTCACTAGTCTTCTTTTCAACTTTCTCAAGCATAACATATGAATGCTTGATATCATCTTTTGCCTCTTTCTGTTCTTGGCCACCATCATAAGCCAAGTCCTCCTTGCTTCTAGCTTTCACAGTAGGCTGGAAATCATTACTTTCACTTAGATATGCATGTGCTTGTACATGAGACTCAACTGTCTTATTTCATTCTTGAGAAGAATTCAGATTATGTCCTCTCCCTTCTATTAGAATTTACTGCAGAAATAAAAAATAATTTATCGAGAGGAATAAACATAACCAGAGCCAGAAACAAAGCACATAAACATAAACACATATGTTTATCCAGGAAAACCCCAAATCTGGGGAAAAACCCAACCAATGAAATTTCATTAACCATTGGCCACAACCCTGGCCAATCCGACCAAGTGAGCCTTCACCGCTGACCTCCAGGCCTTCATTACAATGAAGTATTCCCAACCTTTTATAGGCTCCATTACATGCAATACCATGGGTCGAAAACCATGGGTGCACAATACCATGTGCCCAAAAACCACTACTATTTACCCTAGTCAACATTAACTCTATCCCGAGTCACGTTTACCTAACAATTCCCCCCTTAAACTTGACTTGGGGATTATTGAATAAATCCAGCCAAAAATGCTAAGTGAGACAACCTCGCTCACTATAGCCCTTTCCCCCCTCAATATTTTTACCCAAGGTAATTGTTAACTTGACATCCCCCCTATCACCTAGGTCTAACCCATAATTTACCAGTGATTACCCTGGGGTACACATGCCATACCAGGTCTTACAACAGTATGCCCATTTACATGCAAAAATTAACTCCATTATAATTTTTTTTTTCATTGTTGCTATTCTTTGTACATATGAAATCAATGTCCATATAAAAATAACCCATCTACCGGATTACATGGGTCACCAGCCTCTGTAACCGCAAATTCTCTAGGAATTCTCTTCAGATACATGGTTCATCAATTAATTAATCCATGTACACATATCCTCTCTCATTTTGACAAGCTCTCTTCGATCTACATTTCTTTAGTGCTACGATCTGCACCTACGTAATGTCCATCATCTTCTGTATAGGAGCGCTCTTACCATTAACATGGCCCTATTCACGTAGTGCTACACAAATTTATGGTAGCTCCAAAGAATACCTTGATCATGACCCTAGAAGCCATCATCATCTCCATTATTATGAACTCGGAGAATTCAATGCTTTTGCAATTTGAAGAAACAATCATAGCCCTAAACTTAATTAACTGCAGAACCTTTGCTCCCTTCCAATTCTTTTACCTCTTCTTTGGCCCTTTGCCATTTCCGCCAAAATCAGGAACAATTGCGCCACCATCATGATCAGTATGTTCAGAAACCCCAGTGGTTGGTTTTGGTTTAAATTATTTAGCCCCACAAAACCCTGGGTTTCCATAGACAAGTTTCTTGGCTAAACCAATCATTACGTGATTAAATAAACACTGTTGCGCTCTCTTTTCCGCCCACCACTTTTCCTCTTTTTATTAACAAATATTCTCACATGTTTCCTCTTTCCGCTCCATGTAATCCAATAGATCCACGAAAAAAACCTCTATTGTCGGCTCACCAGGCTCTCTAAAGAGCTCACAAACATCGTCCAGATCCATTGCCAAGAGGCCTCTAGGCGTCGTTTTTCTCCACTTCCCAGTAGCTGACCCACTGTCTCCACCTTCTGAGGCTTGAGAGATAGCAGTGGCTCTATTTCGTTAAAGAATGGAAATTCTTTCCTGTCGCATAGCTCGTCACGAGCTGAACCTTACACACTACGCACTACCTTGCTGCATCCTTTCCATTAGCCTTCATGAAATGGATACCCTCGATTTTTGATGCCCATCTGTAATATCTTAGAAAATTCTTTCCTCTTTGCGCTTTGTGCTTCCAACTACGTCGAAAATTTCATTAGTCATGCCGCCGCTGAAAGGCATGATTTCCATCTCCTTGGCATTGACGACATTCACCCAGCTCAGAGAAACCTTGTTATAAATTATAGATCCGTAGATCCACACCAGATCTATGCAGATCCAAAATATTCACAAGCAGATCTACACACGGATGGACAATAACAGGCCCCACACAGTTTCTAATTTAGTAGAAAATCTCATCTATTCTCCAGCTGTGGTGTAGTTTCCCACCTGAGCACTTTTGGAACTTGTTCTTACTGCGCACAACCAAGAATTTTTCATTCTGAATAAATCCACACATATGGGCAGCTTCAAGATCCGTGCATGCCAGATTTGAATAGTTCTAAATTCGGTTGTGATCCATAACCACCATTTTCAATAGTAGTCCGTGAGGAATAATAAAAATTAAAAAAAAAAAACAAAACACATAATCACAAATTTCGCACAACATCCAGTGTCTTCATCCAACATCTTCACATCGGTGGTTCTCATAGCCTTCTGAGAAAATTTCCTGATCTCCTTAATGTCCATCCACACTGGTATTCTATCAAAATTGACCTTCAATAAACTAGAAGGAGGGTTCGTTAATTTTTGCATTTATTTTTCATTCACCAGGCCAATAAAACCCTTTTCTCTGATACCATTTGTTGGAATTTACTACAGAAATAAAAAAGAATTTACCAAGAGGAATAAACATAACCAGGCCCAACAACAAATCACATAAGAATAAACACATATTTTTATCCGGGAAAACCCCAAATCCAAGGAAAAACCCAACCAATTAAATTTCATTAACCATTGGCCACAACCCTAGCCAATCCGGCCAAGTGAGCCTTCACCGCTCACCTCCAGGCCTTCATTACAATGAAGTATTCCCAGCGTTTTGTAGGTTCCATTACATGCAATACCATGGGTCAAAAACCATGGGTGCACAATACCATTTTCCCCAAAACCACTACTATTTACCCTAGTCAACATTAACTCTATCCCGAGTCATGTTTACCTAACACCTTCATCCTTTATGACAACATCAAAAAATTGTCTTTCTTTACCTATTTCACTTGCAAACATACAATAATCATTTATTTCAAAACCATAAGGATCTATAGCCTCTCTTGTTGTCTCAAACATCAACTCTTTCTGTTGGTTTCCATCTTTCTAAGGATCCATGAAACCATCAATTGGTCTCATACCTTCATCCTTATTACTACTATCACCAAGAATAGACCCTTGTTCAGGTTCACGTAAGTAAACCTCTTCCTCAGCACACATCCTATGTTGTAACTTAGCTCCTCTGAGTTCTTCTTCTAGCTGAATTCTTGTATCAGATTTCATTCTACTCTGTAACTGAATCCACTTGATTTTTTTCTTCCACTTAACCCAATCATACCTTTGGTGTTCCATATTCCCCTATATGAATTCTCTCAACACTTCTAGATTCACTTTTATCTCAACTAATTCTCTATCAAGTTTATTCTTACTTAATTTTTCATAATCTCCCTTAGAACCTTTATAATGACTATCAGTAGCCATATTCTTCTTTCCTTCATGAACACCTCTTTGTTCATCATGGACTACAAACAATCCATATATACAAGCTGACTTCACCAACTTGTCTGTAGATACCACACCAATCTTTTCCATGCTTATTCTTTTACTGGCATCTCTGCTGACTTCTTTCTTTTGATTGTGACTCCTCCTTGAACCTTTCATATAACCACCAGTGGTCATCTCTTCTTCTTCCCTCTGTGGAATCATCCTGATCCACCTTGTAAGCTGCAACAAACCTCTTTTATCTTTGAAACAAGTGTAGTACTTGTCCCCAGTCCCAATTCATCTCCTGGTGACTCTTCTTCTTCTTCTTAAGAATTCAACCTATGATCCCTCTTCATCTGCAGCCCATGTCATTTCAATTTCTTCCTCATAATCCATTCACACTTCTGGTATTCATCACTCCTCCATAGAAACTCCATCAATATATCAATATGGGTTCTCATCTCAGCTATTTCTCTCTTATATTCTTCATCAGTCATATGTTTCCATATGCCATTTGTCTTGGAATCTTCCTTCTTTACTTTTTGGTTGCCTCCCGAACCTCTGCTATGAATTTCAATAGTCACCTTCTTGAGTTCTTTCACCCTCTATGAGTTGCATTAGCCTCTATAGTAACAGTCCCTCCTGCTACAACTTATCTCAACAAACTTCCTCTGTGATTGGTCTTTTGGCAAGTACTGGTCCTCAATCTAGAACCCTCCTTGAGCACTCCTCTATGCTCCTTCTAGGCTTACCCTCACAACTCATTTTCACTTTAGAACACTAATATCCTCTTATATTTCAACCTCAACTGAAATTTTAGGTTCTGACCACACTTATTTTTCCTCCTAGAAACCCTTGCTAGCTTCCTTCATCACTGCCATTAAAGGCTGTAATCTTCTTACTGCGATGTTTTCACTCCTGCTACTGCTTCTATTAAAATCTTATGCTCTTCTTTTGAGTGTGAGAATTTACTTTTTAGTTCCATAATCCAAGATAAAACTAAAAAAAAACATTCTTGCCTTATTTTCTATGCTACTACTTCATCCATGCTGTTGTAGCTCTCATGATTTTTCATAATCCTTTAGTCCACAGTCTTACCTCTTTTGGTTCACTCGATTAGAATCACTGAGCAATCTTTCTCAACTTTGCGTGGTTCAAAGTCCTTCACACCGCCTCTCAGATCTTGTTTCTCTGATACCAATTGATGCAACTGTAGCTGTAAATTAACTTATAATCGTGGATTGTGGGTTAGGACCCACCTAATCTTCTTATACACAGTGGAATTTTCAAATTCTTAATTGTTAACATACATGTGCGAAGTGATCACAGCGGATTTCTTTACGCAAAGTTTATTAACATACATACATTAGCAAATCAACAACACTTCAATTTAAAAAAATGAACCATATAAATCAACCCTTTACCTACACATATGGTGAGCAGGAGGCTCGGGTCACACAATATGTTAGCCAATCACATCTCATCGCATTTCACAAGTCTACCAAGCAACCTTCACAACAATCTCCTGATCTCGCCGATGCGAAATTGCGATGCAAACCCTACTGTCGATATTCTTTGGATCCAACGACCCTCATCTCATCGCAAATCATCTTCCTGCAACTTTAAAGTTATACCAATAAGATTTAAACTTTATCATAGGTGATGTGCACTCATGCGCCAAGCTAACATGTGGCTACTCCTCATTGCATCGCATCATTCACCTTCTCGCATCGCATCACAACCTATTTAAAATTTTGTACGAATGCTTACATGGTGCCCACTATAATTTTCGAAGTGCGAAACAACGTCTCGCCGTCCACTGTTGATCTATTCTTCTTTCAAATCTGCGATCTAATCACATCCATCTATTCACCTTCTCACAACTCTTGTCACCCCGTCTACCCGCACTGGTCTCCACCGTCCATCCTTAAGCCCTTGATATTGTGATTCAATCCTCATCGTTGGTCCCTCACTTGGAATTATTCTAAGTCTTTCTGTCTTTAATCGATTTTCTCTTCTTTCAGCTATCACTGCTATGCGATACTGCTTCCTCCATGCCACTCCTTCTGTCTTTTGAAATGCTATCTCTCCTGAGCTTTGTCCATTCTGTAAATGTGTGTATCCCTCCAGAGCTTGCTCTTCATCTCTCATCCCTCTCGTTCTATGCAATCACTTTTTCTACACGAAGTTATCAGAAGCTTCATCTTCTAGCTCAACCTCGTTGTGCCTGCAATACGATTAAATTTCTTCGTCACTCATCCCTCGATCTCTACCCCAGATTTTCTTGTGAGAAATTCATAGGAAATACATCCTCACACCCAATCTGTCTATGCATTAACAGAAATACGATATGCATATATAATTACATAAATTCAATACTTAACTTTGACAGGGAAATAAAACCCACGGGTTGAAACAAAGAGCCCGATCACATGCCAAAACACTTGGAATTTATTTATAAAGAAAAATACACGGAACCGAGCCCTGGGATGGTTGGTTTTTATATTTGTTCCTAATCTCTTTTCAACCCTCTCTCACACCTATCTCCATCTCATTCTCTCTTTCTCTCTATGGAAGGCATAACCCCACAATGGTGGATTTGGTTTTGTTTTATGCCTTTCCCAAAATCCCCATATGGTTGAGAAACTTTTATTTAGTTTCAGAAAAGTTTATTCAACTGAATTCCTAACTAATCCTAATCTAACTATTCTTTTAACCTATAGACTACAATGGCTATGTTAGCCCAAATTAACTTTAAACAAAATACTTTAAAACTAAAGTCTTCAAATTATTAGGACTACTAGTCCTCTTCCCAAGCCACAACATGTGACCAACTTGTCATATTTATGGCTCTACCTTAATGCTCCTACATCATAGGTGTTACTCCAACATATGTTATTTAGTCTAATGATGAAGTATCAATGTAAGCAATGAGCCATAAGGAAAAGCCTATATTGATGGAATGACTCGGAGTAGGTTGAGGAGATTTAGGAGTTGGTTACAAGAATGTAGGAGGTTGTTTGTTGATTCATTAGACATGATGAGGATAAATTTTATTTTGAGAAATACTTAGAGATATTTAGGTGTTAGCATTCGATTGAGACTCAAAAGATTTGAATTGTGAGTCATTCAAGATAGAGTTAGGGTTTCTATATTTAGAAATTTAATTACTAGAAGTTAGGGAATTAGTTGAAGTGACAACGAATTGGTTTTGTGTATAAGTAGCAAAGAAAAATCAGGAGGAGGTTCGATTGAGTTCAATAGGAGGTTGGCTAAGCTCTGAACCAGGCCTAAAAATCATAGAGATAGGCAGTTTATTCTTCTTTGTACAAAATATTATTAATGGAAGCAAAGGCAGTTGTTTTATGCCACAAAATATGTAAGTGGTTGTGTGTTGACATAAATATTTGCATGTTTTATGTATCACTATGAGCCAAAGTTATTTCATTTTCAAAAACCAGTGATGTTCTAGTGTGAATATGCAGATTGGAGTGTCAAATATTGGAGCTGTGTTGTAGCGCAGACGAAGTTGATATGTGTGAATGAGAGCATGGATGAATTTGCAGCACAACATTGAGGTAGTGATGAAAGAAGCAAGTGGAGAATTCTAAGTGGAAGAGAAGTGTGGCCAAAACCTAGTTGTTTCAACTAAGTTTAGAATGAAAAACGACAGTTAAGTGTTTTCAAGAGAAGGTGAGTTGAGTGGGAAAGCCTAGAATGAGCAGAGAAGAGTGCTCAGAAGGTTCTAGACAGAGAAATAGTGTTGCCAAAAGACCACGTATAGAGAAAATATTGGTGAGGTAAGTTGTAGTAGAGGAAACTACTATTATAGAGGCTTGGTGCAACTTGTAGTGAGTGTGAGAAATTCATGAAGATAGAGAATAAGATGATTATTGATAGTCATAGCAGAGGTTTAGGGAAAATCCACAAAGAGAAGAAAGAATATGAAAAGGCAAATGGTAGATGGAGGCAGATGAATGATGAAGAGTATGAAAGAGAGAGGGTTGAGATAATAATTCATCTTGGAGTGTTGATGGAGCTGTTACAAAAGAATGAAGAATACCAGAGATGGGGTTTTTTTATGAGAATAAAGATGAGGTGGCATATGCTACAGAAGAAGAAAGAGAAAATATTGAATGATCAATGGGAGAATGAGGTACTCAAGGCAAATGAGGATCAGGATGAAGACTTGATGGCTGAAACATCAAGTGAGGCCAAGAGGTCTCATGGTTTTAAATGTGACAGTTTGTGTATGTTTGCAGGTGAAATATCTAATGCTGCACAATCTTCTGATATTCTCATAAAGAATAAATAAGGCATACAAAATCTAAATTCTGTTATGAAGGAAGATGAGACAACTCGATCTCATATGGAAGATAATACAAAGTTGAGAGGAGGTATTGCTTTTTAGCATGTTGTAAGGGTTGAAAGTAGAGTTAGTTTGGCTCATGATGATAGCCAAAAGTAAGAAGAAGTGAAGAAGGATATCAAGCACTCGAATGTAATTCTTGAGGACGCTGAGATGGGGCCCATTGAATATTTTCTGATTCATATAGAAGATTCATAACAACAAAAGGATTGGATGATTGAATCATCAAATAAGACCATCAAGTCTTATCGTTTTAAAACTGAAAATTTATATGTGATTGAAGATTTTGCAGGAGATAGAAAATATTTTGGAACTATCTTGAATGAGACTGAAATTTGCAAGGCTAAGTATGATGATGAACGGATTTCAGATGAAGGCAAGGACAGATTATTGCATCAGGAGTTCATAAATTCTTTATTTAAAGAAGAAATATTTCAAGGTGCAGGATGTGTCTTCAGTGGAGATGAGACAATTATGTATTATGTAAAGGAACTTGTTATTGGTGAGAAGAGGGAGAGGTTGGCTTTCATAAGTGGGCAAAAGAATATTTTGGGACAGTCACTTGAAGTTTTCATAGAGATGGAGGATCATAATTCTATTCTGATAAAGAATGAGGGAGAAATGTCACAGATATTGGATTTGTGACAAGGAGGAATATAGTAATGAGAATGAAGGTGAGACAACTATGTCTCATACTAAAGAAAAATCAGACTTGGAACTGAATGAAGTTTAACTGGATATCAAATTTAGTCAAGGAGTTGAAGGAAAATTATTGAATGTTGTCAAGGAAGAGGAAGAAAGATATGCTAGAATTGATGAACAGCATAGTGATTATTTGAGAGGAATCAAGTAGAAAGTGAGTTACTGGAAGAATCTGAGTGTGAGAAAGGGATTGCAATAATCGATAAGATAGTGTCTCAAGTTTTAGCTGAGATAAAAGCAAAAAATATCTTACCAACTTATGTTATGTTATATTTTATACAGAGAAGTGTTAGTGAATATGTTACTGTAGTCAGGGAATTGAAGGAAAATTTATTTTTTGAAAGTAAATTTGAAGGTAAGAAACATCAATTAGATATTGCAAAGGGAGATATCTTCAAGTATATTCAGGAAGTGTGGGTGGTAGCAATATCTGTGGCATCATTTGGAGAAATTTTAAGAGAAAAATAAGAAATTGAAGCAAGGAAATCTAAAGAAAAAAATTAGCAGTTTAGAGATGAATGGATAAAGTGCAGCAGAGTACAGTGGCATAGTCAAGAAAATAAAATTTGTTTGCAGCAACAGCCTTAATTACAAGAAACCCTAGATGAACTATGGAACCTAATTCAGATACCTAAGGAGAGCTACAACAGAACAAAGAAGGTAATCCATTGTGAAGATGATTGGAAAGTGAAGAACAAAAAAGGTAGAGACACTGGAGAATTACAACACAAAGTGTGGAAGCCTAAAAGGTTGCAGTTGAAGAATGATGAAGATAATGC
The DNA here is from genome assembly GCA_034641835.2 of Pinus albicaulis. NCBI lineage: Eukaryota > Viridiplantae > Streptophyta > Pinopsida > Pinales > Pinaceae > Pinus > Pinus albicaulis. The sequence goes on from CM076580.1 coordinate 1,445,743,322, forward strand.
ATTTTATGGACAACAACAAACTAGAGTATGGGATCCTGGAGGGTTCAAGTGTCAAAGCATATGACCAGGAGGCCATAATTTTTTTTTCCCTGGGGATTTTGATGCAGGGGCATCCTAGACTTCTAGGGAATTCAAAGGGTGTTCATACCTAAGGTCTTGACAATTATTACAATGAGGAGTTTTAATCATGAAAAAATTATAATTATCATATTTGTAAGAGTTGATTTAGAAGATTCAAAATGTGATAGGTGTTAGTCTAGCATAAGTTATTTAATCTAATGATGAAGTGTCAATGTAATCAATGAGTCATAAGGAAAAACCTAGATTGATGGAATGACTCGGAGTAGGTTGAGAAGATTTAGGAGTTGGTTACAAGAATGTAGGAGGCTATTTTTTGAGTCATTAGATAGGATGAGGATCAATTCTATTTTGAGAAATAGTTACAGATATTTAGGTGTTAGCATTTGATTGAGACTCAAAAGATTTGAATTATGAGTCATTCAAGATAGAGTTAGGGTTTCTATATTTAGAAATTTAATTACTAGAAGTTAAGGAATTAGCTGAAGTGACCATGAATTGTTTTTGTGTATAATTAGCAAAGAAAAATCAGGAGGAGGCTCGATTGAGTTCATTAGGAAGTTGGCTAAGCTTTGAGCTAGGCTTGAAAATCATAGAGATAAGCAGTTTATTCTTTTTTGTATAGAAGCTTATTAATGGAAGCAAAGGTAGTTGGTTTATGCCACAAACTATGTAAGTGATTTGTGTTGAATGAGTTTATGTAAACATGTTGTTACAATATTTCGATTGCTTAGTTTGTACATGATTTTATAATGAAATTGTGGGTACTTTGAGGCAATTAACTGTATTGATTATACGTTTTAATTGGTTTTGGTTCATGCTTGAAAATGAATCCCAATCGATATAAATAAGGGTGATTTTATGTGTATGTGTTTGAACTTTGTACACAAGACAGAGTATGAGAGTAATCATATGGTAAAAATTTTTGTGCAAGTGCTGGAAGAACTCTGCTTTGGATAAGTAGACGGTGTATATTGTTTGTGGGAGAAATAGAGAAACATCATAGATTTTCCTGAAGATTAATATCCATCAACAAACAATGGTTCAGCAAATATGAATGCAATATTAGTGAGGGGTTTTGTGTAAGGTTTTGTCGAGGAAGAAATTGATCCCATTTTGAAATCGATTTGGAAAAAAATGAATATTCCATGTTTGTGTGTTAATACCATTTAATCTTCTGTTCATAGAAAAAGCTTGAGAAATAAATTAATTTGATGGAGAATGTGATTATCAATCAATTGAATGTAAGAGTGATTGTTGTTTGTATTGGGCGATTAGAATGGTAGAAATTGATCTCTGCAAGATAATGGCTTCGTTGTGGAGGTAACTCACGTGTCTGGAGGTTGTATGTGTGAAAAACCAATTTTATTGTTGAAGTGGTTTCTACCTATGCATGGTGGAGTAATGCTGCAGAAAGAAAGCGCAATTACACATTTTAATCGTGGAATGGGGAGTATGGAATGGAAAAATCGATTTGTAAATTGATTTGTCGAGTTGACACGTAGGGCAGCAAGCAAAAGGGCTTGAAGGTCAATTTGCCGAAGTACGTGGTGAAGAAATATTTTTAGATTTCGTTGAAAGTGATTTGATTGACCATAAGGTCAATCTAGTAGGAAATCACTACTTGGAGAAGAAGACCTTAGCTAGTGAACAAAGAGCAATGATCTTTGGTTTTCAGAGGTTAATTATTATTCGAAGAAGGGTGATTTAAATATCTATGTGAAGAAAAAATATATTGAATGAACCATGTCATTTCCAGTTTCTGGATATTGAGATGTTGCAAAGTGACTTTAAGAATCAAAGTTAGTGGATAGTTGTTTATATAACTGCTAGGGTAAGGGTTTATGACTATAAGCTCGAGATTAAGATCATGGACAGAAGTACATGTTCAAATGAAATGGAATAGAAAAGAGCTCCTATGAGAACAGTTCAGATTCATGATCAAAAGAGCACAAAGAAAAGTGCTGACAAAACTGACTATGAGAGCTTGCACCTGGAGGGGGAATCAGGGCATCGGCAGAAAATTGGGGAAGTCAGAAACCTCCTACCCGTCTTGACCCTGTCATTTACACAGGGTGGGTGAAGATATTGTCCGTAATGTAGGTGTGTGGGGAAATGAAGGTCTCAAGTAATGTTTGGCACTGGAACCCTTGTCTCCTGAGGAGGGAGCAGTCCAAAGGGTTAACAGAGTTGAAGCATGTAAATCCCCTCTAAGACAGAAGGAGATGGTATCCCTTGACCCTAGGAATAAGTCATTGTATTTGCAAGGGGAGGAAGCACATCTATTCGCTCATATATAGGGGACAAAAGAAGCACTGACCCTACTGGGGATTGTAAAGGACAGCGGTCAGGTAACATTTCAAGGTTTTTAGGTTAGCAAGGATGGGGGTTTTCTAGGTTTTGAGGCTTTGGAACCGACGAAGGGGGGTTCGACCTCAAGTGCCGAGGATGAGGGGCACCAAGTATATCTCAAGTATTTTCTTTATCAGTTAGAGCTGGTGGAGGAGAGATTAGGAAGGATATGTGAGGATCCTGACCATGTCTTGGGAGAGCAGGCTATTTTAGTCCTAGAGGTGGGAAGGAATGGTCAGACAACTCGCTCGAAGTGTAAGAAAGGGAAATTCATAAAAAATAATGTGGAATATCCCAATGTTTTTTAAGGAGTTGATATTCAACTGGACCAATCAATGGAGGCGTCGGAGTTCATTTTAGTTGGTAGAGCCTATTAGATCCCTATAATACTAGTGTATCCCCCTTTTTTTTTTTTTAGTATAGCCCCCTTATTTTTATTGGTGTGTCCATGTAGTCCCCATATTGTTATTATTGTGCCCTATAGAAGCCCACTATTTTTATTGTTATGTCGGCTAGGATTACACTGTGACCCCTTGGACTCCTATATATAGACAGGAGGTTTTGTCATTTGTATCATCAAATAATTGTTCATTTATGTAATGTAAAGGAGGTTTCCCGATCAAAGTGGCTAATTTATAAGGCGTTGATCTCTCTTTTCTTATATTTTGGGAGCTGGTTTCATAACATTTGGTATCAGAGCTTTGGATTATAGGGTTTTTATGCTTCAAACAAGTCATCGTGGTATTTTCGCTATAAATTTTTTTTTGTGAGGGTTCAGAAGATAAAAAAAAAAAAACCATTTGGGCTGAAATCCAGAGGAAGTTAGTGGAAAAATTTCAGACCTTGGTGCACAATATTTTCAGAGATATCATCTATGGAAGTTATGGTTTTCGCATGCTCTCGAATTTCATCTCAAAGAGGCAACCTTGGGAAAAGAGTCATAACTCTCTCTCTGAGCATCTAAATGGAATTCTCTAAAAAGTGGCCAAAATTAAACAGACTGTAGTTTCCTATGTATCGATTTCATATCCGAAGGAGGAAACAGTGACATGTGGCACATCATACAAGTTTACTCTATTGAACTCATCCATAATTAGGTCATCATGGGAGATTGGGAATAACTTTGTCTTGAAGAATAGAAATCAGGTCGAACCTGTGGCATTGGAAAGGCGACGGAGAGGGCTACTACATGCCCTAAGTCAAAATCTTGGGGATCCGAAATCATAAATATAAAGTGGGATAAATAGCAAGCTCCTCAAAAGTAAGAAAAGGTGTGTTTTATAATGCCTTGTTACTAGTATTGGGTTCTATAATGCCTCCTAAAGAGAATTATACACCCACTAATCAATCATAAAACTCTACAATGATTCATGAAGAGGAAGAATTGCAATATTATATATCAAAATTACGGTACCAAGTGCAACACTTTTCGATCTCACAAAGAGCAACCAAAGATGACATAGATGGTTTAAAAGCAAACATGGAGTGTAAGGTGGATAGTTTGAATGATGAAATGAAAGATAATATGGATGATCAAGCAGTGGAAGATCACATCGAGCATCAACAAAAAGTTCTCCAACTCTTAAAGGATAACCTAACTTTGGTGCAAAATCGAATGAAACAACTGAAAGATCAAAATCACAATGAAATAATTTTTGATGTAGGTGGCTGAGTGCTTTTACGGATACAACCATACAAACCAATTACCATCAAGCAAGCTAAGAAATATAAAAAAATTATTGCTAAAGTACTATGGTCCTTACAAGGTGCTGAAAAATATTGGTACTATGGAATACAAATTTGAGTTATCTACATCTTCCAGAGTGCACCCAGTTTTCCATGTTTCATGGTTAAAGAATGTTATAGGTGACAAAATATCAGTTCAAACAATATTGGAAGAACCTGACGAGGAAGGAAAAATCATACTGGAACCAAAATCAGTCATGGAAATGAGAACTAGACAACTACGAAAACGATAAATTTCAGAGTATCTCAGCAAGTGGAAGAACTTACCTGCTGAAGATTCCACATGTGGGAAAAAGAATTTTATAGAGAAGCATACAGAAATAATCAAGTGTTGAGGAAAACACTTGTTTGAAGGAGAGGGGCATGTTAGGTCCCTATAATACTAGTGTATCCCCTTATTGTTATTGTTAGTATAGCCCCCTTATTTTTATTGTTGTGCCCATGTAGTCCCCATATTCTTATTATTGTACCTGTATAAGCCCACTATTGTTATTTTTGTGCCATTACATTGGTATTGTTATGCCGACTAGGATTATATTGTGACACTTTGGACTCCTATATATAGAAAGGAGGTTTTTTCATTTGTATCATCCAAAAATTATTCATTTGTGTAATGTAAATGAGGTTTCCCCCTTGAAGTGGATGATTTATAAGGCGTTGATCTCTCTCTTCTTCTATTCTGGGAGCTGGTTTCATATCATAGCCAGAGGTATACATTATTCGGTGAAATACATTTTGGAATGGAAATAATGGAAAGGAGCTTCAGAAAATTAGGTGGAGGTAATTACCCTGGAAAGGGGTTGGTTTATGATAAGACTCAGCAAAGGGGAGACCTTAGATTGGTTCCTTGAGAGGAATTGGTGCTTCGATATATCCCCTATTTACTTCGAAAAAATGGACTCACCTTTTTGATGCACAAAGGGAAAAATTGGATGAGATCCTTGCTTGGGTTAGGATACCAACTCTTCCTCTACAGTTGTGGACAAAGGATGTTTTCAAGGATATAGGTAATGATTTGTGTACCTTTCTTGAAGCCGATATGTCATTCATGGAATCAAAATGCATAATTGTGGCTCGCATCTTGGTCAAGCTTGATATAAGGGAAGGTTTTAAAAAACAATAAACCTCTAGATACATGGCTATACACATTCATAGATGATTGATTGCGAGGAGTTTCCCTTCCATTTCCATCGATTCCATAAACATGGACATTTGGCGAAGGTCTGTCTGCTGGGTTTTAGTAGGAGAAGGAGATAGAGGGGAGAGCCAAGGAATGAAGAGTGGGGTTTCGGTGTAGAGCTAATGCGAGATTAGGTAGTGGATAATGTGAACCAATGGGATGTAGAGCCGGTTCCGATGGAGGTTGAAGCAGATGATATCCAGTCGGAAGGAGTGCAAGGAAATGTCGATAGGATAAGCTTCAGAGACACAAGATGAATTCGATATAATCGGCCCAACATCCCGGTCTACGAGTATTGTTATTACTCTCGTATCCTCTTTATGTGATTATCTCATTACATTTTTTAATTATTGTTAGGTGCTTGGTGCTTCCAGGCCTCAGGGATCTGTTGTATCACCTAATTATAACCTTTCATCAAATCTGGACAATATCGTTACCTCAATCCCAATGCTCATTCTAGAGTTGTCTTCCCCACCCGGGCCTTGTTGCTCTCGTTCCCCCCCACCCTTCCTTTCTGAATCCACATTACAATCTTCAAGTGAGAGATAAACTAGTCCTTCCCTTTTCTCTTATCAGTGGTTCGGGGTGTATTCAAGACCCCCTAATGCCACACAAAACTATAGGAAGGAAGAAAAATGTTTCAAAACACCAACTGAAATCTAGGCTAGACATTGTTGATGGGAAGAAACTCTCCTTAAAATAGGCACTTAGATTTTTGCAAACCCCTGGTGATGTTTTCAAATGTTAGCAATCTCCTTCAATTGTAGAGGGTTTTATAGCACCCACAAAAATCTAGCGCTAAAATACTTGATCAAAAAATATAGCCCTGATGTAATTATGTTACAGGAAACTCTGGGAAATAGAGAGATGGTGTTGGAGGCTCTGTGTAATTTGTTTTTAGGATGGTCATTTGTTTCCTCTAATGCTAGGGGTAGATCTGGTGGATTAGCTCTAGGTTTCAATAACCGTAGCATAAATATTATCAACTCTTGGGGCTCGGAAGTGGTGTTGGGGGCTGAGATATACTCCTCTAAACTTTGCAATAATTTTAATTTTCTTAACATTTATGGTCCTTTCGATGACATGGTTTTGTTCTAGAACTCTTTATTTGAAAAATATTTTATGAAGGCTCTCAATCTGGTGGTAGGAGGGGATTTAAATTTTTCTTTGGGAATATCATATAGCTCGGGGCCAATGGCCCAAGTCGACCCCATGGCTAATTTTTTCTTGAAACATTTGGTGTTGGGGAATTTAATTGATGTAAATTTAATTAAATCCAACACTACCTAAAGGAATATGATATCGAGTGTCTCTATGGTAGTGAAGATATTGGACCGATTATTGATGATGGCATAACTTGTAAACCATATTTTCTCCTTCAGGTAATGGGTCGATTTGGGAGGGGATTCTGACCATCTCCCGATTCTAGCCAAATTGAAAGGGATGAGTAGCAAGCCTGATTCTCCCTTCAAATTCAATATTTGGTGTCTCAAATACCAAAGTTATAATGATTTGGTTAAATACTTTTGGAAGCCCTTGAGCCCTGAACAAGATCTATCCCATTGAAAGGCTTTTATCGAAAATCTCAAAAGGATGAAACAAATAACAATCTCATTGGAAAACAGAAAAAAGAGAAAGGGAGGCAATAGAGGTATCCTTGGTTTTCATGGAGAGTCCGAAGGGGTATGGTTATGAGACCGAGGAGAAAAATGACATGATAAAATATTTTTAATTTTCAAAAATAAATATCTTAAATGATTTAGAAGAGCAGTGGAGACTCAAAAGTAGAGCTATTTGGTTAGCAGTTAGAGATGAAAATTCGAATTTTTTTCATAATTATGGTAAAGGAAAAATATCAACACCATTTTGGAAATTCAAAAATAATATGGGGGAATAAATGTTTCTTGGTACACCAGGAAACAGAGATCTGTGGCATTCATTTTAGTGGAAGTGGAATACATGGCAGCAAGTCAAGCTGCATGTGAGGCTATCTGGATGAGGAAGATCTTGGTCGGCTTGTTCGGTTCTCATTTAGATCCTATAGTGATTCATTTTGATAATCATATTTGCATTAAACTCTCGATTAATCCTATGTATCATAATAGATTTAAGAATATAGATATCCGATATCATCATATCAAAGATTTTGTGTAATGGAAGATCATGTTGCTTCAGTACATTCCTACGGAATATCAGGATGCAGATATTCTGACGAAGGCACTCACTAGGAGAAAATTAGAATACCATAGAGATAGGATCATGATGAAGGATAATCCCTTTCTTGTTGAGAGGGAGTGTTGAGATTCAACAAGATGATGGTCCTAGTGAAAATTAAGCACCTTCACTAGGTGGGGCTCGCAGGCTATTTTTAGGTGTATGTCTATTTTTAGAATGGTGAGCATATTCTAAAATTTGCAGAATTTTGATTCTAGATGGTTGAGAAAATTCTATCTTTATATAAATTTCTATTTTTAGAAGATGGGCGAAGTATATTTATAGATCTCTAATCTAAAAATAGAATGCATGTCGATTATTATTAACCCTTAATGATAATCAGACAATAAATAATAAGTTATTCTCTTGGAGCACTTGATTTCAGTTAACTGATGTGGCAAACGAGATCGCTGAAGGAATTACGAATTGCAAGGTTGGTTGGTGACTCATGCATGATGGAATTCATTGTAGCTAAGTGTGACATAGTTGTAACAGACTTGGAAGAGTAGTTATGGGAGTTGTTATTTAGTTTAACATAGTTAAGCGAGTTAAAATCAGTTATGCTAGTTGTAACTAAAGATACATTAGTGAAAGATGAGTGAACTAATTATTTAATTAATTCAAAATTAGTTTCTTACTTGCAACTGAAGAAATATAGTTGTTAACTACTTGCATGTCAGATCTAGTGGAGACCCAGTGGAGAGATAAGTGAAAGGGTGTGTTTGACTATCAGTTGTGACTATAGTGACGCATTCAATGCATCTACACACACATTGGAGTTTCCAATGAGGATTGCGCAGTCCAAGAAAGCCAAGATAGAATTCATTCTGGGATCTTCTTCAGCAGGGATTGCGCAGTGGAGGCAAGCTGTCAGGAGGCACTAAATTGGTGCATGTGTGACCCAATTTTTGTATGGCAGTGTGAGACGATTGTATATTATACTGAGAGCTCTATGAGCTGATATTTGTATGAGATTGTTTCATGATTCCATGATATACATAATATATGATAGTTGGGGTTTTTATCTTTAATAGTTCCCGATAAAACATCTTGTTATGTGCGATTGATTTTTCTTCATATGTTTGTAATTGGCGATTTAATTTCCACAAAGAATTGAGTGGAAGGATTGTGTATTTAACAGTGGATTTAATTGTTAGATAAGGGGAGTCTGATAATATACATGTTTATTGTATCAAATTTCTACATGGTATCGTAGCAGTGTTAATCACTGGAGATTGCAATATTGAAGCGGTGCTGAGTTGTGTTGGTGGAACAATTCGAATTTGCTACAATAATTTATTGGTGTGACAGTTGAGTAAACATTGAAATGGCTTTCAATGGGTTGCGGCTGGAGTATGAACTCGAGGGTAGCTCGAATTACATAGCCTAGAAGGATAGGATGGAGGCAGTGCTTAAAGATAATGGCTTGAAGGAGTTCATCGATAACGATGTTCCTATGCCCACTTCAACAAATGCTGCATTACTTGACGCTTGGCAAAAGAAAGTAGCAAAGACGAGAAGAATCATGTTGGAAGGTGTGAAAGAACATATTGTGTCAAGCCTTCACGGGAAAGACACTCCATTTGTAATGTGGAATACTTTGACATATATTTTTCGAAGTAGCAGCAACCATAGGAAGTTGGCACTGAAAGATAAACTCAGAAAAATCAAAATGGAGAAGGGCGACAGTATTCCAAAGTATCTCACGAAGTTTGTCCAATGTAGGGATGAGCTGGGGAGTGTGGGAATTACAGTTGCTGATGATGACTTGGTGAACTTGGCTTTCCTTGGACTTCCAAAGAGTTGACACAGTTACCAAGACTCTGTCAATGGGTGGGAGAAACTGTCAGATTGGGAGCGACTTTGGTCGGGTCTAGTGCAGGAGGAGATAAGGCGGAGTACCAGGGGTGGATCTTCATAAAAAAATGATGATGAAGAGGATTGTGATTTGGCTGCTAAAGTGAGGAAAGCGAAGGGAAATAAATCCCATCCAAAATCTGAGGCTAAAGGCAAGAAGCTAGATTTTCCAAGGTGAAGTGTTTTCACTATCACGAACATGGGAATCTTGCCACTAAATTCCCACAGAAAAAGAAGAACAAGAAGGTTGCTGGAGCTGCAGCTAGTGAGGCCCTTGCCTCACAATTTGAACTTGATGTCTCTTTTATCGCATTCTTGGTTTCAAGCGCAATGGGATCAGTGTGGTATCTTGACAATGGTGCTCCCTTCCACATGACGAGAGATAAGGAGCTTTTCAGCAACTTGGAGGAGAAAGATCTCCAAATGCATATAGAGATGGGCAAAGATGGACAATACAATGCAATTGACATTGGTACCATTACCTTTGAGAGGGATTCATTTAAACCATTTCTGTTGAAATATGTTATGCATGTTCTAGGTCTAAAGAAGAACTTGGTCTCAGTCGTGATGTTGGAGGACATAGGTTATGGCGTTGTTTTCAGCGATGGAAAATCCTTCCTGCGACATAAAACAACGGGCCAAACCAAGAGGATAGGGATTCAAGTTAAGAATCTATACAAGCTAGAGGTAGATGGTTGCGCTGCAATGGTGGGAAAATAAGAAGAAGTGGTGAGCCGGGTGCGGGCGAATTATGGCACAAGATATTGGGCAATCTTCACCATGGCGCCCTAAATATTTTGCAGCAGATTTCTACTGGACTTCCCAAGGGTACACTTGCATAGATAGATTAGTGCAAGGGATGTACTATGGGTAAGTTTGTGAAGACCACCTTTCATGAAAAGGACAACTGTGCTTCGGTGATCCTGGAGAGAATTCACACAGATGTGTGTTGACCATTCTCGGTTTCTTCAACAACAAAACACGGGTATTATGTTATTTTTGTTGATGAATATTCTCATAGATGTTGTATCTTCTTCATGCAGAAGAAGGATCAAACATTCTCAAAGTTTTGCGAGTTTAAAGCATTGGTGGAGAAGGAGTCGGGGAAGCAAGTGAAGGCTCTGCAGAGCGATAATGGTGGTGAATATATCTCGAACAAATTCAAATACTTCTGTAGAAAAGAAGGAATTCAGAGAGAAGTCATAGCAACTCATAACCCACAATAGAATGGGGTTGCAGAGAGGAAGAACAAAATGATCGTGGGTGTTGCACGAGCTATGCTACATGATCAGGGCCTACCAATGCACTTGTGGGCGGAAGCATGCAACACTGCAGTTTATGTGAAAAACTGTTGTCCTCATAGAGTAAATGGCATGAGTACACCTCAAGAAGCTTTTACTGGTAAGAAACTGGATGTTTCTTACTTTAAGATTTTTGGATCATCTTTTTGTGTTCATGTGACCAAGAACGCCAGGAAGAAGCTGGAGCCAACTGCTAAAGTTAGGATATTTGTGGGGTACACAGAAACACCCCATAATTATCGTGTGTATTTTCCAAATAGTTGGATGAATGTGGTGTGACGGGATATAAAATTCAATGAGGAGAAAGCCATGAAGTTGTCGCTTGAGAGGGAGCTACACTTGCATGCAGAGGAGGAACTGCATGTTCCCAAAGATGAGCCTCAAGATGTGGATCAGCCACAGGAGGAGGATCATGGAGTGGAGGAGTCCACTCACACAAAGCCAAACATCGGAACTAGTAGAAGGCGTACCACAGAAGCTAAGAGGCTGAAGCTTGATGCGACATAGAATGTAGAAGCCCCTACTTCACAGCGCAGACAAAGACAGTCTCCTGACCAATTCACTGGATACATGGCTCTCATGAGCAAATGTATTGTGACAGAGCCATCTTCTTTTCAGGAAACAGTGCAGGAGCCCACATGGGTAGATGCAATGGTGGAGGAGTATGACTCCATTGTCAGAAACAGTGGCAGGGAAATTGTTCCAAGGTCGGTTGATAAATCAGTGGTAGGTTCAAGATGGATCTACAAGGTAAAGCAAGTTGATGATGGGAGTGTTGAGAAGTATAAGGCAAGATTTTTTTCCCGGGGCTTCTCACAGATCGAGGGGATTAATTATGAAGAATCATTTGCACCTGTCACACAGTATTCTTCCTTATGGACCATCCTTGCTCTCTCAGCTCCTTGCTCTCTCAGCGCAGATGGGTTGGCACATTCATCAGATGGATGTGAAGATTGTGTTCCTTAATGGGATCATTGAGGAAGAAGTGTACATTAAGCAGCCTGAAGGATTTGAGATCTTCAGCAGCAAATCACATGTGTGCAGACTCAAAAGAGCGTTGTATGGGCTGAAGAAAGCACCCCGTGCTTGGTACAGTCGGATCAACAGCTATTTCATTGGACTTGGCTTCACCAAGAGTGAGGCAGATGAAAACCTATACTAGATTGTGGTGGAGGGTGAGATTTTAATCATTGTTCTTTATGTTGATGATTTAATACTGACTGGTGATGAACAGCTGATACACTCATGTAAGGAGGACCTTTCAAAGAAGTTTGAGATGAAGGATATGGGTCTCCTTCATTATTTCCTTGGATTGGAAATATGGCAATGAGAAGGTGAACTGTTTGTGTCTCAAGGCAAGTATGCTCGGGAGATACTCGGTAAGTTTCACATGGAGGAATGCAAACCCATGGATACTCCTCTTCTAGGAAATTGGAGGAAAGAGGATGCTACATCGGCAGAGGTAGTGGATGTTGCTGTCTATCGACAATTGGTGGGTTCACTCATGTATTTAGTTAATACAAGATTGGACATATGCTTTGCGGTGAACCAACTTAGTCAAGCGATGGTTAAGCCTACCAAGATCTTTTGGAAGCCAGGCAAGCATGTCTTGAGATATCTCAGGGTCACATCTGAGAATGGATTATGGTACAGACAGTCGAGTGAGGTGAAGTTGCATGGCTTCACGGATGCAGACTGGTCAGGCAACCCAACGGACAAAAAGAGCACATCAGGAGGGGTTTTCAGTATCGGATCTACAATTTTTTCTTGGTACAACAGGAAACATAGATATGTGGCACTTAGTTCAGCAGAAGCAGAATACATGGCAGCAAGTTAAGCTACATGTGAGGCTATCTGGATGAGGAAGATCCTGGTTAGTTTGTTTGGTTCTCATTTATATCCTACAGTGACTCATTGTGATAATCAGAGTTGCATTAAACTCTCGATTAATCTTGTTTTTCATGATAGATCTAAGCATATAGATATCCAGTATCATCATATTAGAGATTGTGTGCAGCAGAAGATCATGTTGCTTCAGTACATTCCTACGGAAGATCAGGATGCAGATATTCTAATGAAGGCGCTCACGAGGAGAAAATTTGAATACCATAGAGACAGGATCGGGGTGAAGGATAATCCCTTTCTTGTTGACAGGGAGTGTTGAGATTCAACAAGATGATGATCCTAATGAAAATTAAGCACCTTCACTAGGTGGGGCCCGCAGGCTATTTTTAGGTGTATGTCTATTTTTAGAATGGTGTGCATATTCTAAAATTAGCAGGATGCTGATTCTAGATGGTTGAGGAAATTCTATCTTTAGATGAGTTTCTATTTTTAGAATATGGGCAAAGTCTCTTTATAGATCTCTAATCTAAAAATAGAATGCATGTTGATTATTATTATCCCTTAATGATAATCAGACAATAAATAATAACTATTTCTCTTGGAGCACTTGATTTCAGTTAACTAATTAATGTGGAAAACCAGTTAGCTGAAGGAATTACGAGTTGCAAGGTTGGTTGGTGACTCATGCATGATGGACTTCGTTGTAACTGAGTTTGACACAGTTGTAACAGAGTTGGAAGAGTAGTTATGGGAGTTGTTATTTAGTTTAACTCAATTAAGTGAGTTAAACTCAGTTGTGCTAGTTGTAGCTAAAGATACACTAGTGAAAGATGAGTGAATTAATTATTTAATTAATTCACAAGTAGTGTCTTACTTGTAACTGAAGAAATACAACAGTTAACTACTTGCATGTCAGATCTAGTGAAGAACCAGTGGAGAGATAAGTGAAAGGGTTTGTTTGACTATCAGTTGTGACTATAGTGATGCATTCAATTCATCTCCACACACATTTGATTTTCCAATGAGTATTACACAGTACAAGCAAGCCAAGATCAAATTCATTCAAGGATTTTTTTCAGCAGGGATTGTGCAGTGGAGGCACACTTTCAGGAGGCAGTAAATTGGTGCATGTGTGAACCAATTTTTGTATGACAGTGTGAGATGATTTTATATTTCACTGAGAGCTCTATGAGATGATATTTGTATGATATTGTTTCATGATTCCATGATATACATAATATATGGTAGTTGGAGTTTTTAGCTTTAAGCTTTCCCGGTAAAACATCTTGTTATGTGCGATTGATTTTTCTTCATATGTTTGCAGTTGGCGATTTAATTTCTGCAAAGAATTGAGTGGAAGGATTATGTATTTAACAACGGATTTAATTTTTATATCAGGGGATTCTGGTAATATACATGCTTATTGTATCATATTTCTACATCCACTGATGAAGATTTCATTAGATAAGGAATTTTGCTGGCAATAAAATGAGAAAGCATCGTGGAAAAAACGAGTATCAGAGTTTGAATCTTTTAAAGGAAGTTTTATTTTTTACTATCAATTTAGTGGTTTATTTTCCCTTACATATCAAGAATATTGTTTCCTGCTTTATATTCTCAGAAGATTATAAGGCCCAAAAAGTACATTCTTTACTGTAGAAAGAATATTTTTCTTCTACTTGTATTATTGATATTGACACAACTTTATCTCCTAAATATGAGAGGAGATATGACTATTGCATTACAATTCCGAAAGATTTTTGTCAATAATTGGAATTATATGAAGAGCATCAGCATTATGAGGAATAGAACTTAGATTTCTCTTTTTGGCCTAAATGGTTGTCAGCAGAAAACAACAATCAATCTTCTCACATACAACCTCAAATTGAGGAGTGAAACAGTGAAGGCAGTTGCCATATCCAAAGAAGTCTACATCAGCAAGATGTTCAAGAAAAGGAGGCAACAAAAAATTGGTCTCATTAGTTCTATGATCCAGTAGCTGACTATATGAAATATTTTTTTTGTCAGCAACAAGCATTTATGCAAAGGTATGTGCAAAGCTTTATATTTGGAAAACTTTCATGGTACTTGCTTATTGTGATCTTCAAATTTCAACAGTATGGATGCATTAGGTATAACATGCATATGTTGAATTGGTGCCATTAGAAGGCTGACTTCACCTGATTATATTTAGACATGAGTACATATATAGGAGTTGTGCATAAATAAGCTCAGGAGTTGATCATTTTTAGTGGTAGTATTTCTAGTTCGGTATTTTCAATTTAAGAATAAAGGAAGAATTCCAAAGTGTAGTAGGTTTCAAGAGGATTTCATACTGGATCAACTCCCATTTGGAATTGACTCCATGCCCAATAACGGCTACAGATCTACAAGTGCTCTTTGATTCCATGCCCAATAAAGGCTATTGATCTACAATTTATCAACACTTTGCTACCAAAGTGTTGTCCCCAATTGGAGACAGATGTTGTAGAATAATTTGACTCAGCTAAAACTCAAGAGAGCCTATGAGAAATTCAAGGTTGTTGAGGAACAATTGTTAAAATTTCAAGAAGATGTGTAACATGCTCAAAAGGATAACCACAATATCAATGAGGATTCATCATCACATGTGCACTAGAGTCAAAATAAGGGAAGCAGCAACATTGAAGGTGTAATCTAAGCCATATGATCAGCAAAGAAGAAAAGTGTGCAGCAAGGTTCAAGTTGGGCTTATTCGTGTGCATAACAGTTCAAGAGTCAGGATGATTGATGAATTAGAAAATTGCACACAGGTTAGGGTCGAGTCATGAAAATATACATGTAGAATAGTGTTTGGAGGCTTAATCACAATCACATGTGGAAGGCCTGATCGCATATTGAAAATCGAAATCATAAAGATCAGGAGGAATAGAACAAGGTTGAATCATCGAAATGTGATACGACGACTGGATGTGATATAGTTCGAAGCTCGAATCTAAAGTATTTAAAGTCTGGTCATGGGACCCTCTTGCATATCTCACGTCGCAAGCTCAGAAGGGATAGTGATCATAAGATAACAAGATTCATCAAAGTGCGAAGTGCGATAACAAAGCGGACGCGATAGAATTTATCGCTAAACTCTAAAGGTTTTTAAGTCCGGGTACATGGGTTTTTTGTTTGTAAAAATCGCATCATAGGGAAAAGGTGGTTTATAACATAGAAAGTTGGAATGTCAAAATGCAAAGTGCGACAAGGGTTAGAGGTGATGCAGCTCAGAACTATGATTTAATATATTCCAATTGCACATCGCACATCGGAAGCTCAGGAGGAATGATGCTCATGAATATGTTATGAATGCCGAAATGAGAAATGCGACAAGGTTTTATATCACAGATTACGATTTGCAATTAGCCCCACTCCACTTGCCATGTCATCCCTACCTCCATCACACATCACACATCGCAAGCTCAAGAGGAATGGCACTCATGAATATGTTATGAATTCCGAAATAAGAAATGAAACAAGGTTTTATATCGCTGATTGCAATTTTCGATCATCCCCACCTCCACTTGCCACGTTACCCCTACTTTTATCGCACATCTCACATCGCAATCTTAGGAGGAATGACGCTCATGAATATGTTATGAATGGCGAAATGTGAAATGCGATAAATGGACGGACGCGATGTTGTGAAACCAGCTCCAAAAATAGAAGAAAAGAGATATCAACACCTTAGAAATAAGCCACTTCGAGGGGGAAACCTCCAATACATTACATGAATTAATAATTATTGGATGATACAAATGACAAAACCTCCTTTCTATATATAGGATTCCATGGGGCCACAATGTAACCCTAGCTGACCTAACAATAATTATGTAAGGGCACAATAATAACAATATGGGGTTTACAGGGGTACAACAACAAAAATAAGGGGGGATACACTAACATAATAAGGGACTACAGTATTAATATAGGGACTTAACATGCCCCTCTCCTTCAAACAAGTGTTGTCCTCAACGCTTGATTATTTCTTGATGCTTCTGTATAAAATTATCATTCCTCCATGTGGAATCTTCTACAGAAAAGTTCTTCCACTTACTGAGATGCTCTAAAATTGATCGTACTTGTCGAGTTCTTGTTTCTGTGACTGCTTCAGAACATCTTTCAATGTGATGTTGATCTTCTTGTTGTTTCATTAGATTCTGCACCAAATTTAGGTTATCCTTTGAGCGTTGGAGAACTTTTTGTTGATGCTCGATGTGATCTTCTACTAATTTATCATCCATATTCGCTATTAATTGATCCTTCAAACCATCCAACTTAGCCTCCATTTCTGCTTTTCAACCATCTATGTCATCTTCGGTTGCTCTTCATAAGATTGAAATTTGTTTCACTTGGTACCGTAATTTTGATATATCATACTGCAATTCTTCCTCTTCATGCGTCAGAGTATATCTTTTTGAGGGCTTAATGGGTATGGAATTATTTTTTGGAGGCAATATAGAACCCAATACCGATAAAAATTCTAAAATATGCCCTTGGAATCACTTCAAACTTCTTTTTCAAACAAACGTTATGCAATTTTAAAAACCAAATACACACCTTTTTCTTGCTTTTGAGGATCTCGATATTGAAACTAAATTATCTCTGTGATTTCGAATCTTCAATATCTGAAAATTGGCCCTAAGGTATCCCTATGAATCCTCTTTCGAATGCCACAGGTCTTACCTGATTTGGATTCTTCAGGACAAAGTTATGTCCAATCTCCCACAATGACCTAATTATGGACTACTTCAGTAGAGAGAACTTGTACGACCTACCACGTGTCATTGTTTTCTCCTTTGGCTCTGAAATTGATAAAAAGAAAAATACAGTCTGTTTAATTCAAGAAAAAATTTATATAATTCCAATCTGATGCTCAGAGAGAGAGTTATGAAGATTTTTCCACGATCACCTCTTTGAGATGAAATTTGGGAGTCAGAAAAAAACCTTACTTCCCCAGATTATATCTCCGAAGATATTGTGAACCAACCTCCGAAATTTTGCAATGATGTTCCCGAGGATTTTGAATTCCCTCTCTAAAACTTTCAGCTTATGAATATTCGTGGAAAAAAACGTTATAGCAAAAATGCCACGATGACCTGTTTAGGTTAAATTCAGGAGCCTGCAAAAAGCCCTAGCTTCCACAGATCATATCTCTGAAAATATTGCGAACCAAGCTCTGAAAATTTTGCGAAGATGTTCCTCAGGATTTCAGCTTTTCACTCTAACAAATTCAGCTTCTGAACCTTCATAGAAAAAACGTTATAGCGAAAATTACACCATGACTTTTTTGGAGCAGCGAAGCCCTAGAATCCAAAGCTCTGATACCAAATGTTGTCAAACCAGCTCCAAAAACAGAAGAAAAGAGATATCAATGCCTTAGAAATAAGCCACTTCAAAGGGGAAACCTCCAATAAATTACATGAATGAACAATTCTTGGATGACACAAATGACAAAACCTCCTTTCTATATATAGGAGTCCATGGGGCCACAATGTAATCCTAGTGGGGCCACAATGTAACCCTAGCTGACCTAAAAATAATAATGTAAGGGCACAATAATAACAATATGGGGTTTACAGGGGTACAACAATAACAATAAGGGGGGATACACTAACATAATAAGGGACTACACTATTAATATAGGGACTTAACACGCGATATTTTTCAAAGGAAAATTGGAATATATTTTAAAGTCCAGTCTTACGCCAGCTACAAAGGAAATTTTGGACACAGGGCAGACTCAGGTAAGAAAAGAATCGATGCTATGTGCAGAACAACGGTATGTTTTTACATCAGTTTATTAATCAAATACTAAATGTTACGGGCAAGAGTGGAAGAGGTAGAGTGGGGTAGTAGGTGACATGATGACAGTGTTCAAAATGCAAAAGCATGGGCAAAGTTGGGTAGAGATGATTTTATGCAGACTGTTAGGATATCATAGCCGAAATGGAAGAAGACACATCAGCAACAAATCAGATTTAGAAAAATGATTATATTTCAAGTTTTATTTTGTTTTCTTTGTTTATATTGAAGCTAAAATGATGTCCTTGATTGCAATTTAATAATTAGTTTAACCTTTTAGGAAGTCTAGGAGTTTCAAGAAGCTTGAGTAGTTACAAACTGCTTTTATTTGTATTTAAGGAAGAGAGAAAGAGAGAGGAGGGGTTCCGAGTTCTGGACCTTTTGGAGAATACATTTTGTACTTATTTTTCTGATGGGTCAATGAATGAGGCAACAAGTTTCCTGCAACTTTTGATGGTGATTTGTGTTTCTTGTGTCATTTTATGTTGTTTCTTCTTTGAATGAAGTGAAGTAAAGAAGCAGCTGGTATCTGATTTACATTTTTTAATAAGCGCTCCTTCACTCCAACTCCTCTCCATTCAAAAAATCTCTCTGGAACTTAGAAGGAATAGTTTATGTGTTTACAACATATTATTTTTATTTTCCTCTCTCTCCATGAATTCTCTCTGAAACTTAAAAGTAATAGATTCTGTGTTTACAACATATTATTTTTAATTTCCTCTCTCTCCATGAATTCTCTCTGAAACTTAAAAGTGATAGGTTCTATGTTTAAAACATATTACTTTGAGTTTCCACTACAGTTCTCCTTTTCCATTAAGATATCAGCAGTCAATGGAATTGTGAAATATTGTATTATTCCATATCATTAAGGGTTTTAGAAAACTAGTTTCCAGAGGGATAGAACAAAGACCCTATGATAAAATTATTTCTGTGGCACACTTTTAAAATGTCTTAAGTAATGATTCCTTTCACAACTGAGGGATTGTCTCTTAAGATACAACATGGTGAAAGGGCTTAGTTAATTTATGTTAGCTACAAAGTGGAGAGGAGAGCTAAATGGAATATAAGTGGCCACCAAAATTTTCATTTCCCACCTTTTGTTTGTTGACGACATTCTCCTATTCAATAATGGTTCTAGAGAGGATATACAAAAGTTTAAATCACCTTTGGAAATTTTCCTTAAAGCAACAAGGATGCGTATAAATGAGCATAAATCCTCTATTGCACATGAGCGCTTCTAGGAGGCCGAAATCAACAAGGTGTTGGCGGTTTTTCCCTTTGAAGCTAAATGTATGCCACACCATATATAGTAACTTGGTTTTCATATCAAAACTGAAAACTATGGAAGGCATGATTGGGAGTAGATGTTGGCCAAGATCGAAAATAATATTAAACTTTGGCACTTCAAGTGGCTCTCGAGGGCCGAAAGACTGGTGTTGATCAATTCGGTCTTAATTTCCATCCCTATCTATTGGATCATGCTCACATGGGTGTCTAAAGTAATACTCTCACAGTTCCAGAAGTTGTGTGGTCATTTTCTTTGGGCAAGCTCATAGGAGGAAGTAGCTCTACCATGGGTAGCATGCTCCAAAATTTCCTTGCCAAAAGACTATGGGGGCTAGGGAATCAAGGACCTATCTATATTTTCCTCCTCTCTGGAAA
The DNA here is from genome assembly GCA_034641835.2 of Pinus albicaulis. Taxonomy (NCBI): domain Eukaryota; kingdom Viridiplantae; phylum Streptophyta; class Pinopsida; order Pinales; family Pinaceae; genus Pinus; species Pinus albicaulis. The sequence goes on from CM076580.1 coordinate 1,445,763,386, forward strand.
AAAAAATTAGGTTGGCAATTGGTAACTAAGGAAAATATATGGACAACGGTGATTAAAAGGAAATGTATCTAAACCAATAGATGATTGGATTCGCAAGTCCAATAAAAAGCACTCTAATGCATCCATAATATGGAAGGCCACAATGGACTCTCTCTACACAATTGAACACTGATTATCTTGGCATGTAAGAAATGGTGAAAAGATCAGGGTTGGTGTGGACCCATGGGTGAGGTGCAGTGAAGGTTTTTCATTACCTAAGGAGTTGACTGAATTCCTTAACAACCGAGGCATCATTTATCTCAAAGAGATTGCGGATGAAGCCTCATCATTTTTTATGGCACCAGGGATGGTCATTGGTTGAAGACCTCCAACTCCAGCGTCAATGGGATGGGACTTGGCAGAACTACATCAGAGATTTGCAAATATCCAATGTCATATTAAGGGATTGACCCGATGTCCTTCGCTGGTTTCATGCACATAAATAAGGGATTGAACAACATATTGAGGGGAGGTAGTAGTGGTGGTGGAAACCACTTTGGAAGATGGAATGCCAAAAAAAGGCAAGAGTGTTCTTTTGGTGCTTTCTCAAGAAAAAAGTGTCTACTTGGGATAACATACAGAAAAGAAATAAGAGTGGGCCAGGTTGGTGTATCTTATGCAAAAATGCTGAAGAATCAGCATACCATGTTTTCTTATCATGTCCCTTCATAAAAAACATTTGGATGACTACTTTGAAATCATTGGGGATAAGGAAGGAATGGCATGGTCTACTTATACGGGAAGCTTGGAAAAATTGGTGGAATGTTGGTCCAGATGAATTACTGTGAAATATTCCTCTTATAATCACATGGAGGATCTAGTTGGCTAGGAATAAGGGTAATTTCCAGGATATGTCCTCAAATCCCTCAATCATAACAGTTGAGTGTGCTTCTATTTACTCTTTAATTCATATACCCTCATCATCAAAGCCTTCTCATATCCTCAGAGAGGAACAGATAAATTACCTCACCCCCTAGGAATATTTGATGGTGCATATGATGCATAGAACAAATGTGGCTCGGGTTTTTTTATCCATCTAAATGGTCATTCTTCTTGGAAAGCTTCAATAGGTCTCGGTGTGGGATCAAACGAATATGCAAAAATTCAATGTTTGAAACTTTACTTTGTTAGATTCAGAAAATTGGGATTGGTTTAGTTCAAATTTTCAGTGATTCATTAAATGTTGTTAATATGTTTAATGAAGTTTGGAGATGTCAACATCACATTTTTCTTCCACTTATTGAAGGAATTATGCATATAATAAGGTTTTTTATTATATATTTGTTTTCCACATATAGAGGGAACAATATTATGAAGCAAATCACTTTTCTAAAGAAGATTTGCAATAGGATATGGGCTCGTGGCGAATAGTTGAGACTGAAGAGGGGAGGATCCATGTGTCAGATCAACCGCCTTTTTTCAGATGAACTACGTCCTTTCTTCCACATTTGGAGCAGGGATCTAGAGGCTTCACTCTTTTTTTGCATATTTACTTTTCAAATCTTCCTTATGGTCATTTTTTCTTACATGATTCCATTGTACTTTGCTTATGTGGTATTTTTTTTGGACCCTATGGGTTTTAATTGTATTAACATTTTGTGTTTCGTCGTTTTTTCTTACATGATTCCCTTGTACTTTTCTTATGTGGTATTTTTTGGACACTATGGGTTTTAATTGTATTAACTATTTATGTTTCTTGGGTTGTTGTCTCCGCTCTATGGGGAGGCCCATCTATGCTTACTTTTCGTTATGTGGCTCCTTTATTGGACATCTTTTCAGGAGAAAAACTTATGTTGGTCTTAAGTTTGTAAATTGTGCCTACTTTTGGAAATCATAGTTTATGCAGGAATGTTATAAGCACTTTCAGATGTAACTTTTTATTGTTATTTTTTTCTCAATAAGCCTAATTCTATTAGGAAAGCATATGGTACAATATGAAGTTACAATCAAGAGAAGCTAGATAATGGGAAGCCAGAAAAGATAAACTATCCACCTTGGCCCCAGTGAGTAACCATGAAATAAGAAAAAATGATCGCAAGGGGTAGCAAGAAAAAATTGGGGTAAACACAAGATTCTACCCAGAATGGGTCGAATCATCCATACGACATTCTTTTCCCTTTCTTTTTATTGACTTTGACCCAGCCAATGTGATGCAGCTGGGCTGGAACCACTTGCAGATTGTTCTAGGTTGAAGGAGAAGTCTCCTTGTCTGAATCAAAGGGGGAAGACTCATGAGTTCATTTTTGCGAGTTCAGTGGTTTAGTGGAATCCTCAAGGCTTGCCGAGGGCATGTCCTGTGGTTTCTTTGCTTCCTACCCTTCTGCAACATACTCCTCTTCATCCGAGCTGAAGGAATCAATGTCATCCATGGGAGGTGGATCACATGGTTTCCAGCTTTTGGATTTTGACTTGCGAATGATTTTCTTCTTTTGGACGAGGAACGTAGTGCAGGAGTTCTGAAGGTGCCCTGCTTGATGGCAGTGACGGCATCGGAAGGTTGTGTTCTCGTAGTCCAGGGTCTGTGTCCAAAGGAAGTCCCCAATTTTGAGATTGATCTAATCGGGCAGACCTCTACTCATGTCTGTTTCCGCACAGATTTTGTTGTAGGTGTATATTCCCTTTTCTCCCCTAGAGGCGTCTGTTGCCAGAAAGTGGCCTAGAGTGTTTCCAATCCCTTGAAAGATAACGAAGTGCCACAAATGCGTAGGAAGGTTAGAAATTCTAACCAAAATGGGAAGCTTGGTGATAACTATTGTATAGGGGTCGAAATTTGGGAACCAGGGGGTGAGGAATAGCCCTGTTGTTCCCCAAAACCATGGGCCTTCTGTTAAGGCTTTTTGATAATCTTCGCTGAAATAAAACACAACAATGAAGAAACCCTTAGAGAAAAATAAAACCTTGCAATTTTTGGTCCAGTTGGAGTTGATCCATTGGTATAAATCTGCAGTGCGCAGCCATAGTCCATTAAATATGCAAATGATGGCAAATTCTGCATACTTTTGGAATTGATCATCCAACGTTGGATGTGAGATTTCTATGGAGGGAATTTCCTCCAGTTTATCCACCAAAAAAGGCTTGGGAGCTTCAGCTGGTGGAGTTGATTTCTTGGGTGGCTGAGCATGTACAACATATTTTTCGGAGAAGGAAGGAGCAGAGGATGGTTGCACAGCTGCTCCCCCTCACAGACAAATGATTAACACAACAGAAGCATTTCTTTCAATACTGTAAAAAGAGAGGGGAAGAGGGTCCTCAAGTTTTTTACCTTCATAGAGAAGTCTCTGAAGGGTAGAGGGAATCCCCAAACTATGTTCAAGGTCTAGCGAGAGGTTCTGCACCAGATCCGTTGAATGCAACCAATGCAGCATGGTTTTTCCTGAAAGAAGCAAGATCTGGATCTGAAAATAATGAGCAGAGAGATCTGGAAACCCTTGCTTGCCATTGCAGATCTGAGACGAGAACGAGTTGAATCTTTTGTATTCCAATTCTTTCAGGCCTTTCTGGGGCTTGAAGGAGGTTGAGAGATGAGAATGGCTACCATGAAACTGGGGTTTTTCAACCAATAACGACTCCTCTGTGCACCCATGTAACTTTTTATTATTATCTTAATAAAAAGCTTTATGTTTTTTGTCTTAAGAATAAAAAACAATAATATAATGAAATAAGTTCAATACACTATCTTTATAATTATGAGAATTCAAACATCATTATTATTAATATGTTTTTTTTTTTAAAAACTATTCAACTATTACCATTGCATTACTATCAAGGACTATTTAATATATGACTAGAAGGCTCTATTTTCATGATTACAAAAAGATAAAAAGGCCAAAAGCCAAAACTATGATGTGTTAGATAAATATTGTGTGATATTAAAAACACTTGATTAGCTGTAAGTACCGATGTAATCATTTCGTTTTCTGCATAACATCTTACAGCTTTTATTACACTTAGTTGAAACAAAAAGCTTGGTTAAAAATATTATTATTTAATAATAAATATAATATAATATATATTATTTATTTTAGAAAATAATTCATGTAACCTCACATCACAGTCAACCTTTAAAACACAACAAAATTTGGTCCGCAAGACTATTTAAGCATAAAATCTAACAATAAAGTAATTTCTTAAATAGGTTAAATCTATTGGTCTAACCATAAATAATTTCTTAAATATGTTAAGACTATTTATTAAGCTTTTAAATTTTCTAAAAGTATTCATTGAAGAGAATAACCTTCTCACGTCTCGAAATAATATTTAGTGGATAAACCAAAGAAAACTACTCTAAATAGCAACCGGTTCGATATGAGGACAATGAATGAAACTGCAACCTATTTGAGGACAACTGACAGAATAATTTCCTCAAGATTTAGAATTTTAAATACTTTCCAAATTCTATAAATCAAACCTAAATTATAAATAGCATAGCAGTATGCTTTAGGTGTTAGAGAATTAAAACCTTAATGAGCATTCTTGATTTTGAAATACTTTCCAAATCCTATAAATCAAATCTTAATTATAGATAACATAAAGTATGCTTGATGTGACCAGTCTAAAAAGCATTTGAGGCGGTGTTACAGAACTAGAACCTTCAATATCTTTTTTTCTTTGTTGGTTAACAGAATTTTCTTGGTTGGTTGACAGAATTGCTCATGTGTGTGAAATTTTTTTTTAAGATAATCATATTAGAGATAATTTGTTGACATTTTCGTGTAGTTTATTTTTAAGATAGAGAATTAAATCATGGCATTAAAGTAAATAAAAAATAGATGGCTAATTTTGAAAAAAAATCTATAGTATGTTAAAATTGACTAAAATTAACTAAAGACAAATATTAGATATCATTTTTGGGATTGAATAGTGTATTAAGTAAGTCATTTATCTATAACCATTTCCATGAGAGATAATTTAACTAATTAATTTCTCATGATTTTTGAATAGTCCATTTAACAGTTACTGTATCGGGTCATACATGCTCACCGGGTGAAGAAATCAGATTGAAACTAGTGAAATGAATCACATAGTATCAATCATCACTTCCAAAACTTTCACTTTATATATAATGCAGTGTTGAAACTTCTCATACTTAAAGTCTAATATTTAAAATTAAATTAAATTGAAGGAAAAAAAAAAGAGTTCAATCAAATGCTAACTCTCTGGATAAATATGAATGAGTAATAACTCTCTTGCTTTATCAATGCAGTAAGAGAAACATGAAGTTAATAGTTCGAACAAGCTCGTAGCATCTTTCAGTTTACTCTGTCTTTGACTGAAAAGAAAGCGAATGAAATGGCTGCTTATCAGGGTCCAAGGCCTGCCTTCTAAGGTTTCACAGAGGAATGAAATGAAAATGATAAATTATCGTACTTGTGCTGCATATTGAGACTTTGAAAATCCTGGCTACGAGCGATATACAGAGTCTACATCAAAATCCAAACGGACTAACATTATATGACCTCCCTTCCGTAAGTGGAATTTAAGAGAGAAAATGCATTTGGTTCAAAATATGGTCGAAACTCTCCATTGATTTTTCTGAAGGGTGCATGTGTATGCCCTCGTACGTTGTCACAACAATCTCCGGATCTCTCGAAAGTCGCTGGACCTGCTTCTTTACATTGCATGTTTGGTGCGTGCAGCGATAATAACTTCTGCAGAAAGACAAATATATCAGCTCAACTCCATTGCTTAAAATAATTATCTGGAAAAGTAATTACCTAACAGATAAATCTCGCAAAATACATTACACAGGTTATTTCCAAAATCTATTTCAACTTTTTGACTAACTTCACTGGAAACAAAACCAAAGAGCAGAATAAGTTAAAACAAACTCTATTCAATTTCGGATATCATTAAGATCTAAAGTATGAGGATATTATTTTTGAGATAAACTCTATTTAATTTTGGATATCAGTAAGATTAAAGTATGAGGATTTCTGCAGTGTATTATATTAGATATTATTTTTGAGATTCAATTGTGTTAAGTAAGTCATTTATCTATGACTGTTTAACCATTTAACCAGGACTTCCAAAAAAGTCACCCATCCCAAAATTCTCTTGGCTCAAACACTCTTCACTGTGGAAGTTTTCCTACGCCATTTACAAAATTAGTTAAAAAATGAAAAACCTGAAACAGAAATGCTTTTTTCCATATTGTAGACAATTAAATAAAATTCCATAGAAAACATTAGTGATTATGACCTTGGATGGCCAGTTATGACACTTTGCAAGTGATCGAATTAGATTCTCTAACAAGACTACTACTACTTTAAAACAATTAATCAATCACTTCGACAAACTACCTAATCACTAGAGTAGACCTAAAGCATTAAGCATTAAAACTAAATATGACAACTTTGAATTTCATTAAACAATTTTTTTTTGGGGTCAAAATTATGTTTTTTTTTATTTAAATTAAGTTTTTACTATATAAATTCAACACCATACCATTAAAAAAAAAACTTTGAAACTAATTACAAGTCATTCCAACCTCTCTTTATAAAATTGCAAATAAATAATATATCTATTAAAAAAGAGAAACCTCCGAAATACAAACAGACTATGCCTATATATGTCAAGAATCATTAAAAGCTCCCTTGCATTTCAACGTATACGACCAAGCAAATGGATTGAGATGCTCCAAAATTGGTAAGACGAGACTGCTAGATAGCCATCTATCACCAACTGATACTACATTTCAACTGTCAAATTGACTTAAGATCAGAGAAGTACAAGCGATATTGACATATGTAATTTTTTCCATGTGGGCTTTGAATTTGACCCTCCGTATCTTTCACTCTATGAGCTCGGGTGGGCCCTCAGTATCTTTCACTGTGTGAGGTCAGCGTATGTCAAAGCTACGCAATTCTTTCATGTATTACTATAATGTTAAATCTCGGATTTGTTTATGGTTGAGAAGGATAAAAGTACAATGATTGACGGAATTTTAAAAAGTAAAGATTAAACCTTCATCCATCAAGAAACTACGTGGCGAAGGTCGGTGTATGTGGTTCGGTCAGTGAAACGTTCTAGACTCCAGGTGGCAGATCTGGATTGTCGTTTTAAAGCTAAGTGTAAAAATGCGTTACAGCTTTTTGACAGGATTAGTTGTATGTGGAATGGAAAGATGATTTGTCAGGATATTGTTATCAACGTTATTAGAAGTTTTATCAATGGTTAGTTTTATCAATTTGTGAACATGGTTATAAAGAATTTTTATATTATACAATTCATTCTCGTTTTTAGTGAAATTTATTCACTTTTAATTTTATAAAAATTAAACAACACCAAATAAAACTAATAATCTTAAGAAATGTCAAAACATCACAAATTAATATTATTTTAAAATTGAATAATAAATAATTGGTAAATGTTAAGAAATATCAATTTATGATAATATCAAAATATTTTGTCCAAAATACATGTTACATTTAAGTATTGAGAGGTTTTAGCAATGCTAAAATCTCTCAATAGGAAGAGTGAAGAGAGCTCTATTTGAATACTTCATGAGGCACAATACTTGTTAAGGTTTTGTAAATGGGGTAGCTAGCTAAGTGGGCTTCATTATGTCGAAAACTCCACAGTTCAGGCTTGATCCAGAAGTGATGTGGGATTATGTGAGGAAGTGATGATTGATGTTATGTGATTCATTTCACTAGTTTCAATCCCACTTCTTCACCGCTTTGAGCATAACCCAATGCATTGAGTGCTAAGTGGACTAGACTACCTCTCATGAAAATGGTCATAGATGAATGATTTAAGTGGACTAGACTACCTCTCATGGAAATGGTCATAGATGAATGATTTACTTAAAATCAGTTGAATCCTAACATTCCTAACATGTCAAATGAAAGAAAAACATAAAATTAAATAAATTAATGAGTGCTAAGTGGACTAGTCTAACTCTCATGGAAATGACCATAGATGAATGATTTACTCCTAACATGTCAAATCAAAGAAAAACATAAAATTAAATAAATTAATGAGTGCTAAGTGGACTAGGCTACCTCTCACAAAAATGGTCATAGATGAGTGCTAAGTGGACTAGACTACCTCTCATGGAAATGGTCATAGAAGAATGATTTAAGTGGGCTAGACTACTTCTCATGGAAATGGTCATAGATGAATGATTTACTTAAATGAAATTGAATCCTAACATTCCTAACATGTCAAATCAAAGAAAAACATAAAAATTAATAAATTAATAAGTGCTAAGTGGACTAGGCTACCTCTCATGGAAATGGTCATAGATGAATGATTTACTCCTAACATGTCAAATCAAAGAAAAACATAAAATTAAATAAATTAAGAGTGGTAAGTGGACTAGGCTATTTTTCAAGGAAATAGTCATAATGAATGATTTACTTAAAAACAATGGAATCCTAACATTCCTAACGTATCACATTGTCTAAATCAAAGAAAAACATAAAATTAAATAAATTAGAGTTTTTAAGAGAAATAAATTTTCTCTCGGTAAATAACATTTCTTGCAGCCAAGAAGTGTGGCTCATCATCATAGCTTTGATGAATGTTCTCATCCAAGCCATAGTTCCAAATTCCTTACCATTTCGCAACCAAAAAGTGGGGCTCATCATCATGACACGATGAATGTTCGATCCAAACCATAGTTACCAAATTCCTGGGCCGGAATCCGTCTAAAAAAATCGTAATATTCGCCAATTCTTAAATCATAATATTAGCCAAATTCTTTGGATTCAACCTAATCGTACATAAAAATTGTTTATAATGTAGAGATGATGTATGTGGGAGACATCAAGAGCTAGGTGTGGAGATAAAAATTGGTTTTTTTGTTTGTTTAAATCATAAAAAAAATATTAAGTCAATGCACCTTAAGATCCTTCTAAGTCAAAGAAAAGGAGCAAAGCACACAAGCTAAACCAATAGTCAGTCAAATTCCAAGTAAATTTGGTAAATTTTCAAAAATATAACTGAATTTTTTTGAAATATACTAGCCAATTTTTTTAATAAACGTTGAAGAAAAAATAATAAAACCAGCCTAGATCCATCATGCACCGAGAGGGAAACCAACCTAGATCCATTTAAATCATGCACTAAGACTTAAACTAACCTAGAATCATGCACTAAGATCGAAACCAACCTAGATCCATTTAACTCAAGAGCAATCATGATGGAAGAGGGATCCAATCCCTAGAAGCTCAAACCTTTCCTCAAATTTACACCAAAAAGCCTTGCAAGTCAAAGGATTTTTAATTATTTATTTATACGTGATTTAACTTTATAAGTCCATATTATTTAAATGTTTTGTATAGTTATTTAAATTTTTTCATAATAAGATTCTTAAATTTCAACTTTCTTGATGACTTCCAAGACATACACCCTAAATTTCAACATCCATTTTCTGAACATTTGCATCTTTACAATATATATCTACATGTCTAATTCAGAATATTCCTCAAAGTCTTGAACCACACTTAGTGGTTTGAAAGGTCTTGACTTGAGAATTTGAGATGTGATTTACATGAAGACATAGTTCTATTAATCCATATAAATCAAAGAAGTTGCATTCTCAAAAAAGTATAGTTATATTTTAATTTATTATTATTATTAATTCAAAAAATATAGTTTTATTTTAATTTTTTATTATTATTATTAATTATAAAAAAGGTCGATTCGCAAATTTTCAGGTAATCGGGTGAAGTTTATGGAGGCCGTCTTGGGAGATATGCAGCGATTTCATGACTGGCATTTATTAGATAGGTGGTAATGCTCTCTGGCAATCAGATCAACTTTTTGGGAGATGTTCCGCGATCTCCGCAATACAGAGAACTTGCAGGCACATCAATTAATCGTTATACTGGACGAGTCATCTATTTTAACATACGTCTCCAAAACGACAATGCCATTATATTTTATTTTTGTGGCTTCATGGAATCGAGATGAATATAGTATTTCTCATATATATATATATATATATATAAGTGGATTATACTTTTTCTTTGCGATCTTTCACTTCGTAATCAAGGAGAGGCTTCTTAGTTTTGAACGGCTTCTGAGTACATGTTTTTGGAGAGGTGTATCTCGTTATGTCTCCGCTGGTTGGCTATAAAATTCAAAGTCACTAAAGTGCTGAATGCGAATACTTTGAGTGCACGTAAAATATCATAAAGTCCAAAGTTGTCATGTCGTTCTACTAATACCATAAAGTCCAAAGTTCACATCGTCCTTTGAAGCAAAGCTTTATGTTTTATAAAAGTCTTTTAAATTTGGACTGAACAAGCTTTGCGTACAAGTAGTGCCATAAAGTCTCAAAGTTCTCATCATCGTCTCCACGAAAGTTTTCACCGATAAAAATAATCTCGAAGTTCGTGGGCGTTGAATTCAATGTGAATCCAAACGAACTGGGATGAAATCTTTGCACGAAGAAGAAAAATGGAGTGGCAATTTCACATTGAAACGAAACACGAAATTTAAAAAATGATATTTATATTTTTAAATATATAAAGATTTAATATCTATAAATTTTTTAACATAAAAGATAAATATAAAAAATTATATATATATATATATATATATAATAAAGAAAAATATAAAAGTGGATGTAAAAATATATGTATGTAGTTATATGTATTATAAGAATTTTAATACAATTAGCACAATTATATAAATTAAATGGTTGGTAAATATAGATATGTATTTAAACACTTAGTTCATACATTTCTTTCTCTCATATATATATACATGTAACATGAATTTTTTGAGAGATTTTTTGGTGATAATCACATAAGAAAAGAATTTGTTTTTGGAACCAGCCAGTGTGGTTCATCATCATGACAAATGAGAAATCAGATCATGGGTGCCATGATGAAGAACACTTCCAAGAATTATTTTCTTATGTGATTATCACCCAAAGATCTCTCAACAAAATTAACAATCACAGAAGTCAAATATAAAAATTATCCTAACCTATAAGTAGGCTCTGTGAGTAGGCTCTGTGGCTTACTAATACCATATGCCCAAAAAATCATAAATCATATTTATATGACAATTTTTTAAATTAATCAATTTAATTAAAACAAACAAAAAGCCAATAATTATTTTGAAGATTAATTTCAACCTTTGTTTTATGAAAACTACTAAGAATATTCTACCATTTTTCATGGAGGTTAAATTCATACTATCCACCTAATAATTATTGATAATTCAATTAAACTTATAGAAGTCTTACTCCAAAATGACACGGTGTGATTAGAAATAAGAATATTCTATATACTAGCTCAACAATATAAATTAATGTATAAATAGATTCAACCACCTAAAAACCCCAAAGGAGCTCCATCTTTACAAATTAAGCAACTTAATTTTGTCACGCCTAAATTAAATGGTTGGTAAAAGTTGATAGGGATCAATCCATGATAAAATAAAAATACTTACTACATTATATATCTGATATTCCTAAAATTAAAAAACAATCATAAAAACTATCTAAATTATAACTTCATTTTAAATTATTAGTATTATAAGTTAAACATATGTACATTTAACAAAACATGGACCAAGATTCTTAACTATGGAGATGTAGCCCCACTTTACCATGGATATTATTAATTTGTAAATAGACTTTGTTATAATACCATGGGCTAATATCATGATTTATCAATACCACATGCTCAAAAAACACAAGTGACATCAAATGACACTTGTTGAGATGTAATTTTTTTAATTAATCAATTTAATTAAAAGGAAAAAAGGGTATAAATACGTTAGAGATAAATCTCAACCTTTAAATTGAATATTCTAGAATATTCCATAGAGGTTAAATCCCTACCAAGGACAAAATTCTTTATCTAGGGAAAGCCTCAGCTAAAAACCCCACTACCTGTATATTTCATATGTTAAGAATATGAAACAATGCAATGCTTCGCTCAGGCTTGAGAGATATCTCCACTATATTTGATTGTATCACGCTATCCCAAGAAAATTTGGTCCAATACTTAACCAAATTCTTGCCTCTGGATGCCCTAACTTGCTTGCACAATCCCTAGGGAAATTGTACCCCTATTAATTAGGAAATTCCCAATAATTAATTGCACAATACATCTAATGCATTATGTTGACCTCATGCATGACCTGTACAATTTTCTAATCATACAAATGATAGTACACTCCCCTTTAACTCCAATATCAACTAGGTCTTCCTCGGAACTAACATGCAACAACTATTTATAGTGAATTATCAGTCCTCTGATTGATCACTACATGTAAATTAAATCAGATTTAATTCACTGGGCCTCTCACTAACTCCGCCATGAGTGAGAACTAGTTAAGTTGATTTTAACTCAAATAGTTAAGTTAAATAATTACACTTCAAAATAAACTATAATTGGACCCCCTAAAACTTAGAGAGAACTCGACATGCCTCTAGTTTGACCCTCAAATCGAATTGAATGAGCTAACTAAGACTTCCTAACTTAGTTAACTTGTACAAGCTATCATGCTATGTGGAATTACAATTTCCTTCTAATTTAATTAAGGGGAAATTAAATTAAAATTCCTTTTGATGCCATTTTCAATATTTCTTGTTTCCATTTTCAACACTCCATCTCAACAAGAAAGGAATTCAACTCTATCGTAATCTGGTCCTTTGGAATGTTATGCATGCAATACTTCTCTCTAGTGTTGTTGCTACGGCAACTTATGAAACTTAAATGCATACAAACTAAATCAATTATGATCAATATGATGCATCTATCACGAGAGTCGCTGACTGCTACTAGCTACTACATTGTCTACTGAAAACTCTATGTTGTTGTTGACTTTGCACTGCTTCCAAACCTGTTATGCGCTCCCTAGTATCTGACTGTTGCAATTCTATACATCGGTCACTCTGGCATCTGACTGCATCGACTGCCACTGATCCATCTTGCTACTATGTACTGTGGGCTTCCGTAGCAAGGTAATGATCCATGAGATAAGACATCGCAATGGACCCTGCCCAAATTTCTGCACTCTTGGAACTATTCCTTCACATCCCCCCACCTCTTACTTGGAGGTATGGCTACATGTGAAACCTCTTCCCACTTGGCTCAAAATTCCCCCCTACTGCAGGTCTCTTCTTCAGTGGATGTCTCCACTCAGTATCCTCTCTGATTCTCCAATTGTGGCTGCTCCACAACTTGTTGAGGCTTATTTTGAGGCTGCATGTTGAGAGGTAATCCATGCTCCCTCTCAACCACCAAGTCTCTAACCTTTCCTTGCTCCTCAAAGCTTTGCATGCATCTGGTACATTAAGTGCATACAGGTTCTTAACTAGCACACTAATCTCCTTCATTTTTCTCGCGGTGATGTGTCTAAGGAAAACCTTTCCTTTGCTAAATATCACACCATAGCCACAATCTTCCAATACCGGGATGGAAACAAGATTCTTATTTAGTCCTAGAACAAACAACACATCTATGAGTCGAAGAGGGGATCCAGACTCCCTATGAAAGGTAACAGTATTGATGTTGGTCGTGTTATACCTCCCATCATCTCCAGACTCTATGTTATGCTTGAGCTCTTTCTCCTCCAATTCACTGAAGAGATATCTATTCCCCATCATATGGAATGAGGCACCACAATCGAGATACCACATGCATCCCATTATAGTGTTTTCCATGCATGCAATGAGAGTGAAATCAATTTTTAATTTTGAAGTTAGAGCTTCACCTGCTCCTGCTACTGCAAGCTACTCCTTCCTTTCCTTCTTCTGTGGACATTTTGTGGCATAGTGCAGGAACTCGTGATAATGAAAACACTTGATGTTGGATAAGTATTTCTTCTTTCCCTCTGCACCTTGGCAATTTTTCCCTTGGCTTTATTTCCTTTACTGATTAATGCAAATTCCTCTTATTTGGAAGAGGTCTTGTCTTTGAAGTTTCTCCTAATCTCTTCCTGCACCAAGTTGAACCACAATTTCTCCCACTCTAGTATCTTCTCCCTCCCATTTACCGAATATTGATAGCTATGCCAGCTCTTGGGAAGGTCTACAATGGTAACACCAACACTTCCAAGCTCATCCCGACATTGGGTGAACTTGGTCAAGTACTTTGGTATTGTTTCATCCTCCTCCATCTTGATTTTTTTGAGCTTGCCCTTCGGTGCCATCTTATTGTGGTCCACTGTGGTCATTGTTGTTATGAACCAAATATGTTAAGGCCTTCCACATAGCATATGGAGTTTCCTTTTCATGGATTTTTGAGACAATATGATCTCGAACTCCTTCTCTCCTTTGCTACGTTATTCTTCCATACATCAAGATTTTGAGCATATGTTGTTGCGGGCCTAGGAATATCACTTTATATGAATTCTTTCAACCCATTGTCCTCCAACACTGCCTCCATCATGTCCTTCCAAGCTATGTAATTTGAACTACCTTCAAGGGATTATTCGAGTCTCAATCCAAAGAAAGACATCCTGATCTGCTTCTATTCCTAAAGAATAAATCTACAAATTCGATTCACCTGTTCAAAAAAAAGCTCGTATTCTTCTCTTCTTTAGTGATTCCTACTCTGATACCATGTAGAAAATCCACATAGATTCAACTGATCTTGTAATATGCTAAAACAAAATACTTGAATCCGTTCTACAAATTGTGGAAACCAATTACGATCACATAATCACTTGAACAAGAAAGAGAAAGAATTTCAATCACACAACACAAATATTTACCTCGGGAAAGCCTCAACTAAAAACCTTGATATTTGTATATTGCATTAATTCAAGAATATGAAACAATACAATTTTTATCTCAAGCTTGAGAGCTCTCTGCACTATCTATGACTGTCTCACACTATCCGAAGAAAGTTTGGTACAATACTTAATCAAATTCTTGTCTTTGGATGCCCTGCCTCGCTTGTGAAATCCCTAGGGAAATGGAGCCCCTATTAATTAGGAAATTCCAAATAATTGATTGAGAAATACATCTAAGTCCTTTTGTTGACCTCATGCATGACCTGTACAATTTTCTAATTATACAACCGATAGTACATTTCCCTTTCAATCCAATATCAACTGGGTGTTCCTTAGAACTGGCATGCAACAACTATTTATAGCAAATTATTAGTTATCTGATTGATCACTGCATGTGAATTAAATCATATTTAATTCACTGGACCTCTCACTAGCAAGCCTCCATCAGTTAGAACTAGTTAGAGTGATTTTAACTCAAATAATTAAGCTAAATAATTACAACTCAAAATAAACTATAACTGGACCCCCCTAAAACTTAAACATAACTCCACGTGCCTCTAGTTTTACCCTTACCTCGAATTGACTGAGCTAATTAAGTTTTCCTAACTTAGTCAACTCATACAAGATGTCATGTGATGTGGAATTACAATTTCCTTCCAATTTAATTAACAGAAAAATATATTTAAATCTTTTTTTATTCCATTTTCAATATTTCTTGTAGCAATTTTTAACAAATACAAGTAATATTATTAAAAAATAATCATAGATCTATTTTTAATTTTGAATCTATAAAGTGTATGATCAAAATTTTTGAGATGTATATATTTTCTCAAGTTTTATAAAAACGAGGTTTCCATATTTAGAGAAAGACTTGATTCTAGGGTTGAGATGAATCTATGTTATTTATTAAATAATGTCATTTCCAAAAGGCAAGATAGAAAAATAGAAAGAATAAGATGGTTACTTATATATGGTATAATTCTTAGTGGGATTAATAGTTAGACATAATTAATTTGTAGTTTATGTAAAATTTAAATTTAAAAATACAATCACGGTAATTAAAAATAGTATAACTGATATTAGAATTTTAATTATGACCATCTAAGTTGGTTATTTAGTGTCATTTCCCAAGGGCATTGGGCAAAAAACATAAAAAGATTCGGATCGTTAAATATTTATGGTAATGGTTGGTGAGATTAATACTTAAACATAATTATTTTGTATTTTGTGTAAGGTTTAAATGAAGAGTTAATTTTGGGAGTTAAAAGATCACATAATTAAAGGATCTAAAGAAGGTAAGGTCACATATGTTTTCGACCTTCTAACTCAAAATACCTTCATAGAATTTTATTTATGTGAGTTGGAAGCCTTAAAATAATATCATCATAGGTTATTGATTTATAAGGTCAAAAATGTTGATAGCATGACAAATAATCTGAAATTTAGCTATAATCTAATTGTAACCTAAATAATTTAAGAGAAAGTACTTTTCATTTTCAACTATGGTAGTGTCACAAAGGTGGAAATCTCTTTCATCTCATGGTGTTTATGGAATTGACCTACTCCAAGTTCATTATGAACCTCATGAAGATTTGTTCTTATTTTAGCAATTTGTATTTTCCTCTTTACACTAGTGAATACAAAGAAATAATTTTGATTTTAAGGATTTGGGTGATCACCTCCTTATAATATATTAGTTTATTTTGTCCCTCTTATTAATTTAAATTTATCCTTCGATTTTGTTGTAATGATATTTTTATATTATCCTTATTATGCAAAAATGATTTCCTTATTTATTCCACAATGGTCTAGCCAAGATTCGATATCCTTATGTCATTCCCCCTTGAACCAAAAGTGGTTTTGGATTGTGTTAGAAGCTATTTTAGGAAACAACATGTCATCCATATTCCTTAACTTATTCTTATACATTGGATATCTAGTCATAGCCATGCTTTCAATGGGGGAAAGTTGCTTAGATGAGGAGAGAATAGGGTGTATTTCTTTTAATCTTCAAATCATAGGTTATATTTTTTTTGGGATTTGTTATATCGTCCTCCATCACTCTCTACAAACAATACATACTCAAACCTCACATCCATATAAAATAACATGGGTGAATATATATATATATATATATATATATATATATATATATATATATATATATATATATATATATCATCCCGTATGTAAATATCTACTAAATTACAATTGTTTCAAGTATATAATAAGTTTTCCATCCTCCATTTATCTTTTTCTTAACATTATAATTTTAGTTGAACTTGTGAAAGATATCAATTCCATGATATTTTTTTGAATGAACTACCTCCAAGTTTTCATTGTCATAAATGAAAATGTCATGTATGACCTTTCTAGATTTAATTATCATATATTTACTAGTATCAAGAGGAATCAAATTTATTTAAGTATAATGTTTTTTCCATCTAATATGAAGAAGTTAATGTATGACGTAGAATTAAATGATAAAAAATTCATACAATCATTAAATATTATCCATTTAAATACTTTGATAGATATAGATATAAAATAAATTTGTGTTGATTTCAAAAAATTCACAATAATCATAAATATTTAAGATAAATCGAGTCCTTCCTTAGATATTCAGTGGATGTATTGCTTTTAAAATAAACCTATTAAAAATATGCATATTCATAACATGAAATTGTATAAAATATTAGAAATGGGTTGCCATCTTGGGAACTACATTGACATAACAAGAAAAATGAAGCCTGGAAATCTAGGGAATTTCTTCATTAACATTATAGAGAGGGAGGGTCATTAGCAACATTGTTTCTAGTGGGGATTTTAAAAATTAGGATATTTAGTTGTTACACTTGTCTTATATTTTCATGGACATTTCTAAATACTTTATCTTGTATGTTAGGCCACATGAGGTTGGGCCATGGTTAAATTTGTTTCTAGTGGAAAAATGTAGACTATGTAGATGTCAAACTTGTCTCCTATTTTCATGGACCTTTCAAAATCCTTGCAATTTTGTATTAGGTTGCATATGGATGCTTGAGCTTCAATTTTCCATTCTATGAGGTGTAGAAAGTGTTGTTGGACATCCTAAAATATCATAGTAGTAGTGCTCACATTTTTTAAGCCCTATATAAGCCCCAAGTTAACCCTAAAATGTTTATTAAGCCCTAGATATTGAGTTATTATATTTATATTGTTATATTGTTATGTTATTAGAACCTTTCATGGTACCATTTTATTATATTTCTACCCTTTATATCATATATATATATATATATATATATAGGAGACCTAGTATTAGGATAATTAGATCTTGTCTTATACATTGTATTCAATGTAAACAAGGTTGCCCCTCAAAGAGGACTGTAATTATTGGTTTCTTATCAATTTTAAGGCATAATTTTCATAAAATTTGGTATCAAATCTTATGATCCTAGAGTTTTACTACTTCAACCAAGCATAACCTTTGTTATCAGAGCTATAATTTTTTTCTATAAACCATCAAATCGTGAAATTTGTCAAGTATTGAGGAGAAATATCTTGTTCAGATTTCAAATTTTCATTCACTATAATTTCCTATATGTTCTCTAGGAATTATTGGGTTCCTAAATTCCCCTGAAAGCAGTTTCAAATAGGTCAATTTGTCATTTTTTCTATAAAAAAAGTTATTGATCAAATGGTGAAACTTGGAACATATTGAGGTGAGATCTTGGGGAATAACTATTTCAAATTCGATTCCATGGGGTCTTATATAGATAGTGTTCGAGAGCTCTGTTAAGGAACTCCTTTATGTGAAGTCACTGGTTCAATTCCCCGCCCTGATTGAGGTTAAAATGTAAAATAATAAATGAGAAATGGAAAACAATATGAAATAACTAATTCTAACCAATGCATGAAAAGATATTACTGGGGTAGTTTCTTCTAGCTTTGGATCTTGTCAGGGGATCTCCATAAAGTTACCAACAATCTTTTCAAGGTATTTGGATTAATTCCTAGGGTCTTCCACCTACTTAAGATCATGAATATGCTATTCATTTGAAAGTATGAATTGTACTACATATAAACAGAGAAGTGAAAATCATACTACAAATAGAACAATCCTTTGAAAAAGGATTAAATACCTAATTAATCTAATCATTTTGGAGTCCCTAATCAAATAGAGGAACCTACCAATAGAGTATAAGACATCTGAATATGAATTATTGATGTGGAATCACTAATAGATAGTCATTTGTTGAATAAAACACTTGCTTGAAGTGAGGGACGTGTTTTTCCTTATATAAGCCCCAAGTTACCTGTAAAACCCCTTATTAAGCCCTACATATTGAGTGATTACATTTCTATTGTTGTGTTGTTATATAGGTTAGAAACTTTCATAGTCCCAACTTATTATAATTGTACTCTTTTCTTCCTATATATACACTAAGAGTTGATAAAAAAAATTGAATAGATAGCTCATCTTTCACTATGGTATATCCTAGCCATTCCTTGGACATTCCAAATCTTGTTGCATTCCCTCATACTCAATACCATATACATTTATGTCATATGCAACCATACATAACATTATTTGTTGACTACTCTACATAGAATAAGGTGTTATGGTTTCACATGAAGGATGTCATTGAATTTATGTTTTTGTAGAGATAGAGTGTTATGCAATCACATGTAATAATCAATGTTGTTTCATGTTGGAAGCAATTTATCCCAAAAAACAAAGGTTAAATAGAACTTCCTTTTAATTATTTTTTCTATGTGGAATATATCTTGTTGAAACTCATTCAACAAGTGTAGATTAGGATTCAACTTGGTTTCCATTAACTAACAAGAAATATTATATCAAAGTATAATAAAGAAAGACACTTTCATTCTAAATATGAGAGTCAATTATGATCAAGGAGAGTTTAAAATATGAAGATTTTATATCACATAAAATCAATATTGGACTTGTACACTACTAGAACAAGTGGACCCAAGAACCAAATCCAAAGCCACAGCCAAAAATAGAAATATAAGGTAGAATGGTGAGTGAGATTCAGAGCTATATACAAGATCTGGAGTTGAGATCCATATTATAAAGAAGTAAACAAAGGTTATTGATCTACAGATTGGTTCCCTAGAGGATTTTTGGGACAAAATTTTAAGCCCTAGACAAAGGCCCATGTTAATTGATAGATAAATCCCTAGACATTGAATTAGTACATTTATCTTTTTATATTATTATTGTTATATATACCTTTTAACTATAATTATATCCTATTTCTCCTACATACAAACTAATGAGGCACAATCTTAGGATTATACTAACAAAAGGAGTTTTCCCTCGGAGAGGCTTATATTTCATTCTTGTATCTATTTCTAAAGGTATGGGGATAAATATCTCTCAATTTTTAGAATATTTTGGTGTTTTTTGTATAATATTTGATATCAAAGGCTATGATCCTATGGTTTTATCCTTTAATTAATACATATTCACTATTTTCACTATATTTTTTTCTTTAAGAGCTTTTAGATAGAAAAATTTCAAGAAGACTAAGAAGATATAGAAATATCCATGTGGTAAAATTTATATTTTTTTTTCTTTATACATTCCAAGTTATACCCTATAATATCTAGGGTTTGTGACTAGTCCTGAAATTAGTCCAACATAGGTTACCTTTTTATTTCCACCATAAATTATTTTTAGAGTACTTTTCAACTTTGAATTTAATATTATATTTAGGATAAATTGTTAATAAGTTGTGATAAAAAAATCATGTGTTAGGTCAATAAAATATATTATTATATCCTATCAAAGTTAAGTTTCTTTATTGACCGAGAAATTGGCCTCAAATAATTCATCTTGAAATTTTCACTATAACATTTTTTGGTGGTGTATAAAAGTATAAATTTATCATAATTAAATGGAGGCATATTTAATAACCCATGTTAGAAATTTTAGGTTACTCTTAGTATACTTTCAAAAGGATATGTTGTGGAAATTATGAATTTTTACTAGTCATACAACTAGTCTCAATCAAATGTTCGTAGTATAATTGTCATATATGAAGCTAGGAAAGTTTGAATTAAATTCCACGACCATTTTTAGAAATAATGTAGACCATAATATTGTATGTGAAATTTTTGAAAATATATATTAAATATCAAGCACCATACATTCCATATAAGTTCACTCTTTGGAAAGGGAAAATAATCAACAAGTTTTGGGAAAGTCACCATAACATTCACTTACACATAAATTTTTTATTAAAACTTAGAAAATTGTAGAGAATACACATGAAATTAATTTATAACAAATTTTCATACTCTAATGGACCAAAAGAGAGATACAATAGAACAAATGTGAATTAGAAATACAATTTCCAAATTAATGTTTTAAAAGGTGTGTAACTTACAATTGGCATAACCTTTCATTGAAATATCCATTATTAATGATTCAAAAATTGTGGTAGAGAGAAAAATAGGTGTATTATTATGTTCCCAAGTAATAAATACTTCTATAATAATTTCAATTTCTAGAAAAATTTTACACCTAAAATCTAACAAAAGTGGGTACTTTGAAAATAGGTATCCTAATTAAAGGAACATGTTGATGAAATGATTGGTAATATGTCGAAAATTGCAAATTTCTCACATTCATTGAAATGTTGAAAAGGGAAATGAAAGATAAGTTGGAAAATTTGATGTATAAAAACATTGAACAATTGAAATATTACATGCATTCCATGGAAATCATTTGCTTATTTAGGTTCCCTGAAAAAGATTTGAATAGCCAAGGAAATCATGAAAATAAGGGGAATAATAGTTCTTAACACCAACCACATATGTGGAATATTTCCATACATTTAGAGAGAAAAATATTGAATTTGAATCTTATAACAAATGATCATTCATCACTCTAATATCGACATGATTGAGGGTTCAACTAAGAGCCATGGAACTACTAAATTCTAAAGATGTGTGAAAATTTGATGGTAAATATTGTATAACATGAATATTATAAATGAAGAATTTATTTGGTATACATAAAGTTCAAACTTTATGAAGAGTAACTCCCGCATCCTTGTATTTAGTACTTGATCCATTTATTTGGTACCAGTGATTTTATGAACAAAAATATGGTTGTATTATCTCCTTGTCCATTTTTATGGATGAATTGATAGCACACTATAGGGCTATGTTGTCGCTCCAAGAAACACCCTCCAAAATTTTTCATATACTTGAATTTTGGAGCCTGCTATGGATATTGTGATCGGTTGTTCCATAGTCACTTCTTGGTCGGTTGATATTCTATTAAGAATTTGAACTCCCTTCTTGGATTGTAAGTTTCGAAGTCACATACTTACACATGCTGAGTCTGTAATGAATTCATGAGTAAATTCCTTCGCACAAGCTTGAACAGGCCTAACACATGAAAACAAGACAATGTTTGTGAAAAATTCAATCAATGTCGACATTCAGTCAACATGGTCTTTGACAGTATCTCAATTTTGGTTGTGTTTGTACTTCCATTTCAGTGAGTTTTTCAAATTGTTGCCTTCGCGTACCCTGGCATTCACAAGTGTCATTTTCACATTAATTAGTGTCACTTTTTGTTTCATTCACATTAATTAGTGTCATTTCAATGTTATCTTCGCTCTGGCATGTGTCGCTTTCACTTGCATTCGCATATCGCAAGTGACGTTCGCACTTTTCTTCTCATATACCAATTGTCGTCTTTTAGCATGGAAGATGTCACACATCATATAAAAGTAGTTTTGGTTTGTTTAACGGGGTAATATTTGTGTTAATGAGTTTTTATTATCCCGTAAGCATTTATCTCACTCATTCCCAAAGTTTCAAGCACTGTCCCACAAGTGTTGTCATTGTCATCGCAAAGTGTATCTTTAGTGTCACACACAAAGTGATCTATCACATTGAGGAAAGTATGGTGTTCATGTGTTCTGATTTTCTTGTGTTGTGTCATTAAGAGATCTAACTGGGTGATCATTCTCAAGTCTTTTCTTGGTCAACTTCATCTCACTAATCCCACAATTAGTCAAAATTGGGAAAAATCCCCAATCATGCCACTCACCCTCATCCATCCCTCCCGAACTGCGCACTACACAGTATCAATCCTCTAGAACAAACAATTCCTCTTAGAATTGTGCAATGTGCATCATTTTCCTCCTAGAACTGTCCACCGCATACTCATAGTGATCAAGCCCAACCCCTGAGCTCTATAATTATGCAATTTTCCTCTCTAGTCTTTCCTTCACTCTGCATTGGGCCATCTTAGTACTTAAGCCTCAACCTTGAGTTCCTAATATATGCAAATTCATAGCAACTTGGCTTCCTCTCCTTCCAAAACTGCATAGTGGGAAAAATTAGTGCTCAATCCCTTATTCTTCCACCTTATGTCCCTCAACTGCGAAATTGACATGTCTAGACCAGCCTAAATTGCGCACTGCGTAGTCTTAAGGCTCAGTCCTAACGCTTGATTGTTTGAGATATGAAACTGCACAACCCTAGAGTGTTTCTCTTAGTCTGTCACCTAGTTCGAGCCCAGTTAGTGGATCGTCATGAAGCATCTTATACTAGGGGTTTATTAGACAAATGTCATCTTCTCATGAATGGTTTTCAGTTGCATGTACTCTATCTTCATGAGAGGATGATGATGGAGGAAAAGGAGAAGGAGACCATGTTAGAAGGAACCTATGGATCTGAAGAGACCATATGATCATTAGGTGAGAAGAAAAAGTAACATGAGATTATAATATAAGATAGAAGATCAAGATAAAATTTAAGAATCCTTATCTTCAACTCATGCAGAGGAGGAAGAAGAAGAAAATGCACCAAATTTCAAGAAGACCTAAAGGAATTAGCAGCAAAGTGTGACTTAACATTGTCATTTCATAATGCGGTCCATGTCACCAGTTTCATGTCATGTCATGTCATGAGTCATCATGTGCCACAAAATTAGAGATATGTATTGTAAAGTGGAAGTCCAAGAGACATGTACATAATGTGAAGAGTCATGTAAGGGTCGAAAATTCATAGAGAAGTCAAATAATCATGACGGTAGTCCAAGAGTCAAAAGGGAGGTGAATGGTCCTCCTATTTGTTATATATACACTCTCATAACTTATGCAAAGGGATGTTTCACCTTTTCCCTTCCTTCCAGAAATTGGAGATGAAGATAGTTGTTTTGGAGGAGCGAGTGACTAGTCTAATGCTCCACTATTGGGGCTACTGGTGTTCACTATCTTGATGTATCTTGGAAATTTTACTTAATTTTTAAAGCTCGTTGAGCCATCAACTTTCATGCATATGTCATGAATATTTTAATACTATTCTTTGAGTGTTTATGATGTATGTTTTTTTCATTTTTACAAAGGAAATTGGACTATTTTGGTGGATTTGGAACTTACCTTGTTGAAGGTGTGTTCTATTTTCTTTAAATATCGTTGCTTCCTTACAAAGTATTTCATTTGTTGATCAATGATTCATTCATGTGTATACACTCGTGTGCCTTTTCTAGATTAGTACTATGACTTGTCTTTAAAGGGCTACTTTTCTCTTCCCTTTTGGTAGAAGGACCTTGATATATCTGCAATTAAACATTTCACAAGGCATACTCACTTTCTCATCTGAAAAAACCTGCATATTACTCTCTTGTGTTGAAATTTTTAGCCAAGGAAAATATGCAAGGATACATGGCAACCAGAATGATACTCTAGATGGTGATCCTACTTTAAATGATGTGAGGTCTAATTGGGATTTAATATCAGGGAGACACCTTAATTGATGTAATTCCAACATCATCAACAAATGACACTATAAGGAGGGCTAGATGACAAGTTGTTCCTGTTGAGTCTGTTTTGTACCTCTTATCTGAAATGGCTCATCCTCAAAATATACTCCCGATGTGTTTTTCTAACCTATACCTTGGTAAAATTTCAATCCCCAATGAGCCTCTTCATGACTTGTCTCAATTCAAGTTTGATAGTGAGTTTCATACATCCATTACCAAGCATGCATCACTTTTCCTTAAGTTGTGTGAATACTATGAAATTTATTATGAAGATATGGCTTTTATTCTCTTCTACCTCACCCTTGAGGGTCAATTTAGTCGATGGTGTCACACTCTACCACATGCTTCCATTCATTCTCTTGAACACTTCATCAAGGAGATTCACTTACCATTTTATAGGTATGATTATCGAGATGTTTATAAAAGGATTAATCAACTAAAAATGAAGCCTAATAGATCAATTGAGGATTTCTATGATCAATTCGTTCACCTCTATTATGAATTTCCTTAAGAAGACATGGATTGGGATTTATTTAAACAAAAGTTTGAGCATTTTGTTCATATTTATTTGCATGATGAACCCAAACCACCTGATTTCTCTGCTTCCCAAACTATTGTAAAATCACATTTTGAAGATTAAACTAGATTGAAAATGTGATTTTACAATCCTTAATAGTTCTAAGACTTTTTAGGAAGTCAAGTCACTTCAAATTCTGTTGATGGTTATGTTAGGACGTCGCAACTATGGTATAGTCCCCAAACTAAGTCAAATCTAGTTTCCCTCGCAAAATACTTTTCCTTGCATAGTTTTACTCCATGTAAATTCCTTATTGAAAGATGTTTGTTATTTCATATGTAGTATTTCAAACTTTCAAGATTCTATTTTAGATCAGATTCAAGAATCTATTCCAAATTATTTATCTTCATGCAAGGCTCTTGTATCAAACTTAGGTTTGGAATGTGTATCTCTTATAGAGTCATGGAACTGTGAATTTCATCACTTCAAAGATCATATTTGGTTGAAGGAATCATGTCTATCGGATTCATTTCGTAATAAGCAGCTCTTGGTATTTCTTGTGAATGCTATACTGCAATTTGTTTTCTTCATCACACCTAAAATCCTCTTGAGTGATAATGAATGCATAAGTTATTTGGTGAATAAAATTCTTGTTCACTCATCGTATCATGATTGATTTCATGTTTTTTCCATACTAGCATTACTTTTCACTTCTTTCGATGATTACGATGCTAGTGAAGTGTGTTAGCAATTAGAAGGAAACAATTTGTCATATCTATCATATGATGAAGATGATTCATTCTTTCAAGGAATTCATAAATATGTTCAAACTAATATATCTTTGAGCCAATAATATCATTCCAAAAACAATCCATCTGATCATGATATTAATTTTCATTTGTTTTATCATTTTCCCACTAGTATATCAGATGACATTTGTTTCACATCGATTAACCTTTATGGTTTATCTCATTATTCGGATACTTGTCAAGCAATTGACACACTTCATCCTTCCCTAATGGCTATGTCAAGACCTCACTATCTTGACAAGCCTTCTAAATACGATTAGATTCATTTTCGCTTACAATATTCCCATCTGGATACCACGCTTTTAATTGAAAATTCATCTTTTCAAATATTTTAGGTCTTTCAAGAGTAATGTTTCAAATTTTACGATCCAATCATTGAATGGTTGGAAAAATCCTACTTGGAAATATTCGTCTCAAATAACAAGTTTCTATATTTCCTCATACTTGCTAAGAAGTACAGAGAAAATGAAGATACATTCATAAGAAGATTTTGAGGTTTGTTTAACTATGGTCTTTTTCAAAAAGGTAAGAATGTGAAATAGATAGAAGTAGTGGTTGTGACACATATTTCTGTCGATAGGCAAGACCTTCTAGTTTTTGTGCAAGTTCTTCAATCTCTTATCTTTTCTATTGCAAATTTCTTTATATCGATTTTAATTGGTAGTATCTTTGTGATTGTAGGTCGGGAACAACTATGGAGGCTTGACTGGAAGTTTCATTACACTTGACCCTGACCTTCTAGCTAGTTAGGTTAGGAGTAGGTCTAGTTGCATTTAGTTTCCCCTTTTTTGCACTCATCCTGCACTCGTTTTATGTAGTATCTCTTATGCTTTCTAACTTTTGTCATGCATCCTCTTTTTGGTGCCGCCCCATTTTTTTTTCCTCATGGTTTTGGTTTTTTTTGTGTCTTGTATCTTCTTTTGTGTTTTTTTTAATAATACTTCACATGAAGGATGTTCCCTTTAGCTCGAAAGTCAATGTGGAAAAATAAAAGATTTCTTTGTGACACTGCAACATTTGGCTAACATTCAATCCTTCTTCTCTATCTCGGTTATCCTTTGGTCGATGATGTTATGATGGAAAATATGAATCTTGCATGAGTAAAATTGTGTGTCAAACCATAATATCTATGTCTATTCCAGTAACCTCATCCCTAAGATCAGTTCTCTATGTTCGGTATTTTATATGCTGGTCCAATCAAGTAAATAAGCGTAAGGGGAAAATATAAATGAGAAAACCAATATCATAGGTATTACATATGCTTATCTGAAGGAAAAAATCTTTTGTTTTCATTAACTCAGTATCCCTCTTCCACTAATGAAATGAATAAGTGTCGATGCACATTACCATATAAAATAAATAAATAAGGGTGAAAGGAGAGAAAGGCTTCTTGCGCAGGGATGTGAAGAAATAAAATATGTCGGGGTATTGTCTAGGTTCACTGGTAGCGGAGTGATGTTTGTGTTCTTGAAGTGACTCCTCCGAGGTATTGTCCAGGCCTGCTCGCAGTGGAGCAACAACATAGATAAAAAAACTATAATATAAAAATATAAAGCTCTCGTGTTACACTACCCTTCTACTGTCTTGAAACATTGTGATATCGTTAGTCATATGTTTGTGTTAAATCAAGAAGGAATGAAGGAGATTATATGTTCATACTAAGTAAGTCAGGAAGCTCGAGTAATATGAATGATGAATCAGTACTCTCGTAAGAACTAGACCCTACACAAATAATTTTCCAAGGAAAATAATATGGAAATCTACTAGTGTGTCGTCAAGTGTTGTCCGTGTGACAAACACCCTCCAAAAGTTTTACCTATACTTGAATTTTGGATCCTACTATGGATCTTGCGATCAGTCATTCTATAGTCACTTCTTGGTCAATTGATATTATGTTAAGTCTTTGAGCTCCCTTCTTGGATTGTAAGTGTCAAAGTCACCTGCTCACACATGCTTAATCTGTAATGAATTCATGAGTGCATTCCCTCACACAAGATTAAATATGCTTAGTACAGTCCATCAAGACAGTGCATGTGCAATATTCAACCCATGTTGACAGTCACTGTGTACGGTCATTGACAACCTCTCACTTTTGGATGTGTTTTTACTTCTATTTTGACTTTTTCAAACAGTCTCCTTTATGTACCTTCACTTTCACGAGTGTCATTTTCATGGTTTCGATTGTCACTTTTGCTTTCTTTCAATTTAACTATTTTATTTTTCATGTTATCTTCACTTTGGCATGTGTCACTTTCACTGTCATTTGCATATCAAAAGTGTGAGTCGCACTTTTATTTTCATATAGAAATTGGTGTCTTTTAGCATGGCAAGCATTGCATATCATATAAAAGTAGTTTTGGTTTGTTTCAAGGGTTGCTATTCATGTTAATGCATTTTTCATATCGTGTAAACATGTATTGCACTCATTTCCAAATTTTCAAGCATTGTCGAACAAGTGTCATCATTTTCATCGCAAAGTGTATCTTAAGTGTCCCACTTGGAGTGAGTCATCACAATGTTGTCGCATTGAGGAAAGTATGTTGTTCATATGTTCTAAGTGTCTTGTTTTCTATTTTCAAGTGATCTCAGTGGATGATAATACTCAAGTATTGTTATTTTTAAGATTCATCTCACTGATCCCACACTTAGTCAAAATTGGGAAAACTCCCCGATTGGGCCACTCAGCCTCATCCAACCCTCCTGAACTGCACATTATGAAATATCATTCCTCAAGCAACAACCTTGTCTCTTATCACTATGTAATATGCAGTCTCTTCCTCCAAGAAATGTGCATTTCATTGTCACAATGTTCAAGACCAACCCCTGAGCTCCAGAACTACACAAATTTCCTCTCCAAATATTCCTTCATTTCACATTATGTAGTATCAATCCTCAATCCTCATCCTTGAAATTCTGAACTATGCAAAGAAGTAGTCACTTGGTCTTCTCTCCTTCCAAAACTGCACAATGGGAAAAAACAGTGCTTAAAACCTTAGCGTGCCACCTTGAGTCCCTCAACTACGCAATTGACATGTCCAACCTAGCCTGAGATATGCATTGTGCATTCTTAAGGCTCAGTAATGACCCTTGACTATCTAAGTTGTGCAACTGCACAATCCTAGAGTCTCTCTCTTAGTTCGTCACGCACTTCCAGCCCAGCTAGTGGATCATCATGAAGCATCTTATATTATGGTTTTATAGGACTCATTTCGTCTTGTCATGAATGGTGTTCAGTTGCAGGTACTCTATCTTATCATGACATGATGGTGATGTCGGAAAAGAACAAGGATACCATGGTATAAGACACCTAGGGGGATGAAGAAACCAGATGATCATCAAGTGAGAAGACAAAGGAACAAAATATTAAAACAGAAGACAAATGATCAATATCACATTGAAGACTCCTTATCTCCAAGTCATGAGGAGGAGGAAGAATAAGAACATGCACCATCATTCAAGAAGACACAAATAAAGTAGAAGCATAGAGTGACTTGACACTTTTATGTCATCCTGTAGTCCATGTCACGAATGTCATTTCATGTCATGTCATGAGTCATCATGTGCCACATCATTATAGAAACGCATTGCAAAGTGGAATTCCAAGAGACATGTAAAGCATGTGAAGAGCCAAATAGGAGTCAAAAAGTCATAGATGATTTGAAATTTATTGTTAGTTAATAATGTGCTAATATCAGTTTTAGAATTAACATAAAAGTGCTTTGGTTTGCTCCTTATGCAAGGGTTTATACATGTGTTTATGATTGACAATTCATTAAAATTGATGAGATGAAGTGTATTTCATGAGCTTAAAAGTATAGAAACTCAAATTTGAACAACAACATATAAAAAAACAACAAGAAAAAATAAAAGAGACAAATACACAAGTTTTTGATGAAGGAGTTCACCCCTCCTGGGCTACATCTCCTTGGTCCAGCTTTAGAGTGTGGGCCTTTGTATTATCTTCAATTGTAAAAAAGTGGTGTTTACAATCTCATGTTGCCTCTACAACCTACTCCAATGGCTCAAAAGCATCAAAATCTACCAAGAACGACTCTTCCTGAGCCAAAATTGGTCGAACATTTGCCTCAATTATGGCAAAACCAATTTTTCCTAGTTTTTCTCCACTAATTCTGGAAGTCCACCTGTTAACTCCACTAAATGTGGAGTTGCTCTGCATTTGGTGGGTCCGCTAAACCTTCTTCCAAGATAAGTCGTAATTAATTAAGTGATAAGCATGTAGTTAAGTGGGGTTAAGGCATGTTTAGTGCTAACTCACACTTATACACAAGTCTTGGATTATCGTCGTTAAACCATGGATTAACATAATTAATACGATTAAACAAACTCCATCAGATTTCTATCTTAGCCATTAGTCATAGCATGCAGACATGTGGGAAGGGGCTGGCCCCCTCCGAACCCCCAAATCTGGCGCCAATAAATTTCAAATAGCGGTGACATCCTTAGTGGTTCATTGATCAGATTTCTCATCTTGTCCTGATGATGAACCACACTGGCTGGTTCGAAACGCGTTGAAAATATATACTTTGATGTGATTATCACCGAAAATTTTTATATACATTTTATGGATCACAGAAGCCAAATTCCTAATATAAAAATTTAGTTGTGATGTTATTTAAAAGTAAGATGGTTAGTTAAATACATTTGATTAATGTAATTTTAAAAATTTGAATTTAAATCAAATTAAATGTATTATTCTTATTCCTATGTGTTTATGATAGTGGAATTATATGTACAATGATGTTATGTTGGTGCGTTGGATAGTTAGGGTGGTGTTTTAGAGTTATTTTGTGGGCTTATGTGATTATTCATTTGTGTTATACATTTTGGGGTTAGATTTTCCAGGCATATATGCATGTTTTGATTAAGTGACCAAAGGACCAAAGATTGTAAAGATAATGTAATTAACATACATATTCTTATAATAATATAAAAGAGGTTGGTTTGCTGCAGAGTCCACTTCATGGTAAATAGTATGGGAGGTGATGCAACTCCATGGTGATAGGCGACATGGTGTTATGATGACAAGTGTTGGTGATAAGGACACTTGGGCCCCACATGGCTTCAATGTGTGCCACATGACAAAGAGAGACCATGTAGTGATAAAAAGTATATATTTTCCTAGAAAAGAGATAGAGCCATTATTATTATGATTATCATTATTTTGATGAGCATTATTGTTTGTAGGATAACAAGGATTATGTATTCACATAATTCTGGTGAATTTAGTTCTGAGCAACCTACCAGTGAGCCTTGAGCTTGGGTTTTGGAAAAACTAGGAGTTTTTTTGGTTTATGGCCTAGAGGGAGCCTAGAAGCTCTAGAACCAGCACGAGCTCCTAGAATCCCTGAGCTTAGATGTTTTTGGCTAGTCGTAAGGCACCCAGAAGAGGTGGAAACTGCCAAGGGACTGGAAAAGTGCAGAGAAGGGGCGCGCCACTTGGGTGCAGGTTTAGTGAAGAAGAGAATTTCAATTAGAGTCGTGACTGTTGGATTGTTGCCTTAGCCATGGATATGTGGTTATTTTTGGATTCACAATTCCCTATGAACTCCATCAGTTCATAAAGCACGCATGGTTCATGAAAGTATGTTTCCTTCATCTCATACTTCTCATTCAATATTGAGTGAGTTGGAAGTTTGATGCTCTTAACATAAAACAAAATAAAACCATATTTAAAGCATATGATAAAGTGTGCTTCCTTGTGACCTTGGGAAAGGATTTTCTTTGGAGTGGCATGGAAGGATACAACAACCTCCCAATAACATCACTTATTACTAAGGTCTTTCCTCCACCAAATTTTCTTTCTCTCTAAATTGGACTCTGGGTACTCAACTAATGAATCAAATCAATATTGATTAAGTTTAGTACGATGGATATAAAATATTTTTCATGTACATTTATTGTCACTTTGATTCTTGGGCGGGTAAATGAGGATATCAGGATAGGAGCATTGGTAAAGGGCTTGGGTGTTCTAATTCAACACTAATTTTCTCTTATGTTCATTCGTGTTTTTCCTCCTTAGCTCCTGGTCCGCTGACTAAGAAAGCAGTACGAGAGCACACAATGCAACTCAAGTCGTATGTTTTAGGATGAACTTGTTGGCCTCTACTTTAATTTTTGGAATAGGATGTTTTCTTTGGTCATCTTTATGTTCATTGAAGCTTTGAAGATTATTTTGTAATCTTAATATCAGGAAAGAGTTAATT
Source organism: Pinus albicaulis (assembly GCA_034641835.2). Taxonomy (NCBI): domain Eukaryota; kingdom Viridiplantae; phylum Streptophyta; class Pinopsida; order Pinales; family Pinaceae; genus Pinus; species Pinus albicaulis. Next base: position 1,445,795,477 of record CM076580.1, read on the forward strand.
GTTTTACCACTCCTGATCATTACATTCTGGGATATTCCCGAAATCTACAATAACATAAGTTCAACATATAAGGATGATGTTGCCTAGGTCATACATAATTCCACAACCACAATTCCCTAATACCATTGTAGGAATAGGTGTTTCCCCCTATGCAACAAACTGGAGGTTTAACAAGGAAATAAGTAATGTGATTGGGAGGTCGGTAAAGTGCAATGTATTGTGATAAATTTCACCATCGGATGAAACCATTGGTAAATGACTGTTCTAGAAACGTAAGGTAGATAAATAATTAGGCACAAAGTGCATCAAAAACAACAATTGAGGTTTCTAGAACTCAAGGAACAAGTGAAAGATGTCGCTCTATTGCAAGAAATCTAATCCTAGTATCACGGATGGATTTGTTGAATTCTCTAGTTGGCAAGGTTTAATCTATCCTAAATGTCCTTAAATTCCTAGAATTTTTCTAGCAAAAGAGAAGGAGATGGAAACCTTGTAGTCTTTGAAACTTCAACAGGTGGACACCATAAGCCAAGCAAACACTATAATTTAAATTGAAGTGGAAATACAATATAAAAATGCAGCTATAGAAACTTAAGTGAATCTGAAAGTTGAAGCCATTTGTTTTGTATTTTTGTTTGTTTGTTTGTGTTTTTTTTTTTTTTTTGAAAGACTTTTGTTGGTGTGCATGAGGTCCTAGATCGAAGGGGGTGGGTTGTTAAGGCACTCCTAAATGTTAAGCCATTGGTTCAATTCACAACCCTATTAGGGTGTTATTCTTGGACATGACAATGGTTTAGACTCACAACCCTATTAGCATGTTATTCTTGGACATGACAATGATGTAGACTCTCGTGTTATTCTTGGACATGACCTTGATCTAGAATTTTGTTGTTATTTAAAATTGTATAGTATTATAAAGATAGATTAAAACCATTAAATTTATGGAAATTTAGATAATAATTAAGGAGATAAATAATTTTTTATTGATAAAGTTTATTTGCATGTGATTATTACTAAAATAATTTTATTTTGAATGTTTTTATATTAATTTTTTTTGAATTAAAATTAAAATTTTATAATTAAAAATTAAATATTTTGATATATTCTTATTATTATTTTTTACATTAAAAATAAAATATCCATAATTATATTAGCTATTATAAATTTGTATATTATACCCATTATTGACCACTAACATGTTAGTGAAAAACCGAATGGATAGCTCTTCTCCTCTCCTCATTGTTCTTACGGTAGATTTTTATAGTAAATATTAAACACTGCATAATAGATTGTCTTCCCTTTTTTATCTTGTCCATTCGAATAATATGATATTTGATTGATAGATGAAAATATAGTTAACAATCATTAATTTACACTACAGTGTTTTACCAATCTCCCCCTTTTAAGGGAAAAAATACAATCGCACGACTCTACCTTGGAAAAATAAAAATGGAAACTATTAGACTTTGTCTGTGGAATAAAAGAAATAGAGGCCCTGAGGTTCCTACTTTTGAAAAACACGTGATAGTAATTTGAGAATCTTTTAGTAGAGGCGGGTGGAGATGAAGACTATGTTACTTCTAGATGGTACTGTTAATTAATGAAGCAACAACCCAGGTTGACTATGTAATTTTATTGTGGGCAGTAAAAATTGGTAATAGAAGAAAATTTCCTTTCAATAAAATCGCTTCGTGCAACTCATGCACACAGGTTGCTTTTTGTTTTATGCTGCGTGATTCTAGGTGCTCGCTGGCTTTGAATTTCAAATTTGAATTATGCACGCACTTACTTTTCTTGGCTTTCTCTCACTAAAAAGACATTTCTCTGACTAAAAATATATCACATGCTAGGAAAGCCAACCACAATAAAACATCTTGTCTGACGTAAAATATCTTAAATTTTATATTCAATTTATATTTTTTTAATATAAGTTAGTTTGGTTTAAAATGTGAGAATGTATTTTTTTAAATAATATTTAAATATATTTATTTTATAAAAGATATTTATTAACATTATAAATCACAAAAGTCTTAAATCTAATAAATATATATATATATATATATATATATATATATATATATATATATATATTTTAAATTTTAATATTTCTGTAATTTTTAAAAATAATATTTTATTATGCGAAAAGGTATTTTTTATTTTGGAATAAAACTCATGTGTTTAAGAGTTTTAAAATCTAATTGAAATAATCGGGATTTTGTTATACAATGGTGATGCATTGTTATAAACTATTGTTTGTTGTTTTGATACTATTTTCGCATTTGTTTTTATTTATAGATTATTTCAATTTATTATTTGTATTTTCAAGTTGTTTATTATTTTTAAACTTGTTAGTGTTGTTTTGGATTTATAAGTGTTTTTCACATAAAGTGAAAAAAAAATGATTGTTTGGTATATGTTTTATTTGAAAAGATTAATATATGTTTTGTTAGTATAATAAGTTGGAGAGATATAAAAAATATTTGTGTGAGAAAAAAACAAAAATGAAAATTATTACTTATAAATATATATATATATTGTATTGATCTATTATTTTATACACCTCTAATCATAGGTTACCTACAAACTTTAATTAAAGTTTATGTTAATATAAAGATATAAAAATATAACAAAGATCATTATTGTTTAATCTTAGTTTACGAGTGACAAAACCTTAAATCATAAAAAAAAACCATAAAGAGTGTTCAGAAAAACATCAATATGCATTGAAAATTTGATTCTAGGCCAATGTTAAGTATCCTAGAATCTAACAAACAAATTCACATAACACCCATTGATGAAACAAAAATAAAACCAACAAATCATGTTGAAGAAGAAGAGTCAGAGGGGACCATTTCATTGTGATCCTTTCCTCTTCTTGGAGAATCTCTCTAGTGAGGAGAGAGGCCTAGTTGATCTGAAATTCATTGTGTACAATCTTCCATGGATTTCATTGATAGAAAAATTTCACCCAACACTAACAGAATCTCCTCCTTCACTTTGTTATGGTCTAACATAACTCTAGTTAATTCTTCAGTAACTTGGAGGAGAAGGATCTCGAGATGCAAATTGAAATGGGAGATGACAGGAGTTATAGCGTTACCGGCATAGGTACAGTTACCTATCAGAGGGTGTTAGGTACTCCTCTCACATTAAAATATGTCATATATGTTCCTGGTGTAAAGAAGAATTTTGTTTTTGTTTCTATGTCACAGCCACGGGACAGGTGAAAAATATTTGAGTTCGATTAAAGAACCTCTAAAAGTTGGATGTAGAAGGTTGTTCTGCCTTGAGCGTGAAAGCAGAGAAGGTGGAGAGCCGAGACATCAGTTAGTTATGGCACAGGATATTGGGCCATATACACCATGTCACTTTGATGATCATGCATCATATTTCTACAAGACTTCCAAAGGGTGCACTTGCGTAATGAAATGCATGCAAAGGGTGTAAATTTGGAAAGTATACCAAAGCCACCTCTCACGATAAGGAAATTCAAGCAAAGGCAATCGTTCTGAGAGCTCACTCAGACATGTGCGAACCATTCTCGACAAATTCCACAGCAAAACACAAGTATTATGTGATTTTTGCAAATGATTTTTCACACAAGTGTTGGATTTTCTTCATGCAGAAGAAAGATCATATGTTCTCCAAGTTTTGTGAGTTCAAAGCACTTGTCAAGAAATATACAAGGAAAAAGGTGAAGGCTCTAAGGAGAGACAATGGTGGAGAATATGTATCTAATGGATTCAAGAAATTTTGTGCTTTAGAAGGAACTCGAAGGGAATTGATATCACCTCATAACCCATAGCTGAATGGGGTTGCAGAAAGGAAGAACATAACTATTATGGGAGCAACATGATTTATGTCGCATGATCAGGGCCTACCATTGCATCTCTGGGCGGAAGCATGAAATACAACAATATTTGTGCAGAACATAATTCCTCATGGGATACTTGGCATGAGTACACTAGAGGAAGATTTTTTCAGGTAAGAGACCAAACATATCGCATTTTCAAATTTTTGGTTCATCAGTTTTTTTCCATGTGACCAAAGATGCCAAGAAGAAGATATATCTAACATATGGGCTGGAGATATTTGTGGGGTACACAAATAACTCTCATAACTATCGGGTGTACTTGCTAGCATACAAGATGACATTGGTCAAAAGGGATGTTAAATTTGATGAAGATAAGACCATGTGAAATTCCCTTGAGAGGGAGATTGAGTTGCATGTAGTTGAGGAGATCTTGGATCCAAAAGAAGAACCTCAATATGTGGAGTAGCCACAAGCAGGGGTGCATAGAGTGGAAGCACTCACTCATGCAAAAACATCCTGAGATGGAAGGAAGCACACCAGATAGGCTGACAAGCTTTTTCTTGATGTTAGAGAGAATGTAGGAGTACCCACATCACATCGTAGGAAGAGAAGGTCCCCAAAGTGATACACTGGATACATGACTCTTATGAGCGAAGGTATAGAGATAGAACCATCATATTTTGAAGAAGAAGTGCAGCAACCAATTTAGGTCAATGTCATGGTTAAGGATTATGAATCCATAATCAGAAACAATGGATGGGAAGTTGTCTCAAGACTAGAGGGGAAGTCAGTTGTAGGATCCAGGTGGATCTACAAGGTGAATCAGGTAGTAGATGGGAGTGTGGAGAAGCACAAGGCCATATTTGTGGCCAGAGGGTTCTCTTAGGTGGAGGGGATTTATTATGATGAGACCTTTGCACCAATCACAGGGTGCTCATCAATCATATCCATCCTCGCATTTTCAGCACGAATGGGATGGTAGATACATCAGATGGATGTAAAGACAACCTTCCTCAATGGGTTGATTAAGTAAGAGGTGTACATTGAGAAGTCATAAGGTTTCGAGACCTTCGACAGAGAGTCGCATGTGTGTAGACTCAAGAGAGAATTGTATAGGTTGAAGCAAGCACCTCATGCTTGGTACACCAAGATCAACAATTATTTCACTGGGTTGGGCTTCACCTAGAATGAAGCAGATGCGAACCTTTATCATATTATGGTATAAGGTAAGATTTTGATTATTGTACATTATGTCGATGATCTGATACTGAAAATTGATGAGTAACTCATCAAGTCTTTTAAAGAGGATCTTGTAAGAGAATTTGAGATGAAGGACATGTGGCTCTTGTACTATTCCTTGGGATTGGAAATATGGAAAATAGATGGAGAGCTATTTGTATCTCAGGGAAATTATGCCAACAATATCCTCAAGGAGGTTCCACAGGAGGGCAACAAACCCATGGAGACTCCTCTAGTAGGAAACTAAAGGAAGGAGGTTGCTACTTCATGCGAAGTAGTAGATGTTACTATTTATAGGAAGCTTGTGGGTTCAATCATGCATTTGGTGAACATGCGACCAAACATATATTATGCGGTTAACCAACTTAGTCAAGCTATGGTTAAGCCTACCAAGATATTTTGGAAGGAAGGAAAGAATGTGTTGAGATGCCTCATATGAACTAAAAAGTATGGGCTATGGTATAGACAGACAGAGGAGTGAAGCTTCAAGGCTTCACCGATGCAGATTGGGAAGGGAATCCATCCGACAGGAAGAGAAAATGAGGGGGCATCTTCAGCATAGGATTAACAAAAATTTAAAGGTACAACAGGAAACAAAGATCAGTTGCACTTAGCTGGGTAGAGGCAGAGTACATGGCGGCCAATCAGGCAGCATGTGAGGCCATCTAGATTAGGAAGATACTTGTTGGTTTGTTTGGTCAACAGATGGATCTGATGGTGATTTATTGTGATAACTGGAGTTGCATCAAACTCTTAGTTAATCTGTTTTTCATGACAGGTCCAAGCATATTGATATCTGGTATCACCATCTCATAGATTGTGTGCAAAGGCAGATTATTTCATTAGAGTACATTCCCAAAAAGGAGTAGGATGCAGACATCTTGACGAAGACACTGTCAACAAGAAAATTTGGGTTCCACAAAGACAGGATCGGGGTAGAAAACAATCCCTTTCTTGTTGAGAGGGAGTGTTGAAATGGAAACAAGAATGGTTCCCCAAGAGGGCTTCTAATTTAATTTTCCCTTAATTAAATTAGAAGTAAATTGTAATTCCACATCACATGACAACTTGTAAGTGTTAACTAAGTCAGGAAGGCTTAGTTAGCTCAGTTAATTCGAGTTGAGGGTCAATTTAGAGGCATGTAGAGGTCACTCTAAGTTTTAGGTGGTCCAGTTGCAATTTATTTTGAGTTTTAATTAGTTAACTCAATTATTTGAGTTAAAATCAGTTTAACTAGTTCTAACTGAGATATGAACTAGTGATAGGTTCAATGAATTAAAACTAATTTAATTCACATGAAATGATCAATCAAATAATTGATAATTCGCTATAAATAGTTAGTGCATGTCAGTTCTAAGGAAGGCGCGGTTGAGATTGGGGTTAAAGGGAAGATAACTATCAGTTTTATAATTAGAAAATTGTACATGTCATGCATAAGGTCATCAGGATGCCTTAGATGTATTGTGCAATCTATTGATGGGAATTTCCTAATTAATAGGGGATCAATTAGCAGCCATATTAATTATAATCATAGTGATTAGCCTTAGTAATAGTGTTTAACATTAATCCAAGTGATTAACATTAATCTCGTGCTTGTTCCCCATTTCGAAGTGTTATTTATTTGTGGACTTGGGCTTGATTGACAGAAGGTGTAATGATTTTTTTTTTCATTTAATGGGTTTACCTTCCATTTAGCATCAAATTTAGTTGAATCCCTTTTGGATTCAGGTGTGGTTGATAGAGAGCGTAATGGAAGCCTCTCCATCTATAAAGGACAAAACAAGAATACCCGAACCAAGTCTATATGGACACCAAGTAGGTAGAATGACATGGTAAGGTTGTTGATGTGGTGTGATGTTAACATGACATGTAGGAGGCTAGAACAAACCCTTTTGGATGGAAAAATGATTGGTTTTTGGATGACATGTGGCATCGTCAAAGGAGGCCATGTGGTAAGGTAAGATCAGTGTGGCATCATCAAGATGTAGTGAGGGTGATGACATGGATTCTACCTAGGTTACATTGACACCAGGTGGTGCCATGAGCGATGTAGTTTGATCGTGGACCTGCACTGAATGAAGGATGTTTAAGGCTTTCCCTTTCATCTTGATGTAGTTAATAGAAGGTGCATCATCAATATTAACATCTTCAAATGGGAGAATTTTCGTTTGCACCTCCCGTTTAGCTCTAGGTTCATGTGTGATATCTCTAGGTGTGGGTGCAGTTAACAGAAGGTGAGACAAATATTTTTCTATTAGATAACGTGGAGAGTATTGGTAGCAAGTCTCTACTCCACTCATGAACCGTTGGACACACAGAGGGGGCACCACTATTAATACATATTGTCGATTCAAATTAGAATGGCCAGGCCATGGCTAAAGTTGCCTAGCACTTAATCCATTAGCCATGTGGGTGCCATGCGGCACTGTTTAATTGGTCAATCTTTAAACAAGCATAACTCTTGATTCAAAAATTGGATCCAGGTAAAATTTATATCACCAGAAATCTCTTGACGAAATGGATGTTATGTTTTTATCCAAAGTTAATTTCGCAAACTTTGAGGAAAAATGAATTTTGTAACATAATGAGACCTTGGAGGATGGGTTAATTAAAGTAACACCTCCCATCAACCTTGGAAGTCTGAGGGGGTGGGAGGGATTGTTACAGTAAGCCATCGGTGTGTGACTTCTAGAGTGATTCCTTTGCTTGGTGAGAACCTAGAAACACAAAAAAATTTACGAGGAGGAGGGGATAAAGAAGGGATGGTGAAGATGAGGTTAAGGAGACTTATAGGACCACCATTGAAGTAGTCGAGAGGACAAGATAAGCATGAAAAGATTCTCCCACTATAGTTTAAAAAAAAAATGATATACTTGGACAAAGGGACAAGGAAGGATAAACACCAACAAAGAGGGAAGGCTTCAAAGTTATAGATAGCGTCAGCCAAAATACTAGAAAGAGACAAGAGGTAACAACCAATTTTAGAGAAAACACATGCAACATACAACATCGCCATGCTAAGACCTAGAACATAGAGATTAAAAATACACTAAAAAATCATAAGAGAAGGCAAAAGTGAAAGTGAAATTAATTTCAAATTATATATTTACTATATATCTAAAGCTAATCATTAAATTACTACTAATATTTAAAATATCATTTCAAACTAAAATATTTCTACCATTATTTAATTATTTATTCTTTTTTTCTAAAATCTTTAACCACTAATCCATCCATGAAAACCTCTACTTTCACATTCTCTTTTCTTAAGTCCATTTGACCATACCAACTTACAAAATTAGCAACATCCATATATACCGATGACCTCCTACCTGCAAATGCTATTATCTAAACCAAAGCGGAAGGGGTGCGTTGATCGTTATGCTTTCAACCTAGTGATGCTTATTCAACAGAGCAAGAACGAAAATTTTACACCCTTATTTGCATAAAAAATAACTAGTTAGCAATAAGAAAAAGCACATTCAGGGACCATAACTTTATAGAATAGAAAGTTAAAGAAAACTTCTTGCGTCCACTAAGACCATGCCGTGTGTTCATGGTAAAACACTCGTGCTTGGTAAAGACATAAGACGTACAATAACAAGAAAACTTTTATTTCGATTGTTCAACCCCTATTTTCTGTTCGAGTATTAGTTGAAAGAGGAATGTTAGCTTTATAAAAGAGGGCAGTGCGGACAATATCTGAAATTTATGTATAGCAGACCATTTAAGTGGATTCTAGATATGGCTTCCTGGGCTTCCGAAGCACTAAATTTAGATTGCCATTTGCGGTTTATATTTTCAGTTAATGTATCTAACGTCTTTATATGCAGCACAAGAGAGAATAAATGAGGTGACACTGTGAACAGTTGAAACGATAAATGAGGTGACACTGTGAACAGTTGAAACGATAAATGAGGTGACACTTTGAACAGGATGAAACCATAATGTTTCACACTGTCATCTCGTTTTATGGTTTCAACTTTCAACCTGTTCATACTGTCACAGTGTTTCATGGTTCGGAGCAGAATTTCGGTCAATGTTCAATGTTTCACTTTTATGGGCATGTTAGTACTGTCACTTCGTGGTTTCTGTGTAATATTTTGTATTTTAAGGTTTAATTTGTTCGTACTGTCATTATGTATAGGTTAAACTATAACTTTATGTTTTCAATTTGTTTATACTGTCACTTTATGGTTTGGGCAGGTTCATTTTGTCAATTCATTGTTTGGTCAATATTTCTTTATGGTGATACCATTCAACCTGTTTATACTGTTACTTGACAGTTTCTGGCAGAAGTGGTGCGCATAGTGATCCTCAGTTGCACCGATAAAAGCCATGAATTTAGATTTGTATCAGTTGCAATGATAAAAGCCATGAATTTAGTTTCTACAAATCTTCAGGTCCCAGTAAACTGGTTTTAAATTTGGTCATTGTGCATGTTTTCTGTGGAGTTGGAATGTTGGTTTTTTGAAGAGGTTTGGGGTTACACCAAAACTTGCAAGTGTTTTGGTAAACTTCCAAATCAGTAATTAAAATTTCCAGAATAAAAATTATGGATTCCATAAAAATAAGGTGATTACTCCAACACTTCTAGATAACACATAACTTTTGCATGTCAACCCATGACAACAGTCTCATGGAAAAAATTGAGACTTCTGAGCATTTAAGGCCAACAGGAAATAATGACATTCATTTGCTTTGGCAGAAAATTAGAGAACCAAGCAGTTTCACATGATATAAAACAATATATATTTTCTGTATATATCCTTTCTAAACATTCAATTGTGATCTTTATAAAGTTTTGCAGTGTTTCTTAATTTTGTTTCCCATTTCCTACAACCAGTTGGGAGCATAAAGAATGAGAATGGTACCTTGGATAAAGATTGTTTTTCACCGACTTCTGACCATATTTTCTCCAACGATAACCATCATCCAAAATGTCAACTTGGCTTCTGGTCTGAAATGCGTATCTGGGCCTTCGAATCCTTTTTTCCAGCTTACCTCGAGATCTTGATCTGCAGAACAAAAATAACCTTAGGTAAACAATCTTAAAATAAATTATTCCGATTCTCTTCTTTTGCGGTGAAATTCTCTACAACAAAAGCTGAGTACTGTATTGCGATGGTAGTTACATATTCAATTATTTGTTGTTGTTGTATCTCTGACCTACAATATGCAGATTAGGTTGAATGTAACTTCTAAGGATGCGTTTTGTCTCTACAAAAAAAGCTTTTTGGAACCCCAAAGTCACACGGCTTACCTGTTATCCTTTAAATTTCCGCCATCGTTTTCTCCTAACTGTACTCTTTCTGATTCAGAGATTCCTTTATTGTGTTCGTTATTTACTGCGGGAAAAAATTGCCCTGAACATAAAATTCATAAAACCCATGTTAGAAATTTTCAAATTAAAAACCATTAAAATCATTGATGGGCTTTCTAGAATGAAGAACAACATCAAAACCCATATTAGAATATTCTTTCTAAAAACCATTAAAATCCAATGGTAGGCTTCCCAATGAAGAACAACAAAAACATTGTAATTCTTGAGTATAGGGTTTTCACAGTGCTGGTTTATGTTGTGGAGAATTTTTTCAGTAAATTGTGGAAGGAATTTAGAAGTTATGTAACGTTTTTGATGAACGCTTCACTCATAACACACATTAGAAAACATAGATGGTTTTTGATGATGAGTGAAATGTCTACCTAATACATAATAATAATAAAGGATTCTTCGCACATAATAAATACAGTTCTGGATGATGAGTGAAATATCCACACAATACGTTCAAAAAATTAGAAATCCCTTACACAGTTTTTTCCGAAAATTCTCCACAAACATTGTGAATCAAAAAATCTAGAGCAATATCATTGTTCGGGTATATCAGTAATATTTACCTTCTAATCCAGTTAACCCTCTCATAGCAGAAAGTCTAGCTTGCGTATCTGCAGAAGAATTTGACTCGGGAAAGGTCCCTGGAACATTAAATTCCCTTCTCTGAACAGCTTCCTCCTTACCACTCGTCGTAGTCTGTGATAACCAGGAAGGTTTCCAGATGCTAGGATTGGAGGCACTTTGATTCATCTGCTCCTCTTGTTGTATGTTTTTCATACTGTTGGCATGTTCAGTTTTCCCTTGATCATGAGCCCGTGACTGGGTTTGTATAAACTCTGTTAAACCATGAGAAGCTGCTGGGGACGAATGAGCGTTCGAGCTGCTTAATCCATTAATGCCTCCATTAATCCGCGGGAAGCTTGAGCTATTTGCAGTGGTGGAAATATCTGGATTCATGAAATTTGTATCAACCCAAGAACGCTGAACGAGTGAATTGGGCGAGAAAACCAAATCTTCGTAGCCGCCAGAAGCATATTGAAAGAAATTATGTCTTGTTGCGGAGTCAATATTCATGCGAGCAGACATATCGCTCTTCATCGAATCGTGTTTGAGATTTATGAAAATTGGACGATTCAGGCTTTAACCCGTTACAGAGAGAATTATTATTACAGTATTACTGAGAAACATAGAAACATTCGACCAGTTAGGTATCTTTGGTACGCCTGTATTGAAATCCAAAGGGGTAGAAATGGTGCCGTGGATAGCTCTATAAGGACGAATTGTAATCTAGTGTAGGCGTAAGGTAGGTGGCTGGGCCAGGCAACCACCGTGAGTGGAGTCAGAAAATGAAATGTTAAATAAAACATTAACCTCACATTGCTATTTCAATACTATTTCTCTTCTTCCTAGCGTCTTCCTTCTGAATTCTTCTATTGCGACTTTTTTTGTTGCACAATTGGCGGCCAAAACGTTCATCGGCACCCAATACAACACGCGCGACTACTCTTCCGCTGCCAACATACATTTTCATTTTGTTTTGAACAAAAACATCGCCACGTGCCGTGAACGGCACGTTTTTTTCAGTATTTTCATTCACCTTCCATTCCCACTTCCAACTGTCTCCGAATATTTCAGTCTAGGATAACTCAGTCTCATTTTACCCCGTGGATAGATAAACCGATTGCCGTAGTCTATTTGTTATAGGTTTTTTTTTTTTTTAAAATCACAATTGCTTATACCAAAATTTATAGGCATTAGAGTTAACGGACGCGGTTTTATAGTGGAGAGGCGCTTAAGCACACCAAAATGTGTTAGTTAATGGTTTTATATTGGAGAGGCATTTAAGCACACCAAAATGTGTTAGTTAACTGTTTTATATTGGAGAGTTGCTTAAGCACACTAAAACTCACAAGTGTTAGTAATACAGTTTGAGTAGGCCTAATGGTTAAGAGCACGTGTTTTCTCTTAAGAGGTTACAAGTTCAAAACTAGAGGGGGTAGAGTATGTATGCTTTAGTAGACTTAGCAGTCAAATAGCTCCACGGAGGTGGGTCCCTTGTCCCACAAACAAGGGCGTCTCATACACCAATTTGGTGATAAGTACATGTGGCGAAACACAAGGGGAGTTCTGGATTATCCAATGCCCAATAATCCCAAGGGGGTCTCATACACCAATTTGGTGATAAGTACATGTGGCGAAACACAAGGGGAGTTTTGGATTATCCAATGCCCAATAATCCAACACAAGGGGAGTTCTGGATTATCCAATGCCCAATTATCCCAACAACTATTAAGCACATGTGTGGGTGTGTCCCTTGTCCCACAAACAAGGGGTCAACACAAGGGGAGTTTTGGATTATCCAATTCCCAACAATCTCTCGAACAATTGTTAAGTACATGTGGCGAAACACAAGGACATGTGGTGAAACACAAGGCCCAACAGTCCCAACAAAGGTGGCTCCCTTGTCCCACAAACAAGGGGGCCTCATACACCAATTTGGTGTTAAGTACATCTAGTGAAACATAAGGGGAGTTCTCGATTATCCAATGCCCAATAATCCCAACAATTGTTGAGCACATGTGGCAAAACACACCGGGAGTTTTGGATTATCCAATGCCCAACAATGTCCCTTGTCCCACAAACAAGGGGTCAACACAAGGGGAGTTTTGGATTATCCAATGCCCAACAATCGCTGGAACAACTGTTAAGTACATGTGGTGAAACACAAGGACATGTGGTGAAACACAAGGGGAGTTCTGGATTATCCAATGCCCAACAATCCCAACAAAGATGGCTCCCTTGTCCCACAAACAAGGGCGTCTTATACACCAATTTGGTGTTAAGTACATGTGGTGAAACATAAGGGGAGTTCTCGATTATCCAATGCCCAATAATCCCAACAACTGTTAAGCACACGTGGCAAAACACACTGGGAGTTTTGGATTGTGGAACAATTGTTTAATACATGTGGCGAAACACAAGGGGAGTTCTGAATTATCCAATGCCCAACAATCCCAACATCTGTTAAGCACATGTGGAAAAACAGATGGGGAGTTTTGGATTATCCAATGCCGAACAATCTCTGGAATGGATTATCCAATGCACAACAATCTCTGGAATTTTAAGTCTCACTGCAAAAGCCCAACAATCTCCCCCAGCTCAAGCCTAGGGTGTTCCAAACTTTAGATCTTTGGTTCTGTTAGCACGTGTTCGAATTATAAGCAAAACCCATAAATGTTAGTACTAATTTGTCTAAAATTATGTAGAAATGTGTTGATACTAAATGTTGGAATTGTGATAATTGTCATTGTCCTTACACTTAAATCCATCGATGTTAGTACTAATTTATCTAGAATTAGGTAAAAACTTGTTGGAATTACGACCATTATGTATTAAAGTGTGGAATCCATATATTTATGGAGTTGTGACTTTTTGGAATTTCTTGTGGATTTTTTGGTCACATATATGGATTTAGCATCATGAAAAACCCCTACGACACTTCGATTGTGCAGAGTTTACCCATCAAACTTGTGATTAGACACTTCCATCAAACTTGTGATTTCAATAAATCCTTACCTAGTTTTAAAAAATTAGATCGAAAAAATAATTCTTAAAACTTTTCAAAAATTCCAATTAAAGACAACTGGTATGTATATTTAGTCAAAAACCCAAGAATAGTCTAATTATAACCCAAAAGAAAAGAAAAAGAAAAAGAATTAAAAATTAAATTAAATTAAATTAAATTGACCAAATTTCATCTTAAAAACTCCAAACCAAATTGTTAAACTCCCATCAAGATTCATTCAAAGGAGGTTTCATGGGACCCCTCCATGGATGGATTGCCGTTCAGCTTCCACACCTAAGTCACATCTACACGGCTCTCCTAACCACCTCCGCTGACGTCATAACCCTAATGTAGAATACAGATATCCGTATATCAAATCCAGCGTTCCATCATCTACACGAAAAGTAAACACTGAATAACATATCTTTCAAAGTAGGCAGAAATAGACGCTCTAGAGAGCGTTGAAAATTTTCATGTGGAGTCACATCTGAAAATTCTGAATATATTCTATATCATTTGCATTTTATTAGGTTTATTATGCCTGCATACATACAGTTCAACCGTACGAGGCTCCTCCCATATTTATTTATATATGCCTGCAGATATATATGTGCTTCCACTTCTTTCAACTGCGTGGCGCAGGCATGACTCAAGACGACGGCTATAAAGGTTATGATCTGCGAAAAATATGGTGACTAATGATGAAGTTTCTTATGGTGGTGGTGGTGGCGGCCAACTGATCGAAGTTCTTTCCTCTCACAATTATTAAAAATCTGATGTCAGCATGATGTCATCGTCTCAATCTTCTCACTCAAAGGTAGAAAAAAAGAGCTTTCTGTGGGACTAACAACATATATCAAAACAGCAGTTATCGTTATCCTGATAACAACACTATATCTAAACGACTGGACCATCGTTACCATCTTCGTCGCATTAGTAGGAATGCTTTCTGTTATCATATTGGAACGGAGTTCATAGAAAAGGATTTAGTTGTTTGCAAGTTAGATATTTCTGTAAATTCGCTTTCCCAAAAACCAAGTCACCGGATTTACAATATTAGTACGCTCATACTGGAAATTTCATTATTCTAAATTTGAATCATATTTTTAAATCGTAGTCTCACTATCAGATAGGTTTTGGTTTCCTTTGGCTATAGACAATTTTTTTCTAAATTCAGTAAATATTTGTTTGAATAGTAAATTCGAGCTATGTTATTGGCTAATGCTATAAATTCTGAACAATAAAAATGTAAATTCAATTGAAAATTTTCAAGTATGTTAGAAGTAAGAAAAAAAGAGAATAGCCAAATGCTAAAGACCTCTTGCAAGAGTAAAATTCTATCTCCTATGATTCATTTTAAGTGTGATGAATGATGAATAATGCTGATGAAGAAAGAACCTGCATTCATTGTGTTGGATAATATATCTAATGGTGACGGTACACTTTTTTAAGTTATAAAATTGATTTAAAGTGTTTTTTTTTTTTAAAGGTATCATTAAAATATTTCAAGTTTGGCTATTTTCATTGGATTTAGTTTTTTTAAAGTTTGAAGTTTGTATCCGTGAGAGAGAAACATAAAAAAATTCTAGTAATGTTAAAGATTGATTTGGCTTGAGACTAATGATTAATGAATATTAACGGAACCCAAAAAAACCATGATCATAAATTATAAATAATTTTTTTTAAATGATTAATTATTTGTTTATGGAACCACACTAAATGTAGAAAAACAAAATAATAATCCCTTAGATGCAAGGAATTCATTCATACTCACTTTCATCTTGACGCACAAATACCTATGAATGAGTTAAGCTTCAAAATATTACAATAAGATATTTGTAACATTATTATTTATAACTAAATAGCATGTTAATCACAACTACCTAATGAAATTTATTTTTAGATATACTTTTATATTTATTTCATATTAATTACCATGGTGGACTTTATTTAATAATTTAAAAGATAACAAACCTAGTGAACCTTATATTTAATATCATCCACCATTTCACTCTAATGAGCCTTCATCCCTCAATTACACCACTAAGGAGTAACCCTACATTACTAGCACATTAGAAAAGCATTTCCTTCAATGCTTGTAGTGAGGAGGCACAATTATGACCCTATCTACGGGAATTGAGTGCAATGATAAAATAATTCATAGAACTAGGGTCCAAACTACAAGGGCTATCCATAAGTTGAAGTGGTCCAAGAATTTCATCTATAAACTTGGATTCCATGTCCAAGTGTTCATGCTCACTACCAAAAATTGACACCTAAGCTTAATGAATGGATAAATGCTTTGTTTCAAAGGCCAAACATGGTCATGTGAATCCAAATAGATTGACCCTTAGTTGTCTAGAATATAACCCATATAGCTATAAAAGGTTAGTTATAAATTCGGAAGGAACATGCGATCACTAGATAATATTCCCACTAAAAACTAGTAGCCATAATGGGCTCTTCAATTCCCTTAATGATGTTGATTGTAGAAGGAGTATGGTCGTCAAAGAGAAGATGAAAGTAGTTTCCTTCCCATAAATGACAATGGTTCAGATATCATTCCTCACAAATATTCCTTAAATCATATCAACCATAATATATGTCACTTGTATGCTCTAATTCAATATCATTCCAAATTTCCATGTTTTTTGCATTACTTCATAGGCTTCCTATATTCTTTATGTTTAACGCTCCATACAGAGAGAAACTATACAAACTCCTTCAAGCAGTGAAATTATTCTACTTTAACTAACCATTTTTTGGTCATAATATTATACTTAAAATTTAATATATGTTAGGAGGGTTATTTTCGTTAAAACTATGAATTTATTAATCACAATGTTATAGGTATGCATGCAATATATGACATATTGAAAATAGAGAACAAACACAAATATAATTACTCACAACCATAATATGAGAAAGCCCCTATGTTCTCTCTTTCTTTGAATGAAAATGAACGCAATTAAAAATAAGTGAAGTATGTGGTATGTGGGATTTTATAGGACACAAAATATCTCCCTCTCTCTCTCTCTCTCTCTCTCTCTCTCTCTCTCATAACTACTTTTCTCATCTATGGAGTAAAACATGTTTCGATAGAATTAAATCATTTTTCTCCTAGTGGCCCAATTGTAACACAACCCCATAGCATATTAGTGGTTAAGTTTGACTCCGTCAACTCTCAACTAGAGTTACATACCACTATTCCAAAGTATTCTTCATCATGATCAAGTGGCTATCATTTTTTCCATGAATAATGAGGACTAACATGGAATTTTCTCAAATCATGGTAGTCAAACCAGCAAGGTCAATTTTTGGGTGGCATAACTTTTGCATATAAATTTTGTTTAAGGTGATTCGTACGATGTCAGAAAGGTATCTATGTGTAGAATAGTTTTATGGGGTGAGGTGCTTAAGAAAAACATTTTTATCACCCCAAAAACGCTATTTGATTCTCAAACTACATCTCAAATGTTTCAATCCCTAATTCACCAAATTTGGACCTACTAGTAAAAATGGTCTAGTTAGTTGATTCTTCCAGTTTTCTACTTTGAAAGCATCATTATGGATGAAAACTAATACAATGATCTAATAAGGGTAATACACTCTTCACAGTTCATCGAAGTTTAGGAAAATGTGCATGAGAGAATCCTTCCACATAATCTGCATATAGAGTTTGATATTTCTCAATGACAAGGCCTAATATATCTTGTATGTAACCATAAACTACTGTAAGTATGAGTGCTATATTTTTTATGCAATAATTTGAAATACCCAAACTCAATATCGATTATAATTTCTATTGTGACCATATTTATAAAATTCCATGACCACTATATATCTGCGAGATATTTGGAAATGCATGTTCATGTTTTTATAACCTTATGTTTCAGACTTCAAGGCGAGTCCATGTTCAGGGTAATCGGGGGGATTGTGACCCCCATAAATATGGACTGACCTTGAGGTCCAAAACATCACCTTGAAGTCCAAAATGTTCATGAACATGTTTTTCTAGATATTTCACAAACATCTCGCTTTTAATGGATTCACTCTTTCACTCTATATCTACGAGTATCAATTTGGTGGAAATTTGAGAGCTTTATTAAAATATATATACTCTACAAGACATGTGGTCATCATAATAAAAACCATAAAATATTTGTTTTAAATTAGTGATGTAACAATTTATTGGAGTTTGATTTGAATGACATGTTTCCCAAATTAGGTGTCCTTTTCAACAAACATTCAAGTTTCCCTTTAATTTTTCACCGTTGGACATAGATCCAATATCTTTTGGATTTATAATATGCTTATAATCTCCTGGGAGAAACAAAAACTGAACAAATACTTACAAAAACCTTTTGAAATATGAGTGTGCCTCTGTTTAAAAATATGGTAGCCGAAATAGTATTTCTTTAGATTTACTTGGACTAAAGAACATAGGTCTTTCTTGTTGTTGGAATCGTATAAGTGACATATTTCATTACTATTTCATAAAAAGAACTTAGAATTTATACCCTATTTAAGAAACATTTTTTGGATTGGTAGTTCCCATATTTACACTAGCTTATAGCCTCTTAGATCAATATATTATTCCCCATCACTAAGAGATATCTAGTGTTATATGAAGATTATGCAGAATAAGTATCTCTTGCATCTTTTCTTGAACATTCTCTGAATTATATAGGATAATTCAATCAATGGATATGTAAATTAAATTAATTTTCTTCCTATAAATGAGTTTGGTTAGTGTGACTTTGTAGGGAGTATTGAATACAAAAACATAAGAAGCTTATGAAGCAATGTTTTTCTTAGGATCCCCTATAAGGATGTAATAAGCAGGAAAATTGCCTATTAAAATAATAGTTGTGGAAGCCATCTAATGTAAGTTGAAATAAGAATTTTATTTATGTTATCATTAAATAACATCCATTATGCTAATTAGAATAAATAAATATAATATGGCTTCCTTAAGGAATGTCCCTGGGTAGTTAGAATGGGGTTATGACTAGTATATTCTATTTAGTAAAAAATAATGTTGTAATAATGATGTAATCTTCCTTATAGAGAGGTATTTAGTATTGGAGTTAAATTAATTTAGCTCAAAAATGATACTGGATATGAATTATTATATAGCATCACTTTAAAAGCATTTTGGTAGATAAAGCATTAAGAATTTCCAAATTTATCTTATTTGTAAATAATTTCAACTACTAAATATCATAAAAATTAAAAATTATTTTTAATTTTAATTTAATAAAATAATATAAAGCATATAAAAATTTCTACAACATAACATATTTAAAGATAAATAGAATTTTTATTCACACTATTCAAAAGAAAAAAAATTATAAATAAATTGAAAAAGTATTTCTAAGATGGCATCCAATATAAATTTAGTCATTTATTTTTTTGAAAATAGACAATTGATTATCTAAAGGTCTAAAAACAACTTATATATATTATTATATTTTAAAAATATATATATATATATATATATATTGGACTTAAAGCTTATGAACGTACACACACTTTTATGCAAGAAATCAAATTAAAAAGAAATGAATGTGGCCATCGATTCATAATAATCACGAATCTAATGCTTTATGATAAACGACTACCATTCCTACACTTTTGGATGAAAATATGTACTATAAAGAAATGTATTAAAATTGATTTGAATTTAAACCTACGATATTCAAGGATATATCTTATTTAATTCTATGGATGGAAAAATCTCTTTCCATTATCATAAAAGACTTCAATAAAGTGTATTAAAATTGATTTGAATTTAAAAATTACATTTCACCAAATCAACATACTTGTGATTTGGATTTTTTGAATTTTAACCCAAAAAAAAAAAAAAAGAATAGTTTTTTTTTAACTATATTGTTTTTTTTTTTATCAAAGAAATTTAAGTAAGATTTTAAAATTCGGTAGAGATTTTTGAAAATTCAAGTTGCAGTTGTCAAAGTATCTAGATGTTTTTGATAGTGCTAAATCCATTTCCACCATCAAAACATGATTCAAACAAAATCATTACAAAATTTCTTGAATTTTATTTTCCCATATTCCCATCACTTTTGACCTCGGCCTTACTAAACTTCTCCAAAAAAATATATATCATAAATTTAATATATATTTTTTTTCAAAAAAACAAATACATAATATAAAATGTATGTTAATGTAGAATATATATCACCAAACTGATGAATATTGTAAAAAATATTTGAAAATACAAAATACAAAAATAAATAAAAATACCTTTGTAAGAAAAATATTATAACAAATTTACGAAACTATAGGATAATTTCGCATCCATAGAATTGATTTAAAACTCCACATTCCAAACTTTGAATAACACAACATAGTCGATACACCATCACTGTTGAATGCTACAGCAACACCTTAAGGTTTTAAAGTTTCAGGTACAATTGAATCTTGGAATGCATTGTTGAAAACCTTCCATTTCTTGATCACATCATTGCTCCAAGTAGCATAAGTTTAAGTTCAATGTGTCCGAGAAATCCATTTGGATCGTTGGAAAAATAGTAATGTATTTCCTGCAAAGCTAACCAAACTCCCATCATTGTCAGAGGATATATTTTCCATGCACAACCTAAGGATCAAAGGATTCTCCATCATTTTCAAAGCTGGAATATTCCGAGCACAAGCTACAGGTTAGCGGATAAGGGTGAAGATATTCGTAGCCAGCTTGGTGGATTTATGCATAGCTATTTCACTTTGGAGTTGTTTTTAGTGCGACATTTTGAAGTTTCAGGTGCTATCTGGGGAAAATTTTTGAGGTAAAATCTTGGTTTTTGTTATTCAAACTGGTTTTTGGACTCTATATATGGATTCAGCACCCTCAAAAACCTCTAGGGCACTTCTATTGTGCAAAGTTAGCAATCAAACTTCTCTTTTCAATAAATTCCTGCCGGAATTTAGAGAAATTACACCGTAAAAAGTCACTGTAAAAGCCTTCAAAAAGTCGCACTAAAGACTACTCGTTTCACTTTAATGAAATTATATATATATATATATATATATAAACATATAAACTAGACCAATTGAATCAGTGTTGGAGAGTGAAGCAAGGTTAGAATTTCAAAAAAAGTATTTATTAAATTTGACGGTTTTCACTCTTTTTTTTGGACAGTTTTCATAAGTTTAAGCAAAAATATGAATGGTTTGGTAATTTTTTAAATTGTACTTGATGAGCAAATCATCCTGTAACAAACTCAAATTCCATGGGGACTTGTGAGAAATTTATTTCATGAGAAAGTATTGGGACTTTTATAGAGGATATTTGTGTGAACTTGTGATGAAAATTCATTTCATGAGAAAGTATTGGAAAATATTGGGACTCTTAAAGAGGATACTTATGGGGGCTTGGGAAGGAAATTTGTTTCATGAGAAAGTATTGGAAAATATTGGGCTATATAAACGAGTGTTATTTGGTTAGGGCCACCATGGTCAATAGGGATGATAGTGAGTGTGAAAGGTTTATTTTCTAAATAAAATAGGTAAATGTTGGAGACTTTAGTGTTTATTCATGTTCATTCATAAAAACACTTTTAAAATTATAATATATTATAGGTATTTGATGTTGCAAGATACTAAGTATAAAAAGAGTTAAGTAGCTAAAATATAGTATATGTATTAAAAATAGGGTTTCTTTCATTATAGATATGTATTGGGAGAGGGTTTAACAAAAATATTTTGAGATTTTTTTATTAATATCTAGTGAGATTAGAGGTACTCAGTAATATTTCAAGAATTTGGTTGCAAAATTAGTGAAGAGGGTTTTCAAGGGAGTAATTTTTAGGCTTGGATTGCAAGGTTTGATCATTATTTGGGGAATTTGGTGGTAGTCGAGCTTGTCATGTTTAATGGTCACTTGCCTTGGGTATTCAAGGAGCAAGTTTGTGGGGTTTGTTTGATGGTAAAGTCG
Source organism: Pinus albicaulis (assembly GCA_034641835.2). NCBI lineage: Eukaryota > Viridiplantae > Streptophyta > Pinopsida > Pinales > Pinaceae > Pinus > Pinus albicaulis. Next base: position 1,445,817,387 of record CM076580.1, read on the forward strand.
CTGAGAGGAGTTGATTCAATGGAATTGGTGGAGAGTTAGAACGTAGATGGAGAGAGACAGACCAATCCTGCTTGTTACAAGTAACAATCAATAAGTTTTAGGTTTAAAAATGATAATAAAGAATGAATAAGAAACAATTGCAAGTTCCCATTAACAATCAATAACTTTTGGGTTTTAAAAAATGACAAGAGATGGGTAGGAGACAATTGCAATTGAGCATATGTACCACGATGACTATTTCTTTGGGGCTAAGAAGTTATAGTAAGGAATAAGAGACTTGGGTAATAGTAAAGAATAAGAAACTTGGCATACCCACTACCCATGTATTAAAAGAGGTAGCTAACTACGTGAGTAATTCAATTCACTTTAACCATTATGACACCAAATATTTTTTTAAATTAGAAATATATTGGATTACTAAAATATTGATCGCCCAATTATTAAAACGAACAACATTAAAATTACAAATATATCAAGGTACATAACTCGATACTATTCTAGTTAATGAAAAAATTAAAAAAATAATAAAAAACAAACTTCCTAAATTTCATGAAAAGCCTTTAAAGATCTAGTTCAAATGATAAATAACACTAAAACACAGTTCAAATCATAAACCCAGGAAAAAATTATAGCGAGGAAGTGGCAATGGAGAAAAGCCTCCATCCCCTACCACTTAGCCATATTTACTTATTTTCATTATTACTAACGATAATCAATGATTCAACTTTTTGAGCTGGTGGAAGACTTGGTTTTCTAAGTACGATTACTAAGAATGATGTATTGCTTTTTATAATTTTTTTAATAAATATGGAATAAAAGTACTAAATTGATACAACTATTAAGGAAATCAGCTAAATAAGATTTATTATTATAAAAATATAATAAAATATATATTTTTAAATGAATCAATGTTGAATCTTCCCATGTACTCATAGTATCATAGAAAACGATACGGGATTAATCTTTTATTCGGTACTAAATTAATTTTTCAATTCCGCGTTGATTCAAATTTACACATCATTGGCAGCTATAAATGGAGGAAGATATCAAACACTGCACATGGTAGAAAGTTTTTTCAGGTCAAAGTTATGAAGGAAGAAGATGGTTTTTGAGTTTCCAATCTCTTCGAGCAGAGAATCTGGAAGGTTAATATTTGCCCAAGTTATTCAACGCGGATGAGAGTTTCTATTGGAACGGAGTTCATAGAAATGGATTTAGTAGTTTGCAAGTTAGATATTTCTGTATATACGCTTTCCCAAAAACCAAGCCACCGGATTTACAATATTGGTACGTTCATACTGGAAATTTCATTATATTAAATTTGTATCATATTTTTAAATAGTGAGACTTTAAATCGTAGTCTCACTATTAGAGGTTTTGTTTTGGTTTCCTTTGAGAGGTTTTGGTTTCCTTTGGTTATAGACAAATTTTTTTCTAAATTCAGTAAATATTTGATGCAGTAGTAAGTTAAGTTTGTAATGTAACTCAAGGTCTATAGTCTTGACATTGGTCCAAGAGGGACATTTCTTTTGCATAATCATTGTAAAAGCTTCTAAAGATTTTATAATTCACAAGTATTAGTCTAGAAGGTTCTAGATAGGTGTTGACTCATTAGTCAAAGAGCTGAGTTATTTGATTGAATCTGTGTGTTGGCAGAATTCATTGGATAAGCTAGCAGATAAGATAGGATTGGTTCATTCGGTTCAGAAAAGATAGGATCAAGTCTAAATTTAGAAATTAGTTAAAGAAACATAGGAGTTAGTTCCTATAGTTTAGGAATATATTGATAAAGATTGAAAGGATAGAATTTCATTGAAGGAGGAGAAAAGCCTATGGGTAGAGAGATAGAGAAGCAGTGTTAAGAGGCCACTGAAAGAGAAAATAAGGCCGAGAAAAGCATTCATCATTGTGTAATTATTTACTTGTGAATATAAAACTCAATTATGAGTTCATGAAGAGCATTGTGTCGACGAATCTGTGTGATTGTTTCTTTTACACGCTGAGTGATCCATAATTGAACAAATCACATTTTTGTGTGAAATGATTTTCTATGAATAAATTTTGATTATGTGAATAAGTCTTTCTGAGTGAAAAAAGACTTACAGTGGAAGAACTAGGTAGAACCACGAGTGATTCCAGTTCTGGAGAAATTGGCTGTAAGAGAAACTGATTGGAGATTCAAATTCGAGATTTGGAGAAGTAATACAGAGGGTGTTTTGTATTCGAGATTGAAACTACGGGCAAGGCGTTGCAACGAGCATGAAAGCTAAGATCTGAGTGAATAAACAGAGGAAATCTTAGGAGAAAGAAGTCGAAAAGAAGATGGAGTTGTACAACGACGATAGTCGAAGAAACAGAAAATTGACTAAGGCAGAGAACTTTTAGAAAATTTCCAAAGGAAGGAAACAAACGGCGAGGATTAAATAACAAAATATTCAAGTAAAAGACGACAGCTTGGATCACTTCGCAAGATTAATTGGGAATGTGCGATCGCAAGGTAAAAGGGTTAAGTTGCAATGCGGTAAGTTGGGGAAAGTACGAAGTCCATGTGTCGGATGGAGGATTCAAGCGCATATCGCACATCGACGATTCTAATGTTTCTAGTTAAGACATCGCACGGTAAGTTGTGTTAGTTGCGCTGCGAAGCCGATCAGTAAGGGCACAATGGAACTGTTAGATCTGGGCGATAGCAATAGTGGAGACTAAATCACAATCTAGTGTGATTTCGCGTATCGGAAATTTTCCGTGTTTGTTGTTAAGAGTTCGCACGGTAAACTATTTAAGTTGTGATGCAATAAAGTGCTAAGTTCCGATGAGATAAGGAGTTTGCAATGCGATGCGACGCATATCGCATATCGCACAGGATAAGGGATACATTTATTGTTAAACATTAAAGTTTGTGACGAGCGATGTGGAGAAAGCTGTGAATTGTGAAATCGCAATATCACGGAAAATTGTTGAGCAGTGAATCTACGGGGAGGTAAGTTGTAAAAGGTGAAAAGTGCGACCGCCATAAGTGATATTGTGATCCACTGCGGGGAAAGGAGTTTATGTGGTCCATAACCCACAGGTTTGCGTGTATTTTGTAGAGTTGTTATTTTAAGCTTCCACATGCATGTGTGAGTAAAAGGTTAATGTTTAAAATATTAAAGTGGGTTCAGTTGGGTGTATATGGCAGAGCTTATACTCCATATGATTTATGTGGGTGATTCAAGTGAGGTTAATTCCGCTAACATTGCTATCATTTGAAATAAGAGGTTGAATTTTATAAGGAACGGGAAGACTTATAAAAGTGTTTGTGTATGTCGGTGGGATTGGCCTTTTGGTTGCCATGATTTGGTATCAGAGCCAAGTTAATGAAAAATTGTTATAAATGAAGATTGCAGAGCTAAACTATGCAGAAGACATTTGGTAGCAGAATCGAATAAAATTCTGCGTGAAATAGAAGGAGAATGCAAGTGTGAATGTGGAAGAAAGAGGAGATCAGATTTTAAATCTGACAAGCAGTAGGCATAGAGAGGTAAAGTATGGAAGAAGATGTGAGTAAGTGATACTCTTAAGAAGAGATTGAAGAAGGATAAAGAAAGCATAATGATGGTTGTTTTCTTATGGAGAATGGAGATTCACTCGAATGTGAAGAGTGGATAGAGACTGCTTGTAAAATCATGCAGGTATTATTTTATTTAAACTCTGATTTGAGTTTTGCAGATTAAAGATTGATAGTTGCAGCTAATGAAGTATCTCAGCAAAAGAAGATCACAGTCTTAAGAAGCAGTGATGAAGGTAGATGGTACGATTTTTTGAGTGAAAGAAGAGTGTGGCCAGAACCTAATATTTCATTTGTGATTGAAATACAAGAGGACAATTTTTTTCTCAAAAGTGCAGATGAGTTGAAGCCTAGAAGGAGTAGAGGAATGCTCAAAGAAATTTCCAGAGAGGGGACAAGTGGCCAAGTATAGAGAAAGCTTGGTGAGGTAAGTTATAGCAGGGAGGACTTGCTATTGCAGAGGCTTAAATATAGCTCATAGTGAGTGAGGAGCTCATGAAGATAAGAATAAGATGACTATTGATAGTCATAGTAGAGGTTCAGGAAGCAACCACAAAGTGAAGAAATAAGATGCTAAAGCAAATAGAATATGGAGATAGATGAGTGACGAAGAATATGAGAGAGAGAAAGCTGAGATAGAAGTCCATCTGGAAGTCGTGATGGAGCTGTCAAAAATGGAGGAGGAAGACTCAAGATGTGGTTTCCTCGTGAGAATAAAGATGAGGTGGCATAAGCTACAATAGAGGAGAAAAGAGAAACTGATGAATGCTCAAGAGAAAACCGAGATACTCAAGGCAAAGGAGTATCTAGGAGAAGACTTTAAGACTGAAACTTCCTGTGAGGCTAAGATGTCTCAAAGTATTAAAAATGACATTTTGTGTATGTCTGCAGGTACATCACAAGATGATGAACAAACTTTAGAGTTTGTTAAGAAGAAGGAGCAGAGTCTGAAATCTATTCATATTAAGACTGAGATAACAAGATCTCATAAACGAAAAGAGACAGGGAGGTTTCATGGAAATGTGCAGCAGAATATTGAAGCTGGTAACAGTGAAGATTGGAATAGAAGATATGAGTTAAAACATGAAGATGAAGAAAATGTATTTACTGTGCCTAATGAGTTTGGAATTTTTAAGCATGATGATATAGACATGTGTGTAGATTTAGCAGAGGAAGAAGGATCATATGATGATTGGTCAACAACAAGTGAGAGTATTGAAAATTATGTAAAGTTTCTAAATTCTACTCCAATTGAAATTTTTGAGTTATATAGAAAGTTAGACCTTCAAAGAAGAAATTTGGAAGAGCAAAGGATATATACTCAGGATAAATTTTTGAAGAAGGAAGATAAAGAAATTGTCATGAATGAAAATCATGAAGAGGAAGATAAGGATGCAAGAATGGTAAGAAGAGTTCAGAAAATTGACATTACAGAGGAAGGAGTTAATTATTGTGAACCAGAGCAGGGAGACATCCTTGAAATAAAAGATATGGAGGAGAGAATGGCTAACAGTCTCGTGAGTTCTTTGGAGAATTTAGATGAACATACTGATGTGCTGACAAAGGAGTTAGAGGAAAATTTAGAGAAGCATATTGAGATGTTTCCAGAGAGGGAAAAGGCAATAAGGCCTTATATTTTTTTTTTTGATAGTTGGTTTATGATTACAGGTTTTGATGAAGATGAGACAGACCTATCACAAGTTGAAGGAGAGTCCGTTTTAGAACAGAAGAAGACTGGAAGTTTCCAAGTAAGGCATAATGATGAGGAAGATGTAAAGCATGAAGTGTCATGTTTGAAGAAGCTGAATTAGCTGTCAGGATTAGTCAAAGAGGTGAAGGACAATCATTGAGGGTTGTCAAGGAAGAGGAAGGAAAATATGTTGGAATTGATGAACAACATAGTGATGTATTTGGGAGGAATCAATTAGAAAGTAAGTTAATAGAAGAATCTGAGTATGAGAAAGGAATTGCAGAAAATGATGTGGAAATGTCTCAAGTTGTGAAAGAGGCAGGAGCATATACTAGTTTTCCAAACTTGAATATGTTTGCTAGTATACAAAGAAGAGTGAATGAGTATATTACTGTAGTCAAAGAATCAAAAGGCAATTTATTTTTTGAAAGTAAATTTGCAGGTAGTGAGAAGAAACGGGATGTTGCAGAGGGAGATATCTTAAGAGATATTCAGGAAGTATGGGAGACAACAATGTCATGAGTAATATTTGCAGCAATATACAGAAGAATATTTGCAGCAGTAAATGGAGTAATTCCAAGTGAAAAAGCAGAAATTGAAGCAAGAAGAGTTGAATAAAGAAATCAACAGTTTAGTGATGAATGGATAAAGTGCAGCAAAGTGAAATTGAAAAGTAAGGAAAACAAAATTAGGTTGTAACAACGAATTGAATTACAAGAAGCCATAGATGAACTATGGAACCTAATGCAGATACATAAGATGAGATATAGCAGAATGAAGAAAGCAGTCCACTATGGAATTATTTGGAAAGTGAAGAACAGTGAAGGTAGAGATAGGGGAGCACTATAGTACAAAGCATGGAAGCATAGAAGATTGTAGATGAAGAATGATGAAGATGATGTAGCTTATGGACACCAGAAAAACATAGTTTGGGATCCAGGAAAGACGAGGGCTGAAGGTACATGATCAGGTGATCATGTCTTCTTTCTAGTTTGGGAGTCCGCTGTAGGAGCATCTGCCCTCAAGTTAAGTTTTTAATGTAACTCAAGGCCTAAGGTCTTGACATTGGTCCAAGAGGGACATTTGTTTTTTATAATCATTGTAAAATCTTGTAAAGATTTCATAGTTCACAAGAATTAGTCTACAAGGTTCTAGATAGGTGTTGACTCATTAGCCAAAAAGCTAAGTTATTTAATTGAATCTGTGTGTTAGCAGAATTCATTGGATAAGATAGTAGATAAGATAGGATTGGTTCATTTGGTTAAGAAAAGATAGGATCAAGTCTAAATTTAGAAATTAGTTACAAAAACATAGGGTTTAGTTCCTATAGTTTAGGAGTCTGTTGATAAAGATTTAAAGGATAGAATTTCATTGAAGGAGGAGAAAATCCTATGGGCAGAGAGATAGAAAAGCAGTGTTGAGAGCCCACTAAAAGAGAAGATCATGCTGAGAAAAAAATTCATCATTGTGTAATTATTTACTTGTGAATATAAAACTCAATTCTGAGTTCATAAAGAGTGTTGTGTTGACGAATCTGTGTGACTGTTTGTTTTACACACTGAGTGATCCGTAATTGAACAAATCATATTTCTATGTGAAATGATTCTCTAGGAATTAGTTTTAATTATGTGAATAACTCTTTCTGAGTGAAAAAAGACTTGGAGTGGAAGAATTGGGTAGAATCACGAGTGATTCTAGTTCTGGAACAATTGGCTGTAAGAGAAGATAATTGGAGATACGAATTTGAGATTCAGAGAAGTAATACAGAGGGTGTTCTGTATTCGAGATTGAAACTATGGGAAAGGCATTGCAGCGAGCATTAAAACTAATATCTGAGTGAATATACAAAATAAATATCAAGAGAAAGAAGCCGGAAATAAGATGTAGTTGTACAATGATGATAGTGGAAAAAACAAAAAATTGACTAAGGCAGAGAAACTTTAGAAAATTTCCAAATTAGGAAGGAAACAAACGGCGAGGATTAAATTGCAAAAGATTCAAGTAAAATACGACGACTTAGATCACTTTGCAAGATTAATTGGGAATGTGCAATCGCAAGGTAAAAGGGTTAAGTTGTGATGCGGTAAGTTGGGGAAAGTATGAAGTCCACGTGTGAGATAGAGGATTCAAGCACATATCGCACATCGGAGATTCTAATGTTTACAGTGAAGACATTGCACAGTAAGTTGTGTTAGTTGCGATGCGAAGCCGATCAGTAAGGGCACTACGGAACCTTTAGATCTGGGTGAGATCAATGGTGGAGACTAAATCGCAATCTAGTGTGATTTCGTGCATCGACAATTTTCTGTGTTTATTGTTAAGAGTTCGCACGGTAAACTATTTAAGTTGTGATGTGATAAAGTGTTAAGTTGCAGTGAGATAAGGAGTTTGCGATGCGATGTGACTCATGTCTCCTGTTGCACAGGATAAGGGATACGTTATTGTTAAACATTAAATTTTGTGACGAGTAGTGTGGAGAAAGCTGCGAATTGCGAAATCGAAATATCGTGGAAAATTGTTGAGCAGTGAATCTGCGGGGAGGTAATTTGTAAAAGTTGCGAAGTATGACCGCTGTAAGTGATATTGTGATCCGTTGCGGGGAAAGGAGTTTATGTGGACCATAACCCACAGGTCCACGTGTATTTTGTAAATTTGTTGTTTTAAGCTTCCACATGCATGTGTGAGTAAAAGGTTAACATTTAAAATATTAAAGTGGGTTATGTTGGGTGTATATGGTGGATCTTATACTCCATATGATTTATGTAGGTGATTCAAGTGAATTTAATTTCGCTAACCTTGCTATCATTTGAAATAAGAGGTTGGATTTTATAAGGAACGAGAAGACTTATAAAAGTGTCTGCGTATGTGGGTGAAAGCAGCCTTTTGGCTGCCATCAATATTTATTTGAATAGTAAGTTCCAATTATGTTATTTTCTAATGCTATAAATGTTTTTGAACAATAAAAATATAAATTCAATTGAAATTTATCTTATTTGGAAATAAGAAAACAAGTGAATAGCCAAAGGCTAAAGACTTCATGCAAGAGTAAAATTCTATCCCCTAGAACAACCAATGATTCATTTTAAGTGAGATGATTTCCATAAATAATGGCGATGGTGATGATGAAGAATGAACCTGCGTTCATTGTGTTGGATAATATATCTAATGATAATTGTACTTTCTAAGTATAAAATTGATTTAAAGTGTTTTTGAAGATAATGCTAGGTTTGGCTATTTTTATTGGATTTTTTTTTTTTTTTTTTTTAAGTTTGAAACTTGTATTTTTGAGAAGGAGATATCAATAAAATTCTAGTGATGTTAAAAGTTGATTTTGCTAGTGACTAGTGATTAATGAATGTTAACGGAACAAAAAACCCATGATCATAAATCACAATTAAAATAATTTAAAATGATTAATGATTTGTTTATGGAACCACCCTTAAATGTAGCAAAACACAATAATAATCCCTTCATGCAAGGAATCCATTCATACTCACTTCCATCTTGAGGCACAAAGACCTATGAATGAGTTCATCTCTAAAACAAAATACTAAAATACGTTATTTGTAACATTATTATTTATAACTAAATAGCTTGTTAATCACAACTACTTAGTGGACCTTATTTTCAGAAATAATTTTATATTTATTTCATATTAATTACCATAGTGGACCTTATTTAATAATTTAAAAGATAATGGACCTAGTGAACCTTATATTTAATAGCCTCCACCATTTCACTCTAATGAACCTTCATACCCCAATTACACCACTAAGGAGTAACCCTAAATTCCTGGCCCATTAGAAAAGCATTTCCTTCAATGCTTGTAGTGAGGAGGCACAACTATGATCCTATCTACGGGAATTGAGTGCAATGCTAAAATAGTTCATAGAACTAGGGTCCAAAATACAAGGGCTATCAATAAGTTCAAGTGGACCAAGATTTTCATCCATAAACTTGAATCCCTTGTCCAAGTGCTCATGCTCACTACCAACAATTGACACCTAAGCTTAATGAATGGATAAGTGCTTTGTTTCGAAGGCCAAACATGGTCATGTGAATCCAAATAGATAGACCCTTGCGTGTCTAGAATATAACCCATATAACTATAAAAGGTTAGTTATTAATTTTGAAGGAACATGCGACCACTAGAGAATATTCCCACTAAAAACTAATAGCCATAATGGGCTCTTCAATTCCTTTAATGATGTTTATTGCAGATGGAGTATGGTCATCATAGAGAAGATGAAAGTAGTTTCCTTCCTATAAATGACAATGGTTCAAATATCATTCCTCACAAATATTCCTTAAATAATACCAACCATAATATATGTCACTTGTATGCTCTAATTCAATATCATTCCAAATTTCCATTTTTTGCATTACTTAATAGGCTTCATATATTCTTTATATTTAATGCTCCATATAGAGAGAAACTATACAAACTCCTTCAAGCGGTGAAATTATTCTATTTTAACGAACCATTTTTGGTCAAATCATTTGTAAACTTCCATGGCTATTTTATTGTAGAGTTTGTCACAATAGATCTTATAAAATTATACTTAAAATTTAAAATATATGTTATGACGGTTATTTTCCTTAAAATTGTGGATTTATTAATCATGGTGTTATGCTTATGCATGCAATATATGAAATATTGAAAATAGAGGACACACAAAAATACAATTACTCACAACCATAATAGGAGAAAGCCCCTATGCTCTCTCTTTCTTTGAATGAAAATGAATGCAATTAAAAATAAGTGAGATTTGTGGTATGTGGGATTTTATAGGACACATAATCTCTCTCTCTCTCTCTCTCTCAAAACTACTTTTATCATCAATGGAGTAAAACACGCTTCAATAGAATTAAATCCTTTTTCTACTAGTGGTCCAATTGTAACACAACCCCATAGCATATTAGTGGTTAAGTTTGACTCTTTCAACTCTCAACTAGAGTTACATATCAACTATTCTAGAGTATTCTTCATCATGATCAAGTGGCTATCATTTTTTCCATGAGTAATGAGGACTAACATGGAATTTTCTCAAACCATGGTAGTCAAAATAGCAAGGTCAACTTCTGGGTGGCATAACTTTTGCATACAAATTGTGTTTAAGGTGATTCTTATGATGTCATAAAGGTATCTATGTGTAGAATAGTTTTAGGGGGTGATGTGCTTAAGAAAAATATTTGTATCACCCCAAAAATGCTAATTGATGTCTCAAACTACTTCCCAAACGTTTCAATCCCTAATTCACCAAATTTGGACCTACTAGTAAAAATGGTCTATTTAGTTGATTCTTCCACTTTTTCTACTTCGAAAGAAACTAATACAATGACCTAATTAGGGTAATACAGTCTTCTCATGTCATCAGAGTTTAGGAAAATGTGCATGAGATAATTCTTCCACATAATCTACATATATAATTTGATATTTCTCAATGATAAGGCCTAATATATCTTGTAAGTAACCATAAAATACTGTAAGTATGAGTGTTATATTTTTTATGCAATAATTTGAAATACCCAAAATCAACCCCTCTTCCCACCACTCAATATTGATCATAATTTATATTATGACCATATTTATGAAACTCCATGACCACTATATATCTACGAGATATTTGTAAATGCATGTTCATGTTTTTATAGCCTTATGTTTCGGAATTCAAGGTGACTCCATCTTCGGGTTAATTAGGGGGATTATGAACCCATGAAGATGGACTCACCTTGAAGTCCAAAACGTCACCTTGAAGTCCAAAATGTTGGTTTAAAAAACGTGAACATGTTTTTCTAGATATTTCACAAACATCTCACTTGTAATGGACTCACTCTTTCACACTATATCTACGAGTATCCATTTGGTGGAAATTCGAGAGCTTTATTAAAATATATGTACTCTACAAGACATGTGGTCATCATAATAAAAAACATAAAATAGTTAAATATTTTAAATTAGTGGTGTAACAATTTATTGGAGTTTGATTTGAATGACATTTTTCCCTAATTGGGTGTCCTTTTCAACAAGCATTCAATTTTCCCTTTAATTTTTCACCCTTGGACATAGATCCAATATCTTTTAGATTTATAATATGCTTCTAATCTCCTGGGAGAAAGAAAAAGTGAACAAATACTTACACAAACCTATTGAAATATGGGTGTGCCTCTATTTAAAAATATGGTAGCCGAAATAATATTTCTTGAGATTTACTTAGACTAAAAAACATTGATCTTTCTTGTTGTTGGAATGGTATAAGTGATATATTTTATTTCTATTTCATAAAAATAACTTAGAATTTATACCCCATTTAAGAAACATTTTTTGGATTGCTAGCTCTCATATTTATGCTATCTTATAGCCTCTTAGATCAATATTATTCCCCATCACTAAGAGATATCTAGTGTTATATGAAGATCATGTAGAATAATTATCTCCTGTATCTTTTCTTGAACATATAGGGTACTTCAATCAATGGATACTTAAAGTAAAATAATTGTCTTCCTATGAATGAGTTTGTATAGTGTGCCTTTGTAGGGAGTATTGAATGCAAAAACATAAGAAGCTTATGAAGAAATGTTTTTCTAAATGGAGTGGAGCATGAGGATCCTCTATAAGGATTTAATAAGCAGGCAAATTGCCCATTAGAGTAATAGTTGTGAAAGCTATCTAATGTAAGTTGAAATCAGACCTTTATTTATGTTATCATTAAATAAGGTCCATTATGCTAGTTAGTATAAATAAATATAATGTGGCTTCCTTAAGGAATGTCTCTAGGTATTTAGCATGGCGTTATGACTAGTATTTTCTATTTAGTAAAAAAAATAATTATGTTATAATGAAGTAATCCTCCTTATAAAGAGGTATTTAGTATTGGAGTTAAACTAATTTAGCTCGAAAATGATATTGAATATGGAATATTATATACCATCACTTTACCTTAAAGGTGTTTTGATAGATAAAATATTAAACATTAAGAATTTCCAAATTTATCTTATTTGTAATAAATTTCAACTACTAAATATCATAAAAATTAGAAATTATTTTTAATTTTAATGTGATAAAATATTATAAATCATATAAAAAGAAATGAAACTTGAAATTTTCACCAACATAAAAAGTGTAAAGGTACATTAAAATTTGTATACCCCTATTCAAAAGAAAAAAATTATAAATAAATTCAAAAAGTATTTCTAAAATGACATCCAACATAAATTTAGTCATTTGTTTTTTGAAAATAAACCATTAATAATATAAAATTATCTAAATGTCTAAAAACAACTTATATATATTATATTTTATCTTAAAAATAATATATATATATAATCCTTTAAAACGATGTTGGACTTAAAGCTTATGAACGTACACACACTTTTATGCAAGAAATCAAGTTAAAAGGAATGAATGTGGCCATCAATTCATAATAATCACGAACCTAATGCTTTATGATAAAAATCCACCATTCCTATACTTTAGGATGAAAATATCTACTGATAAAGAAAAACAATAAAGTGTATTAAAATTGATATGAATTTAAACATACGATATTCAAGGATATATGTTATTTAATTCTATAAAAGGAAAAATCTCTTTCCATTATCATAAAAGATTTCAGCAAATCAACATACTTATGATTTGGATTTCTCTAATTATTTTAAAGAAATTTCAACAAAAGAATATATATCATAGACTTAATATTTTTTTTGAAATTTTCAAGAAACGGATGCATAATATAAAATGTATATTCCATATTGTAGAATATATATTACCAAGCTGATGAATATCGTAAAAAATCTTTGAAAAAAATAAAAAAAATACCATCCTAAGAAAAATATTATAACAAATTTTTAAAGTTAGAGAATAATTTCGCATCCATAGAATTGATTTAAAAGTACATATCCCAAACTTTGAATAATATAACATAGTCGATACATCATCACTGTGGAATGTCACAGCAACACCTTAAAGTTTCAGGTACAATTGAATCTTGGAATGCATTATTTGAAAACCTTCCATTTCTTGATCACATTATTGCTCCAAGTAGCATAAATTTAAGTTCAATTTTTTCCAAGAAATCCATTTGGATAGTTGGAAAAATAGTAATGTATTTCCTGTAAATGTAACCAAACTCCCATTATTGTCAAAGGATATATTTCCGTGCACAAACTAAGGATCAGAGGATTCTCCATCATTTTCAAAGCTTGAATATTCGGAGCACAAGCGACGGGTTAGCGGATAAGGGTGAAGATATTCGTAGCCAGCTAGGTGGATTTATGCATAGCTATTTCACTTTAATGAAATTATACGAGTGAGTTATCATGATAACTCATTTGTATCGACAACTTGAATTAGTCATTTGTCATATTTCGCTGGAGAGAGGAAAGTAGGGTTGGAATTTCAAAACAGATTTATTTATTAAATTTTTGAAGGTGTTTTCATTTTATTTATCAGTTTTCACAAATATAAAGAAAGATCTAAATAATTTTGTAAATTTTTAAATCGTATTTGGAGAACAAATCACCTCATGACGAGTTTCAAATTCCATCTATAGAGGGAAGTGATAAGCCCATGTCTCCACACTACCGTTATAGAGGATAATTATGGGGACTTGTGACGGAAATTCATTTGATGTGAAAGTATTGGAAAATATGGCTATATAAACTAGTGTTATTTGGTTAAGATCACCATAGTAGATAGCCATGACCGTGAGTGTGAAACACTGATTTTCTAAATAAGAAAGATAGATGTTGAAGACTTTAGTGTTTATCCATATTCATTCATAAAAAAAATAAAAATGAAATTATAATATATTATAGGTATTTGATGCTGCAAGATAGGAAGTATAAAAAGAGTTATGTAGCTAAAATATAGTATATGTATTAAAATAGGGTTTCTTTCATTATATATATGTATTGGGAGGGGGTTTAACAAAAATATTTCGAGATATTTTTATTAATATCTAGTGAGATTAGAGGTACTCATTAATATTTCAAGAATGAAGGCGCTATGACATAGATTTATAGAGGATATGCTGAAGTTAGGTTGTGTACATCCATTTGAAAATTTAGAGTTTATATTTGGTTGCAAAATTAATGAAGAGGGATTTCAAGGGAGTAATTGTTGGGCTTGGATTGCAAGGTTTGGTCATTATCTAGAGAATTTGGTGGTAGTCTAGCTTGTCATGTTTATTGGTCACTGCCTTGGGTATTCAAGGAGCAAGTTGGTAGGGGTTTGTTTGAGGGTAAAATCGCTTAGAGTAGTTGGTTCAATGGAATTGGTGGGGAGTTAGAACGCAGGTGTAGAGAGACGGACCAATCCTGCTTGCTACAAGTAACAATCAATAAGTTTTGGGTTTAAAAAAATGATAAAGTATGAGTATGAGACAATTGCAAGTTACAATTAAAAATCAATAACTTTTGGGTTTAAAAAAATGACAAACTATAGGTATGAGACAATTGCAATTGAGCATATGTTGTAGAAATTATACAAACATATGTATATCAATGGATTCAATCTGATCAAGCAATGTACCAAATCTAGATATTGAATCCTTCTACAAATCAATGCGGAAAATAAGCATGGTCGTCGATCACAACAAGTAAAGAAAGAAGCAAATCAAACTACAACACAAATATTTTCCTGGGGAAAGCTTGCTGCTCAAAACCCCTCTATCGTCTATTATATATTCACTATGGAATCATGAAAAAATTACAATGCACTCTTCTCACAAGAGTCTCTTGCACTCTCACAATTGTCTCACACTGACCCAGACAAAATCGACGAACACTCAACCAATTCTCAACCTCTAATCAACCTTCCTTGCTTGCGAAATTCATGTGGAATACAGTCCCTATTCTTTAGGAATTTTTGCCTTCCAAAATTGCACAAAGATCATGGGCAATCCAATGGATCTCTGGTTGCATGTGGGCAACCTACTAATGATAGAACTGATAGTTAACATCCCTTTAACTTTTGTCTCAACTGGGTCTCCATTGGAACTGACATGCATGCAGTTATTAAAAGAAAATCATCAGTTGCATGGCAGATCATCGTATGTGAATTAAATCTGATTTAATTCACTTGATCTCTCACTAGTGCAACAAATAGTTACAACTAGTTCAACTGACTTTAACTCACCTAACTGAGTTAACTAATTACTCATGCCTTAAACTAATGCACTAACTGCAACTCGAACTTCATAAATAATAGAATCACTATGCATGCCTCACCAACCACCCTCAACTCGAAATTCATGATCTAACTGAGTTTATCACACTCATTTAACTATTACAAGTGATTATGAGATAAGATTACATTTTATTGTCCAATTTAATTAAGGGATAGTTAAATTAGACAACACACCAATTTATTAAATTAAATTGACTTTCACACTAATGTATCGCTAGGACCTGTGGTCCCACACTAGTGTGTATGATGCAATTTCTTATTGACTTTGAACACTCCCTTTCAACAAGAAAGGGATTATCTACCACCTCGATCGTGCCTCTATGGTATTCGAATTTGCTCCTAGCGAGCGCCTTCGTCAGAATGTCTGCATCTTGATCTTCCATGGGAATGTACTGAAGTAGCATAATGTGCCTTTGAACACAATATATGAGATGGTGGTACCAGATGTCCATGTGCTTGGACCTATCATGGAATACCGGATTAATCGAGAGTTTAATGCAACTCTGGTTATCACAATGTATCACCGTCGGATCCATCTGAGAACCAAACAAACCAACCAGGATCTTTCTCATCCAGATGGCCTCACATGCAGCTTGACTTGTTGCCATGTACTCTGGCTTGGCTGAACTGAGTGCCACAGATCGTTGCTTCCTGTTGTACCAAAAAACTGTTGTCGATCATATGTTGAAGATACCTCCTGATGTGCTCTTTCTGTCCGATGGACTTTCAGCCTAATTTGCATCTGTGAAGGCTTGAAGCTTCACTCCCTTCGTTCGTTTGTACCATAATCGACACTCTGTAGTGCCCCTGATATATCTCAATACATGCTTCCCCGCCTTCCAAAAGAGCTTGTTCGGGTTAACCATATCTTGACTCAGCTGGTTAACTGCATAGAAAATGTCTGGGCTGGTGTTCACTAAGTACATCAATGAACCCACTAGCTTCCTCTAGACAATATCATCCACTACTTCTCCTGAAGTAGCATCTTCTTTCATCCAATTTCCTGGAAGAGAAGTCTCTATGGGTTTACAACTCTCTATGTGAAGCTTACTCATAATCTCTTTGGCATACTTTCCTTTAGAAACAAATAGCTCACCATCCCGCTACCATATTTCCAAACCAAGGAAACAATGAAGCAGTGCCATGTCCTCCATTTCAAACTCCCTTGAAAGATCCTCATTGAAAGAAGTTATTAGCTGCTCATCACCTGTGAAAATTAGACCATCAACATAAAGTATGATAATCAAGAGCTTACCATCAACCACATTCTGGTATAGGTTCGCATCCACTTTACTTTTAGTGAAGCCCAACCCAGTGAAATCGCTGTCAATCTGAGTGTACCAAGAACGAGGTGCTTGCTTCAGCCCATACAGTTCTCTCTTGAGTCGGCACACAAGCGAATCACTGCCAAAGATCTCAAAACCTTCTGGATGCTGT
Organism: Pinus albicaulis; assembly: GCA_034641835.2. Lineage (NCBI taxonomy): Eukaryota > Viridiplantae > Streptophyta > Pinopsida > Pinales > Pinaceae > Pinus > Pinus albicaulis. Next base: position 1,445,834,250 of record CM076580.1, read on the forward strand.
ATGTACACTTCTTCCTCAATAACTCCATTGAGAAGCGCAGTTTTCATATCCATCTGATGTATCTTCCACCCCATTTGCGCTGAGAGTGCAAGGATAGATCTAATGGATGAGTACCTCGCAATTAGTGCGAAAGTCCTCTCATAGTCAATCCCCTCAACTTGTGAGAATTTCTAGGCTACAAATCTAGCTGTGTACTTCTCCACACTCCCATCTGCCGCTTGCTTCACCTTATAGATCCATCTAGATCCAACCACTGATTTCCCGATCGGTCTTGGGACAACTTCCCATGCACTGTTCTTGACGATGGAGTCATACTCCTCAACCATAGCGTCAACCCAAATTGGTTGTTGCAATTATTCCTCAAAGGAGGATGGTTCTGTCATAATACACTTGCTCATAATAGCCATGTATCCATTAAAATTGTCTGGAGACTATCTTTGTTTGCGCAATGAAGTAGTTGCTCCTACATGCTCTGCTGCATCAAGTCTCAATATATCATATTCTGGGGTGTGCCTTCTAACATTTCTGGTGGATGGTTTTGCATGAGTGTTTTCTGCCACTCCATGATCCTCCGCATGTGGTTGTTCCACATCTTGAGGTTCATTCTTTGGAACCAAGAGTTTCTCATCTGCATGCAAATCCATCTCCCTCTCAAGGGACAATCGCATCTCAAATTTTATATCCCGTCTTACAACAATCATCTTGTTTTTTGGAAAATACACCTAATAGTTGTGGGGAATACCTGTGTACCCCACAAATATCCCAATCTCAGTTGTCAGTTTGAGCTTCTTCCTACCGTCTTTGGTCACATGCACATAAACAAATGAGCCAAAAATTTTAAAATATGGAACATCAGGTTTCTTACCAAAAAAGGCCTCCTCTAGTGTACTCATGACAAGTATCCTATGAGGGCTACGGTTTTGCACAAATAATGCTGTGTTAAATGCCTCTGCCCACATATGCAACAGTAGGCCCTGATCATGCAACATCACTCGTGTTGCACCCACAATTGTTCTATTCTTTCTTTCTGCAACCCCATTCTGTTGTGGGTTATGAGGCGCAACCAACTCTCTCCAGATTCCTTCTTTGCTACAGAAGTTCTTGAATTCATTGGAGATGTACTCACCACCATTGTCGCTCTTAAGAGCCCTCACATTCTTCCCCGTATCTTTCTCCACTAATGCTTTGAACTCAAGAAATTTTGATAACGTCTCATATTTCTTCTCACATGAAGTTGACCTACTATTTAGAAAAAAATCATCAAAAGATCACAGTAAGATTGTTGCTTTGTTGTCGAAGAAATATAGAATGGTCCGTGTGGTGAAAATGTGAAGTTGGGAAACACTTTTTGCCCTTTTTTGACGTTGAAAATTGTAATTTTCTATGTTTTTCAACTTCAACTCCACTAAAATCATATTTTTATCGCAAATTATGCTTTGACATAAAAACAAGAATTGTAGAGAATTGTCTTACCTCCATACCGATATTTAAAAAAAAAAAAAATATTGACATATAGAGGGGTAAATTTGTTGTTTACTAACTGCATATACTTGAAATTTTCAGGAAAACATAAATAGTCACTTTATTATCCTTAACTTTTTTTAGGGAAGGTTATTCATTTTTTGGAAAAAAACCATAGCATCATAATCTACATATATTGCACTAGTGCACAGACTATGTTTTGGTAATTTTCGGATCAAATCACTATTTTTTATTATTTTTTGAAATGGACGAAGACAAAAAAACAGTGATGTTTCAGTACATTTTATTATCCTTTGATTTTATTTTCAATGTGATCGTCAATAAGAAAAATGAGAGTACCCTTTTGAAGTAGACAGGGAGAGGAAGTGCAATATGGTTTTTTTGCCTCCCCTCTTCTAAATTTGTCTTCAGGCTAATGATTTATATTTTAAATTCATGCTCTTTTTCTTCAAGAATCTGCATAACACATTTGTACATAACCAAAATTTTGTATAATCACATTCGACAAAGAACCAAAATATTTTGAGATATGCTAAGTCTACAGATAACAGAACCAAAGTCTGTAAATAACAAAGTATTGAAATATATTTCTTAAAACTTGCATTAAGAAAAGATAATGCATAGATTTAATTTATACGCAGGGAAATCTCTTTATTGTTTTTAATACAGAGTCCACCGCTTTTGTCTCCCTTTACACCTGCCACCAATTTTTTCCACATGCAACAACTATTTTTTCCACTCCAACATTTGTTCATGTAAATTAACAACTTGTCGACGACAACTTCTTGGTGAGTAGCATTCGTATTAGCGTATCATGCGAAGAACATACAACAATTGTTTCCACCTGCAACAATTCTTCGTGTACATTGACACCTTTTCGACCATAACTTCCTGGTGAGTAGCATCTGTATTAGCGAACTAAGAAGCAACTGTAATAGATATTTTTTCCAGCTGCAACAACTGTTCATATAAATGGCCAACTTGTCGACCACAACATGTTCGTGTGGTGAGGAGTATGTCATACTAAGAAGAAAATTGTGGTTAGTTGAGTATTACAAACCTTCATCACAATTTTGGATCATTAGCCCAGTATGACAAACCTGCATTTTTTTGCATTTAGCTCAGTATTACAAACCTGCATTTCTTTACATTTAGCTCAGTATTACAATAGATCAGTATTACAAACCTGCATTTTTTTGCATTGAAGCAATGTTGGATAGAAAGTATTGTAAAGTTTCATCACAATGTTGCATTGGGCTGCACTACAGACAAATTGCATCACAACTTTGTATATTTGGACTGCATTGGACTGCATTAGGAATCTAAAATGAAAGTTTGTCTCTTTATGGTTGTCTCTTTGTTTTCTTCCTATTCTTTTCAAAATTCATTCAATCTATGGATATCAAAACAAAATTAATGACCCTACAAATACTATAAAAATATTAAATAAGTCAAATCCTAAAGTTTCCCTTTTTCATATGACCATCTGCATCAATCTTCAAACCCCTTACATCACAACATATGCAATTATTTATATAACAACATTTGCACTTGTGTCCATACCTCTCACCACAGGGGCTTCACTCAATGAAGCTTTGACATATCGCGTGCGTTCGTGGCATATTAAACAATACCCTTAATTTGACTACATATTGGAAAATACTTTTGAAAATCACATTATTTAACCCCCTACCAATATGAACCCAATACACCTTCCCAATTTAAAAAACCCCTCCTTTCCCATACTAAAGTATGTTCTTTTAAAACATGTTTTCTTGGTGATATGGGTGATTTAGAAATGATTGGGAGAGCGAAATTCATCATTTAATATGTACAATTTGTTTGGTTGAATCCACATGAAAAACAAGACTCCCAACCATGAGAAGAGGAAATTACATCCTATTTCTCCCCCCTAGCACAATTACCAGTACAGTTAGAATTTAACAGCCCCAAACTGGATTTTAGTCTCAGGTACTGGAACCTCTACAAAGGTTTGACCTGGAAACATAGGTTTTCCTTAGGTTTCTCAACTGGTTCTATGTCCGACTTGGATAACCTAAAACAACATCCTTCTTTTCATTTTTTATATCCCCTCTTGGATAACCATAATATCTTGAAATGGAGCTAGCCAACTCAAATATAGTATTGCAAATCCCTGGTTAAGTTAGATGAGGATTACATATGGTCTTGAATGAGCATTTGGACTCTTTAGATATGCGTACCAATTATGTTCATATAACACAACAAATAGATGATTCAATACAAATGTCACATAGAAGTCATATTTATCTCATGGGCTTTCAACTTAAATTACATATCTAGCATTACATTAAGCTATAGGAGATAAATCAAAGAAGCATTTGAATGTAAATTAAACATGTGTAATAATTACATGTCCTTTCTAGTTCAATAAATAGATAATAATTTGGCTCAACTATGCCTTGTACATGTTTTCCTTTAAACCTTTACTTTCATAGCACATTTTCATCAAAAATTTTATTTGTCAATTTGGACTCTTTAGATATGCATACCAATTATGTTCATATAACACAACAAATAGATGATTCAATACAAATGTCACATAGAAGTCATATTTATCTCATGGGCCTTAAACTTAAATTATATATCTAGCATAATACATTAAGCTATAGGAGATAAATCAAAGAAGCATTTGAATGTAAATTAAACATGTGTAATAATTATGTCCTCATTTAATATGTACAATATGTTTAGTTGAATCCACATGAAAAACAAGACTCCCAACCGTGAGAAGAGGAAATTACATCCTATTTCTCCCCCCTAGCACAATTACCAGTACAGTTAGAATTTAACAGCCCCAAACTAGATTTTAGTCTCAGGTACTGGAACCTCTACAAAGGTTCGACCTGGAAACATAGTTTTTCCTTAGATTTCTCCACTGGTTCTATGTCTGACTTGGATAACCTACAACAACATCCTTCTTTTCATTTTTTATATCCCCTCTTGGATAACCATAATATCTTGAAATGGAGCTAGCCAACTCAAATATAGTATTGCAAATCCATGGCTAAGTTAGATGAGGATTACATATGGTCTTGAATGAGCATTTGGACTCTTTAGATATATATCTAAAGAGTCCAAAAGCTCATTCAAGACCATATGTAATACATAGCCTCCTCATCTAATATATAAAACTTTAATCCATGTGCTTAACCTTAACATTGACACAAATGGAATACAATTTTACTCACTGCTTTATGATAGAAAAATATGCGGATGAATATTGCCCACATATCCAAAGTCAAAAGGGATAGATTAAAAAGGGATGCTCCGGTCATCTATAAAAGATAAATTAAAGAAGCATGACATATTAAAGTTTAATGTAAATTAGATATGCGTACCAATTATGTTCATATAACACAACAAATAGATGATTCAATACAAATGTCACATAGAAGTCATATTTATCTCATGGGCCTTCAACTTAAATTATATATCTAGCATTACATTAAGCTATAGGAGATAAATCAAAGAAGCATTTGAATGTAAATTAAAAATGTGTAATAATTATGTCCTCATTTAATATGTACAATATGTTTGGTTGAATCCACATGAAAAACAAGACTCCGAACCGTGAGAAGAGGAAATTACATCCTATTTCTCCCCCCTAGCACAATTACCAGTACAGTTAGAATTTAACAACCCCAAACTGGATTTTACTCTCAGGTACTGGAACCTCTACAAAGGTTGGACCTGTAAACATAGGTTTTCCTTAGGTTTCTCCACTGGTTTTATGTCCGACTTGGATAACCTACAACAACATCCTTCTTTTCATTTTTTATATCTCCTCTTGGATAACCATAATATCTTGAAATGGAGCTAGCCAACTCAAATATAGTATTGCAAATCCCTGGCTAAGTTAGATGAGGATTACATATATGGTCTTGAATGAGCATTTGGACTCTTTAGATATGCGCACCAATTATGTTCATATAACACAACAAATAGATGATTCAATACAAATGTCACATAGAAGTCATATTTATTTCATGGGCCTTCAACTTAAATTATATATCTAGCATTACATTAAGCTATAGGAGATAAATCAAAGAAGCATTTGAATGTAAATTAAACATGTGTAATAATTATATGTCCTTTCTAGTTCAATAAATAGATAATAATTTGGCTCAGCTATGCCTTGTACTCAACTATGCCTTGTACATGTTTTCCTTTAAACCTTTACTTTCATAGCACATTTTCATCAAAAAATTTATTTGTCAATTTGGACTCTTTAGATATGTGTACCAATTATGTTCATATAACACAACAAATAGATGATTCAATACAAATGTCACATAGAAGTCATATTTATCTCACGGGCCTTAAACTTAAATTATATATCTAGCATAATACATTAAGCTATAGGAGATAAATCAAAGAAGCATTTGAATGTAAATTAAACATGTGTAATAATTATGTCCTCATTTAATATGTACAATATGTTTGGTTGAATTCACATGAAAAACAAGACTCCCAACCGTGAGAAGAGGAAATTACATCCTATTTCTCCCCCCTAGCACAATTACCAGTACAGTTAGAATTTAACAGCCCCAAACTGGATTTTACTCTCAGGTATTGGAACCTCTACAAAGGTTCGACCTGGAAACATAGGTTTTCCTTAGGTTTCTCCACTGGTTCTATGTCCGACTTGGATAACCTACAACAACATCCTTCTTTTCATTTTTTATATCCCCTCTTGGATAACCATAATATCTTGAAATGGAGCTAGCCAACTCAAATATAGTATTGCAAATCCTTGGCTAAGTTAGATGAGGATTACATGTGGTCTTGAATGAGCATTTGGAATCTTTATATATATATCTAAAGAGTCCAAAAGCTCATTCAAGACCATATGTAATACATATCCTCCTCATCTAATATATAAAACTTTAATCCATGTGCTTAACCTTAACATTGACACAAATGGAATACAATTTTACTCACTGCTTTATGATAGAAAAATATGCAGATGAATATTGCCCACATATCCAAAGTCAAAAGGGATAGATTAAAAAGGGATGCTCCGATCATCTATAAAAGATAAATTAAAGAAGCATGACATATTAAAGTAATGTAAATTAGATATGCGTACCAATTATGTTCATATCACACAACAAATAGATGATTCAATACAAATGTCGCATAGAAGTCATATTTATCTCATGGGCCTTCAACTTAAATTATATATCTAGCATAATACATTAAGCTATAGGAGATAAATCAAAGAAGAATTTGAATGTAAATTAAAAATGTGTAATAATTATGTCCTCATTTAATATGTACAATATGTTTTGTTGAATCCACATGGAAAACAAGACTCCCAACCGTGAGAAGAGGAAATTACATCCTATTTCTCCCTCCTAGCACAATTACCAGTACAGTTAGAATATAACAGCCCCAAAATGGATTTTACTCTTAGGTAATGGAAACTCTACAAAGGTTCGACCTGGAAAGATAGTTTTTCCTTAGATTTCTCAACCGGTTCTATGTCCGACTTGGATAACCTACAACAACATCCTTCTTTTCATTTTTTATATCCCCTCTTGGATAACCATAATATCTTGAAATGGATCTAGCCAACTCAAATATAGTATTGAAAATCCCTGGCTAAGTTGGATGAGGATTACATATGGTCTTGAATGAGCATTTGGACTCGTTAGATATATATCTAAAGAGTCGAAAAGCTCATTCAAGACCATATGTAATACATAGCCTCCTCATATAATATATAAAACTTTAATCCATGTGCTTAACGTTAACATTGACACAAATGGAATACAATTTTACTCACTGCTTTATGATAGAAAAATATGCAGATGAATATTGCCCACATATCCAAAGTAAAAAGGGATAGATTAAAAAGGGATGCTCCGATCATCTATAAAAGATAAATTAAAGAAGCATGACATATTAAAGTAATGTAAATTAGATATGCGTACCAATTATGTTCATATCACACAATAAATAGATGATTCAATACAAATGTCGCATAGAAGTCATATTTATCTCATGGGCCTTCAACTTAAATTATATATCTAGCATAATACATTAAGCTATAAGAGATAAATCAAAGAAGCATTTGAATGTAAATTAAAAATGTGTAATAATTATGTCCTCGTTTAATATGTACAATATGTTTGGTTGAATCCACATGAAAAACAAGACTCCCAATCGTGAGAAGAGGAAATTGCATCCTATTTCTCCCCCCTAGCACAATTACCAATACAGTTAGAATTTAATAGCCCCAAATTGGATTTTACTCTCAGGTATTGGAACCTCTACAAAGGTTCGACCTGGAAACATAGGTTTTCCTTAGGTTTCTCCACTGGTTCTATGTTCGACTTGGATAACCTACAACAACATCCTTCTTTTCATTTTTTATATCCCCTCTTGGATAACCATAATATCTTTAAATGGAGCTAGCCAACTCAAATATAGTATTGCAAATCCCTGGCTAAGTTAGATGAGGATTACATATCGTCTTGAATGAGCATTTGGACTCTTTAGATATACGCACCAATTATGTTCATATAACACAACAAATAGATGATTCAATACAAATGTCACATAGAAGTCATATTTATCTCATGGGCCTTCAACTTAAATTATATATCTAGCATTACATTAAGCTATAGGAGATAAATCAAAGAAGCATTTGAGATAAATAATACATTTTTCTCTTTAACTTCACACTCCTAGTTGTATTTTCAACTATGGAACAAAATACAATAACACAAAATGGAACTCTTATTCCTCCTAGTGGCCAAGTATTTAACATAGAGTGATAGCCAACTAGGTGTAAGATTTGACTTTGTTAACCATTAACGAGGTTTGTGATTTTAGACCTTTTAGAGTCTTGTTAAAATTCCACATGTAGCTAGCTTGCCATGCATGAGTAATGGGGCTAAAATTTCATTCTCTCGTACCATGACCTGGTCAACATGATAGGTCAACTTACTAAAGGCATAAATTTTGAATGAACTTCATTTGATGTTTTTCTTGCACCATTGGATATGTCTTTAAGTGAAGAATAATGGTCAAGATTTCGGCACAAGGGATAATCGTTTTACCCCCATAAATGTCATTTAATACCTCAAAATGACTCCAAAAGGTTTTAGACCCCAATTCTCCACCCACCATTAAAATGACCCTACAAGTTGATTCTTTCAGTTTTTTCACTCTATAAGCATCAAAATATAATATGACAAATAAGTTTTTTTAGTTTTTTCAGTTGATCCATTTATGGTAAAGAAATCAAATAGTTCTATCAATTCCACCTTGCAACTCTAAGAGACATTGAATTAAATTTCATCTCAAGACAGGGCTTTGAGAGGACACTCTCAAAGCCAACCTTCGTTATGGCTTTGAAACACATGGTAGGTATCAAGACTTAGCAACTTTATTTGCGTATTTTTTTCTAGCATGGACCTTAATGTCATAGCCTTCTTTTGCCTAAATGAATTCAAATTTCCTTGCCATTTGGCTTGTGACATTCATAATTCATGCTCATGGAACATGATTGTGTTGCAATTGTGATAACATTTGCTGTATGCAGAAGCTAATAAAAAATGATGAAAATGACATTTTTGCTCTGTTTTTTTGAAGATTTAAGGAAAATTACACTAATTAGCTTCCAACCTCATATGACCATCATGTCAAACTCATCTTAGGATATTTTCCAAGTAAGAGCCACTTAAGCAAGAAATCTAGTATACATGACTCCAATTTCAATTAGCAGCAATGACAGTTCTAATTATGGTGCAAACATTGCTCTAGATCCTCAATGGGGCATGTTTGATGACAATAATTTGGGGAGTGAGAGAGGGAGATGGTAGGAGAAAAAATTCAAGGAATCCTTGGGAATTTGAAAAATATATAACTAATATATGCTAGTAAGTGTTATTCACTAGCATGTTTTTGTAAAGGCCTTTCAACCTAGTTCCCATTCAACTCCATCCACCAGGTTGTAGAGGATTCCAAGCCTAATTTCATAAAAGGTAAGTTGGGGATGATCACATTGACTTGCTTGATGACATGTCTATGAAGATTAAGTACCTTGAACTATTTTTTTACGTAGGGAAAGAGACTAAAGCGCAATTTGGTGAACTTATCATTTTTATAATATCTTTTTCGATTAAATTTAGTTTCACACATGATCAATTATTGCTTTGAAAGTTGTGATCTACATAATTTGTGTACACTAAATTACAAATTGATTTTTTGAAATCTATTTTGTGAATGTCGACCAATAGATATATATCATGGAGGATGAAAGACGAAGATCAGCCGAATCCCATATGGAGGGTCAGGGATCGGAGGATGTTCACGGTATTTAAATATAATCTTGAATCTCCATACATGTGTGTACATATGGAATTGATTTTTTTATTAACATTGTGAGTGAAATTAGTTGTTAATAAGTTTCATATTTTAATTTTTAGGAGGCAAGAGGAGAAGGGTTTCTACTCCATCCATGGAGCGTGGCCAAGGTTCAACTGGTCGAGGTATGAGTGGTAGCAGGTTGCGGGAAGGGGGTGATATTTATTCCCCCGAAGGCCAATCAACAGCTGCTGGTTCTCAACAGGGTCACTGTGGGTCTGGTTCTCAACAATGTCATTCTGGGGTTGGTTCTCAGTAGGGTCAAGTTGGAGATGATGTTAACCAACAACATCAAGGTTGACATCAATTTCAATATTTTTTCATTAAATTTGTACAACTTTTTTTACACGTGTTTTTTCTAATATATGAAATTTTATATATATTGATGCAGAGGCTGAAAATGTTCGAGCCAGTGGTCAAAAAAGACGCAGGGCAGCGCGCTACATTGAAGAAGAAGGCTGTCAACCCAGCACAACTTATCCGGCTGAGATTACCGATATACCATGGGAAACGAACATGGCAGAATGCACCTTACAAAGGTGTCAAAGCCTTCATGCAAAATTGCAAAGAGATCTCGAGGCTTTGTCTCTACCTGCTGAGAGTAGACAAAGCCTCGAAATAGTTACACATTCATTGAGTGAAATGGTAAATGTGTACAAAAATTTGGGGCCAACGACCGATTCGTTTGTAGAACTGATGAGAAAGAGAAAAGAAACAGTGATAGGTCCCGATAAATGGCAGGACATAAAACAAAGAGTTACAAGAGCAGAGGCCAATTCAATGTTTAATTATAAGGAAGGGCCAAAAAGAAAAATGTTGAAGGTGCAGTATTTCAAGCACCTAGACAAAGCTGCTTATTTGTATGATCGACATCTTGCGGCCTTTGGAAGGCTTCCATGGAACGATGAGGTTCCTGTTTATTTTGCACAAATTTTTTATGCAGAATTTTTTTTGGGTATGAAACCTGACTACAATGACCTTCCTTCAGAATTTTTTGGCCCGGGGAGAGGTCGATTATATCAACGTAAGGGCGCTAAGTGAGATGTGGAGTTGCCTCGCCCTGAGCCACCATTGGTGAGTCGACCGTTTCGAGTCGAAACCCTGTGATCAGAGATGGATGCGACTTCTCAAATAAGTCGAGAAGCAAGAGATGTTATGATCGACAATGTTCATAGCGGATTGAGTGGAGTCGATCTTTGTTTAAATCGACAAAGAGCACGTGAAAATGCACGTGCCAATTTTGTTTATCGTACAGATGAGGAGATTTACAACATGAATGTTTAAGATCTCCGAACATATGCAATAAATTGTCGCAATGGTCTGCAAGACCTAATTTTACATGAGGAGGAGGGCACCAGAATGGTATGTGTTAGTGACCTTAGGGTTTGAAATTATATTTACATATACATGTGTACAATTTGAAATAAATACATGTGTATGTACATGTATACATTTATTTGTATGTGTACATTAATCTAACAAAAATGTATGATTATATGTTAAAACACCATTTGCAGTTCTCAGGCATGATGCGTGATGAAAATGTTAATATTATGTTCGGGACCTCCGGTTCAAACGATGCAGATGGGTCTGGCCATCATGATATGTTGGCACATGTATGTTAGTGTTTTTTAAGTGACTCTAAAATAAATAATTGTTGCCACACATGTACATGTATGTATATATATAATTTGATAAAATGTTTTAACAGGTACCGATTCCATCTGATGTTTTTGGGATGGTGGTACCTTCTTCTTCCTTATGAGATATACCTTCTACTTCATTGGGAGATGTGCCACAAGTATGGACAATTTTTCACAAGTTCAAAATTTATGTTTAAAAGTTATATATATATATATATATATATATATTCTACCTCAAAAAGTTCCATTAAAAATTGAGATATATAGAGAGAGAGATCTATATTTTGAGTTATTTAAATTTTTTTGAATTTAGGTTCCTATAGAAGATTTTGTTAATCTGGGGACTCTAGCGACGGAGATAGGAACATCCACAACATTTAAACAAGTTGTCTTTAGTTCCTTTTTTTAATATTATTGAAAATAAGTTTATATATGTACACGTGCATTTTCATTTGAAAGTTTTTAATTTATATAAATTATTTATATGCAGAACCTGTTCATCAAATGGAGAGGGAACCTTACGAGGTATTGCATGATTTTTTTGTTATATTTTGTTTTTTACATGAAGTTATAGATATATATATTCTCATTCATTTTTAAAACTTCAAATTTTAATGTTCAAGTACATGTGCATTGTGTATGTAGGTTTCCTATTCACAGGATAGGGCGCGGACTGAGACCCAGACGCTAGATCCTCCATTTGATGGACATCATTTATAGTAGATTTGATTTTAAAATTTAGATGGTTTTAAAATTTGTTAAACTTGATACAGTTTGATACTCAAGTGAGATTTACAGTTTTTGGACATATTTTATTACATTGTCATTATATAATTTGTTTTATTTAATTTTTGGATGGTTTTAGTACTTTTGGCATGTGAATGTGAAGTAATGTTGTCATCTGAACTACATATGGCATGTGATATTTAATGTTAAATGTTTTTGTTGGATAGTTGAATTATAATTGGCATGGCATGTGAAGTTTTTAAAACTACATGAATGATAGAATGTGAAACTACATTTGCACATGTGGTAAATTGAAATGTTACTTGTAACAAGACAATCCCCATTGATTTCATTACAGTATATGTGATTTCTGATTTGATATAATTGCATGTATGATGGTACATTACTTGTAAAGTCACTGGATTAATAGTGTTCATTGATTTCAGTGTAAGCGCAAAAAATAATTGACAATGTAGAACGATTTTTTGTGTTATAATAATTAAACCTAATAATATTGGAGAGCAAGAGAGACTTGAGGTATGGTGTTTACTACAAGAGTTCGAGCTAAATATTTAAATGGTTTACCTATGTGTTGATTTCTGATTTGATATAATTGCATGTATGATGGTACATTACTTGTAAAGCCATTGGATTAATAGTGTTCATTGATTTAGTGTATGCGCAAAAAAATATTGACAATGTAGAACGATTTTTGTGTTATAATAATTAAACCTAATAATATTGGAGAGCAAGAGAGACTTGAGGTATGGTGTTTACTACAAGAGTTCGAGCTAAATATTTAAATGGTTTACCTATGTGTTGATTTCTGATTTGATATAATTGCATGTACGATGGTACATTACGTGTAAAGTCATTGGATTAATAGTGTTCATTGATTTCAGTGTAAGCGCAAAAAAATATTGACAATGTAGAACGATTTTTGTGTTATAATAATTAAACCTAATAATATTGGAGAGCAAGAGAGACTTGAGGTATGGTGTTTACTACAAGAGTTCGAGCTAAATATTTAAATGGTTTACCTATGTGTTGATTTATGATTTGATATAATTGCATGTATGATGGTACATTACTTGTACAGTAATTGGATTAACAGTGTTCATTGATTTCAGTGTAAGCGCAAAAAATTATTGACAATGTAGAACGATTTTTGTGTTATAATAATTAAACCTAATAATATTGGAGAGCAAGAGAGACTTGAGGTATGGTGTTTACTACAAGAGTTCGAGCTAAATATTTAAATGGTTTACCTATATGTTGATTTCTGATTTGATATAATTGCATGTATGATGGTACATTACTTGTAAAGTCATTGGATTAATAGTGTTCATTGATTTCAGTGTAAGCGCAAAAAATTATTGACAATGTAGAACGATTTTTGTGTTATAATAATTAAACGTAATAATATTGGCGAGCAAGAGAGACTTGAGGTATGGTGTTTACTACAAGAGTTCGAGCTAAATATTTAAATGGTTTACCTATGTGTTGATTTCTGATTTGATATAATTGCATGTATGATGGTACATTACTTGTAAAGTCATTGGATTAATAATGTTCATTGATTTCAGTGTAAGCACAGAAAATTATTGACAATGTAGAACGATTTTTGTGTTATAATAATTAAACCTAATAATATTGGAGAGCGAGAGAGACTTGAGGTATGGTGTTTACTACAAGAGTTTGAGCTAAATAAGTAAGGGAAAAGCAGCATAGGGAACAATTAGGAGTAGATTTAGGGCATAGGGAACAATTAGGAGTAAATTTAGGAACATGTGAGAGTTGGGTGAGATAAAATCATATATTTTAATAAAATAATGGGAATTTGTAGGAGAGACAAATAGTGGATATGACATGTATTTTGGTGAATAATCAAATTTATGGAATTAAAAAATTAATTATTTTTGTATGTGAAAACAAGATTCACACCTAATCCTCACCTAAAAGACTAAATTAAACACATTATTATTAAGGGGACGAGGAGCTTTTTAGGTTTTGAGCTCCCCATTGTTAGATGAGTGTCGTAATGGCATTCCATGTATTTTTGTGAGAAATTATGATATTGTGATATTTTAATTACGAAATAGTGATCTTGAGTACATGCTGGATAATGTAGTAGATAGGAAATTTTTGATAAGGGGAGATAAGGGATGTGACCAAATTCCTATCAGTGAAAAAAATTTTCTTCACCTTCCTATAATTCCATTGTAGCTTTGGGGGCCAAAGGTAAGAAGAGTACCTTGGAATTTCTTGGGTGAAAAACCAAGTGGGTCACCAACTTTGGTCTACTTCATTGGAATTCATTAAAGAATTGGTCATTGGAGCTGCTTCAAGCTAGGAGTGAGCATCGTCACCAACCTACATTGAATATTTTACACTCCCTAGGGTGAATGATACTTTAAATTGATTGACAGTCTAAGACTTTCGAATTTTTCCGAATGTCAAATGATCTTACAAAGCTAGTATTTATAATATCCTAGTAGGTCATTCGGTGACAACTTTTACCGGAAACTTGAAACAAAGAGAATTTATCCTTGGCTAGGACATCATGTAAGATGCCTGCCATAAACAGTGAAATTGTACTTAAAAGCTGAGATTCGGGCAAGTGGGGACAACCACTTGTTATCTCGTCCCTTGGAGGCTAGGCCATATGGGGACCGAATCTGACCTTACAAAATAAAGTGAAATAATTTGTACCATATGGTCGGTTACTGATATACAAGAACAATTAATATACAAGAAAAATTAATTTCATTCTATAATATATATATATATATATATATATCCAATACATATAACATTTTTCATCAATGCACATGTATAGAAAAACTACTTTCAGTTGATACTAGAGCACGTGCTTGTACCCAAACAATTTGTAACATGTGCAAACCACAAATAACATAAGCAACTCAATTTTTAGTTGAGTATTGGAAGTTCTAAAACATATTTAACCCAAAGATAATAAATTGTTGGACACTTCACTCAAAAAAATTCTAATGGAATTCCATCTTCAATAATCCATTCATGATCGGATTTTGACATTTTCCATTTCTTAATTTTTGATTTTTTCTTTGATTGAACTTCTATCAACTTTATGCGTGCTGCACACACCAAGTGACTATATTGACAACTTATGGAATTAGGTTCATAGTCTTCAAAGTAAACAAAGTCTCCACTTTGATGAGTTTGTTTAAAAAAATAACCTTTCAGTATAATAGACCCTCTGTCATATTGAAATCCGTGATCATTATAGTTTTGTAATAATTTCATTTTTCGTTCAGTGCAACGCATCAAATAATACTTCACATTTTCATTGTTGTCAATAGGTGCAATTACAACAAAAACATCTCCTGCACAATAAAATAAATTTAACAAAATTATGCATATTTAAATTTATTTCTAGATCTTTAAATCATTAGAAAGTAATTCAAATGTTACCTTCTCTAACAAGATCAGAAACTCGATCACCATCGGATGATATTGTAGTTTCTTCTGATTGCATTTCTTCAAACATTGCAACAGAGATTTTTCCCTTTGTATTTAGCTCTGTATGTTTCCAATTGTTCACGTACATTTTGTTTTCACAAACGTCATTGGATTTTGTGTTGTCTATGCAAACATCACAAAAACAAGAATATTTTCTTTTATCCAATGCAAACACATTTGTGGAAAACTTTGTTTGAATTGAATGCAATTTTCGAGTCCCTTGTATTGTTTCAACGTCATTTCCAATTGATCTATCTACGTCTCCGATTCCAATATGCCAGAAAAACCTTTATATGGAAAATTAGAAAAAGAATTTGTAAATATGATATCAAAATACAATTAAAAATAATCATTGCATGATAAATGTACAATGTTTAAAATTAGATTTCCAATATAAATTAAATTGAATGTACCTTCGCACTTCTCTTAATGGGTTAATTTCATGGCTTAGAGCAGTGATGCACCATTGAACAACTTCTTCAGCGTTCACAAGTTGGCGTGCAGAGTGGTTCATTTGATATCTTCGAAGTACTCGTTTTATGCATGCTCCTGCACCGTCATGTTCTCCTTTTCCATGGCTAGTCTCAAAGAAATTCCAACAATGTTTAATGTAGGTTTTCTTATGAAGACAACACAACCAAAAGAATGATCGTGCAAATTTGAATTGACCTACACATCCGTCTGACCATATCCAATGTTCATTGAATGTTATTCCACGATTTTTCAATGAATCAAATTCTTCCAAAACAATGTTGTACAAAACATGTATCATGTGTACGATCGTCACTGATATAAAAGTGATATTCTTTAATGATATGTCGATTTTCACTCGTGCTTTCTATATGATCGACATTTTGTTCAGCATGTCTATATAGAATATGGACAAGCATGGAGACTTGGTCAGAATGATAGTATTCACTCTGAATTTCTTTTTGTGGAACAAATGTGTAGTTTTCTGCAAAATCAATCACTGACAAAATGGTCCATGGTGGAAAAAATTCACGAGATTTTTTGAATTGCAAGTCTTGCCATCGAGCTCTATGGGAAGGTTTGGTGTATTTGTAAATTTCTGCCTCAAACTTTCTCAAAAAGTCTATCAAAAAATTTTCGTCTTCTCGTAATTTGATTCTTTTAACACTATTTGCACCTTGAATCGATGTACCGATATATTCATATCTCTTCCATTTCACTTTCATGTTGGACAATGATTGATCATTTATATCAATACGATATTTGTTTTTAAATTTAGTCAAATTTCCACAATCATTGCATTTTTTACCACCAACACATCTCTTTTTGTAAAATAGTTCATCACTTTCTCTTTCACATAGAATTTGAGATATGAATTCATGGATAGTGGAAGGAGGAGGTGAATCCTTCCATAATGTTCTACCGAAATCAAGGAATGTGTCATAATATAACTCAAATTCCACATGATAACGACAACAACAAGTGTCGCGTACGGTGATAGGTTTTACATACCATGGTTTTTTTTGAACAAAAGCACTGAGTGAAACATGAATTTGATGATTCTCTTCTTTGAACTTGTTGAATAACTCTATCTGAGTGGTTTCCAAGAGATGTTTTTCATGTTCTTCGTACTGATTTCATGCTATTCTTCTTCGCATCACATGTCTTGTAGTTGGTGAAACACGCGAATTGTTTTTCCAATATTCATATATTATTTTTTTAACATTTTCTCCAAGTCTATCTTTGTATGGTTGCCTACAAATAGCTCTCCAACAAGCGAGTTCATCATTTACATCTATTTGCAGTCGAAATTTTCGATGTTTGTGCAGAGTTTTTCGCGAGGTTCCCAGTGCTCATGCCATAGATGTTATCAAATGATTCTCTTGAGTACTTGGTGAAACCATTGCCATCTGTATTCCTCTACGTATATTTGAAACATCTTTATCTCTAGATCTCTTAATTGACTTTATAGCACTACTCACATTTTTTATCACTTCTTCCTTCATTTTTTTATCTTTGGTTGATTTTCAAATACCCAATAGTGTCGTCGCTTATTTTAATTTCTTTGATGATAGGAGACCTTTCAACATTTGAGCTTGAACTGTCACTCGCTCATTTAAGAAATAATCTTTAAAAATGCAGTTGACACGATATCGTATAACATGGTCAGGTTTTTTATCTCCATATGTGTGAGTGTCAACATTTTCTAAGATCTCATTATCGAAAGTGATTTCATCTGTACATATTCGAAAAAATAGTACATATTCAATAAATCACTAAATTAATAAATATGTCAATAAATATTAGGAAAATTTTAAATATATCAGTAGATCATAATATTTACATTTACATACCCGCTTCAATTTCTGCTTGAGGTTGATTTTATTTTTCAATATTTTGAGGAGTATCTCTGTCTGTTTACATTAAACAAAATATTTTTCAAATTAGTTCATCAAATAAAAATTAAGTTTCACCTTTTACATTAGAAAATTTTTAAATATATCAATAGATCATAATATTTACATTTACATACCTGCTTCAATTTCTGCTTGAGGTTGATTTTTTTCTTCAATATTTTGAGGAATATCTTTGTCTGTTTACATTAAACAAAATATTTTTCAAACTAGTTCATCAAATAAAAATTAAGCGTCACATTTTACATTAGGAAAATTTTAAATATATATCAATAGATCATAATATTTACATTTATATACCTGTTTCAATTTCTGCTTGAGGTTGATTTTCCTCTTGAGGTTGATTTTCCTCAATGTTTGAGAGGGCTCTAACTTTCTTTTGCGAGATTGTCTCGTTTCTTCTCTACGTGTCTCAGGGTCTCTTTTTCGATCATATTTTCTCGCACAAGTTCTTCGATTTCCCATGATAATAGGGTATGAAGTTCAAAAAATTTCCTTCAAAAAATTAGACAATAACTCAATTACAAAAAATATCACAAAAGATTTAATTTAAAAAAATTCAGTGTAAATTTTTTGTAAAAAATACATACTCCAATCCAAAACACATACTTTAAAAAATTTGAGAGAAAAATGTCTTATAAAAATGAAACGGAATTCAAAAGATTTACTTTAACTCAAAACACGTACATACCTCCAAGAAATTTTTTACAATTTTTGCCAAAATCACGTCACCTCCAAGAAATGTCCTCCAAAAAAATTATGTAAACCCAAAATTGTAAAATCAATTTGCTTCCAAGAAATGCTCTTAAACCCAAACCTTGAAGAAAAGCTTTTGAACCCAAACCAAGATTTTGTAAAATCAATTTGCTTCCAAGAAATGCTCTTTTCCCAAGAAGAAAAGCTTTTGAACCCAAACCAAGATCTTTGTAAAATGAGATGAAGTGTGCGAAATGTGCGAAAATTGTGAATCATTTCGTGGCAATTTATATTGAAGCGAAATGTGTTTTTAGTAGGGGGTCCACAAAACTTTTCGGCCGACGGAGAATTACACAATAGTTCAACCGAACTTTTGTTAAAAAGTTCGGGCGAACTATTGCGACGTTAGAGTTAACGACTCTTAAGCGGAAAAAATAGTTCGGCCGAACTTGGATTAAAAGTTCGGCCAAACTAACTCATCACCAATTACGCAAAACCAGGCTCTGAAAATGGTTCTGCAACTTTGGACTGATTAAACTCCATGAAAGGTTGTTAATTAACTATCGGAACCAAGACAAGCATTTTCAGAATTGAATCTACTTTCAGGAAATATAACTTTTATGAAATTGCATAAACGTTTATTAATTTTAATTATTTTTCTAATAAAATAGGTGCAAACAATTTTTGAGGGTCCTCGTGATTCGGTGAAATCAAAATTTTGTATCTCCCAAAATACATTGTAAAAAAAATTTAAAAAATTATGGGGCATACATTGGTCTGTCGTCTCTAATGGGTAGCTTTTAGATTTTTAGTTTATAACTTATATGTTAAGAAATTTCTTGCCACGCGAAACATATCCAAAATACGCAGTTTTTCGTATTGGACCAGTTCAAAAAATTCTAGTAATTATGATATGCATCCATTGGCTTTGTAAATATGACAAAAACAAAATAGACTCTGTCTAGATTGTTGTAACACATTTTGTTTTTTCAAAAACACAAATTTTCAATGAATACAACATTGCGTCATAACATTTCTTATGAATCCTTTGATTGTTAAGAAACACACACTCAAAGAAACGCTAAGTTGACATATCAAATCTGCATAAAAAAATTTCAAAAAATAAGTAATAGAAAGCTAACAAAATTTCTCACAACTTTTATTTTTATCGCAAAATCAAATTCTACATAGAAAAATTGTTATAGTATGTAGAAAGTTGAAGAACCGAAAAAAATGAAATTTTTTTCTCAAAAAAGGGCAAAAAGTGTAACCCAGCTTCACATTTTCACCAATTTCTTCTACATGAAGCAGATCCAGCGCTTTCTAGAAAAATCATCAAAAAGATCACATAGTACTTGTGCTTTGTTGTTGAAGCAATATAGAATCGTCCACACACGTCTGAGTGAGCCAAAAAATGTTTCCCACCCCCGCGATTTGATCCCTCCACACACGTCTGAGTGAACTCTCTCAAGGATTTCTGAAGCTCGGTTCTCCTTCTCGTGAAAAGTGGCCTTTGCATTCTTTCCCATAGTACATCCTTTGCATGTGTCTAACTGCGCAAGAATACCCTTGGGAAGACCCATAGAAATCTGATGAATGAATTTCAAGGCTCCGTGGTGTAGATGACCCAAAATCATATGCCATAACTCACCCTCATCCCGACTCACCACTTTTTCCGCCTTACCCATCAATGTCACGCAACCATCTACATCAAGTTTATAGAGTTTCTTCACACAAATCCCAATCTTCTTGGCTTTTCCTATGGCTTTGTGTCAATGGAAAGCTTTACCTTCACTGCAAGGGTACATGCATTACATATTTTAATAAGAAGGGTTTACCTCACTGTCTCTGGAAGGTAACTCTACCAATCTTGGTAGCACTGTACCACCCATCATCACCCATTTCGATATGCGTCTGGAGGTCCTTCTACTCCAAGCTACTCAAAAGTTCTTTATCTCCCGTAATGTGGAAATATGCATCACTATCCAAGTACCACACCATGCATGCAATGAGCGAGAAGTCAAGCTCAAATTGCGAGGCCAAAGCCCCACCAGCTGCAGATCCTGAAGCCTTCTTGTTCTTCTTCTTTTGTGGACAATTAGTGGCATAATGTACATGCTCATGATAGTGAAAACACTTCAATATGGACATGTTGCGCTTCTTTCCATCTTTCCAGACTCAGATTTGGAATAGGATTTCTTTCCTTTCCTTTTCTTCGCCTTAATAGCCAAAGCACAATTTTCTTCATCATCTGTCTTATATGAAGATCTATTCTTGGTATTCCACCTGAATTCTTCTTGCACCAAATCTGACCAAATTCATTCCCAATCTGGCAACTTCTCCCTCCCATTTACAGAGTCCTGATAACTATGCCAAAGCTTGGGAAGGCCTAGAAGAGCTAGGCTCACCAAGTCATCATCCACGACAGTAATTATGACGCTCCCAAGCTCATCCCGACATTGGAAAAAATTTGTTAAATATTTCGGAATGGTGTCGCCTTTCCCCATTTTCATTTTCCTGAGCTTGTACTTCAGTGCCAAATTTTATCATCATTGCTACTATGAAACAAATCTGTTAAATCTTTCCACATTGCATATGGTGTCGCTTTTCCATGGAGACTTGAGACAATGTGGTCTCGTACTCCCTCTAGTAAGATCCTCCTTACCTTTGCAACCTTCTTTTGCCAAGCATCAAGTTTTGCAGCATCTGCTGCAATGAATTTGGGAATGTCATTATCAATGAATTATTTCAACCCACTGTCCTCCAGTACTGCCTCCATCTTGTCTTTCCACGCAATATAATTGGAACTGTCCTCGAGTGCATACTCCAATCTCAAGCCATTGAAATCCATTTCGATCATGATCCGCCTGTTGCACCAATAATAATTTTGCAAATTTGAATTCTATTCATTCACAAACTCAATTTCTTCTCCACTATTGTGATTTCCTGTGCTCTGATACCATGTAGAAATTATAGAAACATATGTATATCAATAGATTTAATTTGATCAAGCAATATACTAAAGCTAGATATTGAATCCTTCTACAAATCAATTGTGGAAAATAAACACGATCGCCATTAAAAACAAGTAAAGAAAGAAGAAAATCAAACCACAACACAGATATTTTCCCGGGGAAAGCTTGCTACTCAAAAACCCTTTATCTTCTATTGTATATTCACCACGGAATCATGAAACAATTACAATGCACTCTTCTCACAAGAGTCTCCTGCACTCTCAAAACTGTCTCACACTGACCCGGACAAAATCGACAAACACTTAGCCAATTCTCAGCCTCTAATCAGCCTGCCTTACTTGCACAATTCATGTGGAATGCAATCCCTATTCTTTAGGAATTTCAGCCTTCCAAAACTGCGCAAGGATCATGGGCAATCTAATGGATTTCTCGTTGCATGTGGGTAACCTACTAATGATACAACTGATAGTTAACATCCCTTTAACCTTTATCTCAACTAGGTCTCCACTCGAACTGACATGCATGCAACTATTAATAGTAAATCATCAATTGCATGGAAAATCATTGCATGTGAATTAAATCTGATTTAATTCACTTGATTTCTCGCTAGTGCAACAAATAGTTACAACTAGTTCAGCTGACTTTAACTCACCTAAATGAGTTAACTGATTACTCATGCATTAAACTAATGCACTAACTAAAAATCGAGCTCCATAACTAATATAATAACTTTGCATGCCTCACTAACCACCCTCAACTCGAAATTCATGAGCTAACTGAGTTTATCACACTTAGTTAACTGTTACAAGTGATTATGAGATAAGATTACATTTTATTGTCCAATTCAATTAAGGGATAATTAAATTATACAATCCACCGATTTATTAAATTAAATTTACTTTCACACTAATGTATCGCTAGGACATGTGGTCCCACACTAATGTATGATGCAATTTCTTGTTGACTTTCAACATATGTACCAAGATTACAATTTCGTGCAGGCTAAGATGAAAATGGCGAAAGTAAAGGTAATGGTAAAGTATAAAAGACATGGCATACCCACTACCCATGTATTGGAGGAGGTTACTAAGTAAGTGAGTGATTCAATTCACTTTAATCGTTATGACACCAAATACTTTTAAAAACTAAAAACTAGAGATATATTAGATTACTAAGACCCAATTATTAAAACGAACAACATTAGAGCTACAATATATCAAAGTACAGGTTTCTAGTTAATGAAAAAAGGAAAAAATTAATAAAGGACAAACTTCCTAAATTTCATGAAAAGCCTTTAAAGATCTAGTTCAAATGATAAATAACACTCTTTAAAAAAAAACCCAGAAAAAAATTATAGCGAGGAAGTAATCGTGGAAGTGGCAATGGAGAAATGCCTCCAACTCCTGCCGCTTAGTCATATTTACTTATTTTCTATTTTTAATTTTCATTATTACTAACGATAAACAATGATTTAACTTTTTAAGTTGGTGGAAGCCTTGGTTTTCTAAGTACGATCATTAAGAATGATGTATTGCTTTTTATATTTTATTTAATAAATATGGAACAAAAGTACTAAATTGACACAACTATTAAGGAAATCAACTATATAACATTTATTAATATAAATATATTAAAATATATATTTTTAAATGAATCAATGTTGAATCTTCCCATGTACTCATAGTATCATAGAAAACGATAATCATCTTTTAGTGGGTACTAAATTAATTTTTCAAGTCCGCGTTGATTCAAATTTAGACATCATTGTCAGCTATAAATGGAGGAAGATATTAAACTCTGCACATGGGAGAATGCATTTTCAGGTCAAAGTTATGAAGGAAGAAGATGGTTTTTGAGTTTCCAATCTCTTCGAGCAGAGAATCTGGAAGGTTAATATTTGCCCCAAGTTATTCAACGCGGATGAGATTTTCATTCACGGCGGCGGGCCAAAGTTCAGCACTTTTCAAGGTCAAAGAAACCCTTTTTTTTATGTGCCAGAAAAGCTTGTCGGATGGAAAGAGGTGTAGCCGCCAGTGTGCGAGAAACGAATATCGCACGCCAGTGGAAACATCGAACCGACGTCTGTGAGAATGGACGAATTGACGCGTGTGAGAGGAAGGATAAAGGGTTTCGGAGACGTCCATGACATTAGACGAATTAACGCGTGACAGATGAATTAGAGAGGGATTTGAAGATGTCCTGGATGGGTGGCACAATCAGGCGTCCCATCTTGTCTGTACGACGCGTTGAATGAACCAACCGCCGGAGGAATAAGCATACACAGTCTGTTTTTTTGGGAAACCGCCTCAGATCTGGTTTTCAAGAAAATTTCTCTCATCAAAGATTTTCTGTGCCTACCGAAATATTCTGCACCCAACTGCTGCTATCTCAAATAGTTTCGATTTGGCCTAGTTTAATTTCGGGGAATTTTTATAAATTTAAGCTACATTGGTTAAATTTCAAATTTCAAGATTTTGAGGGGTATAGAGATTTTTGATACAGAGATCCACCATCATAAAAAAATATTAGATCTTTTGAATTTTTTTTGGTTGTTCAGGTAATTTCTCAGCTTCCATAGAACAGGCAGTTTGTTAGAATCAATCCTAGTGCCTTAGTGCTCTAATGGTTTTTTGAAGTGTTGAATGTTTAATACTCAATTTTCTTAGTTTTGGAGATTTTTTGAAAATATTTCGCTGTTAAATTTACCTAGAATTTACCAAGAAATTATGGAGATTATTCGAAGTTTTATGGTGCAATGAATTTTTTTTATGCATTCAAAAACTATTTTTAAATAATAAGAAAATATGATGGCCAAAAATTGTTTTTGCCACATTTCAAAAAAACCTTAAAACTTAAATATTAAAATAATAGTAAAAAATAATAATAATAAAAAGGAAAATCTTTCATTCCTGAGTCAATTCAATTGGTTAAGAGAAATGTGAAATTGTTGTAACTCCAAAGATCCATATATATATATAATAATAATAATAATAATTACGCCTTAAGGCCTTCTTATTTGAAAA
This sequence comes from Pinus albicaulis, assembly GCA_034641835.2. Classification (NCBI taxonomy): domain Eukaryota; kingdom Viridiplantae; phylum Streptophyta; class Pinopsida; order Pinales; family Pinaceae; genus Pinus; species Pinus albicaulis. Next base: position 1,445,859,098 of record CM076580.1, read on the forward strand.
CAATTTCCCTAGCTGCCAATGTGTCCATTTTTGAGCCATTGGATCAAATGTTAGATGATTGAAACATTTTAGGCCATTAGATCCACAATAAGATTTAAATAAAATTTAAAGTATAAAATTAAACTCCACACAAACCAATTAATTTAAAATAAATGGATAAAAAACACTATAAAAAGGAAAATAACTATTGGTCAAAATACTATAAAAAATAAAAATAATAAAATAAAATAATAATAAACTTTAAAAACAGCCCATGGTATTGACCCATGGTATTCATGTGAAATGTAGTTTATTTAAAAGGGGGAAATTAAGATAAGTATTTAGGTTTTGGTGACTTTTAAGTTAAAACAATTTTATTAAAAATTTGTTAGATTTAATAAAATTTATATAAAAACTATAAAAACAGCCCATGGGTAATGGCCCATGGTATTCATGGGGAATGTATTTTATTTAAAGGGGGGAATTAAGATGTCCTAAATCAATATCAAGAGCCAATAGAGCTCAAATCTCTTGATAGGAAAATCTCTTTTAGAATGAAAAGAGAATTGATCCATCTCATAAATAGTATAGATCTAAACTAATTATTTAATAAAATTATTTTTAAATGTTTATAACCATTATTATTTTAAAATTTAACTTAATAGAATGCATCTAAATTTTCATACATCCAAATATACATAGTTTTTCTTGTTCTAACACCTATTTTATTATTCCAAAAATACATGGTTTTTTTGTTATATATTATTTATGTTACAATAGTATTTGCACCAAATGTTGCAAAAGAAACCCCGTAAGTTGATAGCTTACTCAATAGAATATAGAAGAAGAGTGTAGAGGAAGGCACATGTGATATGTAATGTTATCTAAAGGTGCACAAATTTTGCTCTAAAAAAACTATCAACAATATGCCTAGTTCTAAAAATCAACAATACTCCTAGCTATGAAGTATATATTTGTGCTCTTATGTGAAATATCAATTTAGTTTGCATGATATGATCAATTATTTTTTAAGTTTTTGAATTTAATAATACTCTTTTGTACATTTCAACCTAGAAGTATATATATGTGTATGTGTGTGTGGGTGTTGTTATTTGAAGCGTCAACAATATCCAAGAGGGGCCATGCTTAATAGAAAGATTTGATATCATCATTACTATATGTAGACATAACGTCCCCATAATAAAAGAGCACGAAACATATGAATGAAATTGCTTTCATCTTCCACGACATTTTTCCATCCAGTTGGAAATACCCTTCTTCTTTCACAGAGACCACAACTTCATCGTGAGGCCACTGTGTTCTATGCATAACATCTTTCCCCTTTTTAAGTCGTATAGTTTTACAAAATTGACACTATATGATTAACAATAGAGTAATTTGAGACAACCCTAAGTTGTTTTTCTACAAGTTTTACCATAACCTTTCCATCCATCCAATATATATTCCAGAGTCTTCTTAAGAGAGAGTATGTTCTAGTTTATAACTTGATCCACCATCAAAGAAAATGGCTAGGGATTTCAAAAGTTATTAGTTTATAACTTGATCCACAATTAAAGAAAATGGTTAGGGATGTCATAAGTTGTCATTCACACAGTGATGTATTGATATTCTCAGTTGAAATGGATCTTATTAGATGCACAGTGATACATTGAAATTCTCAGCTCAAATGGATCCTATTAGATGCATTGACAATTTCTAACAATAACCGCTCAATTTACTCTAGAAAAGTGTGATAATGTGTTATAATTTTCTCTACAAGTGTGTTGGATTTTTTTTCTCAATAAACTTGTTTTTATTCCTCTTGAGTGATGAAATCCATAGTTGTTTCATATAGGAGCATTTAGGTTTGATAAGAAAAGTGTGATATTGTGTTATAATTTTCTCTACAAATGTGTTGGAGTTTTTTTCACAATAAACTTGCTTTTGATGTTCTTAAGTGATGAAATTCATTGTGCATTTAAGAGCATTTAGCTCTCATAAGAAAAGTGTGACACTGTGTTATAATTTTCTCTACAAATGTGATGGAAACCTTGCCATGAACTTTGGAAATTTCATTGTTAATGTAATACAAGCTAAATACAAATTCATTTCTTCTACACAAGATCAAGAAATCTATGTTGAGTATCCAACACTAGAGAACAAGACATGTTCGCCAATTCCATAAATGCTACTAAATCTCTCTTAGTGTTGGAGTTATTTTCTCAATAGCCTTATTTTTACTTCTCTTGAAGTGATGAAGGCCACCTCTCCATACCTTTTTTACTATCTTCACAAAAAACAAAAGAAACCAAATTCATATCATCGACACTGAAAAAACAAGAACATGATAGCCACCAGGGACATCACTGATATTTTGAATATTTTGAAATATCATGAAAAACTAATACATAGGTGACTCAATAGGAAGCAATAAAGATTAAATATTGAGGAACTACACCAAAAATACCTTGCTAGGGATGTCACAAGTTTTCATTCACATAGCTATGTATTGATATTCTTAGTTGAAATGGATCCTATTAGATGCACAGTGATGCATTGACATTCTTAGCTCAAATGGATCCTATTAGATGCATTGACAATTTCTAACAATAGCCGCTCAATTTAATCTTGAGTTTTTGAAACCCACAATCAAAGAAAATGGCTACGGATTTCATAATTTATTAGTTTATGACTTGATCCACAATCAAAGAAAATGGCTAACGATGTCACAAGTTATCATTCACATAGTGATGTATTGACGTTCTTAGTTGAAATGGTGGCCAAGGACACTAAAAAATTCAACATATATATCTTTTATGGCATCCATATTGTCTACAAACCATCCAAATTTTCCATCTTATACAACAATTTCTAACAATAATCGCTCAATTTACTCTCCAATTTTTTAAACCCCACCCATGCTGGGGAGATCAGAGTGTAAAATCAAATGTTCCTGTGGTTTTTTTAAAGGGTTCATAAACAAAACAGATAATGAGAAAGTCAATCTTGTGGTATAATAATTGATTTTTGAATCATTGTAACAAACAAAACATTGCATTAGCTCACAGAATATATCTAATGCTATAAGGATCTGAGATGATACCAAAGTTTTGAATCGTGATAACTAGGTGACAACCAAAACTAAGTTGTAGCCACAAGTGAAAAATCACAACAACTTATAGAATATATCCAAGGTTGCAATGAATCGCATACATAGTGATGGACCTGACGGGAATTTTAGTGCACATAAAACACCACCCTAAAACTTCTATACTCATGATCAATTTAGAATAACCTAAGATTTCTAGATTGGATGTCAAGGTGGGTGGTACAGTAATTGAGGATGCTTCTTAAAAGGTAAGGGAATTTAGATACTCTATCCTGCCACCAAAGCTATAAAAAGCGAGACTTGTAGACTATAGTTTTAATAAATTGACACTATGTGATTAAGAATAAGTTACAAACATAAGTTATAAGAGGAATGTACACAAGGGCCATGGTAATTAATGTTATTCTTTGTACTTTTTGTATCTAGAATAGTTTTATTTAAAATAGTAATTTGTATTTGTATATTTTTAAATGAATATTATTAAATGTGTAATTGGGTAAAATGTATTAAACTGATATTATAATTTTTAAGATATTTATTTTAAAAATTCAAAGTATGGTGAGTTTTTTTTATTAAGCTTTACTCTAGATGTGCAAAGAATTAATATATCTCAAGTCCCAAACAAGATTCTTATTTCTCTTCTTATTCTAGCTTGCAGTAGTTGTTGCATATAGGAACATTCATATATGATAAGAAAAATGTGATACTCTATTGTAATTTTCTCTACAAATATGATGGAAAGTGTTCCCTAAATGTTGACAATTTCATGGTTAATGTAGTATAAGCTACATGAAAATTTACTGTGTACAATATCAAGAAATATATGCCCAATATCCAACACCATAGAGCAAGACATGTTCACCAATTCAACAATTGCTTCCAAATCTCTCTCAGTGATTGAGCTGTTTTCTTAACAAAATTGTTTGTTCTGCTCTTGATGAAAGCCATCGTTGTTGCATATAGGAGCATTGAGCTCTGATAAGAAAAATGTGATAATGTGTTATAATTTTCTCTACAAATGTGTTGGATTTTTTTTCTCAATAAACTTGTTTTTATTCCTCTTAAATGATGAAATCCATAGTTGTTTGATATAGGAGAATTTAGCTTTGATAATAAAAGTGTGATATTGTGTTATAATTTTCTCTACAAATGTGTTGGATTTTTTTTCGCAATAATTTTATTTTTACTGCTCTTAAGTGATGAAATCCATCGCACATATAGGAGCATTTAGCTCTCATAAGAAAAGTGTGACATTGTGTTATAATTTTCTCTACAAATGTGATGGAAAGCCTGCCATGAATTTTGGCAATTTCATTGTTAATGTAATATAGGCTAAATAAAAATTCATTTCTTCTACACAAGATCAAGAAATCTATGTTGAGTGGCCAACACTAGAGAACAAGACATGTTTGCCAATTCCATAAATTCTACTGAATCTCTCTTGGTGTGGATTTATTTTCTCAATCACCTTATTTTTCTCTACAAATGTGTTGGATTTGTTTCTCAATAAACTTGTTTTTATTCCTCGTAAGTGATGAAATCCATAGTTGTTTCACATAGGAGAATTTAGATTTGATAAGAAAACTGTGATATTATGTTATAATTTTCTCTACAAATGTGTTGGAGGTTTTTTCGCAATATTTTTTTTTTTATTGCTCTTAAGTGATGAAATCCATCACACATATAGGAGCATTTAGCTCTCATAAGAAAAGTGTGACACTGTGCTATAATTTTCTCTACAAATGTGATGGAAAACCTGCCATGAATTTTGGAAATTTTTTTGTTAATGTAATATAAGCTAAATACAAATTCATTTCTTTTACAAAAGATCAAGAAATCTATGTTGAGTAGCCAACACTAGAGAATAAGACATGGTAATTTGAATATGGGTAATGCGGACTAGGGCTATGGGACTGTGGGTAAACAAGGGAATCAGTACCTCCTTGGATGGGTTATTCACCAATTCCATAAATGCTACTGAATCTCTCTCGGTGCTGGAGTTATTTTCTCAATAGCCTCATTTTCACTTCTCTTGAAGTGATGAAATCCACCTCTTCATACCTTTTTCACTATCTTCACAAAGAAAAAAAGAAACCAAATTCATATCAACGACGCTGAAAAAGCAAGAACATGGTAGACACCAGGGAGATCACTGATCTTTTGAATATTTTCAAAGATCATGAAAAAATAATACATATGTGACTCAATAGGAAGTGGTAAAGATTAAATATGGAGGAAATACTGTTAGTATGAATCCTTTGTCGAAGTGTACGAAAAAGGACCACTTTAGCTACGCATAACTAATAGCCCTAACAACAAAAGTGGCTGCCAATATCTTCAGATCTGCAGTTAGTTGATCAAGAAAAGAGCTGCAAAAAGCCAGATCTATGCATGGAAAGACATTAAGCAGTAAAAACAAGGGTTTGCTCCATATACCAATAGACAAGACAAGAACGATTTTTGAAAGAATTTTTGTATTAATTGGGCACCTGGGAGGAAAACAAGAAGGCGTATCCAATTCTCCTCAGTGGGATGGGCTCTTGGAAGTCCTCATCACTTCAGATCTAAGATTTCTCTCTCTTGTTGGTGTAGAAAACCCAATGCAAAGAATAGAGCTCAAAGGGAGCTCACACAACAAATAATGGAAAAAGGTGACCAAGTGTATAGATCCAGAGTGATCTAATAGGCAACAAAAGGTGAAGAATGATAGGAAAAACCCTCCTATTTATAACAAAATATTGAGTCATTCTAGATCTTGGTGCATGATTAAAATAATGTTAACCAAATCTAGATCCACCTTTTATGGAATATTTTATTATATTTGTTGGAGGGAAAAGGTATTTGACTTGGGTCAAATCCCTTGATTTGTCGAAAATAAATAAATAAATGATTTATTTATCTTTTTAAGGAAGTGGTTAGAAGATAATCAAATAAATAATGATTTATTTAATTATTTGTGGGTGATTTGATCATATTTAACAAGGAATATTATCTAAATAAGATTCAAATAATTATTCCTAGAAAATAATAATATAAATAAAGGTTTATCTAATTAATTTCTTTGTTTTTGGGTTAAACATGACTGAGAATAATAATTAAGTTATGGTTTAATTAATTATTCCATGGGAAAAATCAAACAAATATAGGTTTGTTTAATATTTCCTTTTGGGGTTTCCTGTTTAGACCATAAACAACCTAATAAATGTGGTTTATTAAGTTATTTAACATAGTGAAGGCAATTTTACTTAGGGTAAAATTGGTCTTACATGGTGTACTTGGGTCCATATAATGATAATAGGTTAGATCACCAAAAAATGGTGTAACAGATTGCCCCCCAGCGTGCGAGTGTCAGGAGCAAATCGTATGACCGAAGTACGTTGTAAGAACTCAATCACCAGACAACAAAAGGGAAGTCAGAGAGAGAAATGCAAGGTAGATAGTGTGCTGAAGAACTAGACCCTGAGGAGATGAGACTTGCAGGTGCAACATGTCTCTTTTTATGAGAGGGTACCTGTGCTGAAGGCGGCAGGGGAGGCATACCTATGCCCGCCGAGACAAAGTACACAAGAATAGTGTGTCCAGTAAACAAGGGACCGAACCATAAAGTACAACCGGCATAATCATGAGCCAGATAAAAATACAATGAGGAATCCCACATACATGCTGTGCCTGGGATAACAGCCAGGACTTATACAATAATATCTGAGTACATGAGATACAAAGACAACCCAAATGCCCCCTGTAAATGGGGAAGGGCTCACAAAATCTGACTGATACATGCAAATCAAAGAGGCACTGCAAGTGGCTAAGGCCAACATCATCAAATATCTGGAGCTGCATCGAAGGCTGCAAGGAGGAGGTCATCTGGGCATGTGGGGGGCTACCTGCAGGGCCATCCCCTCATGAGGGTTGAGACATCTCACACACACCAGGGAATCATCAAGAGCTGCTGCTGTATCACTGAACCATCAAGTATACGGATCTCATTCATGTTGAAAGGAGCTGGAGTGGAGAAACAATCAAGTCAAAGGGAAATGAGAGATCCCTTTGCCTGATCCGAGGCACCGAACAGGAGTGGAAGCTGGAACCAAGGTACACCACCCTCTAGACCTAGCTTCTGGAATGAATGAGCTGATGTCGACAGAAGGAGGTCCGCCATAGGTGAGGCAATGAGATATCCTCAACTAAGGCACGAGAGAAAATAGTAGAGCGACGAATAGACTGACACTAATGATGATAGTGAAATGGAAAGGACTGAGTAGTGAATGGATGACTTCCCTTGTTAGAGCATAAATGGCATGAATGACATGGCAGCGACTGACACAATATCATAAGGAATAGGGGACAATGGGACTGAAGGTCATAATGTGCGACATAAGAGAGAGACCAAGCAATGAAGGATGGAGGGCGATAGCAGGGTACAAAGGGACTCGGGATAGACTCCATGAATGTGATGATGACTCAACTTGGATGCTCTAAACAAGGGCGACTCGATGGGGCTGCCACACAGTAAAGGCCCAATGGGGGACCATGAAAACATGAGTACAAGATGGTTACTCATGAAGAAAATCGACACGAACAAAGACAAGTAAGGAGGCAAAATGGTGCCCCAAGGACAAGTGTCGTAAGTGAGGAAATTCGATTTTAAGGAGAGGTGAAGTGACCCTTCCTGGACAAAATGTGTCCTAGTGAAGTATCAAATCACAAAAAACTAATAGATACCCATTTGAGGGCTCGGTGAGAGCTTTCCAACGGTGCATACGGTTTGTCAAACGGGGCTACGGTATGGTCGCATCAGTCGAAAGAAGAAACAGGGGTTCTCTTTTAATAAGGCAGTTTTCCCTCCAAATTCACTCATTTGCTATTGTTGCTGTTGTGAATGTAGAGAGGAGAGAAGGCCATAAATCTTGCGGCGAGCGTAGCGGACAAACCGACCGTTGGAATCGAGATCTGTCAGTTGTAGGTAAGAGGCCTAACCTTACTCTTTCATTTTGATGGATTGAAAGTTCAGTTTCGGGCCCAAAATCTCAGAAACAGTCCCTCCTTCATCTCTACGGCTGGGTCACACTTTTTGGGCCAAAAAGTGCGACCTGGGAAGCAGGTTTTAGGGAAAAAAGTGCGACCTGTCCCAGAATTGGGCGGAAAACTGCGACCTGGGAGATGAAGGGGTTTTAGTGCTGTTTTATGGATGAGAGTTGGGTTTTTGTGTTTGGTTATGGTATTCCCGATCTGTATGCTGACAAAGATGATGTTTTTGTGCAGGTATGGCAGATTTACGGGTTAACTAGAGAGAGAGAGACCTGGGTACATTACGGGCAGAGATCCAGGCGGATCAGGGTGTCCGTCGTGTGTTGGCCAGGTTTGGGGTTCTAAAGTTTTTGGAGAACCCTTTGATGAGAGCGGGAGAGCCTTTGTTGGCCCGGATTATCAGTTACTGGGATCCAGAGCATGAGGTCTTTGTAGTGCAGGGGCACAGGATCGAACTGACAGTCCAGGATGTGTATTTCCTGACGGGTCTCCCGCCACTGGGGATGGTGGGAAACACGCAGCCAGTATTACCGCGGGGGTGGCATATCATGGAGTTTGTGGAGCGACATTGTCGACCGGGTCTCCAAGTCAAGGGGACTCGGATACCGATCGGGGACCTAGAGAGATTAGAGACCCGTGCAGTGGCTGCAGCAGTGCTGCGTATCCTGGGCAACCAGGCGCTCCATCACATCACTGGGGGGCAGATGATGATTGTGGAGAGTGTGTTGAGTGGGACCTACTATGGGTGGGCCCAAATGATGCTGATGTCGCTAAAGCGACAGTTGTCGCTCTGCAAGCGGCAAGTGAACCACGATTGCTCGTATGGGACTTTATTGTGCACCTTCTTCTTTGAGAAGATCCCGACCTTGCGGCCTCGTATACAGCTCCCAGATGGGGGCCTGAGAGAGCCCAGGATGCGCCGGTGGGGGCGGCTACTGTGCAGAGGAGGAGGACAGGCGGTCGGGCGAGTGTTTCGACCTGAGTTCTTTGCCCATTGGGATCAGATGCCGTTATACATAGACGACTATCCCTATAGTGGGATGAGTTATTATGGGGATCCGGACCTACCACTTCCGCCTGATCGAGTATGGGGGCCCGATGGTAAGTGATAAGTAACTATTCTTGTATGGGCATGTTAAAGTTATTGAATAGTAGATATGGTACTGATTCATGTACTTTTAGTATGCAGATATAGCTCCGGTAAAACCGACGGGATATATGGGGCGCCCGGCAGCCTCTGGAGCTGCAGGGCCGAGTGGGTTGAGAGCAGTGCGCAATGAGGATGCGGCCGCCCTTCTGGAGGACATCCGCCGTAGATGCGAGACATTGCTGACCGAAGTTTCAGAGCGCGGGTGGCAAGACTTAGACGACCAGTACATGGAGGCATGCATTGGTCTTCCCTCGGAATGGCGAGGTGTCATGCGGCGCATGGCGATGGCCAGTCAAGGCATATGTGATCTACGGGCTGCAGGGGTAGAGCCATTGGCTCAGGATCCGCCAGATAGTGAGTAGGTGTGGGGCATGTGGTGCCCGCTAGTGTGTATGTAGGGGCAGTTGGTGCCCCCAGTTTTGAGTTTTATGTAACATGCTATGGGCATGTCGTATGTATCAGAGTAGATGGACTCTAAACACATGTTTTGCGACACATATTATGGATATACATCGTTTTTTAATGATTATAAATGTTATTGTCTTGTATGAAATGCGTGGGATAAATGCCAATCTAGAACATGGTTTGCAATACTATCTACATAGTGATTCTGTTCTCGAGGTACATGGTTGAAAGTTATGGTTTCAAATGCACGTATCAAGAGTTTCACTCGTAAATAGCATCTAAAGAGCACAGGGTTATGCACACGATAAACACCATTTAGTTGCATGACAAGAAGTAGGGAATCCAAACGAACGTGCAGATGGAGGATGCGATGGAAGAGGGCATCGGCTAAGAGACCACGCACTGCATCATATTCGGCCTGATTGTTGGTGGCAGAACCAATGCAGACTCCGTTGGAGAGAACGAGGGCATGCAAGGGGGTGAAGATGGCCCAACCTGCCGAGGCTAGATTCCGGGAGTAACGACTTGCACCATCGGCGTAACCGATAAAGGGTGTGGATGGGGGGTCCTGCGGAATGGTGTTACAAGACAACAAATGAGGGGAGGAGAGACAATGACGGCAGCGTGAGTGTACAGAAGACATCGAGCGGCAACTGCGGGAGGGAGTGCAAGGAGCAGGATGACTATGACTCATATACGAACTAGAGGGTGGTATATGAGGGTTATCGGAAGTATGGCGAGGACTCGGGCTGCGGAGGTCAACATAGATACGGGTGGAGTGATCTCGTGTATGGGTAGAAAAGAGGGGGTCAGGCGAAACAACAGGGGAGGATGCAGGGGGACTGGGCTCCAAGTGTCTCGCAGAGGAGGATAGGTAAAGAATGGTCGTAGTAGACTCCGCCATCTGAACATCAGGGGGGGGAATGTCGATGGGAGCGGGGGGATCCTCAGGCTGGCCCGAAGCATACTGCACGAGTATGGGAGAGGCGGATTGATTTTGTTCAACCTCATACTCTCGGACTACCTCTAAAGAGGCGCGGTAATGCGTCAGGTGAGGACAATGGTGGGAGTAATGGCCATGAACACCGCACAAAGCACAGGGTTTGTTGGTGCGAATAGTCTTGGGGTTCTTTGTTACGGACGAAGAAGGAATGGAGGCTTCAGGGACCGTAGCTTCAGGGAACGCGACTTTAACCATGGGCTGAATACGGGGCAACTCGGGACAAGCATGGGTGGCATGACCGGCGACATCACACAAGGCACAAGGTTTTGCGAGCGAAGGAGGGACCGGGTCAGTCGTGGTGGTCTTGTCTTTGGGTGCCCCCTTGCGAGCTTTGTCTTTCTTCTCGGGAGCCGTCACGACATGAGAAGGGTCCTGTAGAGGTGCTGGGGGCATAGTGGCAACGGGGGAAGCGAGGGGGACCGGTTGAACCGGTGTCAAAGCCATGTAGGGTTTGGGGTGACCAGGAGGGGTAGCTGCTGGAGGATCAAGGTACCAGACTGGTATTCCCAAGGTCAGGTTAGGGAGAGAGAGGTTGGCCATGACGGGGACAGAATATACTCTGGGAGGGGGAGCCAGGAAAGGTATCTGCCCAGCAGGGTAATTACCAGGAGGGATGGTTCCGAGATGGTTAAGGCCTGGGGGAACCATTCCAGGAGGATAAAGGGGCTCAAGGATACCAGCTGTAGGGGGAGGGCCAGAAGGAGGAGGTCCGGCTGGCTGAGATGAATGGCTAGGAGTGGGTTGCGGAGGGCGAGGGGGAGGTTGTTGACTAGCCGAGGCAGGCTGCTTAAGGGCCGCCTGAGACGATTGCATCATGCAAACATTCGATAAGCTGGGATCAGTGATGGGAGGAGGAGGGAGATTAGGAAAAGTTCCAAGCAGGGAGGAATCTTTGTAAACGCCGGGGGAGACACTGGTCAAGGAATCGACGGTTTGCTTGTTGGCTATAGAAGAGATGGTCGTCTCAGGTGAGGTCTGAGATTTTGGCTCATGATATGTCAACTGGTCAATGGTGACTATCTTTCCATTATGGGGGAAAGACATCTTGCGAAAAACCGCGGATGGGACAGTAGACATAGCATAGGTGTAGCTTCGCCCCAATAGAATGTTGTAGTCTAGTGGGGCGTCTATGACTTCGACGTTAACGCAAACAGTCTTACCGGCGAGGGTGATAGGAAAATTACAAAACAGGCCAATGGGCTGGGAGGCATGGCCGTCCCACGCTCGAAGGGTGATCGTGGAAGGGGCCAACTCAGGGGATCCGAGTTGCTTCCAAACCGAAGTGAACATCACGCAGGTGGATGCCCCCTCATTAATTATACACCGGGAAACGTTGGTGTTCCAGATTTTGACTAGGATTTGGAAGGCGACGGAAGGAGGGAGAGGAGGATGGTCCGATTGAGTGGCATCGAAAACAATCATTTGGTCATCAGCAGGATCTACAGCGCCCATGGCAGATAGTAGAGCCTTCTTTTGGGAAGGACACGACTGGAGGAGTTCCAGTGTGGAAATGGCAGCAGGAGATTGCGCCAAATCATCTACTATGCTATACGAATGAGCAGCTCGACCAGAAGCAGCGTTTCGACGTAAGGGTCCCTTAGGAATCTTGGTATGAACCTTAAATTTGGGTTGAGGGATATGTAAGGGGCCACTGGATGTCGAAAGAGGATCTGTAGAACCTGAAGAAGGAGGCTCGGGGGTAGACTGAGCAGGCGGCTTGGGGTACTGGCGAGATCGAGTTTGAAGGTGAAGGTCGACGGTTGGGGATGGATCAGAGGTCATCATGAGAATCTGGTAATCGGAGGAACCAAAAATGGAGGGTGGAGTGGAGACCCGCCCGTTAGGTGGTTGGGTAGCCACGAATCCTTGCTGAGGGAAAGGATCAGTGAACACAGCTGGTTGAGTAGTGGCCACATTAGGGGGAGCGTGAGGGGAGGCATGTTGTCCGTGCAATGTGGCTTGAGACTCCCACATATTCCGCATCTGTGGTAAAAGTGGACAATCGTGGGTGTAATGACCGTAAACACCGCAACACGAACAAGGCTTGTTGGTATGAAGAGGCCTGTCCGGCTTGGGCTGAGTGCCCTGTTGCTGGTTAGCAGTGTTAGGGTCAAAACCTTGAGGATTGGGTCCACGAGTACCAGGGGCAGATTGATTTGGATTGCCTCTCCGCCTTCTTTGAGAAGAAGAGGTATTATTCACACCCTGCTATGCAAATAATTGCCCTGAAGGGGGCTGTATATGTTGTTGCTGGGGTTGAGGAGGCAAGGGAGGTGGAAGCGCATATGCTAGAGGAGCTGGCACACCAGGCTGCAGATAAGGGTAATGGTTAGGTTGGGCAAAAGGAGGAGGTATGCCGTATCCTGGGTACATGCTACCGGGAGGGGTAAGAGTGCTAGAGGTGCTAGCCCCTCCGTGAGGGAGATCGTAGCCCATAGGAGGTTGAGCATACGGATGGGAAAGGGCTCCAACGATACCGTCGGTGGAATGAGATGCCCCCGGGGCGTTAGCGCCGCCGGGCCTGGGGAGGTCAGGAAGAACGGTATAAACATAACCAGATTGAGCGTAGATCAGGTCATTTTTCAAGGCTATTTGGAGGGCGGCTTCTTCAGTTTGAGGAAAGTGAGAGGCGACATCTTTGCCGATAGGAGCTAAGAGGGTGCGAAGGAACCAGTCCATGTAAACCTGATCTTCGAAGGGGGGGGCTCGACATAAGCTTCGTCTTCGTCGCCATTCCTAAACATGGGCGGAAAGGCAGGTCAAAGAGGTTTGCTTGAATGAAGTCAAGAGCTCCGTGCCAGTATCGTATCGGAGAGGGAGCTGGAAATAAGATAAAAAGGCTTGGGCAAGGGTCGCAAAGGTGGTATGGGAAGAGGTGGCTTGGTCAACATACCATTTAGAAGCTTCGCCGGTAAGCGTGTGTTGGAACAAACGAAGACGGATGGAGTCATCGGTAATGGAATTGGAGGAACACCACATGTGGAAAGATCAGACATGATTGGTTGGATATTCTCCAGCAAGGCCTTCGAACTTAGGGATGTCGGAGGGGAGCTTGGTTGGCATAGCAGGCCAACCAACATTGTGGCGGATAGGGTCATTGATAAACTGATTGAAATCGGGGAGGCTGAGGCCTGCAATGTACGGCAACAAGGGTATGGCTGAGGTAGTTCCTGTGGCGGTTCCGCTAGTAGTGGTTCCGGCATTAGGGCCTAGAGCACTGCTAACGTTAGGCCCTAGACCAGACATAGTGAAGGTGACAGGGGGAGAACCAGGAGGAGAAGGAGAACCCAATGAATTAGAAGAGGAGTCGGAGTGTGGACTCGGAGGAGGACTGGCTCGACGAAGGCGGGACGGAGTAGGTTGTTCGACCGGAAACTGAGGGTGAAGGCCAAGAAGTCTCCGGGAAAGGCGCCTTGGGGGTGCAATGATGACGGGAAGAAGGAAACCGACAAGGGAAAAAAGGGACAGAATCAAGTGAGGTCAAGGTCAGAAAATGTGCAGTGACAATTTATTTTAGAGTCTTTGCCAGGCGGTGTTAACCAGGCGCTTCTTCACTTAGGGTCAGTGTGTGGTGTGCATTAATTTTAATTTTTAAAACCCTTTTCGTTTTGAGAGTAAGAAAAAAGTGTGTTGCGTAACTGAAAATAAATCTGCAGAGAACAGGATATAATGCTGAAATAACAGAAAATTAACAGCTACGATTGCATCTATCTAACCCAAGAAGGCGGGTCCCTCAAAACTAGTCTAAAAAAGGGGAAAAAATCTAGTCAAAACACACTGAAAAGAGGCCAATAGATCTAAGGTCGGGAGGGACAGGGATCTAAAGGATAAAGCTGCTGAAAAGAGGTGCAGATCACAGCCAAGAGACAGAGGCAAGGTGGCTGGAAAAAAGGGAGGAAATCAGCAAAAAGCGGAAAGGACAGGGAGGAGGTCCTAAAGAGAGGTCCAAACAAAACGACAAGAGGTGATTTGAAAGGAAGAAAGGCTGATTTAAAGGGATCTAAGGAGGAGGTTTCAGATCTGAAAAAGGGAAGGCTGAAACTCTGAAAAACAGACGGTTGAAACAGCTAAAACTATTCCAAAAAAAGTGGAGGGTATTGAAGCCCTAGGGGGCTAGGTTCCCACTTAGATGAGTAAAAATAGATTAGAACTAGGTCAAAGCGGGCTGAGACAGAGGCTGGAAAACCCTGATAGAAGCTTCAGCAAAACCCAGAAAAATTGCAGAAAAACCACTGAAAAATTGGCAGGTCGCAGGTTCTGACCTGTTTTCAGTGCAGGTTGCAGAAAAGAGGCTGAAAAGTGCGACCTGGAGGTCCAGGTCGCAGTTTTTGGGCCGAAAAGTGTGACCTCCCGTTCCGGTTGTCTCGGCGGCAGATTTTCGGAAAAGTTGTCGTCTCAGTTGCGGCTGATGTCGCTTACCTGCGCAATAGGGCCAGAAACACACGGAAGTTAGAAATTTTAATGTTTTAGGGTTTTATGTGAGAAAAACAACATAAAAATAGGAAAAATAAACAGCTGAAAAGAAACCCTAGGGTATGAAGTAGCTGGATATGCAGGAATATGAAAAACGACAGCGGTCGTAATTTAAAACCCGTGTGGAGTCGCCATTTGTTAGTATGAATCCTTTGTTGAAGTGTACGAAAAAGGACCACTTTAGCTACGCATAACTAATAGCCCTAACAACAAAAGTGGCTGCCAATATCTTCAGATCTGCGATTAGTTGAACATAAAAGAGCTGCAAAAACCAGATCTATGCATGGAAAGACATTAAGCAGAAAAAATAAGGGTTTGCTCCATATACCAATAGACAAGACAAGAACGATTTTTTGAAAGAATTTTATATTAATTGGGCACCTGGGAGGAAAACAAGAAGGCGTATCCAATTCTCCTCAGTGGGATGGGTTCTTGGAAGTCCTCAGCACTTCAGATCTAAGATTTCTCTCTCTTGTTGGTGTAGAAAACCAAATGCAAAGAATAGAGCTCAATGGGAGCTCACACATCAAATGATGGAAAAATGTGACCAAGTGTATAGATCCCGAGTGATCTAATAGGCAACAAAAGGTGAAGAATGGTAGGAAAAACCCTCCTATTTATAACAAAATATTGGGTCATTCTAGATCTTGGTGCATGGGTTAACCAGATCTAGATCCACTTTTTATGGAATATTTTATTATATTTGTTGGAGGGAAAAGGTATTGGACTTGGGTCAAATCCCTTAATTTGTCAAAAATAAATAAATAAATGATTTATTTATCTTTTTAAGGAAGCGGTTAGAAGATAATCAAATAAATAATGATTTATTTAATTATTTGTGGGTGATTTGGTTATATTTAACAAGGAATATTATCTAAATAAGATTTAAATAATTATTCCTAGAAAATAATAAGATAAATAAAGGTTTATCTAATTAATTTCTTTGTTTTTGGGTTAAACATGACTGGGAATAATAATTAAATTATGGTTTAATTAATTATTCTATGGGAAAAATCAAACAAATATAGGTTTGTTTAATATTTCCTTTTGGGGTTTCCTGTTTAGACCATAAACAACCTAATAAATGTGGTTTATTAAGTTATTTAACATAATGAAGGCAATTTTACTTAGGGTAAAATTGATCTTACATGGTGTACTTGGGTCCATCTAATGATAATAGGTTAGATGACCAAAAAATGGTGTAACAAATACAACAAAAACACCTTTTATTTTGAAAGTATAAAATCACGATCTATTTCTTCATTCATCAGGCATTCATGTTGGCATGATCAGACAAGGTCTTTAACTTAATTTCAACATAGGCCTCATGATTTGTAAGGTTCAAGGAAGCAATATTGCAGTAAGATTTCACTATAACATGGTAATTGTCTTTTCTTGATATAATTATTTGTTAAATTAAAAATTATTTATTTAATGTATTCAAATAAATTATTTTTTTATTTTTAAATTAAATTAAAATACACACACACACACACATATTCTCTTCAGCTATATCTTATGAGTTTAGTATGTTTTCAATCAAGAAGAGGCTTTAGAATTTAATAAATATATCTTAGATCTAAGCACATGATTCTATTAAAATTTATGAAAAAATTCAATTTTTACAACTTGTATGTTTTAATAGAAACAAATTCATTTTTTACAACTTGTATGCTTAAATATGTGATTTTGGAAGTGATGATGGCTTCTTTAGACACTTGATTAGTATTGTGAAAGAATTTTGAGTATATAATTAAGGACTCTGAATAGTTCGTGTAACAGTTGCATTACTTATAAAATAATTTAATATCCTTTATTGATTATACATACCGCCTAATCCATGAAAAAATGTAACCATGTCTACAATGATAAATGCTAATCATTTCAGTTTTCTGTTGATGCCAACAGACATGAAGATGTTTCTAATTTTCAATGAAGTAGTCTTCAAAAGTTCCTAGCTCTATTTTAATTACATAAATGCATTGAAAACCATTTGATAACATTTACTTCAGTTGTTTTATTTGGACGTGTTGCAAGATGACATATTGTGCCAAAAAAATTGCTATATCTTATCAGTTTAGTATTTTTTCAATCAAGAAGAGGCTTCGAAGTTTAATAACTTTATATTTCTCATTGATAACTCTTATCATCAATATCTTTGAATCCTCAACGACCTGCTTCCATGAAAGCAAAATTTGCCAATCATTCCTTCATGATGGCTCCTCCTTTGCAACATCTTATTTCTTTTAGGCTACTCTTTCCTATTTTATTGCCTTAAGGCGTTTCATTTGCAACATGTGGTGCAATTGCTAGTAATAATAATAAAATTAATTAATTTAATAGATTATATAAATTAGTACTAAATTGTTCGTTGGGTCTTGGTTAAATGGTGATGAGGCAAGTTGTTATAACACTCATCACACGTTCAATTCCCTTTGGGGATTTGGGTGTTGTATCTAGACATGTTATGAAGATGGAGTTAAAAAAAAAAAAGGGAAAAAAGAGAAAAATGAAAGGTACTACCAAACTTACAAAAGAAAAATAAATTAGTACTAAATTGAAAAAATATATTTATTTTATTAACTTGCATTTATCTATCTATTTTTCTTTAAATATATTTATTTTGAAAGTGTATATTTCCTACAGAAATTTTATGGGCCAAATTGTGTAAAGGATTTTTAATCATATCCAACTTTTTTGGTAGACACTCCACTTACACTCTCAATATAGGAATTTTAATCCTATCCAAAGTTTTGGGTAGAAACTCCACTTTCCTGTCTTACTATATTTATTTTAACCGTAGGGAGAAGAAGCATACACTTCTTTTTTTGAAGAAATTTCTCATATCAAGTTTGTCTCCACAATATGTGTCAATCCCATGCCCTAGGGTTTTTTTAGGGTGTTGAATACATATATAAAATACAATTTCAAGAACTTTTGTTTAAAATACATTTTAATCCTTTTTTTTAAGAAACCTCTCATATCAAGTTTGTCTCCACAATATGAGTATCAATCCTAGAACCATAGGGTTTTCTAGTGTGTTAAATCCATATATGCAATACAATTTCAACATCTTTTGTTGTTTAATATACATTTTTGAATGCATAAATGGATTCAACGCCTTCAAAAATCTGTGGGCACTAGAATTATGCACATTAAACAATTTAAACTCAAGTTTTTAAAAATTTATCTGGGATTTTGATTAAAATTAACTAGAAAAATTATCGTGAAAAAAAAAACAATTTCATCTATAAATTAGACTACCTCTTCAAAAACTATTAAAAAAAAATGGCCAAATTGTTTTTTTTTTTTTAATTTCCCAAAAAAATCTCCAAACTTAAAATTCTAAAATAATAATAAAAAATAATTAATTATCTAAATTAATATTCAATAATTTTTTATTTTATTTTATTAAATATTATTTATCCACCACTTTTTCATTATAAAATATATTTATTTTATTAAATATTATCTATCCATCTATTTTTTTTATTAAATGCTGAAACTCTTTTTTTTTCCAGCAAAAACTTAAAAACTGAAACTCTATCCTCACAGAAACACAACCATTAACCTAATAACAAATGCATATGACATAAGAAACACAACGTCACAAAATACATTTGAATCCGGAATTCCTTTTTTTGTTTTGTTTTCCTGTTCTTTTAATAAATTCTCCGACGCTGCCATACCTGTAACAGCAATTAAACGGAAGGCGCAGTAAAAGTGAACGAGAAGCCAGAACATTGGCGTAATTTTAAAACAAAGAGAAGACATGCACACAGTACTCGTGGCCTAAATTTTAGACTCTTAAGAGAAAATATGCACAACAATTTTAATAATTGTGTATGTTTTCCCAGCTAGTCCCTAGGTTGAATATCGATCTGAATTTTTGATGATATCTAGTGACTTTACTCGAAAAGTTGGATATGGAATCCAAAAATTGATATTCAACAATTTTAACAAAACTTCATATTTTATTATTATATTCAACATTTCAATTAATAATAATAATTTGAAATAAGAGATTAGGGATTAATATAGAATCATGATTTATATTATATTAAATGGTGGAAATGTGTTATTCTGAAAGCAAAATTATTATTAAATTTATTTATTTTATATTTTAAAAACAAAAGATTATAAATTATTTAATATATAATTTTAATTAGAGGTAATTTTGGATGGGTGACCTCCCAAGAAATCTTGGTTACCAGGTGCAAGTTCTGGAAGTGATGATTGACGCTATGTGATTCATTTCACTAGTTTCAATTTCACTTTTTCATCCCCATGAGCATCACTAGATGCAATGAATGCTAAGTGGACTATTCAAAAATCATGAGAAACTAGTCAATTACGACTACCTCTCACGGAAATGGTCATAGATGAATGACTTACTTAACACAGTTGAATCCCAAAAAATGATATCTAATATAATGCACTATGAAAACCTCTCAATACTTAAATACAAAGAGTGAAGAGAGCTCTACTAGAATAGTTCATGAGGCACAATACTTGCTAAGGTTTTGCAAATGGGGTAGCAAGATAAGTGGACTTGATTGTGGGGGGAAATCCACAGTTAAGCTCGCTTGAGCTAGAGGCGATATGGGATGGGTGACCTCCCAGGAAGTCATAGTTACCCGATGCAAGCCCCAGAAGTGATGATCCACCTTCCAAAGTGGCAAACTTTAGCTACGTGCTATCTAACACATGTTGCTTTTGAGTGGTTTCTTCCTAGAGGAATTAAATAATTGAAATTTCAATATCAAATACCTCATGCACATGGCTTTAAATTTATTGTCAAAGATTGTGATGACATTTAAAATGTCTTTTGGTTATTTCTGGTTATTTTCTACGACTTAATTTTACCAATAAAAATGTATCTACAGTTTTGAAAATCTTAGTCTCCCTTATGTGAAAATGAAATAGGTTGGATACTAGTCCTTGAACCTCCTCATTAATCTAGGTTTTAGAGAGTTTGGATTCTAGTGCTTGAAACTCCTCATTAATCTAGGTTTTAAAGAGACTTGTCCACCTCTCTTTCACTTCTTTAGTTTTGGAAGGAAAAGGAGGTAAGGCACACAATAACAAGAGCTGCGACTCTTCTATTGGTAAACCAAACTTGATTTGAATCAATTTAAATGAACCCGATGAGGGGTATTTAAAATTTTTCATCTAGACTTGACTCGCCCAAAATAACTTAACATGCAACCATACACTAAATTCGACTTTAGATGGTAATTATTTCCAACACTCCCTCTTAATTATGGTTGGAAACTCACCGAACACAGCCTCACCGTCACCACCATGACCTACTCATATTTGAAGAGGTACCACTGCCTTAACCTCTTCAACATTGAAGGGGAAATAACCGACTTAATTATTTTGTATAAATGTATTTGATGTGGGATAGAAGAAGATGCATAGTCTGGATGCACAGTAGGAGTTATAATGTAGTTGAAGCTGCTTTGTTGTTTCATTGTTCTGTAAACGATGTAGTCTTATCAGTGCTTTACGAGTTGCAACTCTTCTTGGGCTTTGTTTTTTATCTGTTATGTAAATGATGTATTTGTAGTTGTACATTTTCTCTGATGTGTACTCTGTGAACCTTCAAAAATATGACTTGACTGACTTGACCCAGTTAACTAACACTCTAAATTTAGCCAACTCTTGCATGCGAGAGTAATTACAATTTCCAACACTGCCTATTAATTACGACCATTTGAATCAACATAACTCAAACGTGACTCAACTATGCATACTAGGTTTACAATAGAAATTGAATCAATAATCACTTAAACATGTCTCTGGTATATGTCTCATCTAGGTGTACAATGTCTTAAAACTTTTACAATTTTGCATTTTCTTTTTCATTTATTCCAAATTCTATATCCTTGAAATTGTTTCATTCTTTCCTGTGTGTTCTTGTTGTAGGCTCCATATTTCTTTATTTGTTGTTGCTATAATGTTTCTTTTACTTGTCTTGAATATGATGTGAGTCGGTCTTCTACAACTTCCTCTTTAAGGATTCGTTCAACTATGGATTGCTGCCACAACTCTTCATATTCAAACTATGTTATTCGCACTACTTATTGTGCTTCATATTCTTGTCTTTCTTTCTACCATATCTCTTGATAGTCGAATATTATCTCTTATTGACTCTGTTGCTGGAAAATGGTTTTAATGCATTCTTCCTTGTTTTCAGAAACTTCCATATCCTTCTCTTCAATTTCATCATGAAGTACTGTTGCTTCTTTCCTTTACTTTGCATACTAAATATCATTGTTAAAAATGTATTTATTATGCTCTTTATTAATATTTTCCTTCTCTTCCTCTTCCTTCTCTGCCTTCTCTTCTTCTTTACTTCTCTGCCTTCTCTGCTTCTTTACAAACTTTTGTTTTGCAAACATGTTGTCTTCCACTTGAACTCTAGAAAGAAGTGGGCTTCTCTCACCAAATAACTACATATCAATAAGATATTTTTGTTGCATCATGTGCAATCACTCATCACTAGTTAAATTATCTTCATCAAATATAACATCAACCATTATGATTGTTGGACCCACCAAACCACTTTCTTATCTATTGGTAGCCTTATCTATGCCAAAATTTTTTGTTTCTTGTTCACACACTGCTTCATGAGAAATTCCAACTACTTCCTAACTTGCTGCTACAGTGGAAGCTTCAACCTTCAATTCTCCATCAAACATGGTGCTTACCATATTACCACGATCAATCCCTGTTTCAAAAATTTCATTACCATAAAGTTCATCCACCCTGTAGTGGGATATTCGAGCATGCATGTGCTCATTGACAATTCCAAACCCATCAATTGCAGTTGGATTCACAAATATAGATCTCACTTTGTAGTCATCGTCCACGTGTTTCACCACAGTGGGATTCACCATCATTTGAAAATTCCATGTTATAGTGGAGTCGTTGAGAATTTATATACTCTTGCTCTTTTTCACAAGCAAAGGCTTCAACTTCTCTCTCTGCTATATTTTCTACATCTTCTTCATCCATATGCATGCATGCATAATGTGTTTCCATTTTATGGTCTTCACAAACACCATCCACTTTTGAGTGGGATTCTCTAAGCTTCGTTTTCCTCTCAGAGTCTTGCTCATCTACTCTCAAATTTTTGGCTAACTCAAAAAATTGTGACACATCTTGCTATTGCACGTCACTCCCCCTTGCACCAAATTATTGTTTCAATATCTTCTATGCTTCCTTGGAAGTTGTAGCTTTTGCTACTGTGGTATCTTAAGAGACAATCCCTCGGTTGTGAAATGAATCAACGCTTAAGACATTTTAAAAGTGTGTCACATAAATAATTTTATCATGAGGTTTTTGTTCTATCCCTCTGGAAACTAGTTTTCTAAAACCCTTAATGCTATGGAATAATAAAAGATTTCACAATGCCATTGACTGCTGATATCTGAATGGAAAAGAAAAACTGTAGGGGAAACTCAAAGTAATATGTTGTAAACACAGAATCTATTACTTTTAAGTTTCATAGAGAATTCATGGAGAGAGAGGAAACTAGAAATAATATGATGTAAACACATAATCTATTACTTTTAAGTTTCAGAGAGAGTTCATGGAGAGATGGGAAACTCAAAATAATATGTTGTAAACAAAAAATCTATTACTTTTAAGTGTCCGAGAGAGTTCATGGAGAGTGGGGAAACTCAAAATAATATGATGTAAACACATAATCTATTAATTTTAATTTCTAGAGAGAATTTGTGAAGGGAGAGGAGTTGGAGTGAAGGAGCAATTATTAAGGCTATTTAACTCACTCTTACAAACATAAATTAGAGACCAGATGCTTCTTTAATTCACTTCATCTAGGGAAGAAAAAGCATAAAATGACACAAGAAACATGAATCACCATCAAAAATTGCAAGAAACTTGCCGCTTCTTTCATTCACCCATCAGAAAAAGAAGTACAAAATGTAGTCTCCAAGAGGTCCAAAACTCAAAACCCTTCCTCTCTCTTTCTCTCTTCCTTAAATACAAACAAAATTTGTTTGTAACTGCTCGAGCTTCTTGCAACTCCTAGACTTCCTAAACTGTTAAACTGCTTATTACATTGCAATCAAGGACATCATTGTAGCTTTGATCTTAAAAAAGAAAACAAAATAAAACTTTAAATATAATCCTTTTGCTGAATCTGATTTGTTGCTGATGTGTCTCCTTCCGTTTCTGCTGTGATATCCTAACAGTCTACATAAATGCATATCTACCCGACTATGCCCATGCTTTTGTGTTTCAAACAGTGTCATCATGTCACATACTACCCAACTCTGCCTCTTTTTCTCGTGCCCACAACGTTTAGCCTTTGATTAATAAACTGCCGCAAACTCATACTGTTGTTCTGCACGTAGTGTCGAGTCCTTTCTTACCCGAGTTTTCCCTTTGTTCAAACTTTCCTTTGTAACTACCGTAAGACTGGACTTTAAAAGATATTCCATTAACTTTGAAAAATTGTATCGCATTCGCTTCTTTGTCGCATTTTAGCATTCCAACGTTCTACGTTATAATCCACTTTTCCCCTCCGATGCGAATTTTACAAAGGAAAAACCCATGTACCTGGACTTAAAAACCGTTAGGATTTAGTGATAACTTCCATCTCATCCACTTCATTATCGCATTTCACATTTTGGAATTCATAACATATTCATGAGTGTAATTCCTCCTAAGCTTGCGATGTGTGATGTGCGATGTGCGAGAGGGTCCCACGACCGAAATTTAAATACTTTAGATTCGAGCTTCGAACTATATCGCATCTGGTCCTCGTATCACATTTCACATTTCAACGATTCAAGCTTGTTCTATTCCTCCTGAGCTTTGTGATTTCGATTTGTGATATGCGGTAAGGCCTTCCACATGCGATTGCGATCAAGTGTCTGAACACTATTCTACTCGTATATTTGCACGACTCGACCCTCACATGTGTGCAATGTTCTAGACGCATCAATGGGCTCGACTCTTGAGCTGTTCTACACACGAATAACACTGGCTTGACCCTTGCTGCACGATTTTCTTCTTTGTTGCTCCTATGGCTTAGATTATACCTCCAATGTTGCGACTTCGCTGATTTTGGTTCCAATGCACATGTGATGATGAATCCTCATTGAGCTTGTGGCTATCATTTTGAGCATGTTGCAGGTATTCTTGAAATTTTAACAACTGTTCCTCAAAAACCTTGAATTGTTCAAAACATCTCGACTTTTAGCTGAGTGAAATTAAGCTACAAAATCTAGCTCCATTGGGGCCAACACTTTAGTAGCGAAGTGCTAAGAAGTTGTAGATCAGTGGCCTTTATTGGGCATGGAGTCAAAGAGCACTTGTAGATGAGTAGCCTTTATTGGGCATGGAGTCAAAGAGCACTTGTAGATCAGTATCCTTTATTGGGCATCGATTCAATCCCAAATGGGAGTTGATCCAGTATGAAATCCTCCTGAAACCTTTCACACTTTGGACTTATTCCTTTATCCTTAAACTGAAAATACCAAACTAGAAATACTACAATTAAAAAAGCTTAACTTCTGAGCTTACTTATGCACAATTCCTATATATGCATTCATGTCTAAACTTAATTAGGTAAAGTTAGCCTTCCAATGGCACCAATCCAACATTTGCATGTTAGACCTAATGCCTCCATATTGTTGAAATTTGAAGATCACAATAGGAAGGTACTATGAACGTTTTTGAGATACAAAGATTTTCACATACCTTTGCATAAATTCTTGTTGCTGAAAAAAGAAGGTTTTCATATAGTATGCCACTGGATCATAGAACTGATGAGACCAATTTTCCGCTGCCTCCTTTTCTTGAAAATCTTGCTGATGTAGATTTCTTTGAATAGGGCATTTTCCTTCACCGTTTGACTCCTCAATTTGAGTTTGTATGTCAGAAGATTGATTGTTGTTTTCTGTTGACAACCATTTCGGACGAAAAGATAAATCTAAGGTTTGTTCCTCATAATGCTGATGTTCTTTGTAAAATT
The DNA here is from genome assembly GCA_034641835.2 of Pinus albicaulis. Classification (NCBI taxonomy): domain Eukaryota; kingdom Viridiplantae; phylum Streptophyta; class Pinopsida; order Pinales; family Pinaceae; genus Pinus; species Pinus albicaulis. The sequence goes on from CM076580.1 coordinate 1,445,884,260, forward strand.
CCAATTCTTGACAAAAATCTTCCCCCTCCTGCAAACACACCTTAGGAGCTTCACTGGTTTCTCCTCTATTCACAAAATCATTAAAAATATGAAAATTGTAATGATCTTCCGGGCTTTCAACATGTAGTTTAGTTGTTGCAATGAATTTTTGACCAAAATATTCAGAACGCTTAAATTCTTGTGTTTTAACAATAGACAAATCCTTTGACACCTTTTGAAAATCCTTGTTCATCTTTGAATTTTCATTCTCTTGTAAATAAATTCCAATGTTTTCTTGATAGACCCTCTTATCTTCAACAAAACTTGTTCTTTCAACATGACCGGAAAAATTTCTACATGCCCACACATTATCATTGATTTCCTGTGGATAAATAAACATCAGATCTAGAGTGTAAGGCTTTCTCTCCTTGAGATAAAAAGCCAAGCCAATAGAAATAACCCTTAAACAATAAACCATAGCTGCAGCTTTAGGAGGTCAAATTTATTTTGGCATGCTGAAATAATTTTTTTGAAACCTCCTATTAAACTTAGCGATTGATTCATTTATCTACCTCTGGATAGAATATAATTCCAAAAGGTTTTTTTCATATGAATTACGCTAACCCCAATATCTAAGAAATATATCTTGAAAACCTTTCCATGAACTGATTGAACTTGCTTCCCAACACTAGAACCATTGTTGAGCACCCTGCTTTAATGAATGAAAAAACATCCTTAAAGCCACATCTTCATAAATAATTTGAAATTTGTCTAGAAATTACTCAAATTCCAAGATATGTTGTTCAGAATGAATATCCTCCTCCTCTGAAGAGAAACTTGGCAAAAATTTGAATCCATTTGAAGGATAGTGATGGAGAATTGTGGGCAGCTTCAGGGGTTTAAATATTTCTTTGTTTTTGAGCTGAAAAGTAGTCGATTTCTTGTGAGACAAAATATTATCACCCATAGATGATGAATCCTCACCTTTATACTCGGACTATGATATATTATATTCAGGAATTGTAATGCAATAGTCATCTCTCCTCTCATATTTAGGAGACAAAAAGTTGTGTCAAGATCAATAATACAATCAGAAGAAAAATCTTCTTTCTCCAATAAAGAATGTACCTTTTGGGCCTTATAATCTTCTGAGAATATAAATCAGCAAACAATCTTCTTGATATGCAAGGGAAAATTGACCACTCAATTGATAGTGAAAAATAAAACTTCATTTAAAAGATTCAAACTATGATACTTGTTTTTTCCATGATGCTTTCTCATTTTCTTGCAAGAAAAATTTCTCATCTAATGAAATATTCATTAGTGGAGTTTCCAGGTGAATAATAAACAACCAAATTTTATATCTAAACCTTGTTCACCATCAAGAAATAAATCTCAATACCCAGGGAAAATAACTTTGTGCCTTCATCCCCGGAAACGATGCCAGAAAATGTTGTATCTTAAGAGACAATCCCTCGATTGTGAAAGGAATCAGTGCTTAAAAAATTTTAAAAGTGTGTCAGAAATAATTTTATCATGATGTCTTTTTTTATCCCTCTAGAAAATAGTTTTCTAAAACCCTTAATGATTTGGAATAATAAAATATTTCACAATGCCATTGACTGCTGATATCTGAATGGAAAAAAAGAATTGTAGGTGAAACTCAAAGTAATATGATGTTAACACAGAATCCATTACTTTTAAGTTCCAGAGATAATTCATGGAGAGAGAGGAAACTCGAAATAATATGTTGTAAACACATAATCTATTACTTTTAATTTTCAGAGAGAATTCATGGAGAGAGGGGAAACTCAAAATAATATGTTGTAAACACATAATATATTACTTTTAAGTTTTGGAGAGAGTTCATGAAGAGAGGGGAAACTCAAAATAATATGTTGTAAACACATAATCTATTTCTTTTAAGTTTCGGAGAGAGTTCATGAAGAGAGGGGAAACTCAAAATAATATGTTGTTGGAGAGTAATATGAAGAGAGAATTTGTGAAGGGAGAGGACTTGGAGTGAAGGAGCACTTATTAAGGCTATTTAACTCTTACTTAAAAAAGTAAATTAGAGACCAACTGCTTCTTCACTTCACTTTATCCAAGGAAGAAACAACATAAAATTACAAAAAAACACGAATCTTCATCAACAGTTACAGGAAAATCGCTGCTTATTTCATTCACCCATCAGAAAAAGAAGTACAAAATGTAGTCTCCAAGAGGTCCAGAACTCAAAACCATTTCTCTCTCTTTCTCTCTTTCTTAAATACAAACAAAAGCAGTTTGTAACTGCTCGAGCTTCTTGAAACTCCCAGACTGCCTAACCTGTTAAACTACTTATTACATTGCAATCGAGGACATCATTGTAGCTTTGATATTAACAAAGAAAATAAAATAAAACTTGAAATATAATCCTTTTTCTGAATTTGATTTGTTGTTGATGTGTCTCCCATTTCTGCTATGATATCCTAACAGTCTACATAAACACATCTCTACCTGACTCTGCCCATGATTTTGTGTTTTGAACATTGTCATCATGTCACCTACTACCTGACTTTGCCTCTTCTGCTCATGCCTGTAGCATTTAGTCTTTGATTAATAAACTGCTGCAAACGCATACCATTGTTCTTCACATAGCGTCGGGTCTTTTCTTACTCGAGTCTGCCCTTCATTCAGACTTTCCTTTGTAGCTACCGTAAGAATGGACTTTAAAAGATATTCCATTACCTTTGAAAAACTGTATCGCGTCCACTTCTCTATCGCATTTCATCATTCCAACGTTCTATGTTATAATCTGCATTTTCCCTCTGATGCGATTTTTACAAAGGAAAAACCCATGCACTCGGACTTAAAAACCTTTAGAATTTAGCGATATCTTCCATCGTGTCCACTTTGTTATCACATTTCTCATTTCGGTATTCATAACATATTCATGAGCGCCATTCCTCTTGTGCTTGCGATGTACGAGAGGGTCCCACGACCAGACTTTAAATACTTTATATTCAAGCTTCGAACTATATTACATCCGGTCCTCGTATCGCATTTCTCATTTCAGTGATTCAACCTTGTTCTATTCCTCCTGAGCTTTGCAATTTCAATTTGCGATATGCGATTAGGCCTTCCACATGCAATTTCGATCAAGCCTTCAAACATTGTTCTGCACGTATATTTTCACAACTCAACCCTGACCTGTGTGAAATGTTCTGAACACATCAATCGGCCCGACTCTTGAAAATTTATGCACGGGAATAAACCCGACTTGACCCTTGCAGCACACTTTTCTTCTTTGTTGCTCCTCTGGCTTAGCTTACACCTCCAATTTTGTCGCTTCCCTGATTTTGGTTCCAGTGCACATGTGATGATGAATCCTTGTGGAGCTTGTGGTTATCCTTTTGAGCATGTTGTATGTCTTCTTGAAATTTTAACAATTGGTCCTCATCAACCTTGAATTTCTCAGAACCTCTCTTAACTTTTAGCTGAGTCAAATTAGGATACAAAAATTACCATGCATAAAAACTTGTCGTCGAGTTCCTTTTTTATAAAATTAAATGCTAAAATTGCATACTTCATCATATGGGGTATTAGTCCAATACCGAATTAAGTGTTTATCTCGAAGAAAATTTTGCATCTTGATAACCCAATGGTCAAAATATTTACAAATAAACGTAGGAGGTGATAGTGGATCAAAGCTACACCAATTACCCTTGATTTCTTCTTTGTTTTTTGCTAGACTTCTCAGTTCTTTGGTTGCAACCTGAACCTCTCTAAACATGGAAATTATCTTTGCCTTTTCGTTTCGTTCATTTTCTTAATCTTCTTCAGTCTCGCATTGTGACCCATGATTGGTGTCTTTCCTCTATGTTATAGGTTCTTCCTTGATTTCATGAAGCTATCTTCCATATCACCCCCGAAAAAAATGTGATTTTTTATATGTGCCCCCGTAAGGCACAATCTTTACACAAAACAATTGTCATTCTTTATAAGCTCAGAGTCACTTTTTAATATACCAAAAAAAAATCCCCTCGTATAACTATACAGTATCACCATTCAATTTTATGAAAAAACAATCGTACTTGTCCTTAGACTTATACAAAGTTCTCTTTGTCTAATTTTACGTGCATTTTTAATAGCTAGCGGGGCTTGCACACCCTTGCCACAATGAAATTGTGCAGATAACTCAAATTTGACCAAATCGTAAGTTTCCCCCAAACTTTCGCACTTTTTACACTAACAAAGTGTGAATTTCGTAACTAAATATCACACCTTTAACTCTTTAAGAGTGTGATACTTCTGCTGAACACATTTAAAAAAAAATATTCAGCATTTTTCAGTTGTCCTTTTTCTCATTGGCTTTGCAGGCACCACGAATCTTATATTCCTTCCTCAATTCTGATACTAATTTTTGGAAAGGCAGAGGAGGTAAGGCACACAATAACACACAATTCACACACAATAGCACAAGTTGCGGCTCTTCTATTGATTAACCAAACTTGATTTGAATTTATTACAATGAACCTGGTGAGGGGTATTTAAAATTTTCTGTATAGTTACTCACTCAAAATAAATTAACATGCAACCACACAGTAAATTCAACTTTACCCAAAATATGACTTAACTCGACTTGACTCATTTAATTGGCTTTCTATATTTAGCCAACTCTTTCATGCAAGAGTAATTACAATTTACAACATCTAGTTGTTCCAATTCTTGTTTTGCAACATCCGAGAATATACCATATTTTTTCATTTAGCTTCCCATGAATCACTAACAATGTCCCTAAATGGGTAAGTAGATTGGGCCATGGAGGAAGCTCTACTAGACCCCACATTATTTTTATGTTTTCTTTCAAAACAAAATGCCTATGTTCCATAACAAAATTTCCTAATAAAATCTTAAGAAAACACCAAACAAGAAGCACTTCCAAATAAGAATATAGTTGAGTAAGAGATGTTATACATGGCCCCACACACATTAGATTCTTCTTCACCTGGACCAAAGCCCCTAACTACAATAGAACCCACTTATGAGCCAACCTTGATCCCCTTTAGCCAAACATTGGAACAAAATGAAACCAAGCAAGCAAGAAAGAGGGGAAATTGTGTATCAAATATGAGGGAGTTGGGTCTAAGGACAACCGTCTTAATTAGCGTGCCTGTGGTCTTCTCTCCCTTCACCAACAAACTCACAAGAACATCAACCACACTTAGCCAACCAATTGAGGAAAACACTAGAACATCATCCATAAAAGGACCTCGAAGAATCCTTTTCCCATTATCCCTTAGCTCATCATGATGACAACATTTAAGTCTTGCCTATCCTCGTTTCATAAATCCCTTGTAGTAGGCAATCATCATCCATGGTTTCCAGTCCCATTCACCACGACAACCCATAAATCATAAGCTATACGTTATTAAATGCTCCTATAGAGTCTTTATTATACCTCATGCCCATAATCTCCATCCCATATACTATATGGCCCCCCATCACATGGAATATATAAATCTGGATGTCGTGCCTCCATCCATGGATGCTCACATCCCGAACCTCGAGCCTCTGCCTTCGGGAAATTGAATGGTGATGCCGCCGATGGGTTAGTAATCAATGAACCTTCGTACAATTGATATTTCTGGAGATTGAAACGCGAATCCTTATGATGTGTGAACTCAGCCGCCATATCTTATAACATTTAATGGCTGATTGATCTGGTTTGATTTTTATCCTTCCTTTTAATTAAAACTGGTTGTTGGCACTGAATGGTGAATACATTCTTCTTTTTTACTCCCTCAAATTGAGCAATTGCAGTTTATGATCTTATCTGATAAGAAATTGCAGGATGTCTATGGTTTGCAAGCATTTTATACCAGATTGTCGTTGAGGTTAATATTATACCAGATTGTTGAGGTTAATAACCAATAAGGTTCAGCACCCAAATTTTCTTGTTGCATTTGAAATAATTTCTTTCTATTCAAAATAGTTTTAAGCAAGCAATTTTTATTCACGGAACGTTTTTTCATTCACGACATTTTTCAATATTTTAAGCAAGCAATTTAAAAACATTTTCGAACATTTTTTCATTCATGGCATTTTTCAATATTTTAAGCAAACAATTTAAAAACATTTAAGAATATTTTTTCATCCTCGGCATTTTTCATCCATCCATTCAAAATTTACAAGCAAATAAATTTTATTTCATTGGATAATATATTTATTTACTTGAGACGCTTACTTCACAATCATGAATTTTCTGCTTACGTAGCCGCTGTCAATGCTTAATATTTGGTTATAGTAAAACTGGGGTAGATTCCTAAATTGGTTATAGTAAATTTGAAGTTTCCTGATTTGGTTACAGTAATATTTGGTTATAACAAGGTTGTTTGATTTTTTTTCCCAACTCAGGAAATGTGATAACTTTGTTTGAATTTTTTAATTCAATAACAATGTTGTTTGATTTTTTTATTTTTTATTTTATTATTATTATTATTTTTTTTCCGAAATCATGAAATGTGATATGGTTACTAGATAACCCCCGATCGGGGTGCGGGTCAGGACCTTGTTTGTCAGCTTCCTTTAATGTGTGAGCTGGCTTTCAGTGTCGTAATAATGGCCACCATCCTTTGTATGCGGGCATGATCTATTGTAATCATACCACCTTCCGTTAATGAGATGCTTCTTCATGGCACATTGCATTCTGGTTTTATGCTCATCTGCATAATTCTGTTGTCTATTCCTTCTATTTGGCACAACGTAGGCGATCATTACAGTGGTGCTCCGGGTTGGTTACAGCGGCTGCTTACAGGGTTCTAGAGTAGGAGAAGCGGGTTTTGGTATGTAATGTCTCACTTCTACACTTTTAACTCTGCTAATTCTCTGTCATATGCACTGGATTTGTCAAAGGCGATGGGTTCGTTTATAGTCTTGCCTTCTTGTCGTTTTCATGATGATGCTGAGGTAGATCCTTGCTTCAAAAGTCCCCTACTCTGTTATTATTTTCTGATATGGGTTTTTAAGGTATTTGATGTTGGTTTCTTTGGCCGCTCTTTATTATTTCTTCGCATGCGTTTTGATGGCTGTTATGGAAGGCTTGTTTGGAGCAAGCTCTGTTTTCAAAGGCAGGGTCTTCTCTGGTTTCTACAAAGACTTTCTGCCTTTATCTTTCAGCCTATTCCTAGCATTTTACCACGACAGGGGTTTGTCTTTTTGCATGCCATTTCTGTAGGTTTCCCTAGTCCTTGTCCGACTTCTCCAAATTGTTGCTCTTCCCTGCTGGATATGACCCTTGGCATTCAGTTTTTCTTGCAGTTGTTTCTGTTCTTCTCTGGAATCTTTCACCTATCATTCAAATGGGTTGGCTTCTCACATTTTGCCAACATGCAGCTGCTCGATACTTCTCTGATTCATATTTCAGTTTTCTGGCCTTATCATTCTGCTATGTTTCTCTATTTTTCTCTCATAGGCTTGTCGGGAGCCAGTATGACTAAATCCAGCTCGTCAGCTCGCAAAACAAGAGCTAAGGTTAAGAAAAGTAATATATCTTCATGCTCTCACAAGCGAGGGTGCAAAACTAATGCGCAAGTTGTTGAAAATTTGGTCAATTCTTATATTGCTACGACCCCTCTACATATTCGTAAGAACATTCAGGACTGGGAGAAGCATAGTTTGGAAGATGAGGTTGATTTAAAATAGTAGCAAGCAACAATGGATTTCCTGATTGACCCTGGTAGTACTAGGGGCAGGGTATCTCTTTTTTAGCAAACTGTTAAGATGTATTGGAAGTTTAAATGCGTTCTAGCCAAAGCCCTGATGAGTATGAAGGAACAGGAAGCTCATCCTTCCATGTTTTTTGATCTTAATCATATTAAACAGGACATGACCTCCATGAAAAAGACTCAAATGCAGCAGAGTCATAGAATTGGACGAATTGAAGAGTAGTTGCGTGATTTGCAGTGGGTGGAGCTGCTTGGGTCCTCTGCTGAAGATCCAACACCTGTGCATTCTTCTGATGGCTAGGCCTTTTTGTTTCTTCTCATTTTTGTATGCTTTTTGTTCATCTACTTTATAGTTGTTGCTTCATATGTAAGTATTATGGACATAGCCGAGTCGTTATTGCCGCTACTGATGGACTGAAACAATACTGCTTTTGGTTGGCCTTTAACTTTTTAAGACGGCCAACAGACTTGGTTTCCCATTGGGTAGGTTGAGGCACAAATTTCTTGTTGTATTTATTTAGCAACTTGCTCTAAATAATAGAAAAGCCAGGTCCTATGAAATTAACAAAAAAGAAGAAGATATGGTTACTAGATAACGTTGTTTGATTTTTTTTATTCAACCAGAAATTAGTTAGCGGGCTTTAATGAAATTTGTAAAAAATCAACAAATTTATATATATATAATAATATAGAATATGCTATTGAGATAATGGGGTTTGTATGTAATTTATAATTTTATTAAATTAAAAAAAAAATTGAAGTAAAAATTTCATAATTTTTGTTGTAGTCAAATTTATTTTGAGTAAATATAAAATTATAAGATTTAATGTTTTGTATTATGGTTATTATATGTTATAAATTAGAATTTTGTTTCTTGTGAGCAATGAGTAATTATAAATTAAAAATAAAAATGTATATTTTGAAAAATATTTGTACAATAACAGTGAACTATCCATTTGGCTTCAGCTGCACTTGCCCATACATGCTGGATAGAAAGTGGTGATATATATTTGAGAGGATTTTTGGTTTTGGGTTTTACTAACTACAGCATCATCATTTAGTCGTGGCAAAGTGAAAATAAAAAACCCAAATGTTCTAGCAATTTTCAAACCACAATTTGGCCTTAAGCATCTAAAAATATAAGCTGCCATTTCCAAGTAAATATAGAGTTGAGTGGTAGGCTGGGTAAATAAAACTTTCAAGCTAACCAGCTACTTCAAGTAAATATAATTCCATTTCCAAGTAAATATAACTCCATTGCTAACATAAATGTGGAATTTATATTTTTTACTTTAATATAGAATTTGATTTGAATACATCATTATAAGTGTAATTGTGTATATGGATGAACACATATTATGGCAATTCTAGTGTAAAACTATGCATTTTATTTAGTATATGACAATCATTTAATAGATGTTTTTTAACGTGGATTTGGAAATTATGTATGTATAGGGAATTTAGACAATGGAGGAAGATAAACATGAATGGAAAGTCATTGTCAAAGGCACCAAACACATTTTTTCTTGTTTAATTGGTGATTGTGCCGGTGTATTCAGTCGATCCAAATTAAGTGGCCTTAATCACCATCACAATGCTAGACGTGGGGTCAAGTCACCAAGCAAGATTAGAAAGAAGAATGAAAATATCCAATATGATGTAGATGCAAGGTTATGTCGTGCACTCAAACAAGCATATAAAATATTTGTTCATGAAGAAATTATTTCTCTGGTAAGTATTTATTGGCATGGTTATGTGTGTCTTATTATAATAATATGAATATATGATTACATGTTAATCATTGAATTGTTTTTATGCAGTCTTTTTCTACAATAGATGAGCTTGATGATGCCTCAAAACTCAAAATCAAAAGGAAAATTGATCGTTGGGACCAAAGTATACCTCTATATGCATGGACACGATTAAGCGCATAGAAATGGCTTTGCAACAAAAAGAAGGAGAAGGAATTTTTAATGATATAAGGGCAGAAGATGTAGATGGACATAACCCTAACTTAAACTATGAATATAATAGATTTAACAATGAGTACTCACATAAGTCTAATTTTTGCTTGTATTTATTTTCAATATATTTTCACATTAAATGACATGTTTATTTTTAGTATCAATTGTTTAGTAATTCCCCATTTTTATTGATATTATTAGCCTAATGAACATAATTCCATAGAGATATCTTCATATTATTTTCAATGAGTAACTCAGAAACCCAACATGCATCAAGCTTTGAACCCCCACATGCATCAAGTTGTGAACCATTGAGACATTCACCTAGATTTTAACAGGTTTTGGAGGAAGTGAGTTTTGTTTCCATACAAAGTATTTCACATCAACATTAACATACATATTACTATATTTTACTAGGATTTCAAGTGAGAAAACATATATTTTATTATTCAAATTTATTTTCTTATTTATTATTATATTTTACTATGATGATAATAAAGAAAATGGACGCAGGTATTGTTTTTGGAACCATTACAATCATTTGAAACCCCAAAACATGATCATGGTCTTGAAAAGAAGATAAGTGAGATGGATCAAGTATATTTTTAAATAATTCTTTACAATTGTTAATTAGCTTTTACATTTAATTTGGTTTGAGATTCATATATATATATATATATATATATATATATATATATATATATATATATATATATATATATATATATATATATATATATATATACATATATATGTGTATATATATATATATATATATATATATATATACATATATATGTATATATATATATATATATACATATATATATATATGTATATATATATATATATATATATATATATATATATATATATATATATATATATATATATATACATATATGTATATATATATATATATATATATATATATATATATATATATATATATCTATATATATATATATATATATATATATATATATATATATATATATATATATATATATATATATATATATATATATACATGTATATATATACATATATATATATACATGTATATATATACATATATATATATATATATACATATATATATACATATATACATATATATATACATATATATATATATACATATATATATATATATATATATATATATATATATATATATATATGTATATATATAGATGTATATATATATATATATATACATATACATATACATATACATATACATATACATATACATATATCCATATACATATACATATATCCATATACATATACATATATATACATATACATATATATACATATACATATATATATATAGATATATATATATATAGATATATATACGATCTTGTGTCTAGAATAAAGAATATGCATCTCCTCAAAGCCATCCACATATAATAGATAGCTCGCACGTGATGCATCCAAAGCCACATTGTTCACAACCATTGCGATGTTCACCTCGTCTTCAAGGGAATTTAGGAGATGTAAGTTGTATACCCTATACCATAGCTCATAATACATTGACATATAATTTATTATACATTATAATTGAATAGTTTTTCAATGAATTGTGTCTTCTTCCATTTTGCATGGTGCACATCTATTCATTATTTCCATACTATTTTGCATTTGTTTTAACCCATTTTTTTATTATGTTGATATCAATTTGCATATTATTTATTATGTTTTAACTTTTGTAGAAAGAAAAAAGGGAAAATGATCTTGGGATGGTGAAAAGAATGAAAATTACATCAAAAGACTTGAAAGCACGTGGGTTCAAGTGTCGAAAACAATACATAGAGCATACATGCTCAACTAGTATTGCTCTTACTAAACCCACTAGGCTTACCACTTTGAGAACTAAAACAACTCACCATGTCTAGGTAACTTTAACATGTTTAGGGCATTAATTAGTGTTTTGTATTGAAAGAAGTTTCTCCTTTTGTAATGAATATTATATTTTTGAATGATAGGCTAAACTTTCTCTCGATATAGAATGGTGTATTAGAGGTGTTTTTCACATTTGAAATTCTATGTGCACTTTGTCTTATATGAATGATACACTTTAAAATAATTGCATATCAACTATACCTATGATATATTCTTTGGAATTTTTCTTAAGTTCATGAATTAAATGTACATGATTAATCTTTCTTTGATTACATGCTTGTTAGTAGCTTGATGATGTCCAACATGCACTAGGCTCACAATATAGTTAGAAGTAGTTAAGGGATACACTTAGATAGTGAGAAGTTTTGTATTTTAAGCTTTAGTTATTCTAATAAGAATGATTTCTCAAATTTCTTTAGAGAGACCAAAAACAAAAACAAAAAACTAGACTCACTTTTACATTCTGCCAATACCAATAATTATAAAATTTCTACCACTAACATTGAAAGGCATATGCCTTTTGTGCTTTACAATTAAAAACCTTTTGGAGCTAAGAAAAAACTTAGGGCACTAAAAAATGTTTAACACTCTTTCAAAACACTCATATTCCTACTTTTAGTTTATATAATGTTGTGTTATTGAGTTATTGTTAGTATGAATCTTTCGTCGTAAAAGACCACTTTAGCTACACATAAAAAATAGCCCTAACATCAATTATGGCTGCCAAATATCTTTAAATTTGCAATCAAGTGATCCAAATAATGCTGCACAAATCCAGATCTAAGCATAAAAGACATTAAGCAGATAAAGTAAAATGTGGCCCCATGCATCCAATAGACAAGACAAGAACGATGTATTTGAAATAATTTTTATATTATATTAAAAAGGGGCACCTGAGAGGAAAACAAAAAAGGTGTTTTCCGGTTCTCCTCAATGGGATGGGTTCTTGACAGTCCTCAGCATTTCAGATCTAAAATTTCTCTCTCTTGTTGGTGTAGAAAACCCAGACAAACATAGAGCTCAATGGGAGCTCACACGGAAAAAATGGGGAAAATGTGACCAATTGTATAGATCCAGAGTGATCTAATGCAATCAAAGGTGACTAATGAATGGGGAAAACCCTCCTATTTATAACAAAATATTAGGGCGATCTAGAACTTGGTGCATGAATAAAATATTATTAATCAAATTCTAAAACCACCTTTTAGGAATATTTTATTATATTTGTTGGAGGGAAAAGTATTTTTGACTTGGGTCAATTCCTTTATTTGTAAATAATAAATAGATAAATGATTTATTTACTATTTTAAGGAAATGGTGGGAATATAATTAAATAAATAATGATTTATTTAATTATTTATAAATGATTTAGTCAAATTTAACGAGGAATATTATTTAAATGGGATTTAAATAACTTATTCCTAGGGAATAATCAAATAAATAAGGATTTATTTAATTGATTTCCTTGTTTTGGGTTAAATATGACTAGGAAATATAAACAAATATAGATTTGTTTATTATTTCCTTTTGGGGTTTCCTGTTTAGACCATAAACAACTTAATAAAGGTGTTTTTACTAAGCTATTTCACATAGTGAAAGCAATTTTACTTAGGGTAAAATTGGTCTTACATGGTGTACTTGGGTTCATCTAATGATAATAGGTTAGATGACCAAAAAATGGTGTAACAAATTCCCCCCCAGTGTACGAGAGTTAGGAGCAAATCGTATGACTGAAGTACGTTGTAAGAACTCAATCACTAGACATCAAGAGGGAAGTCAGAGAGAGAAATGTAAGGTAGTCTAATGTGCTAAAGGACTAGACCTTGAGGAGACAAGACTTACAGGTGCAACAAGTCTCTAGTTTATGAAGTGGTACCTATGCTAAAGGCGGCGGGGGAGGCATACCTATGCCCGCTGAGACAAAGTACAAAAGAATAGTATGTCCAGTAAACAAGGAACTGAACTATAAAGTACATGCTGGCATAAATATAAGCCAGGAAAAATAGAATGATGAATCCCACATACATGTTGTGCCTGGAATAACAGCTAGGACTTATACAATAATAGTTTAGTACATGAGATACAAATACACCCCAAATTCCCCCTATACACGGGGAAGGGCTTGCAAAATATGACTGATACATGCAAATCAAAGAGGTGCTGCAAGAGGGTGAGGCCGACATCATCAAATGTAAGGAGCTGCATCAAAGGATGAAATGAAGAAGTTATCCGAGTATGTGGGGGGATACCTGTAGGGCCACCCCCTCATGAGGGTTGAGACATCTCACACACACCCGGGAATCACCAATAGCTGTTGCTGCATCACTGGACCATCAAGTATACAGATAACGATCATGTGGAAAGGAGCTTAAACCAAGGTACACCACCCTCTAAACCTGTCTTCTGGAGTAAATGAGATGATGTTGACAGAAGGAGGGCTGCCATAGGTGAGGAAATAAGGGATCCCCAACTAAGGCGTGAGAGAAAATAGTAGAGCGACTAACAGACAGACACTACTGATGATGATGAAATGGGGAAAGGTCGAAAGGGGACCATAAAAACATGAGTACAAAATGGTATCTCATAAGGAAATCGACACAAACAAGAATGAATATGGAGGCAAAGCAGTGCCCCAATGAAAAGTGTTGTAAGTGATAAAATCCGATTTTGAGGAGAGGTGAAGTAAGACTTCGTGGACAAGATGTGTCCTGGTGAAGTAGGGAATGATGAAAACAAACATATGCTGGCTATCTACAAGAAAATAAAACATTAATTTCGAATGGGAAATGCTAAGGGTAATATCTCTTAAGATAGAGTGCATTGTGAGGATTAGGAAGGGGGTGGCCTTCAAAGTCCTCTAAAAGATATGCCCCCTTACCAAGATATTTACTGATGATGTAAGTACCTAGCCATAATGAGTCAAACTTCCCATGTCCGAGGGTATCGTGGGCCTGGTCATATACTAGAACAAGGTCACCTTCATGAAAGGTATGAGGGTGTGATTTTCGGTCATACTGAGCTTTGGTGCGCTTTTTGGCCACTTCAAGAGTTTGCAATGCAACACGACGGTCTTCAGAGGCACGCTCGAGCATGATAAGTCATTGTTCTAGAGGTTGGGTATCAGGGAGAAGTTCAACGGCCAAATGAAGGGAGGGAATTTCACACTAGATTGGTAAGACTGCCTCCTTGCCAAAGACAAGGTGGAAAGGAGTGAAACCGGTGGCGGTTTTAATAGAAGTACGATAAGCCCACAAAGCAGGGAAGAGCATAAGATGCCAATTGGTTTTGTGCTTATTCACCGTTCGTTGAAGCATGGTCTTAAGAATTTTTTTGACTGCTTCAACTTGGCCATTCCCTTGGGGGTAATAGGAGGATGAATATTGGTGCTCAAAACCCAATAGTGAGGATAGCTCATGCCAAATATCATATTCAAAATGTCGGCCATGGTCAGAGGCCAATTGTTTTGGAACTCCGAATCGAGCAATGACGTGGTTAAAGAAAAAGAGGGCTGCGGTGGCTATCGTATTGTTGAATGTTGGCATAGATTCGACCCATTTTGTGAAATAGTCAACCGCCACGATGATATATTTGTGGTTACCAGCAGATGGAGGTCGACATTCCATGAAGTCGATGGCCCATTTACATAAAGGACTAGTTGTGACGACTGGATGGAGAGGAGCGGGGGGGAGTGCATGCCTTAAGGGAAAAATGCTGGCAATTGGAATAGTGTTTGACTGCTTCAATACAATCGCTGAAGAGAGAAGGCCAAAAGTACCCAGTGCACATGATTTTTTGGGCGGTGGCGAGGCCGGAGAGGTGGCCGCCGCAAGCGCCACTATGACAGGCATTAAGGAATTTCTTGGCTTTAGCGTGTGTGAGGCAACGACGAAGGATAGTATCTACTCCGCGACGATAAAGGTCGTCACCGATCAGAAGGTAGCAAGGGGCTTGGTGTCGGATACGTCGTCGAGCATCACGATCAAGATGAAGGGTGAACTTTTGGGTTCGCAAGTAAGTAAGAATGTCACCGTACCAAGGATCGTCGGTGGTGATGGTGAATAAATGTTCATCGGGAAGAGCATCATTAATTGGAGGGTCTTGCGTTCCGGTAGGTAAATCAGAAATGAGTTCAACGAGGACTAAACCTTTCTTGCTTTTTGGGGTGACAAATTCAAGGTCAAATTCTTGGAGGATAATGACCCAACGAGCGTATTTCCCACTGAGGATGCGTCGACTCAATAGGAAAGCCATGGGGTTGGAATTAGTCATGACCTTGGTGGAATGCATGAGGATATAATGATGTAGTTTTTGGACCAAGAACACGACAGCTAGCGCTAATTTTTCTTCATGTGAATATGATACAGGTGGACCGGCAAGGTTCTTAATGACATAATAGATCACATGTTCTGTTAGCCACCTGTAATATTTTGTTATACAAAAAGGTGGTTAAATATTTTTGAGCCTCCAAGGAACAAATTTAATCACTAAAATTTGTTGGCTGTTGAAGACTCCTTGATCCAGGTGGATATTGGTGGCCACCCGCCTATTCCACTTGGGCCCCCACCATTGTCTCTTTCAGTTTTTCAGTTTTGGCATAACTTACTATTTTTAGCAGTTTTTCGGGTCCCGAACTTCCGGAGCCGTTTTGAGGCCCTAAACGACGTTTTTTGGTATGAAAATTTGTTGCGATTTTGATCATCAAAATCGTCACAAAAGTTGTAGTCCTTGGATAGAGCTTTCTAATGATGTATCATGTGCGTCAAACGGAGATAGTATGCCAAAGTTACGTCCCTGGGAAGTTGAAACACCAATTTACCCAAACGGGGCCCTTAGTTTTGGCGCTTCATCTCCTAGGGTTAGGTTTTTGGGATGTTGAGGGCTCTCCATTGTTTCTCAATAATAAATAGGCCCTCGAGCCTCATTGTAACTCAGTTCAGAGGTCTGTAGCCACCACATCTCTTCTCAAAGATTCGCTACCAGCACCCTAGCTATTTTATTTCCATTATGTCTGTAAGCATCTTTCTGTGATTTTGATATTAATGAAATGAAGTGTTATTTCCGCTGCATCTCTGTATTTATGGTTATGTGTTTATTCTGTTGCGTTCTTGCATAAATCGGGATCAGTGGTATCAGAGCGGTCTGCTTTTTCTCGATCCTTCTTTGCATGTCCCCAACGAGGTCGGGGTATAAGGAGCTAGGGCTTGATCTGGTGGAACCTTTGCAAGATCAGCCTCGTAAACCTCGACGGACGCCCATGGGGGACGAAAAGAAAGATGAGGGAGCAGGAGATCCTATCAAAATATTGCTCGAGGAGGCCCTCGAAAAACAAAGGAACACGATGATGGATAGCTTTGCTCAGATCCTTCAACGGCTGCCCACCGGCGGCGCATCTGCATCCAGTAGCCACTCTGGGGTTGCGACTCCCTTTAAGGTACAAGTAAATTTTGACATTCCCATATTTGAGGGTCAAATAGACGCAGATGCCATAGATAGATGGTTGAATCTATTAGAAGGATATTTCTCTGTTCATGACTTTTCAGATCGGGAGAAGATTATTTTTGCACTCCTCAAAGCTACCCCCCATGTTAAGGACTGGTGGGAAACCTACTGTGAGAAAAAGGACCAGACATAACCCTCTCTGTTCTCGGCCGTACCAACTTGGAATTCTTTCTAAGATGCCGTCAAGGAACAGTACTATCCCGTGGGGAGCTATGAGAACAAGTACATACAATGGACCACGCTGCGACAACAAAGGGATCAAGATGTGCACGAGCTGACGAATCTGTTCCATACCCTGCGCACAAAGTTGGGTATCAAAGATTCAGAGAAACATTTGGTGCTAAAGTATCGCGGTTGTCTGCACAGATACATTCAGGAGGAAATGGAGTTCCTCGACATCTCCTCGCTTGGTACGGCATACCGGTATGCTGCCAAGATTGAGCAGAAATTCAAACAGAAGAAGCGAGACTTTGGCTCTGCGAATCAAAAGCAAGGAAAAGGTGCTTCCAAACCGCAGAACAAAGGACAGAGCATGGCGGCTAAGGACAACCCGTCAAAGCCACAAGGCAAGAACAACACCGTAAAGCCAAAGAAGGACACGGGAAAGTGGTGTGAGTTCCATAAGAGCTCCACTCACAACACAAGCGAGTGTCGGGCCAAGCAGTCGCTAGTGGCCGAGATGAGGGCTTCTGAGTCAGATGCATGCTCCGACTCCGAATCAGAACTTGAAAAGGGGAATGAAAAAGGGAAACAGATTATTGATGCGGAGCCCAACGCCACTGTTGCCACTACAAAGGTCCAGAAGGAGGAACCGGAAGATCCAGAGGATGAGGAACGTCTCTTCCACTCCCAGATGTGGGTAAAGGGCTCCCCTGTACAGTTCATTGTCGACAATGGGAGCCAAAAGAACCTCATTTCAGCAGACGCCGTGAAGCGGTTGGGCTTGCCGACCACAGCTCACCCACATCCATACACCATCGGGTGGCTTCACCGAGGACGAGATCTCCGCGTCAGCCAGCAATGCCGCCTTCCCTATAGCATCAAGCCCTTCACGGATGAGGTATTATGTGACGTTGCTCCTATTGATGTTTCTGATGTATTATTAGGACAACCATACTTGTGGAAGCGTCATGCTGTGTATGAGTCTCGACCTCGTGCTATTATTATTACTTTGGGAAATAAGTTGTACAGGATACCAGAGGTACCACCTCCTGCCGCTATCTCTTTGGTTACTGCAAAACAATGTAGTAAGCTCATTTCCCAAACCAGGAAATTCGTTTTTCTGATGATCCGCCCCCGGGGCAAGAAGAAGACTGTGGCCACGACCTCCAGACAGGGCTCCTCTGCACAACAACAACAAATGGATAAGGTTGTGGAGGAGTACGGGGACATATTCACCTCACCCACGGGGGTTCCTCTGCACTGTCAGGTCAAGCACCCGATTGATCTGACCCCCGGTGCGCCGCTACCTAATGGACCGATCTATCGGCGCTCTGTTCTGGAGAATGATGAAATCAAGAGACAGATTCAGGAGCTGTTGCAGAAAGGTCACATCAGACCAAGTTCATCGCCATGTGGGAGCCCGATCGTGTTGGTACAGAAGAAGGATGGGACGTGGAGACTCTGTATTGACTATCGGGCGCTGAACAAGATCACTGTCCGGAATAGGTACCCAATCCCACGGATTGATGACCTTCTCGACCAACTCCAAGGTGAAAAATATTTCAGTAAGATCGACCTGAAGTCTGGGTATCACCAGGTACCAATTGAACCCTCTGATGTGTGGAAGACTGCCTTCAAGGCTAAGGAAGGCCTTTTTGAATGGCTGGTCATGCCTTTCGGGTTGACGAATGCTCTCGCAACCTTCATGAGGATGATGGACGACATCTTGCGGCCATTCACCAACTCATTCGTAGTGGTGTACTTGGATGACATTCTGATCTTCAGCAAGACTTGGGAAGAGCACCTTCATCACAGCCGACAAGTCCTCCAAACACTGCGGCAACACAAGTTGTGTGCCAATTTGGAGAAGTGCACGTTTGGCATGACCCAGGTTCAATATCTGGGATACATTATTGATGAAAGGGGGGTGCATGTGGATCCAGCCAAGATTCAAGTCATTCGGGATTGGCCAGCCCCGACTACTATAACAGAGCTTCGCAGCTTTCTGGGTCTTGCTAATTTCTACCGTAGATTCGTGTTGGGATTCTCTCATATCAATTGGCCCTTGAGTCAAGTCACCAAAGGAGGAGCGAGAGCAAAATTCTTTTGGTCGGAACCTCAACAGAAGGCGTTCAAAGAATTGAAAAATCGCCTCTGTTCTGCCCCAGTGCTCACCTTACCAGACTTGCAGCAGCCATTTGAGATCGAGACGGATGCCTCTGACTATGCTATTGGGGCAGTTCTTACTCAACAGGGACATCCAGTGGCATATCACAGTGAGACATTGTCTGAGACAGTTCGCAAGTATCCCACCTATGACAAAGAAATGTATTCCATTGTGCAAGCCTGTCGACAATGGAAGCATTACATTTTGGGGAAGGAAACAATCATCCACACGGACCACCGGCCCCTGCAGTTCATACAGACACAAGGGAAGTTGCAGAATGATCGCCATCAGAAGTGGTCCACATATCTGCAACAGTTTCATTTGAACATCAAGTACAAGAAGGGTAGCACCAATAATGTTGCGGACTGCCTCAGCCGACCACCGATCGTGGCGCTCACCACCGTGCTCAACTCTTGTGGGCACGAGACTTCTGATTGGCCGCTTCTCTATGAGAGTGACCCAGAATTCGGCCACACTTACAAGGCACTCTTGGGGGGTACGCAAGTTCCAATTTTTCACCTCCAGATGCACTTTTATGTCACCTGGGACACCTTTGTGTTCCTTCAAGCGAGCGTGCCAAGATGATATGGGAAGCACACTACAGTCGAGTCGCTGGGCATTTCGGGGTCGAGAAAACAGTAGCAATACTACAGAAGTATTTCTATTGGCCGAACCTTCGAAAGGATGTCGAGAAGCACATCAGATCCTGCATTGCTTGTGCCATTGCCAAACCGACCATCAAGAAGCAAGGCCTATATACTCCACTACCTACCCCTAGTCGACCGTGGGAATCCATCTCCATGGATTACATATCGGGCCTGCCTTCTACTAAGAATGGAAATGACTGTGTTTTCGTGGTCGTTGACAGATTCTCGAAGATGGCCATCATGGCGGCCTGTAAGAAGAATATCACAGCAGAAGCCACTGCTAAACTCTTCTTTGAACGAGTGTGGGTGCACTTTGGGATCCCACAATCTATCATATCAGATCGAGATAGCAGGTTCCTCAGCACATTTTGGTCCATCCTCTGGTCAATGTTGGACACAAAGCTCACCAAGTCCACAGCTTTCCATCCCCAAACAGATGGCCAGACAGAGGTCGTCAACAGAATGATTGTACACATTCTGCGCATGTACAACTCAAAGCATCCACGCACATGGGACGAGAGCCTCCCCTATGTACAACACGGTTATAACCGGGCTCTCCACAGTTCAATTGGCCATAGCCCCTTTCAGGTGGGCTTGGGATTCCAGCCACTATGTCCCATTGACATAGCCATGCCGTTTGCAGCTGCTCAGGCCGATTCAGCTCATGTCCAGTCTGAAGTTGACAAAGCAAGTAGCTTCATCGAACGCATTCAACACATCCGCCAATAGGTTCATGAGATATTGGACAGAGCCAATGCGAAGTACAAACAACGCCATGATCAACACCGGGTGCCACACCACTTCCAGGTGGGCGACAAAGTATGGCTACATTTGCAGAAGGAGCGCCTCACTGGACCCCACCGCAAGCTTCGCCCGCTCCGATACGGGCCGTACACCATCACCAAGGCTGTAGGGAACAATGCATTCGAGCTCAGTATTCCACCATTCCTTGGTCTGCACCGAGTCTTCAATGTGGATCGCCTTCGTCCTTACTTCCCACCTCTACTGGACACCTCGGACATTGCAGAACAACTCACACCAACAGAGTTAAATCCAGACTGCATGGAACAGGCCACCACAAATTGTATCATGGACATGCAAATCAAGAACACTCGCCAGCAGAAGATCCAACTATATCGGGTTGTCAAAGCTGGCCAACTCCTGCAACAAGGAAAGTGGTTCACCAGGGACCAAGTTCAGCAGAAATTTCCTCATCTCATGGAGGAACTTAACGCAATGGGGACCATTGCTTCCTAAGGGGAGAGGAATGATCCAGGTGGATATTGGTGGCCACCCGCCTATTCCACTTGGGCCCCCACCATTGTCTCTTTCAGTTTTTCAGTTTTGGCATAACTTACTATTTTTAGCAGTTTTTCGGGTCCTGAACTTCCGGAGCCGTTTTGAGGCCCTAAACGACGTTTTTTGGGTATTAAATTTGTTGCGATTTTGATCATCAAAATCTTCACAAAAGTTGTAGTCCTCGGATAGAGCTCTCTAATGATGTATCATGTGCGTCAAACGGAGATAGTATGCCAAAGTTACGTCCCTGGGAAGTTGAAACACCAATTTACCCAAACGGGGCCCTTAGTTTTGGCGCTTCATCTCCTAGGGTTAGGTTTTTGGGATGTTGAGGGCTCTCCATTGTTTCTCCATAATAAATAGGCCCTCGAGCCTCATTGTAACACAGTTCAGAGGTCTGTAGCCACCACATCTCTTCTCAGAGATTCGCTACCAGCACCCTAGCTATTTTATTTCCATTATGTCTGTAAGCATCTTTCTGCGATTTTGATATTAATGAAATGAAGTGTTATTTCCGCTGCATCTCTGTATTTATGGTTATGTGTTTATTCTGTTGCGTTCCTGCATAAATCCGGATCACTCCTTATAGGCCTCATGCCTCTGTCCAAAATCCTCATTACTGTTCCTCTTAATTCTGCTGATTTCCTGTAAGAAACTGCTGAAGAAACCATCATTTTTCCCCTTTCTCCCACTCATAGCTAACCTTCATTTTCTCCCCCTTTTTTCTCCATATTATTCCTCTACTTTTCATAAGTTTCCCCTTCCATTCATGAAAAATCCTCTTGACATGGTTTAAAACTATTTTTAAGCTAAGCCGAAACCCCCAAATCCATTTAAAACCTTGAAAATTTTCATAAAAAACAAGTTTTTGGACCTAAGCCCCTTGGGCTAAGTCCTAAACCACTTCCCCCACATGCCCATGCGTCAAAACCAAACGCAAAAGCTTTTCGGCGCTAATCGCATCGCAAATATCCAAGGGTGCATGTTTTTTGAACCATTACAAAGCTTCGATTGCGATTAGCATTTTCATATAAAACCCCCGATCATATTATTTTCTCATATAACCATAGAGCCCGCCTTTGGCGCTTAAAACTTGTAAATTTTCATTCCCAAACGCAGATTTCCTTTATAAACTCAAAAACCCACTTTCCGAAGTTTTAAGTTAAAAACTTAAAATCACGTGATAAATATAAATGGGTTGATTGAAAAGAGCCGATCGCGCAATCGCAATCGGAAACAACACAATGGGTAGATCGGAAAGACCAGGCCCGATGGCCCGATTGCGATAGGCCCTTGTTATATATACTCCCGGGCATATTACAGTTCATATATCCCACGGCCCCGCAATCGGGCGCCTTTTTCCCTTTACTTATATATTTTCCGCCCAACCCGTTTTAACTTGTTTTTATTGTAAAAAAATTTGGTTTTCGTGTGTATAAAAGGGTTTCCCCCTGTTTCATCTCCACCGTTGATCACCGCCGATCGAACGGTCATCGCTAAATCGCAGCACCCCGCCTGATCGCAATCGCAACTTGTTATGTGCATCCTCCGATCGGTCCATCGCAAATGATTGCGATGCGATTGATCGCAAGTCCTTCCCTCCGATCTCCGATTGCGATCCTCCGACCTTATCCTGACTGTTGATCTGTCCCGCCGATCCAACGGCCCTGCGCTAATCGCTCCATCACAATCGCAAAAACTCAATCGCATGCTCCTACTTGCCACCTCCGATTGCCGATCCCCGATTCAATCCTGACCGTTGATCTAATCCTTTGATCCAACGGTCCGCGCAAAATCGCATCGCAATGTTTTAATCGCATGTGTTTTTGTTTCACCCCCAATTGCGCTCCTCCGATTAGATCTGGACCGTCCACGTGTCCAGATCGGACGGTCCAAAACCACCCTGCCTTATTTCTTCTCCCCGCTCTCCTTTGCCTGTTCTGCGCCAATCTCCACCGTTAGATATTTTTATCCGACGGCTACGCTCCTCCCCCGCCATCTGAAGCAGTTTAAGCCTATTTCCGCAGGATTTCTTAACTGTTTTTGTGTTTTGCAGGTGTTTTAATGGTTTTCCATTATAGAATGAAGGAGAGCCGAGGGTTGGGAAAGACGTTTCCTGTGCCTTCGAGCTATCTAAAAGAACCATTCACGGGCTCTGTATCAAATGATTTATCGATATTTCATGAGCATTGATAACCTAAAGAGCCCTGCGCTGCCCTGCACATCGACAAGACACTGTTTTATTCAAGAGAGCAGTTAAAGAGTATCAGTTTTTGAAGACAAAGCACAGCAGATGAAGATCGAAGACAGTTTTTATGGGGATTACGACTAAGACAGTTATCAAAAGCCTAATCCCCAATCTAAAACACAGTTTAAAAGAAAACCTAAAGTGTTCATCAAACATATTGCCTCCACCACCATACTTTGAGGCAAATTGATTCCTCAACCACTGCAGTGCCACCTATTGCTTCAAAATGCTCAATCAGAGGCTGAATTTATTGAACTAAATCAGATATTTTACCTCGAAGCAGCCAAAGAAGTTATTTCTGCCTCAAAATTAATGACAGAATGTGTGCAGAGTAACCCTAACTGTACGCAGAGCCTCAAATGTCAGACAAAGCTCCCTCCGAGCTTACTTCATAAGTGTAAACACAGTTAATGTAGTGATCCACCTGTAAATTTCTCCCTCGAGCCTCTCAAAGGGCCGAGAAGTCTTCATGCTACATTAATTGTACTTGAGATCTTTTTATCAGATCTCACCTCCTCATCCTTCTATAAATACTTCAATAGAAGATGAGTGAGGGGTTGGATTAGTTGGTTGTCAATGTAATTGCTGAAGCATTCTATGTAACTAAGCTGAAAACTCTTGACTGTAAATAGTGGTTTCATCAGCTCTTGGAGCTCTGCTTGTAGCAGATAGGTTAGGTTGTGAAGAGAGATGGATTAAAACATTGGATCTGAAGATTGTAACCGGTTTGAAGCATCAATACAAGATGATTTATGGGATCCTGGTCTATGCTGATGGTGATGTTATTCTCACTGTAACTTGTATTTTGTTTCTGTTTTCAATTTGTTTCATTTTCCACTGTAAAGAACAGTTTAAACAGGGTGAGGACCTATTGTATATCAGTAACCTTCTCTGGCTGAGAAATATTTATTTAAACGTTTTCTTTCTGCTGTGTTATTTGAGAATGATTTAATTCAGTCTAAGTACATGGATGCTGGCGTTCCCTCATCCTTTTTTCACTTCTGAATGTTATTTTTAAATGTTACTTTCATATATGTTGTGTAAGGAATGAATTGAGGAAATCAAAGGTTAGCCCTGAGTCCCTTTCTTGTTTGCTCAACTATTTGATTGTTTCCCTTAGGATGTGTCAAAAGCTGACTAGTTTCAAAGTACTTATCAGATCTTAGGCCATTCTGTGTTAACTCTGTGATTGTCTTGGAAGTAACTAAGTAAAGAAGAGCTAGGAGAGGATATGGTGAGCCCAGCCCGCTATTTTCTACTCCAAAGGTTGCCTTTAAGTTTCCCTTCATTTTTTATATGTTTTCTATTGGAAGTGTATCAAAGGCTGGATAGTTTCAAAGTACTTACCAGATCCTAGTTCGCTTCTATGTTTCTCTCAAGTGCTTGGTCAAAGGCTGGCTAGTTTGAAAGTACTTACCAGATCCTGGGCTGCTCTTTGTTCTGCATCTGTCATTTCCCTTTCTTATTGTATCATTCCATTCCATAAATCAAACTTTAAAGAGATCCTTAGGCATAGATTACTTGCCCCATAGATCACTCTTGAACCTAAATGTTTCAATTAAATCCTCTTATGACTCCATAGCCCAATGGATTGAAAACTTGCCATCATCTTTCTTCATGATCAAAGCTTACTCTGTTTGCTTGCAAATTCTCACCTTTGAACCTATTTGCATATAGATCTTTCTGCCTCAGACAACAATTATGTTCAATCATCCGAAAAGACCAAACCAAACCCTTGGACCTCATAACTAGCCTAATATCATTACCCTAAGCTTTCAAAGACAATATCCATCTTTGTACATATTGGAGAGATCCCTCTCCGGATTCAGGAGGGCTAGATCCTAGAATCCCAAAGTTGGTTGAAATGATGTTAACTCTGTGATCGAACTTTGCCAATCTTGCTTATTACAGAGACCTAACATTTCTGGTGACTCCGCTGGGGAGTCTGAGTTCTTTTCATTTTAAATACTACTAAGACTCAGAGTACCCCTGATATCTTTAGATTGGTACATGGTGGTGGACCATAAAACATTTTACCTCCAAAAACGAGCTAAAAATCTTCGACCTGGCGACTCCACACTCTGAAACTCCTAGAAGACCAAATGACTCCACTGGTAGAAGACCCTGAACTAATTGAACAAACACAGTGACCTCTTTCCTGATTTACAAACATGGATTTAGATATAGATCCAGAAGACAAACATATGCTCATGATGGAAAAATTAATGTACATGCTTGGAAAAAGAGTCGATAGGTTTATATCCAATATGAGTATTGGTTGTCAAGAAGAACAAATGCTTTTCCCTAATCAAACAAAACCTCTACCACTACAAGAGATGCAGGATGAACATGAAGAAATTAATCATGAAGAATTCCCAATCATGATGGAGAAAATGATGTACATGCTTGGGAAAAGAATGGATAGGTTGATGGCTAATATGAATGTTGATGATATAGAGCAAGCCAGCCTTTCCCTTGATCAAACACAAGCCCAATCACCTCAAGACCAAGACCCTGACCAAGGCATGTATTATGATCAAAACTTTATTAAAGATGATGAGCAAACTTACAAAGAAAGCAATGAAGAAGGTTGTCAAGAAAAACTTGATTGCCTGCCGATGTCTTGTACCACGCTGATAAGAGAACTCCATGACCTAAACGCAAAAAATTTTAGGGACACAAGTGAAGTTCCGCTAGAAGAGGCTCAAGAAGACATCAGGCCTAAAAATCAGCCAACACAAGACAAAGAGGACTGCTATACCTCTGTTTTAAGCAAAAAGGAAACTCCTTCTCTCTTCACAGAGAAAGAGATTGATCTAGTATTGAACAGACAGCCAGCATCCAAACCTTCATTTGAACCAAATGCTTCTGCTCATCTACCCACTCCGTCTTATTGTCTTGATACAAGAAATAAATTTATAGATCAGTCAGAAGAAAAGAAAATTGATACCCCAATATGTTTGACCGATGAAAATGTTTATTCTGATAATTTTTCAAACTTTAATCAGTCTGATGATGACGATGATTCCCAAGCAGAAACTAATCATGCAGGGAAACCAACATTTGATTGGTGTTATAAGTTTCACCATCGTCAGCTTGAAAGCCGCAATCATCCATTTCGATCCATCACAAATGGCTTTCACATGATTGGGAATCAACAACCTTTCAACTCAAAAGGTGAAGAGAAGAGCAATGAAGAAATTTTTGAGCAAGAGGGAACCATTGAATACACCCCTACTCAAGAATATAACAACCTCTTCACAGAATTCAGCCCACTAAATACGAGCGCATCAGGGCTACAAGAGGAAAACACTGCGATATATGATGATTCCTCCAGTTCAGATGACGAAGAAGATGAAGGAGAAAAACAAATAGAAGACTATCCTGCTATGGATATACCATCTTCTCAAGAAGCAAATTCTCCCTTCACTGATATTAGTCTGCCATTCCAAGAACCTGAATTTATATCTAAAGCAAGCATATGTTTTGAGAAAGAAAATATTTCACAGTTTGCTATTGTGCAGGTTAAGAATGATAATACTTCCAAGCGAATTTCTAAAGACATAACACTTAAAGTTGAAGTCTTGGGAGCAGATGATCTACCAACTGTGGAGGACCATAAAGAAGAGAATCCTCATCTTTTCTTTGTTGATCCTATGGAAGAGTGTGTGGAAATCTCGACTGGCTCAAATTATCAAGCATTGAACCTTTGCAAGAGCCAGAGACATGAAAAGCTGTCACCTTCTATGATAGCCTTGACATTGAAGGATAACCTTCAATATGTTCTATGGATACCTCTAACAAGCAGCCAGAGTTATTACTTCTTCTTGACATTACTCAGCTGGCTGCATTGGTACTTTTGTATCATATGATTATGTAAATACTCCATGTTTAGAATAGGTTAGATATGAATGTCAATAAAGCTCACTTCTGAGCATGTAGTTAGTTTTTGTTTTCTGCTTTGAAGAAAAATCAAGAATTCAAAAATACAAAAACAATGAAAAGAAAGAAAAGAGGGCAGAAATGAAAACAAGAAAGGCACAGCCCCATGCCAAAAAGAGAAATAAATCTGAAAGTGTGCAAGCTCAAATGCCACTCCTCAAAACACACTTCTAATTTGTCAAACTGTTTAATATTGACTAATTAGCTTTCAATTTTCTGCTGATAGGGTAGCGAATTTGATTTTCCAAACTGTTTAATATTGGCTCATCAGTAGATAGATTAGGATAGAAATTAAGGTTCAAAAAAACTTAAAATCTGAACCAAAGTTTCCAAAGAGAGATGACTCAAAACTGTTTTATTTTCTGAGTCATAAAAGAGAAAAACTGGTTCTAATTTGCCCAAAATCTGAATCAGATATCAAGGAAGAGATAGCTCACAGAAAAAAGAAAAATCAGAGCTATGAAAAGAAGAGAGAAGGCCATAATAAGAAGCTTTCAGATCTTAAGCCTTCAATTTTTGATGTTAAAATTCTGCAAATAAAAATCTATATGCAGCTTGTTTTTATGCCATAGATCACAGCAAGTCAAACAGCTTAATCTTGACTTGACTGTTTTTAAATTTTTGTTGTAGAATTTAGGGAATGAAAGTCTGTTGGACAGTTTAATCCCAACAGACAGTAGATTAGGTAGAGAAATATCTGAGCTCAACTATTTAATCTGAGTTCAGGGAGAAATAAGGAGTAGAAATAGATTAGGTTTCCTGCTTTCAAAATAATAAAATATTGTGAATAGAGTTTGCCAATCCAAGTGCACTCTGATGAAGAAAAAATGTTAGATCAGTAGGATTGGGTAGGTAGAAGTTGTATTGATGAAATTCATTTTTCTTTCATGACTGATATTATTTGTCAAAGAAAAACAAGAGCAAGCAATAGGTCAGGCACAAGTCAGCGTCCCAGAGAAATCAAGTCTGAATTCTTGATGCCTTCAAGAAGGCACCATCCCCAAGTGGAGCCACTGTTAGCCACCTGTAATATTTTGTTATACCAAAAGGTGGCTAAATATTTTTGAGCCTCCAAGGAACAAATTTTATCACTAAAATTTGTTGGCTCTTGAAGACTCCTTATAGGCCTCATGCCTCTGTCCAAAATCCTCATTACTGTTCCTCTTAATTCTGCTGATTTCCTGTAAGAAACTGCTGAAGAAATCATCATTTTTCCCCTTTCTCCCACTCATAGCTAACCTTCATTTTCTCCCCCTTTTTTCTCCGTATTATTCCTCTACTTTTCATAAGTTTCCCCTTCCATTCATGAAAAATCCTCCTGACATGGTTTAAAACTATTTTTAAGCTAAGCTGAAACCCCCAAATCCATTTAAAACCTTGAAAATTTTCATAAAAAACAAGTTTTTGGACCTAAGCCCCTTGGGCTAAGTCCTAAACCACTTCCCC
Organism: Pinus albicaulis; assembly: GCA_034641835.2. Classification (NCBI taxonomy): domain Eukaryota; kingdom Viridiplantae; phylum Streptophyta; class Pinopsida; order Pinales; family Pinaceae; genus Pinus; species Pinus albicaulis. The sequence goes on from CM076580.1 coordinate 1,445,913,236, forward strand.
CACATGCCCATGCATCAAAACCAAACGCCAAAGCTTTTCGGCGCTAATCGCATCGCAAATATCCAAGGGTGCATGTTTTTTGAACCATTACAAAGCTCCGATTGCGATTAGCCTTTTCATATAAAACCCCCAATCATATTATTTTCTCATATAACCATAGAGCCCGCCTTTGGCGCTTAAAACTTGTAAATTTTCATTCCCAAACACAAATTTCCTTTATAAACTCAAAAATCCACTTTCCGAAGTTTTAAGTTAAAAACTTAAAATCACGTGATAAATATAAATGGGTTGATTGAAAAGAGTCGATCGCGCAATCGCAATCGGAAACAACACAATGGGTAGATCGGAAAGACCAGGCCCGATGGCCCGATTGTGATAGGCCCTTGTTATATATACTCCCGGGCATATTACAGTTCATATATCCCACGGCCCCGCAATCGGGCGCCTTTTTCCCTTTACTTATATATTTTCCACCCAACCCGTTTTAACTTGTTTTTATTGTAAAAACTTTGGTTTTCGTGTGTATAAAAGGGTTTCCCCCTGTTTCATCTCCACCGTTGATCACCGCCGATCAAACGGTCATCGCTAAATCGCAGCACCCCACCCGATCGCAATCGCAACTTGTTATGTGCATCCTCCGATCGGTCCATCGCAAATGATTGCGATGCGATTGATCGCAAGTCCTTCCCTCCGATCTCCGATTGCGATCCTCCGACCTTATCCTGACCGTTGATCTGTCCCGTCGATCCAACGGCCCTGCGCTAATCGCTCCATCACAATCGCAAAAACTCAATCACATGCTCCTACCTGCCACCTCCGATTGCCGATCCCCGATTCAATCCTGACCGTTGATCTAATCCTTTGATCCAACGGTCGGCGCAAAATTGCATCGCAATGTTTCAATCGCATGCGTTTTTGTTTCACCCCCGATTGCGCTCCTCCGATTAGATCTGGACCGTCCACGTGTCCAGATCGGACGGTCCAAAACCACCCCACCTTATTTCTTCTCCCCGCTCTCCTTTGCCTGTTCTGTGCCAATCTCCACCGTTAGATATTTTTATCCGATGGCTACGCTCCTCCCCCGCCATCTGAAGCAGTTTAAGCCTATTTCTGCAGGATTTCTTAACTATTTTTATGTTTTGCAGGTGTTTTAATGGTTTTCCATTATATAATGAAGGAGAGCCGAAGGTTGGGAAAGACGTTTCCTGTGCCTTCGAGCTATCTAAAAGAACCATTCACGGGCTCTGTGTCAAATGATTTATCGATGTTTCATGAGCATTGATAACCTAAAGAGCCCTGCGCTGCCCTGCACATCGACAAGACACTGTTTTATTCAAGAGAGCAGTTAAAGAGTATCAGTTTTTGAAGACAAAGCACAGCAGATGAAGATCGAAGATAGTTTTTACAGGGATTACGGCTAAGACAGTTATCAAAAGCCTAATCCCCAATCTAAAACACAGTTTAAAAGAAAACCTAAAGTGTTCATCAGACATATTGCCTCCACCGCCATACTTTGAGGCAAATTGATTCCTCAACCACCACAGTGCCACCTTATTGCTTCAAAATGCTCAATCAGAGGCTGAATTTATTGAACTAAATCAGATATTTTGCCTCGAAGCAGCCAAAGAAGTTATTTCTGCCTCAAAATTAATGACAGAATGTGTGCAGAGTAACCCTAACAGTACGCAGAGCCTCAAATGTCAAACAAAGCTCCCTCTGAACTTACTTCATAAGTGTAAACACAGTTAATGTAGTGATCCACCTGTAAATTTCTCCCTCGAGCCTCTCAAAGGGCTGAGAAGTCTTCATTCTGCATTAATTGTACTTGAGATCTTTTTATCAGATCTCACCTCCTCATCCTTATATAAATACTTCAATAGAAGATGAGTGAGGGGTTGGATTAGTTGGTTGTCAATGTAATTGCTGAAGCATTCTATGTAACTGAGCCGAGAACTCTTGACTGTAAATAGTGGTTTCATCGGCTCTTGGAGCTCTGCTTGTAGCAGATAGGTTAGGTTGTGAAGAGAGATGGATTAAAACATTGGATCTGAAGATTGTAACCGGTTTGAAGCAATCAATACAAGCTGATTTATGGGATCCTGGTCTATGCTAATGGTGATGTTATTCTCACTGTAACTTGTGTTTTGTTTCTGTTTTCAATTTGTTTCATTTTCCACTGTAAAGAATAGTTTAAACAGGGTGAGGACCTACTGTATATCAGTAACCTTCTCTGGCTGAGAAATCTTTATTTAAACGTTTTCTTTCTGCTGTGTTATTTGAGAATGATTTAATTCAGTCTAAGTACATGGATGCTGGCGTTCCCTCATCCTTTTGTCACTGCTGAATGTTATTTTTAAATGTTACTTTCATATATGTTGTGTAAGGAATGAATTGAGGAAATCAAAGGTTAGCCCTGAGTCCCTTTCTTTTTTGCTCAACTATTTGTCTGTTTCCCTTAGGATGTGTCAAAAGCTGACTAGTTTCAAAGTACTTATCAGATCTTGGGCCATTCTGTGTTATCTTGGTGATTGTCTTGAAAGTAACTAAGTAAAGAAGGACTAAGATGAGGAGAAAGGTGAGCCCTTCCCGCTAGTTCCTGCTCTAAAGGTTGCCTTTAAGTTTCCCTTTGTTTTTTTAATCCGTGTTCTATTAGAAGTGTATCAAAGGCTGGCTAGTTTCAAAGTACTTACCAGATCCTAGTTTTCTTCTATGTTTTTCTTAAGTGCCTGGTCAAAGGCTGGCTAGTTTCAAAGTACTTACCAGATCCTGGGCTGCTCTTTGTTCTGCATCTGTCATTTCCCTTTCTTATTGTATCACTCCATTCCATAAATCAAACTTTAAAGAGATCCTTAGGCATAGATGACTTGCCCCATAGATCACTCTTGAACTTGAATGTTTCAATTAAACCCTCTTATGACTCCATAGCCCAATGGATTGAAAAATTACCATCATCTTTCTTTTTATCAAAACTTACTCTTTTTGCTTGCAACTTCTCACCTTTGTACCTGTTTGCATATAGATCTTTCCGCCTCAGACAACAACTATGTTCAACCATCCGAAAAAACCAAAAAAACCCTCGGACCTCATAACTAGCCTAATATCATTACCCTAAAATTCAAAGACAATATCCATCTTTGTACATATTGGAGAGATCCCTCTCCGGATTCAGGAGGGCTAGATCCTAGAATCCCAAAGTTGGTTGAAATGATGTTAACTCTGTGATCAGACTTTGCCAATATTGCTTATTACAGAGACCTAACATGTTCTATACCGTTATCATCCTCCTGGATAAGGACACCGGCAACCGAATAGGTGGAAGCGGAGATGTATAGGATGAAGTCTTGGTCAAAGTCAGGAGGACAGATCAAGGGAGTGGATGTGAGAGCATGCTTGAGGGCATCAAAAGACTCTTGAGCATGGGTATCCCAAACAAATGGGGAGCTATATCAAAGTAGTCTAAGGAAGCCATGTGTGGTAGTGGCATAGTTAGGCACAAATCGGCGAAGAAAATTAGCTTTACCTTGGAGACTTTGAAGCTGGCATAAGGTACACAGAATAGGAAGTTCAACAATGGCTTGAACCTTCAAAGGATTGAGAGTTATCCCATATTTAGATACTATGAAGCCAAGGAGACGACTGGCGGGGACGCAGAAGACACATTTCAATGGGTTAAGGCGAATATTATACTTGCAACATCGGAGGAAAATGGTACGCAGATCATGGAGGTGTTGCGCCCGATGTTTAGAACGGGAAGTAAGGTCATCTAAATAGGCAAGGATAATATGAGCTAAGTCATGGAAACAATAAGACATGGCTCGTTGAAAAGTGGCGCTGGCGTTTTTAAGGCCAAATGGCCTGACTCAGTATGCCAAAATGCCCCACGGACTAATGAACATGGTTTTAAGTTGATCAGCATGACGGATAACGATTTGGTTGTATTCGAAGAAACCATCCATAAAGGATAGCATCTCGTGCCCCACACACTCATCAATGATTTGGTCAATAAATGGTGTGGAGAAGTTGTCTTTGGGACAAGCTTTGTTCAGATCATAAAAGTCAGTGTAGACTCGAATGGTGCCTTGTTTTTTGAGGACGGGAATAGGGTTTGACACCGAAGTGGTGTAATCAATGGGATAAATGAAATCAGCTTGCCTGAGCTTATCGATTTCGGCTTTGATGGCTTCAAGTCTGGAGGGATGAATGGGTCTCAACTTTTGACAGACTGGAGTGGCATCAGGCCATGTGTCGATATGGTGTTCGACAATGGCGGGATCGAGTCCGGACATTTCTGAATAGGACCAAGCGAATATATCGTGGAATTATTTGAAGAGTTTAGTGTAGACTTCAATTTCTTCTAGAGTGCATTGGGCGCCCATGGTGATATTTTCTTCGATTCCTGGTTTGACAGAAATGTCTATGTTGATGGTAGGAGAGATATTGGCCATATTACCTTCTTCGAAAGCGTCAAGTGCAGGAATGGGATTTTTAAACCAATCGAACTTATCGGGAATGAAGTCTTTAGATTCGACAGCATATTGATCATGGGATTGATGTGGGAGGAAATATGCATGATGGTGCATATCGTCCCACGAGAAATCAGGGTCGGTCGTGGCTTCCATGATGTCCTCATCTGACTGGAAGATGGGAAGAGTGGATGGAAGAGGTTGACTTGATGAGGTAGAAATATGAGACTCGTGACTATGATGGGAAGGGCTCACATGTGTGATGTCATGTGAAGTGACAGAGTGGGTAGATGAGTGATCAGGCAAAACATCGGGGGAAGGCACTAAGGGGTCGGTTGCTGGGAAGCGCAGTGATGAGGAAAGGTAAGAAATTTTGGTTGAAGGTTCGATCATTTCAATATCAGGATGGGAAATGTTAATGGGGGGAGACAGGTCGTCTGGTGCGAGTGAAGAAGGTCTATGGTTAAGCGTGGATTTGAATTGGTGGTATGCGGCTAAAGAGGAACGATACTCGTCAAGGTGGGGGCAGAGGTGGGTATAGTGTCCATGGAAATCGCACAAAGAACAAGGGTGATTGGTGCACAAGTTTTTAAGTTTCGGGATGGAATCCAGTATGGTGACATAGACCTCAGGGATATCTGGTTCCGGAAATGTTTCATTGACCATGGTCTTGAGATGCGGTAATTCAGGACAGGTATGGGTGGTGTGACCGACAACATCACACAAAGCACACAGGATGGTATGCTTTGGAGGCCGAGGAGGGATAGGGTTTTTCGGGGTAGCCTTGTCCTTTGATGCCCCCCTGCGAGCTTTTCCATTCTTACCCGAAGCGGTCGAACCAGGAGGTGGTTCCTGTTGAGGTGACTGAGGTACTGTTGCAGCGAGAGAAGTCATGGGGATTGGTTGAACTGGGGTCAAAGTAATATATGGTTTGGGTTGACCCGACAGGGTAGTGGCTTGATCCGGATTTATGTAGGAACGTAATAGAATAAACATATAACCATAAATACAGATATGCAGCGGAAATAACACTTCATTTCATTAATATCAAAGAACTGAAATTTGCTTACAGATAGAATGGAAATAAAACTAGCTAGGGCGCTGGTAGCTATCTCTGAGAAGAGATGTGGTGGCTACAGGCCTCTAAACTGAGTTACAATGAGGTTCTAGGGCCTATTTATTATTTAGAAACAATGGGAGATCCTAAACAGCCAAAACCCTAACCCTAGGAGATGAAGCGCCAAAACTATGGGCCCCGTTTGGGTAAATTGGTGTTTCAACTTCCCAAGGGCGTAACTTTGGCATACGATCTTTGTTTGACGCGTACCATACCTTGTTAGAAAGATCTATCCGAGGAATACAAATTTGGAATGAGAAACATCGGTCCATGGACCCATGTTTCTCTCCATTTTCCCATTAAACGTCGTTTAGGGCCTCAAAACGGCTCCGGAAGTTCAGGACCCGAAAAACTTCTAAAAATAGTAAACTATGCTGAAACTGAAAAACTGAAAGAGACAATGGTGGAGCCCCAAGTGGAATAGGCGGGTGACCACCAATATCCACCTGGATCATTCCTCCCCCCTTAGGAAGCAATGGTCCCCATTGCGTTAAGTTCCTCCATGAGATGAGGAAATTTCTGCTGAACTTGGTCCCTGGTGAACCACTTTCCTTGGTGCGGGAGTTGGCCAGCTTTGACAACTCGATACAGTTGGATCTTCTGTTGGCGATTTTTCTTGATTTTCATGTCCATGATACAATCTGTGGTGGCCTGTTCCATGTAGTCTGGGTTTAACTTTGTTGGTGTGAGTTGTTCTGCAATGTCCGAGGTGTCCAGTAGAGGTGGGAAGTAAGGACGAAGGCGATCCACATTGAAGACTGGGTGCAGACCAAGGAATGGTGGAATACTGAGCTCGAATGCATTGTTCCCTACAGCCTTGGTGATGTTGTACGGCCCGTATCGGAGCGGGCGAAGCTTGCGGTGGGGTCCAGTGAGGCGCTCCTTCTGCAAATGTAGCCATACTTTGTCACCCACCTGGAAGTTGTGTGGCACCCGGTGTTGATCATGGCGTTGCTTGTACTTGGCATTGGCTCTATCCAATATATCATGAACCTGTTGGCGGATGTGTTGAATGTGCTCGATGAAGCTACTTGCTTTGTCAACTTCAGACTGGACATGAGCTGAATTGGCCTGAGCAGCTGCAAATGGCATGGCTACGTCGATGGGACATACTGGCTGGAATCCCAAGCCCACCTGAAAGGGGCTATGGCCGATTGAACTGTGGAGAGCCCGATTATAACTATGTTGTACATAAGGGAGGCTCTCGTCCCATGTGCGTGAATGCTTTGAATTGTACATGCGCAGAATGTGTACAATCATTCTGTTGACGACCTCTGTCTGGCCATCTGTTTGGGGATGGAAAGCTGTGGACTTGGTGAGCTTGGTATCCAACATCGACCAGAGGCTGGACCAAAATGTGCTGAGGAACGTGCTATCCCGATCTGATATGATAGACTGTGGGATCCCAAAGTGCACCCACACTCGTTCAAAGAAGAGTTTAGCGGTGGCTTCTGCTGTGATATTCTTCTTGCAGGCCGCCATAATGGCCATCTTCAAGAATCTGTCGACGACCACAAAAACACAGTCATTTCCCTGCTTAGTAGAAGGCAGGCCCGACATGTAATCCATGGAGATGGATTCCCAAGGTCGACTAGGGGTAGGTAGAGGAGTATATAGGCCTTGCTTCTTGATGGTCGATTTGGCAATGGCACAAGCAGTGCAGGATCTGATGTGCTTCTCGACATCCTTTCGAAGGTTCAGCCAATAGAAATACTTCTGCAGGATTGCTATTGTTTTCTCGACCCCAAAATGCCCAGCGACTCAACTGTAGTGTGCTTCCCATATCATCTTGGCACACTCGCTTGAAGGAACACAAAGGTGTCCCATGTGACATAAAAGTGCATCTTGGAGGTGAAAATTTGGAACTTGCTAACCCCCCAAGAGTGCCTTGTAAGTGTGGCCGAATTTTGGGTCACTCTCATAGAGAAGCGGCCAATCAGAAGTCTCATGCCCACAAGAGTTGAGCACAGTGGTGAGCGCCACGATCGTGGCGCGGTGGCGATGCGCAACATTATTGGTGCTACCCTTCTTGTACTTGATGTTCAAATGAAACTGTTGCAGATATGTGGACCACTTTTGATGGCGATCATTCTGCAACTTCCCTTGTGTCTGTATGAACTGCAGGGGCCAATGGTCTATGTGGATGATTGTTTCCTTCCCCAAAATGTAATGCTTCCATTGTCGACAAGCTTGCACAATGGAATACATTTATTTGTCATAAGTGGGATACTTGCGAACTGTGTCAGAAAATGTCTCACTGTGAAATGCCATTGGATGTCCCTGTTGAGTAAGAACTGCCCCAATAGCATAGTCAGAGGCATCTGTCTTGGTCTCAAATGGCTGTTGCAAGTCTGGTAAAGTGAGCACTGGGGCAGAACAGAGGCGATTTTTCAATTCTGTGAATGCCTTATGTTGAGGTTCCAACCAAAAGAATTTTTCTCTCGCTCCTCCCTTGGTGACTTGACTCAAGGGCCAAGTGATATGAGAGAATCCCAACACGAACCTCCGGTAGAAATTAGCAAGACCCAGAAAGCTGCGAAGCTCTGTTATAGTGGTTGGGACTGGCCAATCCCGAATGACTTGGATCTTGGCTGGATCCACATGCACCCCCCTTTCATCAATAATGTATCCCAGATATTGAACCTGGGTCATGCCAAACGTGCACTTCTCCAAATTGGCACACAACTTGTGTTGCCGCGGTGTTTGGAGGACTTGTCGGATGTGATGAAGGTGCTCTTCCCAAGTCTTGCTGAAGATCAGAATGTCATCCAAGTACACCACTACGAATGAGTTGGTGAATGGGCGCAAGATGTCGTCCATCATCCTCATGAAGGTTGCGGGAGCATTCGTCAACCCGAAAGGCATGACCAGCCATTCAAAAAGGCCTTCCTTGGCTTTGAAGGAAGTCTTCCACACATCGGAGGGTTCAATTGGTACCTGGTGATACCCAGACTTCAGGTCGATCTTGCTGAAATATTTTGCACCTTTGAGTTGGTCCAGAAGGTCATCAATCCGTGGGATTGGGTACCTATTCCGGACAGTGATCTTGTTCAGCGCCCAATAGTCAATACAGAGTCTCCACGTCCCATCCTTCTTCTGTACCAACACGATTGGGCTCCCACAGGGCGATGAACTTGGTCTGATGTGACCTTTCTGCAACAGCTCCTGAATCTGCCTCTTGATTTCATCATTTTCCAGAACAGAGCGTCGATAGATCGGTCCATTGGGTAGTGGCGCACCTGGGGTCGGATCAATCGGGTGCTTGACCTGGCAGTGCAGAGGAACCCCTGTGGGTGAGGTGAAGATGTCCCCGTACTCCTCCACGACCTTATCCATTTGTTGTTGTCGTGCGGAGGGGCCCTGTCTGGAGGTCGTGGCCACAGTCTTCTTCTTGCCCTGGGGGCGGATCATCAGAAAAACGAATTTCCTGGTTTGGGAAATGAGCTTACTACATTGTTTTGTAGTAACCAAAGAGATAGTCGTAGGAGGTGGTACCTCTGGTATCCTGTACAACTTATTTCCCAAAGTAATAATAACAGCACGAGGTCGAGACTCATACACAGCATGACGCTTCCACAAGTATGGTTGTCCTAATAATACATCGGAAACATCAATAGGAGCAACATCACATAATACCTCATCCGTGAAGGGCTTGATGCTATAGGGAAGGCGACACTGCTGGCTGACGCGGAGATCTCGTCCTTAGTGAAGCCACCCGATGGTGTATGGATGTGGGTGAGCTGTGGTCGGCAAGCCCAACCGCTTCACGGCGTCTGCTGAAATGAGGTTCTTTTGGCTCCCATTGTCGACAATGAACTGTACAGGGGAGCCCTTTACCCACATCTGGGAGTGGAAGAGACGTTCCTCCTCCTCTGGATCTTCCGGTTCCTCCTTCTGGACCTTTGTAGTGGCAACGGTGGCGTTGGGCTCTGCATCAATAATCTGTTTCCCTTTTTCATTCCCCTTTTCAGGTTCTGATTCGGAGTCAGAGCATGCATCTGACTCAGAAGCCCTCATCTCGGCCACTAGCGACTGCTTGGCCCGACACTCACTTGTGTTGTGAGTGGAGCTCTTATGGAACTCACACCACTTTCCGGTGTCCTTCTTTGGCTTTGCGGTGCTGTTATTTTCTTGTGGCTTCGATGAGTTGTCTTTAGCCGCCATGCCTTGGCTCTGTCCTTTTTTCTGCGGTTTGGAAGCACCTTTCCCTTGCTTTTGATTCGCAGATCCAAAGTCTCGCTTCTTCTGCTTGAATTTCTACTCAATCTTGGCAGCATACCGGTATGCTGTACCAAGCGAGGAGATGTCAAGGAACTCCATTTCCTCCTGAATGTATTTGTGCAGACAGCTGCGATACTTTAGCACCAGATGTTTCTCTGAATCTTTGATGCCCAACTTTGTGCGCAGGGTATGGAACAGATTCGTCAGCTCATGCACATCTTGATCCCTTTGTTGTCGCAACGTGGTCCATTGTATGTACTTGTCCTCATAGCTCCCCACGGGATAGTACTGTTCCTTGACGGCGTCTCGGAAAGAATTCCAAGTTGGTACGGCCGAGAACAGAGAGGGTTCTGTCTGGTCCTTGTTCTCACATTAGGTTTCCCACCAGTCCTTAACATGGGGGGTAGCTTTGAAGAGTGCAAAAATAATCTTCTCCCGGTCTAAATAGTCATGAACAGAGAAATATCCTTCTAATAGATTCAACCATCTATCTACGGCATCTGCGTCTATTTGACCCTCAAATATGGGAATGTCAAAATTTACTTGTACCTTAAAAGGATTCGCGCCTCCAGAGTGGCTGCTGGATGCAGATGCGCCGCCAGTGGGTAGTCGTTGAAGGATCTGAGCAAAGTTATCCATCATCGCGTTCCTTTGTTTTTCGAGGGCCTCCTCGAGCAATATTTTGATAGGATCTCCTGCTCCCTCATCTTTCTTTTCGTCCCCCATGGGCGTCCATCGAGGTTTGTGAGGCTGATCTTGCAAAGGTTCCACCAGATCGAGCCCTAGCTCCTTATACCCCGACCTCGTTGGGGACATGCAAAGAAGGATCGAGAAAAAACAGACCGCTCTGATACCACTGATCCGGATTTATGCAGGAACGCAACAGAATAAACATATAAACATAAATACAGAGATGCAGCGGAAATAACACTTCATTTAATTAATATCAAAGAACTGAAATTTGCTTACAGACAGAATGGAAATAAAACTAGCTAGGGCGCTGGTAGCTATCTCTGAGAAGAGATGTGGCGGCTACAGGCCTCTGAACTGAGTTGCAATGAGGCTCGAGGGCCTATTTATTATTTAGAAACAATGGGAAATTCTAAACAGCCAAAACCCTAACCCTAGGAGATGAAGCGCCAAAACTATGGGCCCCGTTTGGGTAAATTGGTGTTTCAACTTCCCAGGGGCGTAACTTTGGCATACGATCTTCGTTTGACGCGTACCATACGTCGTTAGAAAGATCTATTTGAGGAATAAAAATTTGGAATGAGCAACATCGGTCCATGGACCCATGTTTCTCTCCGTTTTCCCAAAAAACGTCGTTTAGGGCCTCAAAACAGCTCCGGAAGTTCAGGACCCGAAAAACTGCTAAAAATAGTAAACTGTGCTGAAACTGAAAAACTGAAAGAGAAAATTGTGGAGCCCCAAGTGGAATAGGCAGGTGACCACAAATATCCACCTGGATCATGGCTGGAGTGTTAAGATACCAGACGGGTATACCCAGGGTCAAGTTGGGGAGGGATAGGGTGGCAAAGATAGGGACCGAATAAGCTCTGGGAGAGGGAGCAAGGAAAGATATCTGACCAGCATGAAAATGGCCAGGAGGAATGGTGCCAAGGGGGTTGATATCGGGTGGAATTGACCCAGGAGGATAAATAGGCACGGGGGTACTGTGTGCAGAAGAAGGTTCAGAAGGAAGAAGGCTAGCTAGCGGGGGCGAAGGGCTAGGAGCTAGTTGAGGTTGAGGTTGCTGACTAGCCAAAGTGGGCTCCGTAAGGTCAGCCCAAGATGATTGCATCATGCAAACGTTTTCCAAGCTAGGATCAGATACAGGAGGAGGGTCCAAAAAGGTTCCAAGAAAGGAAAGGTCTTTATAGATGCCAGGGGAAACACTGGTCAAAGAATCGACAGTTGGCTTATTGGCTACAGAAGAGATGATCAACTTGGGGGAAGTATGAGATTGTGGCTCATGATATGTCAACTGGTCGATGGTGACAATATTTCCATTATGAGGGAAAAACATCCTGCAGTGGACTGCGGATGGGACAACAGACATGGCGTAGGTGTAACTACGCCCCAAAAGAATGTTATAGTCAAGAGGGGCATCGATAACTTCAACGTCGACATAAATAGTCTTGCCCGTAAGGGTGATAGGACAGTTACAGAAAAGGCCGATGGGCTAGGAGGCATGGCCATCCCACACAAGAAGGGTGATTGTGGAAGGGGCCAGCTCAGGAGATCCAAGTTGTTTCCAAACCGAAGCAAACATCACATAGGTAGATGCCCCCTCATCAATAATACACCTAGCGACGTTGGCATTTTGGATTTTGACTGGGATTTGGAAAGCAACGGAAGCCAGAAGGGAGGGGGTGGTCTGACTGAAGGGTGTCGAAAACAATCAATTGGTCATCAGCAGGATCTACAGTGCCCATGGTAGATAGTAGAGCTTTCTTTTGAGAAGGGCATGACTAGAGGAGTTCCAGTGTTGAAATGGCAGCAGGAGATTGTGCCAGGTCATCTAGTATGCTATATGAATGGGTAGCCCAACCAGAGGTAGCATTTCGGCGTAATGGGCCCTTAGGAATCTTGGTATGAACCTGAGATTTGGGCGGAGGGATTTCCAAGCGACCATCGGGTGTTGACAGAGGCTCTGTAGGACCTGAAGATGGGGACTCGGGGATAGACGGAGCGGGAGGCGTGGAGTACTGACGAGACCGAGTTTGAAGGTTAAGGTCGACGGTGAGAGGTTGGTCAGAGGCCATCATGAGAATCTGGTAATTGGAGGAACCAGAAGGGGAAGGTTGAGTGGTTACCGGGGCATGAAGTGGTTGAGTGGCCATGAATCCTTGTTGAGGGAAAGGATCAGTAAACATAGTGGGTTGAGAAGTATCCAGAATGGGAGGGACAGTAGGGGAGGAATGTTTTCCCCACACGGTGGCTTGAGACTCCCACATTTTCCGCATCTGGGGTAATAGGGGACAATCGTGAGTGTAATTTCCATAGACACTGCAACATGAACATGGCTTATTGGTGCGAAGTGGCCTGTCCAGCTTGGGCTGAGAGCTCTGTGGTTGGTTGGCAGTGTTAGGATCAATACCTAAAGGATTGGATCCACGATTACCAGAGGTAGATTGATTGCCTTTCCTCTTTCTTTGAGAAGGAAGAGAATTGGTCGCGCCCTACTGTGCAAATACTTGCCCTGGAGGGGGTAGTAAGTGTTGCGACGGGGGTTGAGAAGACAAGGGGGTGAGAGGTCCAAATGCTGGAGGAGCTGGGACACCAGGCTGTGGGTAAGGATAAGGGTTAGGATGGGAAACATTAAGGTAAGTAGGAGTGTGGGCAAAAGGAGGAGGCATGTCGTATCCTGGATACATGCTACCTGGAGGGGGAAAAGTGCTGGAGGTGCTAGCCTTGCCTCGAGGGAAACCATAGCCCATAAGAGGTTGAGCAGAGGTATGTGAAAGAGCTCCAACGATACTGTCGGCAGAGTGAGATGCCCCCGAGGTGTTAGCGCCTCCGGGATTGGGGAGGTCAGGAAGGACGGTATAAACATAACTAGATTGAGCATAGATAAGGTCATATTTCAAGGCTATTTGGAGGGCGGCTTCTTCGGTTTGAGGGAAATGGGAGGCGACATCTTTGCCAATGGGAGGTAAGAGAGAGCGAAGGAACCAGTCGATATAAACCCGACCTTCAAAGGGAGGAGTGCGACATAAGCTTCTTCTTCGTCGCCATTCTTGGACATGAGCGGAAAGGCGGGTTGAAGAGGATTGACGGAAAGAAGTTAAAAGCTCGGTACCAGTGTTGTATCAGAGAGGTAGCTGGAAATAAGATAAAAAGGCTTGGGCAATGTTCGTAAAAGTGGTATGGGAGGAGGTGGCCTGCTCAAAATACCATTTAGAAGCTTCGTTGGTAAGCGTGCGTTGGAACAATCTAAGACGGATTGAATCATCCGTAATGGAATTGGATGAACACCACATATGGAAAGATCGGATATGGTTGGAGGGATCTTCACTAGCAAGGCCTTCGAACTTGAGAATGTTGGAGGGGAGCTTGGTTGGCATAGCAGGCTAACTAACATCGTGGCGGATAGGATCATTGATCAGCTAATTGAAGTCAGGAAGACTGAGACCAGCCATATAAGGGAGCAAAGAGGCAGTCAAGGTAGGTCCCGTAGTGGTTCCGCTGGAAACAGACCCAGTAGTAGAACTGGGGTTGCCGCTAGCACTAGGCCCTGAACTAGACATGGTGAAGGTAACAGGGGGAGAACCAAGAGGAGGGGGAGAACCCGAACAATCAGAAGAAGAGTTGGAGTGCGGACTCGGGGGGGGGGGGGGACTTACTCGATGATGACATGATGATGGGAAGGGGAAGTCGACCAACCGAGCGAGGGTGAAGGCCAAGAAAAAGTCTCGAGATAAGCGCCTTTTGGATACGATGATGACGGAAGAAGAAAAATCGACAAGGGCAGGGAGGTGCAAAATCAAGTGAGGTCAATGTCGAAACAAGGGCAGAGAGGTGCAATGTCAATTGATTTTAAAGTCTTTGCCAAGCGGTGTTAACCAGGCTCTTCTTCACCTAGGGTTAGTGTGTGGCGTGTGTTGATTTTAATTTTTTAAATCCAGACGTTTTGAGAGTAAAAGAAAAAGTGTGTTGCGTAACTAAAAATAAATCTGCAAATAATAGTATATAATGCTGAAATAACATAAAATTAACATCTAACAATGCATCGATCTAACCCAAGAAGGCGGGTCTATCAAAACTAGTCTAAAAGAGGGAAAAAATCAAATCAAAACACACTAAAAATATGCCAATATATCTAAGGTCGGGAGGGACAAGGATATAAAGGGGAAATGTGCTGAAAAGAGGTGTAGAAAATAGCAAAGAGGCAGAGGCAAGGTTGTTGTAACAAAAGGGGGAAATCAGCTAAAGGTAGGAGGGACAAGGAGGTGACCCTAGAGGTAAACCCAAACAAAACTATATGAGGTGATTTGAAAGGGATAAGAGCTGATCTAAAGGGATCTGAAAAGGAAGTATAAGATCTGACAATAAGAAGGCTGAAACTCTGAAAATTCAGACGTCTAAAACAGCTAGAACTCGTCCACAAAAAGTGGAGGGTACTAAAGCCCTAAGGGGAAATATTCCCACCGATTTGAGTGAAACACGTAAATGTCCAAATCAGTGGGAGAGATGGAGGCCGGGGAACCCCGACGTAAGTCCAGACAAACCAAAGAAAAATTGCCGGAAAATTGCAGAAAAGTGCGGTGTCGCAGTTTTGACCCGTTTTTAGTCCAGTCATGTGCTCAGCGGTGTGCTGTGTCCCGAGTCCAGGTCATATTTTTTCGGCCAATAAGTGCGACCTGCAAATCTGGGTCTCTTGGAAGATTTCCTTAAAAATCATTGGTTCCTCAACAAGGTGATGATGTCTCACACCAAGGAGAATAGGGCTAGAAACACACGTGGGTTAAAAATTTTAATGTTCGAGGGGTTTTGTAGGTGAAAAGCACCATAAAAATAGGAAAATAGGAAATTGGAATAGAAACCCTAGGGCTCAAATAGCCGGATATGCGTAGAATATATAAAATGACATCGTCGCGAAAGAAAACCCGTGTGGAGTCGCCAATTGTTAGTATGAATCTTTCGTCGTAAAGACCACTAGCTACGCATAAAAAATATCCCTAACATTAATTATGGTTGCCAAATATCTTTAAATCTGCAATCAAGTGATCCAAATAATGCTGCACAAATCCAGATCTAAGCATAAAAGACATTAAGCAGATAAAGTAAAATGTGGCTCCATGCATCCAATAGACAAGACAAGAACGATGTATTTGAAATAATTTTTATATTATATTGAAAAGGGGCACCTGAGAGGAAAACAAGAAAGGTGTTTTCCGGTTCTCCTCAATGGGATGGGTTCTTGAAAGTCCTCAGCGTTTCAGATCTAAAATTCCTCTCTCTTGTTGGTGTAGAAAACTCAGACAAACATAGAACTCAATGGGAGCTCACAAGATAAAAATGGAAAAGGTGACCAAGAGTAGATCCAGAGTGATCTAATGCAATGGAGGTGACTAATGAATGGGGAAAACCCTTCTATTTATAACAAAATATTAGGGTTATCTAGAACTTGGTGTATGAATAAAATATTATTAATCAAATTCTAGAACCACCCTTTAGGAATATTTTATTATATTTGTTGGAGGGAAAAGGATTTTTGACTTGGGTCAATTCCTTTATTTATAAATAATAAATAAATAAATGATTTATTTATTATTTTAAGGAAATGGTGGGAATATAATTAAATAAATAATGATTTATTTAATTATTTATAAATGATTTAGTCGAATTTAACTAGGAATATTATTTAAATAGGATTTAAATAACTTATTCCTAGGAAATAATCAAATAAATAAGGATTTATTTAATTGATTTCCTTGTTTTGGGTTAAATATGACCAGGAAATATAAGCAAATATAGATTTGTTTATTATTTCCTTTTGGGGTTTCCTGTTTAGACCATAAACAACTTAATAAAGGTGTTTTACTAAGTTATTTCACATAGTGAAAGAAATTTTACTTAGGGTAAAATTGGTCTTACATGGTGTACTTGGGTTCATCTAATGATAATAGGTTAGATGACCAAAAAACGGTGTAACAGTTACTTTGAAATTAATTCATATTATGTAATTAGTTTCCAATTCAACTATACATTTCAAAACTATTGATTAGTTAAATTACTGAGAGACATGTCCCTTTGGTGCTTTGTAATTTAAAAAATATTTTGGAGCTAAGAAAAACCTAAGGGCACTAAAGAATGTTTTATCACTCATTTCAAACACTCATATTCCTACTTCTACTTTATAGAGTCTTGAGTCATTGAGTAAACTCTAAAGTGATTCATATTTTGTAAATTAGTTTTCAATTCAACTATTCATTTTAAAACTATTGATTAGTTAAATTAAAGAGAGTGGAATTCCTTGGGAACATAAATACAATTAACTAAAAAATATAATTAGTATCTATTCTTGAAAAAAAAATAACAAATCATAACAACAAAATTATTTTATTTAATATTTTTGCTTTAACGTAATGATCATTTTTTTTTCTAAAATATACTTTAAATCATAAACACTCGTAATATTTAGATCTTAATATTTATAATCTATCAAAATGGCGAGAGATTTTTTTATTAAAATGAGGCCGAAGACCTCAACAATATTCAAAATATATAAATTTCTCACTCAATCCGCTCACACCATCAGAGGGATCCGTTATATATTTTTAATCTTCCAATCAAAATATATAAACATAAGATTTTAAAACAATATAGTGTGTATGCCCGATTCATAAAAGTGGAAACATTAATATGAATAATAAAACAAGGTCAACTATTTGACCATTCTAAACCCCGTCCTTCATCCAATCACCACTGAAGAAACAAACCTTTCTTCATCTAACGGTCATCGCATACGCCTCTCTTTACTCGTCCAATCTAACAACTATCAAAAATAAATTATCCCAACCTTTAATGTTTTGGAAGATGTGTGATAAGAGTGGTTTCCTTCACTCGTCCATTTGCTACGTGTCAATTTTCAGAGTGTATCGAGTGGTTTCCACAATTACCACAAACCATCAAAAGGCTGTGCGATAAACCCTTCATTGTTTTAAAAAACCGCTTTGCAAGATATACCCAATTTCTGTATGGAGTAAGGGTCGATCATACATCAGTTTGGCACTTTTGATGAATCAATCATAACAAAATTGAAGGCGCGCTCCCTGTAATGTACCCCTAAGGTATTCACGATTAACACAATTACAAACTCTCAATGTACATACATTATTTACAATTATTTAGTAGTGGTAGTCATTGGAATTGACCCCATGTTGGATTATTCCTCTACGTACATAAAATAAATAAATTTAGAAATATCTTTCATTCCTATTTTTGTTATAATCTATGTCATGAAAAGGAGGGTGACGATATTATAAACCCTGCTCATTCTTATTTTTTTGTTGTCCTAAGTAACATGTTGCACAATATTCTAATTTTGGGTAAACCATAAAGTTCCATATTTATCTTTCTACACACATGTTGAAGAGAAATATGGTCGGAAAACTCTCTCAAACATTCGGACTCTTCCAAGACATAATTTAGAAATACCTTGCGACACATTTGTTCATTTTTTACCCATTTTATAACAACTTGAGAGCCACCAAACAAGTGTAACCCATTAATTCCTTTTTGCTTTAGGGGAAACAATATTAGTGTGTAATGAATTCTTCATAATTAGTTCATGTCTCCCCAATCCTACCTTAAATTTATTAGAACGATTATTTGCAAAGAATATAATTCCACATCCTTCACATACAATAAGATCTCCTTTTGATACTCCATTTAAAAAAAAAGCATAAGAAATTTTTTTATAAATTTATTCCTTAACTACTACCCCTACTAAGTTTTCTTCTTTACCCTATGGGAAATGCATCAATATGCTAAGTCCATTGGCTGCATTTGGCTGCATACATTATTGTTGGAATGTTTTTTTTAAGTCACTAGCATTATTTATGTTTATTAAAATAAATTGATGTACCTTATTATTTTAATAGACATGTTTATTTTGTAATAGATTTTTCAAAATTTTAATTTAAATATCGCTAATTATAAAGTAGATGGTAAATATTTAACCTCCATAAATATGTTAGCATATTCATAAATTAAAAGTTGAGATTTATCTTGAAACTAGTTATATCTTTTTGTTCTTTTAATTAAATTAATAATTTTTAAAAATGACTATAGCATGGTATTGCTTCATAATAATGTAAAAAAATCCATTTATAATTTAAGATTCTCCATGGTAAAGTGATGTTAAATATACATGGTTAGAAATTTTGTTACATGTTCTTTTAGATACATTATCCATATATTAATTGTTTTAATAATAATAATAATAATAAGTAAATTTTTATGTTTTTTCTTTTCAATTTTAGCATGTGAAATGTATTTTGAGGTGTTTGATGTCTATCAACACTTTCTAACAATATAATTTATATGGTCATCCTAGTCTGGTTTATACATAAGCATATGCCCCATTATCATTAAAAAATGACCATATATTATTCAATCAAATTAAGAAGATTCACTTTATAAATTAATAATAGTAATTAAGCTATAACTTAATTTTTTAAAAGATATAACTTAAATATATCATAAAAATATTTAAATAAAGCATATTTATAAAAATGCAATTTAAATTGTTTTTTTTTAAAGATTAAGATGGAATATTATTACAAAGTATATCATGTCATGAATTCATAAATACTATTTAAATTGAAATCATTTTTTTTTTGTTAAATTTAAAATTATTTTAATAATAAATATAATAGTTTAATTTTAAATTTATGGTTGTTTATGAGATAAGGGATTTTATCCACATAATAATTTGATTAAAAAGAGTTTATGAAGTTTAAACTTAACCTCAAATTCTAGTTTATGAATATTTTATTATTTATCCATCTATTTTTTGTTATGGGTTCTTGTACATATACTTATCATATACATACAATAATGTACATAAGGAGACACCCTAATCAGATGAATTAATTTTTTCTCTTCACACCTTGTCAATTTTCAATCTTATAAATATGTGTTTGAAATATTCACTTTGCTATAAAAATTATTCATTAGATTTAAATCAAATTTTTTTGTTACTTTTAAATTGAAATCACAATAAAATCACATATCTCTATCAAAAGAGAAAATTCAACAAAACATTATTTGTTTTTTTCTTTCTAAATAATGCTAATTTATATTATAGTGTACAAAAATTACAATCAAACTTCATGACATCGGTTGCTGGACTAGCCAACCCCTATTGGTTGAAGACAGAAAAAACAGTCAAAAAATGGGTTTCCCTTCATGGGGAAACCAACCCTTAATGAGTTCAGAGATTCAAAAGATGGGCTGCCCTTCCAGGGGACCAACCATTAGCATAAGGATAAGTGACAAAGTATGCAGACAGAGATAAAAATAGACATAAAAACTGAGAAGGAACATGTGTAGACTAAAGAGGAGGAGCTCCAACTCCGGTTCTGGATATCATGGTGCTCCTTATGAGGATTATCCTCAATTATGAAGCAGCCATAGTCGGACATGGTCTCAATGTCCTTCTTTGAGAGCTGGGGCCTCTCTCTAGATTTGAGGTGGATACCAAATCGATTGGCTTTGCCGAAACTGAGTGTGCCACATGATCCTCTTCTACATTTTTTTGCTATGAGTCCTCCATTGGGCTTCTCCCAGCCCTATCCAAGTCTTCCACTAGTTGCTTGACCGCGAAGCTGATGAATTTCCTTGGCATAGGGGAGGAGGAGCGTGAAAGAGTGGATTTGTGGAGGTGCTTTCTGCTAACGGAGCTGGAGAGGTGGAGCTGCTCCTCCAGGAGATACCTCTTGAGGGAGAGAAGGTGGGAGAGGGTAAAAAGTTGACCAAAATGGAGAAAAAGTGGGAGGAGAGCATACTCATGATCCATCTGATCTAGGTGGGACTGAAGCCGAAGGCCAGGAGCAATTGACGGATATAAGTCCAATTTTCTTATGTGATTTCCGGAAGGTTTATAATTAATAGGATATAAGTCCAACTGAGTTTATCAAATGCTTTGGAGAGATCGATTTTGAGAAGCATACCTGGATTTTTCTACATTTTCAGAGAGTGGATGACTTCATGCGTTAGGATGATGCCATTTAATATCTGTCTTCCTTCAACATATCTTGTTTTCTCGGGTGATATAAGAAATGGGAGGAGAGGTTTGAGCCTGTTGGCTATCAATTTTGATATGAGCTTGTAAATGACGTTGCAAAGGATGAGTGAGCCAAAATTGTTCAAAGCAGAAGGGCTTGTTGCTTCCTCTGCTAAGGCGGGACCATTGCAATTGAATAGGCCAATGATTAGACCCCAAAGCAGGCAGAATGGTGGTGGCGAATGATCCTGTATATGAGCATATCTTCTCTATGTGCGCATATCTTCTGTACTTGCACACATTTTGTACATGTACATATCTTGTATATGAGCATATCTTTCATATCTGCGCATATCTTCTGTAAATGCGCATATCTTCCATAAATTCACATATCTTCTGTATATTCACAAGTTTTATATATGCACATACTCATGCACAACTCTAACCTCCGTATATACATAGTTTTTGCATATGTGCGCAATTTCGGTGTATACGCATATAAATAAAGTGTGCATATACGGAATATATGTGCATTTATAGAAGTTGTATATATATAGACTATATGTGCATTTATGGAAGTTGTACATATACGAAAGATATGCGCTTATATTGACGTTGCGTGGAACTCCAGCCTCTATATATGCACATGCCTTCCATATTTGCATATCATTCGTATATGTGCATGTCTTCCATCTATTTGCTTCTTCTGTATATGTAATTCTTTATTATAGGCACAAAATATATGCGCATATATGGAAAATTATGCCTATATACGGAAGTTGTGCATATACGGAAGATATGCACATATACAAAATATTTACGCATGTACAGAAGTTGCGCATATACGTAAGTTGTGCATAACTTCCGTAATATGCATACACAAGTCTCTATATATGCACAACTTCTGTATATGCACAAATTCCGTACATGTGAAATTTATGTATATGTGTATCTTTTGTATATGCACATATCTTCTGTATATGCGCATATACTGAATATATGCACATATATGGAAGAAGTGTATATATGAAATATATGCACATTTACAAAACTTGCACATATATAGAAGATATATGTATATACGGAAGTTGCACATACACGAAAGATATGCACATATAAGGAAGTTGTGCATATACATAAGCTATATATAGAAGATATGTGATACAAAATATGCAAATATATAAAATTTGTGAAACTTCCGTACTTGCACATATTTCGTACATGTAGAACTTCTATATATCCACATATGTTCCTTATGTGTGCATATCTTCCATAATATGCAAATATCTTTTGTATACACACATACTCATGCGCATATATGGATGTTGCACATATACCGAAGATTTGCGCATATACTGAAGTCGTGCATATATAGAAGAAATGTGCATATATGGAAGTTGTACATAACTTCTGTAATATGTATACACAAGTCTCTATATATGTGCAACTTCCGTATATGCACAACTTCTGTATATGTGCAACTTATGTATATGTGTATCTTCTGTATATGCACATATATTTCGTATATGCACATATACTGAATATATGCATATATACGGAAGTTGCGCATATACAAAAGATATGCACATTTACAAAACATGCGCATATACAAAAGATATATGTATATACGAAATTTGCACATATAAGGAAGTTGTGCATATACAGAATATATGCACATATACATAAGCTATGCATATATGCACATGTCTTCCATATTTTCATAACTTTCGTATATGTGCATGTCTTTCGTCTATGTGCCTCTTTTGTATATGTAATTGTTTATTATAGACATATAAGATATGCGCATATACGGATGTTGTGCATATATGGAAGTTGCACATATACAGAAGATATGCGCATATACGAAATATTTACGCATATACGGAAGTTGTGTATAACTTCCATCATATGCATACATAAGTCTCTATATATACACAACTTTTGTATATGCACAAATTTTGTACATGTGCAACTTATGTATATGTGTATCTTTTGTATATGCACATATCTTCCATATATGCACATATATTGAATATATGCACATATATAGAATAAGTTCATATACGAAAGATATGCACATTTACAAAACTTGCGCATATACATAAGATATATGTATATACAGAAGTTGCGCATATACGAAAGATATGCACATATAAGGAAGTTGTGCATATACATAAGCTATGCATATATGGAAGATATGTGATACAAAATATGCAAATATATAGAATTTGTGCAACTTCCATACTTGCACATCTTTCGTACATGTACAACTTCTATATATCCACATATCTTCCTTATGTGCGCACATCTTCCATAATATGCAAATATATTTTGTATACGCACATACTCATATGCGAATATATGGATGTTGCGCATATAATGAAGATTTGCGCATATAAGAAAATTGCGTATATACAGAAGATATGCGCATATACGGAAGTTGTGCATAACTTCTGTAATATGCATACAGAAGTCTCTATATATGTGCAACTTCTGTATATGCACAACTTCTGTATATGTACAACTTATGTATATGTGTATATTCTGTATATGCACATATTCCGTATATGCGCATATACTGAATATATCCACATATACAGAAGTTGCGCATATACGAAAGATATGCACATTTACAAAACTTGTGCATATACAAAATATATATGTATATATGGAAGTTTCACATATAAGGAAGTTGTGCATATACAGGATATATGCGCATATACATAAGCTATGCATATATGCACATGTCTTCCATATTTGCATAAATTTTCATATATGTCCATGTCTTCCATCTATGTGCTTCTTCTGTATATGTAATTCTTTATTATAGGCACAGAAGATATGCGCATATATGGTTGTTGCGCATATACAAAAAATTATGCGCATATACGGAAGTTGCGCATATGTGGAAGATATGTGAATATACGGAAGATATGCACATATATGAAATATTTACGCATATACGGAAGTTGCACATAACTTCTGTAATATGCATACACAAGTCTCTATATATGCGCAAATTCTGTATATGCACAACTTCCGTACATGTGCAACTTATGTATATGTGTATATTTTGTATATGCACATATCTTCCATATATGTGCATATACTTAATATATACACATATATAGAAGAAGTGCATATACGAAAGATATGCACATTTACAAAACTTGCGCATATACATAAGATATATGTATATACAGAATTTGCGCATATACGAAAGATATGCACATATAAGGAAGTTTTGCATATACAAAATATATGCGTATATACATAAGCTATGTATATATGGAAGATATGTGATACAAAATATGCAAATATATAGAATTTGTGCAACTTTCGTACTTGCACATATTTCGTACATATACAACTTCTATATATCTGCATATCTTCCATAATATGAAAATATCTTTTATATATGCACATACTCATATGCACATATACGGATGTTGCGTATATACTAAAGATTTGCGCATATACAGAAAATATGTGCATATACAGAAGTTGTGCATAACTTCTGTAATATGCATACACAAGTCTCTATATATGTGCAACTTATGTATATGTGTATCTTTTGTATATGCACGTATCTTCCATATATGTGCATATACTAAATATATGCACATATATGGAAGTTGCGCATATACGAAAGATATGCAGATTTACAAAAGATATATGTATATACAGAAGTTGCACATATAAGGAAGTTGTGCATATACAAAATATATGCGCATATACATAAGCTATGCATATATGGAAGATATGCGATACAAAATATGAAAATATATAAAATTTGTGCAACTTTCGTCCTTTCACATATTTCGTACATGTACAAATTCTATATTTCTGCATATCTTCCGTATGTACGCATATCTTCCATAAATGTATATATCTTTTGTATATGTGAAAATTTTATGCAAATATCTTTTTTATATGTGCATATATAGATGTTGTGCATATACGGAAGGTATGCACATATACGGAAGTGTATGCGCATATACAGAAGATATGAACATATACAAAAGTTGCGCATATATGGAAGTTGTACATAACTTCCGTAATATGCATACATGAGTCTCTATATATGCATAAATTTCGGATATGTGCAACTTATGTATATACACATATCTCTCGTATATGCGCATATACTGAATATATGCACATATATGGAAGAAGTGCATATACAAAAGATATTTACATTTAAGAAAATTGTGCATATACAAAAGATATGTGCACATACAGAAGATATACATGTGTATATAGAGAAGATATGCACAACTTACATATATACGCAACTTCCATATATGTGCATACAGAAGTTGTACACAACTTTAACCTCTTTATATACTTAGCTTCGATAAGTATATAATATAACATTGATAAAATATAACATCAAATCAACACCATGAATTTAAATTCAATGAAGAAGTTGTCATAAATACAAGTCTAAATTCATGTATTTGTATTCAAAATTGGTCCAGCTATACGTTTTTATTTTTTGCAAAATGGTACTTCATTCCCAACATAAATAATGAAATCTCATGCCCATAAATGACATAATGAAAAAATTGCATCACGATTTTTCTACAATATGGGTCTATAAGTCACCCTCGCCCCTCTTGGTACTCCCAAGTGCATTTATAAATTGATATTGCTGCAAAAATTACATTAATCAATTAGTTGTAAAAACCAAATGCATAAGATTAATTTTATGTACATGATACATTTAAATCAATATCATGGACATAATATATGCTTTGTTCTAGGGAAAATTTTGAAAATAAAGATTTATCTTAAAGTTTATAATTCTTGACGAATATTACTAGTTCCTAATATGAAAACTATAAAATGATAGGCAATATATTTGTAAAAATATTGAATTTTCTAATGATTTTATGTTGTATCTATAAAATATTGACTATTTTTAGTGTAAAAAAATTAATTCATAAGTTTTGGGCGAATCATTCTTTAGAAAATATAGAAATTAGTGAATCTTTTTTTTGAAAAAACATGGAAAATTAGCCCACTTGCTAATACTAGCACCTAAATTTTTCCATGTTCTCTAAATGTACATGATACATCTATTATTATAAATAAGAAAAGTTCCATGGTAATGATATGTTCTTCCATGCATTCAACAACGAGAAAGATATAAATATAAAAGTAATTTAACATGAAAACCTCATAATTTGTAAATATAAAAAATAAATCCATTCTAACTAAATTCATCAAAAGTAATGTCACATTGATAGAATAGAACATCAAATCAACATCATGAATTTAAAAGGTAATGAATATGTTGTCATAAACATAAGTCTATATTCATGTAGTTGTATTGAAAATTGGTCCAGCTATACATTTTTCTTTTTTACAAAATCGAACTTCATTCTCAACATAGATAATAGAATTTCATGTCCATAAATGACATAATGGCAAAATGGCATCATGATTGATATATAATATGGATCTATAAGCCACCCTCTTCCCGCTTGGCACTCCCAAGTGCATTTCCAAATTGATAATTCTGCAAAAATTACATTAATCAATTAGCTGTAAAAAATGAAATGCATAGAATAAATTTCATTAATTCATGATGAAATTTTGATCAACTACTCATTCTCACCGTAAATATCCAAGGCAATGGAGAATACTGCCCTTCCTAGGTAGATGGTGAAGCACTTGGTGATGGATATAAGCATGGTTCAGGGGTGATGGATAAAGGCATGCTAGAATTTAAATTGGAAAAAGGTAGTGGGTGTGGGTGTTGATACACCCCCACTGGTTGTATGATAGTGGGAATCACCATAGGGCGGGGAATCAAACGAGGGTGGGAAATTGGAATGTTAGGGGTGGATGATTGAAATAATGAGAATTGCGGATGACTAAAGGGTAGGGGTGAGCATTGGGAAGGATTTGGAGAGATTTTTATAGGCATAGAAGAGTTGATTAAGGAAATAGGTGGTGGGTGTGGGTGACGATACATCTCCATTGGTGGTACAATAGGGGGAAGCACCCTCGAGGATGAAATTGGGATGCTAATGGCTGGAGAAATTTTTCCTATGGTAGATCTCTTTTCAGTAATTTGTTCATCAAATAATCTAATTCAACAAGTTTGAACGTTGTGAGATGTCAGTCCCTCAACTGTAACAATAAAAAAGTTCAGATAGTTATGCAAATGTATTGAAAATTACAATATATCACATATCACGTAAAATAATGCATATAAAATTTCCTTACCAATTTTGTCTATAATAGAATGTTGCACTAACTCAGGCATGTGTTCCACATAATTTTTTTATAAGATAACTCCAATTGTTCATCCATGCTTTTTTTTTTTGCATGAACTCGTCCAACCCTTTCAAATTGTAGTTTATCTTTCCATGATTTTGACTTGCGACCACATCGCCTTTTCTTATTTGTTGGGCTCAATAAACTATGCTTTCTCTTGGTAGTGATCTTGGATGGAGTTATAGTATTGAATTTTTTTTTGTTGTATTCTTCACACACTTTGTCTACCAAGTTTTTCAATGCATATGCATGTTCCAAATTTGTAGGTGTTATGGAACTCAATTTCTCATGAGTTGATGAGTTGACACGTTTCATCTCATCATCTTTGGAGAATGCATTATCTTGTCGTACATTGGGTGAGTCACCATTATACAATAAATTCTCTAAATCATCAATGCTTGTTTCATTATGATAATTCAGATTGGGAGGGGAATTAAAGCATGGTGGAAGTTCTATTTGGATTTATGGGCCCAATATAGGTGTTTCATTCAAATCAAATTAACTATTAGGCCTTTCTGTAGTAGGGTTAGTGACACCAGGTAGTACATTTTCACCCAAAATAGTGTTACTCACCAACATCTCAACTTTCAATACATGCTTACCTATATTTCCATTTAGGGCCCAATTGCAATTATAGAAGTGTAGATTAGAACCCTTATCAGTGACATTGTACCAAATTTCACGAGTATCCTTATTTTGGATACGAACCCAATAATCATTGGTACTCTTGTCACCAGGCACACAATCTTGATTTTGGATTTGGTTAGCTCTACACTTGGATGAATTCAATTGTTCCTCAATTTTCCTGGGTCGTACAAAACCAACTTCTTTTAAACGTTGCATATGATTTCAATATAATACAACCTTTTTCAACAACACATAGATTAACCAATCAACTTGTCTATGGCATGCATTGTTCTTCTCACATAGGTACCTTTCCTTGATATACCTATGGTAAGATTCAATTACATTATTTGTATCTTGGTTGGAATGTGGAAAATTTCTGTATGCTTTTGCCCACATATCTGTAGAAAGAAATTTATTAGTTATGCATTAATAACTATACATATTACATGAAAAATAGATTCATTAAAACCACCAACAAGAAACTTACATATTTTGTTATTTCCTAACCAAGTGGTTTTAAAATAATCCAAAAACTTTTTATGTTTGCTAAACTCTTCAAATAATCTTTCAACTGCCTTTTTTACATATTCATCATCTTGACATGTGTGCATGATTTCTCCTAAAGTATGAAAAATGCAGATTTGGTTTTCCCTTCCGTGAACCTTATTTCCAACATTCTTCAACCATGCACGACGAACATGCCACACACATAATAATATTTTACAGTTGATTGAAGACCTGGAATAACGTAATTTTTAGAGAGAAGATACATTAACATTATTATTTATGCCTCTGATAGAAAGAATAAATGCATCACCTTAATGCTTCAATTTTAGCAGTAGCATCATCTGTGATGAAGGCTTGGACATGCTAATCTGGTCGCTCTTTGTTTCCAATGGAAAATAAGGCCAATATCCATTTAGAAATATCATATATGTTATTGCGTGATGATATCACCCAAGCTATTGGAACACCATTATGATGTTCATCGAAAACCATTAAAGTGTAAAGTTGATACTACATTACAAACAATGTTCATAATTATAATTATATAAGATACATGCATTAATATGATATTGAATAAACGAATCGGATTTTGGATAAATATGTACTCACCCCATACTTATTTTTACTAAATGTTGAATCCATTGAGATAATATTAATGTGAGAGTATTTTATCAACATTGAACACATCCACTTTGTTTGTATGCCTATGATAAAAGGGATTTTTTCAAAAATATCTTGTTTCTGGTAGAAGAAAAAACTCTAAGGGTTTTCCTTATACCAGCATTCTACACTGTTTGGATCACTTTGATCTTTAACATACTCTAGCCTTATGGTATCCTTGTAAATGTTTAATATATCTTGTCTTGTCATGTATGTATCTCAAGATATCCCTGTGTATAACTCACCAGATCCATCCTTCACATTAGAAATGAACTTGTCCCATATCATTGAAACATTAAAACCTCTTTGAACGAAATGTTGGACACTAGATCGCATATCCCTTGTGAAATGTGGTGCATAATTGAATCTCATAGGCTTACCAATTGCATCTTTCCCGTGACAAACAACATTAGATTGATCAATATGCATACATGCAGTATATATTATTACAACATCATCTGGTCTAAGTTGAAGTCGTCACACAATGAAGTGACATTGACAACCAACTTTAATACTTTCATGTTGGTTGCGGTTTGTCTTTTGATATGAGAATGCACTGATAATTTTCTTTTGCAACCTCAGACCATATGCACACCAATAACTATATGTAAAAAAATTACAACAAATTAGATATAACATTTATGCATATTATTGAAATAATTATACATATATTGAAAAAACATATAGAGACTCACATAGCATACTCCATATATGTTGAACAATATATGTGTTTGATATCCTCTACATTTTTAATTTGATGAGACTTAAGAAGAAACTCAGTGGGTGCTAATTCATTTGATTCCTCTCCACTTATAAGATCATCAAGTCAACAATATGGAATAATTGCAACTTGGTCACCATCAACCTCTATCTATGTTAAGTCTTTGGCTAAAAATATTATCATATCCTCTGGGTCTTCAACTTCCAACTCGTTAATTTTCTCCCACTTAGTCATCCTTCAAATACCTATAAAAATTGCATTGAAACTAATTTAGATTGTGTAAATATTATGGTCTTGATTAATGCATATCACTAAGCATAGAAGTCTCACTTTTAGGTAAATATTTTATACTTTTTAGGTAAACCACTTTGGGCTTAAGTAATATTGAGGGGATCTAATATGAAATTATGCGATAAGAAATATCATAAGAGATTGGTCGTTACTAGGAAGAGATGTTCATCCGGTAGAAAATTATTGATTGGTGATCCTTTGGTCTGACTTGGGAGGTTCATGATGAACTCAGCTAAAATTAAAGCCTTCTTACTTTTCGGGGAGCAAAACTGTAAGTCTAATTCTTACATAATGACTAACAATCGAGCATACTTATGGTTCATTAAATGATGCGTGAGCAGGTATTTGATGGGGTTAATATCTGCGATGACTATTGTAGTCCTGAAGATAATCTAGTGGCGAAGTTTTTGGACTCCCTGTATTAATGCTAGGGAAGTATTTTCTTCAGGCTCATATCTTAATGCGGGGCCTGATAAGGTTTTTCTAACGTAATATATTACATGTTCCTTACCATCTAGACCTTCCTCGATCAATACCCCAGCCAAAGCGGTCTCAGATGCTGATAGATACAGGATGTAGTCATTGTTGTAGTCTGGGGGACTGATCAATGGTGTTGAGGATAATGTGTCTTTCATCGCCTCAAATGATTGTTGGGCTTGATTATACCATTTGAATGGGATGTTCTGACGAAGGACACATAGGAATCCTTGAGCACAAGTGGCGTAGTCTGAGACAAAACGTCTGATAAAGTTTGCCTTTCCCTGCAAGATTTGTAGTTGCTTGAGTG
This sequence comes from Pinus albicaulis, assembly GCA_034641835.2. Lineage (NCBI taxonomy): Eukaryota > Viridiplantae > Streptophyta > Pinopsida > Pinales > Pinaceae > Pinus > Pinus albicaulis. Next base: position 1,445,943,653 of record CM076580.1, read on the forward strand.
TTCGAGGTGGATGTGCCTCTTTGATGGCTTGGAGCTTATCGAGCTATCCATGGATCCTATGTCAGAGTCATCTTCTAGTGAGAGGTGAACTATGGCCGTGCGTAAACTGGTTAGCGCTAAGCGAAACCGAGGGTTGTAATGGCATTGCTCTAATGGGTGATTTCCAGAACATATTGGACATGAAAACTGGGTTGTTCACTAACCAACATAGTACACTCAGTCCACTGGATACCATCTTTGGATGAGCTCCAGGGTTTCGCAGTCGTCGATGAAATGGTCATGTTCATCGCAGACTTCATTACGTATGATAGGAGGGAAGATGAACGAGAGACGTTGTGGTGACTGCCGTGCCTCTTGCAAGTATAAAATGACATGAGGTTATTCTCCATTTGATTGCATGGAGGGATCATCTTTATATTATTGTTGGTGTGCAATGCCTTACCTTGGTTTTTGGTGGCTGGTTCCTTTTTATGGGATTTTTTTTCTGCAATATTTCTTTCGGAGCTTAGGAGTGGTTTTAGTTTGTCCAGCTCCAGACAGATATGGGTAGGGTGGCCTACTATGTCACATATTGTGCAAGGTTATCATTCCCGTTGTATGATGGAATTTTCTACCTTCTTCCCATTTTTATGGATTTTCTTGGTCGTGACAACTAGTTTTGCGATGGGAGTTTCCTTATATGGTATGGTTGCGGCCGTTTCCTTAACAGGTGGGGCCTCCTCAGGAGTGAGGGGGATTAACCCTATAGAGTTGATGCTTGTGACTCCTGTCGTGGTAGGTGGGACTAGGTACCAAACTTGTATTGGAAAAGATACGTTTGACAACACTATTGTTGCCAAGACCTATTGTGACACAAAACAAGATGGAGGGTATAGAAAAGGAGTTTGGGAGATAGCTTCGGATAGAGAGGCCGTCGTGGTAGAGGCCTCAGTGTCGTTAGTGCTTGTCTCTATCTCCTAGCTAGCTTTAGTGCTTGATGTGGACATCATGCACACTGGAGCTCTTATGATATCATCGGATGATTCTGGTGTGATAGGGGGATCTCCTAGGAATAATATGAGGATAGACAATGGTTTCAATTGGCTAGGGCCATATTCTTGGTACCATGTAAGTGTCTCAACGGATGTGTCTACATAGGGTAGAACGACGTCGGCATTTGTCAGGTATCCCTTATTGTGGTATGTCAATTGGTCCACAGTAATGATGCAGTCCTCGTGGGGGAACATCATGGTTCAGAAGATGGAGGATGCTATGGCAGACATGGCGTAGATATAACTCCACCCAAGGAGTATATTGTAATCCAGATGAGCATCCAAGACCTTAATGTATATAAGGACCGTCTTTCCGTCCAAGTAGACCAGGAAATTTTGATAGAGACCGATTGGAGCAGAACGACGCCCCTCGTATGCTCTGAGTGTGATTTCCAATAGCTTCAGTTTGGGAGACCCTAACTTATGTCAGACGTTCTTTGACATGATGCATGTGGATGCACCTTCGTCAATGATGCAACGGTGGATAGTGATATTCTGGACTGACACCGGGGTCCCTGTCCTTGGTTTGTGAATGAATGCTGTGGGGGAGATCTTTTATCAACATTTCTAGATGCGTACTGGGTCCCTTGTGCAGGAGGGTATGGTCCTTGCTAATGATGGTACGACTGATCCCTATTGGTCATGTTCTGTGAAAGTGCATGATGACTCTGATGGCAGCTTGGTTGCGGGATGTTCTGGTTAGGATCATATGTGTAATCGAAGTACGGATTACTGCTGCCTAGGTGATTTTGGGTCAGTGACCCTATCGATCCTTTTGCAGTGTTCGACGTGCCTGGAAATTCTTTATAAGTTTGTAGGCGCGAGGCGTTGGGTAGGATGTTATAAATTTATCTTAACTGCGTGTATGTCAACTCGAGTTGCTAGGATTTGTTGATGTAATCCTCTTCAGATGTAGGTCCTTGATTTTCCACATCCTTTGAAATCTCTGCAGTGATATTTTTCAGGAATAGCTCCAGCAGAACTCGATCGTCGAGTTTGGCTTTAAAACAACTTCGAAGTCGCCACTATTCATGGATATGGTCCGAGATATGGACGGTTGATGTCTGTCTAAAATGTGTTAGTAACTCCGTTCCTGAATCATGGTGGATGGGTAGCTGAAAATATGTGAGAAACACAGTAGCGAGGAAACTAAAGGTCCCATGTGTAGTAGAAGGTTGCTCCACATACCATTTCGCGGCTAGTCCGGTTAAGGTGCGCTGAAATAGTCTTAGCCAAATAGTATCAATAATAATATTTTTCAACGAACACGACAAGTGGAAAGTCATTACATGATTTCTGGGGTCTTCTGCTTGCTTCCCTTCAAATTTTTGAATGTCCGAAGGGAACTTCGTGGGCATGGGGGGCCAAGTGGGGTTGTGTGAAATGGGGTCATTCGTTAACTTTAATAGATCAGTTAAGTTCAAATATGCTAAGAAAGGTAACTATGTGTTGAGCGCCATTGTAGATTGTGAAGACACAGGGTTCTGGTTGGGTATGGGGTTAGCCTGTGACGTACCCGATTGTGTGCTCTGCTGGATACCCGAATGGGTAGCGCTCCTCTGCACCCTAGAGGTTGTGGGAGTGGTGTGTGGTGAACTTGGGGGGTTTCCACTGGTGTGGCACTGGGTGACCCTTGGGGGTTCCCTACTAAAGATTCTTCGACAAAGGATGAACTGATAAGGGGGGCAGTGTTCTGTCTTTGATGCCTAAATGAAGAAAGACCTAGAACTCCTCCCAGTAATGGGGGGAGGTACAAAAGACATCTAGATTGTTGAGGTCTTGTTGGGTCCGTTATGGTGTCGACTAGGTATGGTTTTGGAAATATTTCTCAGTTCTATGAGAGGAGAGAGATTATATATCAAAGAAAAAAGGTGATCACATACATTAAACAAAGCGAAAAAAAGGTTAAATTTCCATTTAGATTATTTCTATGTGATCAATCAATTAAAAAATGGTTATGGTTGTTTTTGCGCGTGATACTCAAAATCCTAAAGACCTAAACGTTCTGACACTCTCAATTGTAACTGGGCCTTGCGAATATATCTTCTGGTGGGTACTAGGGTTAACATCCTGAAAGAACTAGCGATGTCTTCAAGCAACCGAAGAATCGACCAAGGTAATGGGAAGAGGATCTAGTGCTACCTGTACCGTCACCTATAAGGAAGGATGCCGTAGATTTGGCCACTAAGTACCTTCGTCCCATGTGAGCGTTTGAGTCTTGAGCTTCTTGGTAATCAGCTACCAGTACCGAGCATTAGATGGGTTAGGTAGCCCCAAATAATACCGCACGCATTAGGCCTAAGCTTAACCCCCTCTAAATCGGGTCTCTGTGGTGCTCAGGTTTTCTTTTCCGTGGACGAATAAACAGTTTTAAAGCTCCCTATAAAGTCAACTTCTATGTTTAAAGATGTAATCTGACCATGAAAACTTATTGGATGCCTACCCCCATGGTCCTAACCTGAACTATTAATTATCTTATGGCCCCTGTGGGGAGATTTAATGAGTTCCCTTATGGTTAGTTTTAAGGTGGCCTACTTTTCTTATGGTGTGGCAATGTGTGTGAGAAAATGAACAATCACAAAAGTTTGTAAGATGTGGATATGCGATGATCCTTTACACACCCCCTATTTAAATTATGTTTTGATTGTTCCTTGTGAAAAGAAAATGATGTGCGGATGGTGGGCCGCTTACAATTTTTCCTATTAAAATAAATGTTTGACTAAAGGAAGATGGCAAATTATCAAAATAGAGTGTTGATATGCATGCCCAGGGTCACCAAAAGGTGCAAGGGCAACAAAGATTACTTGCTTTCTAAGATAATTTAGTCCTGGTCCCGATTCCGAGTGCAAATAATTAAATTAAAACTAATGATAAAACTAGGAAAAAATAAATGGAAACTAGCTAAGCATGCATGGATATGGGCCACTTACTCCTTGATAATTACCTATGTAGCTTAATTTTATGATGCCAGTGATTTTTTTTGAAATTCTAATAAAATTGACCAAAAAGATATCCCCCTAAAAAAACCAAAATATAAAAGAATCGAATTAAACATTTATTTTTAATAAATATTAATTTTGTAGCTAGAAAAAATACTAATCAATAAATAAGCATACTCAATTTTCTTATTAACAAAAGATAAAATCTAGCTCTAATCAATATACTTCTAGGAAAAATTGCTCTTTAAATTGGAAAGGAATTTAAAAAAAAATATATTAAATTTAACAAAGTTATTAATATATATTTTTTTATTGATAGAGTTTTAAGAATTACACAAATTCTTAGATTAAATATAATATGCAAATTTAATGTAAATAATATTAGAAAAAACTAAGATCTCTAATAGTCATTATAAAAAATATTTTAGATTGCATCATATATTTTCTTAATAACATTTAACTATCTTATATAAAATTCATGTAAATAATATTTATAAAAAACCAAAATCTTTTATAATAATTATTAAATTGCATTATATATATATATTTTAATAAAATTTAACTATTTTATATAAAATTGATATGTTTTTAATCATTTTTAATTATTTATATAAAATTCAAATACCAACTTAATAACAATTTAATATAAAATATTTACTGGTTAGTTTATTGCATTAAAAAAATTATAAATTGAAAAAAATACAAATTTTAAACATTATAAACTTAAACATTAAGAACTCAATATTTGAAATTGAGTTGGTAAGAAAAATGAATCCCAACTCCAACCATACAAACAAAAGATATTGATATATAAATAAATATATGAAATTAAATATTACCACGCCAATTCTTGAGAGCAATCAAACTTAACAAGAAAAAATTGAATCCCACAGGTTCGGTTGCAAGGAATTTCATATGGCTGAACACATTGATCGTGTAGAAACAACACTAGACAAACTAAAAAGATTGTTGGAATTCTCCTTGATTTTGTTTCATTGTTTTCGATAAACTTATCTGATATATAAATAATTCATGGATGTATATAATAAAATAAAAATCTATATAATAAAATAAAATAACATGGTTCATAATATTGCAACATATTTTATTTAAAATTTAAAAATCTATATCTATATAATAAAGTAAAAGTTAATCTTAAATTTTGTTATATATCTTTTAATATATATAATTCTAATTTATATATCACATCGTTTTATAAATAATTAAAATAATTTAAAACAAATTATAATTTAATTAATATATATGATTTAATTAATTTATATAATTTTGACAATCTAAAATATATAAATAAACAAGTATTTTAAAACTATTCATGTGAACCATTTTTTTATGTAACTGTATTTAAAAAACAAAAAACTATTATGTTATAAATCTAGCATTGCATACGCCCAAAATACCATTATCTTGTGAAAAGACATTGACATTTTATATATTAAAATAGAGATGGTATTCTTAAGAAGGTGTTTGCCATGTAAATTTAAATTGAATTTGTAATTTAAATGTATTATTATTGGTGTTTGTGGATCAATGGGCTAACATCTAAACTGCATTTTTACAATTTAGTTCGAGTTAAACTTTTACTATTTCACACGCTTTAAGAATGGGAAGGAGTAACGCTTGTTTTTTAATCAATATTCTTGAAAATAAATTTAACCAATATTCTTGAAAATACACATTCAGTTAAGAGTCAAATGAAAAGAAAATTTTGTGAGAATTTTTGTATTCATTCATTCACCCAACTACACCATATATTATATATTACTCAATATAAATTGAATTTCCTTACAAATTTTATATTACAATGAATCACATAAATTTCATATTATCAAGAATTTTAGGTTTGAGATAAAGTCATATATTAAACTTGTACAAATATTTTTCAAAATATACATTTATATTCTTAATTTATAATTACTCATTACTCACAAGAAACAAAATTCTAATTTATAACATATAATAACCATAATACAAAACATTAAACCATATAATTTTATATTTACTCAAAATAAATTTTACTATAACAAAAATTATGAAATTTTGACTTCAATTTTTTTTCTTAATTTAATAAAATTATAAATTACATACAAAATCCATTATCTCAATAGCATATATATATATATATATATATATATATATATATATATTATTGGTTTTTTACAAATTTCATTAAAACCCTGCTAACTAATTTTTGGTTGAGTAAAAAAAATAAACAACTTCTCCGGTAAACAAAAAAACAAACAACGTTCTCCCATCACCATATCACATTTCTTGATTTTAGAAAGAAATAAATAAAAAAAAATCAAACAACATTGTTATTGAATTAAAAAAAATCAAACAAAGTTATCCCGTAATTGTATCACATTTCCTGATTTGGGGAAAAAAACCAAACAACGCTATTATCAGGTAACCATATTCCATTTCCTAAATCCTGAAAGGGTTTTAGAGAGTAAATTTCATTTAGAAATCTGCCCCAATTTTACTATAACCAAACATTACTGTAAACTTCAATTTAAGTATTGAAAAAATGGTCTAAAATCACCAATTTTACTATAGCTAAATATTACTGTAAACTTCAAATTTAAGTATTGACAGAATGGTCCAAAGTTACCAATTTTACTATAACCAAACCAAATATTACTGTAAACTTCAAATTTACGTACTGACAAATAACCAAGGGGGGTTTTCAGGTTTTGGTTGATTGATGAGAATAAAGAAAAACAAAAAAACAACTAATTAATGCTCATTCTAACTTATAATCAATCTAATTGGAAAACTAAAAAAAAGAAACTACCATAGATGCCACAAGGAAGAATTCACTATTGTAATAATTTAGTTGAGAACATGCCATCTAGATTTCAACCATTTTCTCCATTTTAAATAATAAAATAATAATTTTCCACCATTTGCATCATGCATTGGGTATTCTTAAATATTGACTCAATAATTTAATTTAATTGTAAATTTTCAATGGATGAATGAAAAAAATGCCCTAAATGAAAAAATATTCTTAAATGTTTTTAAATTGCTTGCTTAAAATATTGAAAAATGTTATGAATGAAAAAATGTTCATAAATGTTTTTAAATTGCTTGCTTAAAATATTAAAAAATGCCATGAATGAAAAAAAGTTCCGTGAATAAAAATTGCTTGCTTAAAACAGTTTTGAATAGAAAACAAGTATTTCAAATGCAACAAGAAAATTTGGGGGTTCATGATTGTGAAGTAAGCAGCCCAAGTAAATAAATATATTATCCAGTGAAATAAAATTTGCTTACTTGTAAATTTTCACTGGATGAATAAAAAATGATGTGAATGAAAAAATATTCTTAAAAGTTTTTAAATTGCTTGCTTAAAATATTGAAAAATGTAGTGAATGAAAAAATGATCGTACTTGTTTTTAAATTGCTTGCTTAAAATATTGAAAATTGTTGTGAACGGAAAAATGTTCTGTGAATAAAAATTGCTAGCTTAAAACAGTTTTGAATAGAAAGCAAGTATTTCAAATGCAAAAAAAAATTTGAGTGCCAAACCTTACTCGTTATTAACCTCAACACTCTGGTATAATATTAACCTTAACAGCACTGTGGTATTAAATGCTTGCAAACCATCGACGATTGCTCAATTTGAGAGAGTAAACGAGAAGAATTTATTCGCCATTTAGCATCAACAACCGGTTTTAATTGAAAGGAAGGATAAAAATCAAACCCGATCAATCAGCCATTAAATATTACAAGATATGGCGGCTGAATTCACACATCATAAAGATTCGCGATGCAATCTCTAGAAATATCAATTATACGAAGGTTCATTGATTACTAACCCATCGGTGGCATCACCATTCAATTTTCCAAAGACAAAGGCTCAGGGTTCGGGATATGAACAACCATGGATGAAAGCACGGCATCCACAGTTATATATGCCATGCAATGGCGAGCCATATAGTAAATGGGATGGGGATTATGAGCATGAGGTATAATAAGACTTTATAGAAGAATTTAATAACGTATAGCTTATGATTTATGAGTTTCCTGAAACTACGGGTATGGTTTCAAGTCCCATTCACTAGGACCCACGTCATACATCATCTCATTGAATTGGGCTAGGGAGTGGGGGCACTGACACTCCTCCCCATTATTTCGTCTCTCATCACACTAAGGAGTTAGGGATTGTGCCATCTTTCGAAATGATGTGAGTGACATATAAATTGAAGTAGTAGACATATGACACATGTGGGTTGTCATGTCTCAACTCATTATTCAAATAAATATAAATATAAATTAATTAATATAAAAGAAAAATGTGACATATAAATTGAAGAAGTAGGCATATGACACATGTGGGTTGTCATGTCTCAACTCATTATTCAAATAAATATAAATATAAATTAATTAATATAACAAAAAAAATATTTTTTTTATTAAAAAAAATTAGATTAATTATATATAAACAAATAAATTTGTTAAACCACTTTAATAACACAACAATTACAAAAGGAAATAAAATGAGATTATATTCATTTTATGAAGTCAATTTAAATAAAATCGTTTATTCTATATAATGAAAATTAAATGAATCGTACACTATTTGCTAGGGAACTTTTAACTCTTTAATGTGGATATGCAATTTCTTGAAAATGAAATAATGAAGAATATTGTTTTTTATCACATGATTTATGTGAGCCAATTTATTTCACGTTTCGAATATCTGTTGTGATTATTACATTAATTAGGCGTGGAGTACTATTTCATGATTTATGTGAGCCAATTTATTTCCAATATTTGTTGTGATTATTATATTAATTAGGTGAGCCAATTCATTTCACGTTTCCAATAATTGTTGTGATTATTACATTAATTAGGTGTGGAGTACTATTTCATGAATTAAATTGTCTATATTCTATGGTTCTATGGGATCCAATTTATTTCATGTCTCTAATTTTTGGTTATGTAATTAGGTATGGAGTACTATTTCATCAATAAAACAAAACGCAATATTTCCGTACACGAAAAGGACTTAGAGATATATGTTATAAAATGATGCTACCAAAAGGTTTTGTTTGAGATGTTATTATTCGTACACTAAGGTGAAGAGCAATTACAAAATGTGACATTTTATGTTTTGTATTTTAATTATGTTAATTAGGTTAGAAATAGGTTTATGTGATTTTAAAATAATGAGATAAGCTAATGAGATATGGTTTATAAAATAATGTAATTAAAATATTTTGTTTGAGAAGATATTTTTATAAATTAGGGCAAAATATGGTATTTTAATTACGAGTTGTTTTTAATGTGATTTTTTGAAATGTTTTTTTATTTAATTTGTTTAAAATATGACAGGTTTTGAAAAGTTTTCTTATTTAATTTTTCTAAAATATGATAGGTATTCATTGAAATCACAATTTTGATTGATAAATTATGCATGATAGAAGTGCCCTAAGGGTTTTTTAGGGTGTCGATCCATATATGTAGTGAAAAAACTAGTTTAAAGAACATAAATCAACATTTCACCTCAAAATGTTTCCACTCATTCCTTCCAGAAAATCCACCTGAAAGTCCAAAAATTGGCATTAAAGACAACTCCTTTTACTTGTACTTATAGGCATGTCTAGTTTGGAATATGGCTTTCACGTAGTGATTTAACCTCCACAGAGTAGTAAACACAAATCAAAGATTGAAATTTATCTCCAAAATAGTTGTTTTTTTTTCATTTTAATTAATTAAAAAAAATTGTCATATGAACAAGTGTCATATGAGGTGAGTTATGGTTTTTTTTGGGCATGTGGTAATGATAAGCCATGGTATAATTGACCCATAGTATTATATTAAATCCTCTTTATAGGATAAAAATACCTATGGTACTTAAAGTAGGAGTATATTTTCATGGTTAAGAATCTTATTAGTGCCTGAAGGCATGACTTTAGCAATTATTTACCCATTTACTAACATTGGCCAACAAAACTTATAATGTTTTAATTTGTAAAAGAAAATATATTTTTTTAATATTATTTAAAAAAAATATTTTTCAAGCATTTCATTGGACCATAACTAGAAAGGCTTATTCCATCCATTACATAATACAATACTATGGGGATATTTCTGGATATAGCTGCCATATTTATGCCATGATATTTACATATTTGTGTAGTTATTTTTTATTGTCCCCTCAAAATTAAAATTCTTGAAAATAACTCATAATCACTTAAATAACGTATTTACCATCATTTGCATGAAACATGGATTAGAATAAGATGTAAATAAATATGCTTACAAGGAGTTTCTCCTACCATGTGTTATTTAACGCTTTAATTAGGACTAAAAATGTAAACGTGCATACTTAGTAGCGGTTAGTGGTTACTACCCACCAAAATTTCTGCAAGTCCTTGCTCCTTAGTAGGAAATTAATTTTTCCATTTCATATATCAATTTGCAAATTTTCTGCAAAAAATATAATTTGTAACTTGAGTGGCGCTGTAAAGTATTTTGATAGTAAATGAAAGCTATATATATATATTTTTGATCCATATTTAGAGGGATGAGTTCTCTTGCTTTAGGGCCCATCTCAGAGGCTCTAGTCTCTCTCATTTGTGTATTGTATTCATGCATCTTCTTTCAGTGTATCTAGCTAGCAATATTTCATTTCATTTCTAGTAGAATTTGTTTATGAGAAAGTTATTTGTGTAGGTATGTTAATTATCTCTCTTATGGGAAGTGTGGTTGTAGATATTCTATTGGAAAGCCAAAAATATAGTTAATTTCCTGTTGTAATAGTTAGATCTTGAATTAGTTTCCGTTTCATCGTTGGTTTTTGCAATTAAATCCTTTGTTTGGTGGTCTTTTCAAGCATCAAAATAACAATCTATGTTGTGTGCAAGTCAGGGTATGGGTTTGCAGGGCTGAGCATCATTATTTACACTTTTCATTCTATCACAGGTGCTTTCCCTCCCTCTCGATCAGCCTCTTCGAGCAGACTGTTTATAGAGATCAATTTCCATATTTGTTGAAGGCCACTGTGTGCATATTTACTTGTGCAATATGGCTACTTAGGTGCAATAGGCTTGGAAAGGGCTTAATACTCCCTTCCCTTACCTTATCCCACCATTTCCTTCCTTTAGAACACCTTCTAATCCCACAAATTGCTATCAGATCTGATCCTATAGAAAAATAGGACAACCTTGTAGCACTTTGTCCCTATCGTGTAGAACTATGAAAAAAGCCTCCAAACTAATGTTTAGATTCTAAACTGTGTAGAAAATCTCTAACATAGCTATAATACCACGTAGAAATTATATCAATGCGTTCAATTTGATCATGTAATGCACTAAAACAATATACTAAATCCTTCTACTATATTTGCGAAATATAAAACATGATCGCTCAATCACATGCAAGTAAGAGATAGGAAAGTATCAATCACACAACACAAGATGTATCTGGTGAAGGAACCTGCTCAAAAATCACCTATCATATATTGTAAATTTCCAAAGAATTATGAAACAATACAATGCTTTCTCACACCGAGAAAATCCTACACTATCCTAACTGTCTCACATGATCCTGCTTAAAACTGACTAGCAATTCTTAGGAAAAATTGACCAACACTTAGCCATTTATCATCCCCTACTTAGCCCAGCCTTGCTCACGCAATCCCTAGTTATTTAATCCCTATTAAACAGGATAATCAACCTTCCTTGACTGGGAAATCCCTATGGAGCCTTCCTTTGACTTTATAACTGCACCTCGGCAATTCGCCAAAAATAAAACTGATAGTTTACTTGTCTTAAACCTTTGTCTCAATTGGGTATCCATCTGAATTGACATGCATGCAACTATTAATAGTGAATCATCAGTTACTTGGTAGATCACTACTTGTGAATTAAATCTATTTTAATTCACTTGATCTTCCACTAGCTCATCAAACAGTTAGAACTAGTTAAACTGATTTTAACTCAATTAATGTGATTTAACTGATCAACCTCAAACCACACTAGTGATACAACTGCAACTGGACCCTGTTAATAATAACATCACTCTACATGGCTATCCTTTAACCCTCAACTTGAAATTTTTGAGCTAACTAAGTCTATCACACTTAGTTAACTATTACAAGTTATTATGAGATAATATTACAATTTACTTTTAATTTAATTAAGGATAATTAAATCAAAAGCCTCACATGGTAACCATTTTCTAGGTGCCATTTTATAGTTTTTGTTTTTGGGTTCCATTTTCTAGATTTTGTTTCTGGATGCCAAATTCACTATTTCTTGTTGCAAATTTCAACACTCCCTCTCAACGAGAAAGGATTCAATCTGTCTCGATCCGGTACCTTTGGAATGTTCTTACATGCAACACTTCTCTAGTGTTGTTTGCACATGAAACTATCCTGAAACTAAATAGCCTCCAAAAAACTGAATCAGTATAATGCATCTGTCATCAGAGTCTCCTGACTACTACCAGTTACTAGACATGTCTACTAGACTCTCTGCATTGCTGCTGACATCTGCATCCATGCACTCTACATTACTGCCAACTCTGATCTGCGCTCCAGTATCTGACACCTATCACTCTGATTTATGTCCTCTTGACATCTGACTGCATCAATCTAACCGATCCTTTCTACTACTGTTGTACTATGGGCTCCTCGTAGACACGTTCGATCCATGAGAGACACCATCTCAATGGACCCTGCCGAAATTTCTTCTTGGGATCATATCTGCACATCACCCCACCTCTCACATAGAGGTATAACTACATGTACTCCCTCTTTCCATCTGGCTTGAAATTTCCCCCTCCTGGAAGTCTCTGCTTAAGTGGACTCTTCCACTCAGTCTCCTCTCTGCTTATCCAATTGTGGCTGCTCCAGAAACTTTTGAGACTTGTTATGAGGCTACATGTTGAGAGATAATTTTTCCCTCTCAACCACCAATTCATTAACCACTACTTTGCTCCTCAAAGCCTTACATGCATCCTCAACCTCAAGTGCATACAAGTTCTTGACTCTTGAACGGATCTGCTTCACATGTCATATGTGTTTAAGGAACACCTTTCCTTTTCTAAACATCACCTCATAACCACAGTCTTCTAATACCGCTACAGAGACAAGATTCTTCCTTAGGCCTGGAACATCCAAAACATCTGCGAGTATGAGAGTGGAGCCATACTCCTTGTGAAAGGTAATTGTACCTATCATGGTCACACTATACCTCCCGTCATCTCCAAACTCTATGTTCTGCTGGAATTCCTTCTCCTCCAAGTCACTGAAGAGATATCTATTCCCATTCATATGGAACAAGGAACCTCTATTTAGATACCACATGCATCCCATTGCAGTGCTGGACATGCATGTAATGAGATTAAAATAAAGCTTGAATTGTGAAGCCAATGCTTCACCCGCTGCAACTGCAGGCTCCTTCTGGCTTGCCTTCTTCTATGGACAATTCGAAGCATAGTGCCCATGCTCATGAAAATGAAAACGTATGAACTTGGACAGGTCTCTCGTGCCCTCCTCGCCTTGGGATTTATTTCCATTGGCTTTCTTTTTCTTTCCCACTAATGCACAATATTCTTCTTTTTTGGTGTTGGAGGTCCCATCTCTGGTGCTCTGCCTTATCTCTTCTATTACCAAATCCAACCATAGTCGCTCCCAATTTGGTAACTTCTCCCTCCCATTCACAAAGTCCTGGTAACTATGCCAGCTCTTGGGAAGGCTTTCTAGGCTCACCAAGTCATCATTGGTTACAGTCATACTAACACTTCCAAGCTCATCTCGACTTTGAGTGAACTTCACTAAGTATGTTGGTACCGTCTCGCCCTCCTCCTTCTTTATCTTTCTGAGCTTGTCCTTTAACCCCAATTTCCTTTGGTCGTTGCTATTATGAAATAGATATGTCAAGGCCTTCCACATAACATATGGAGTTGCCTTCCATGGAGACTCGAGACAATATGATCTCAAACTCCCTCCAATAAGATTCTCCTCGCCTTTTCTACCTTCTTCTGCCATGCATCATGAAGTTGGGCATCTGCTGATGCGGCCTTGGGAATATCATTATCTATGAATTCCTTCAACCCATTGTCCTCAAACACTGCCTCCATCTTGTCCTTCCATGAAATATAATTTGAACTTTCCTCAAGTGCATATTCATGTCTCAAGTCATTGAAAGACATCTTGATCTTCTTCTAGCTCCAAAAAAATTATCTGCAAATTTGAATATTGTTCAACAAAAACTCAATTTCTTCTCCACTATTGTGATTCCTGGCGCTCTGATAACATGTAGAAAATATTTAACACAACTATAATACCATGTAGAAATTAAATCAATGGATTCAATCCTATCATGTAATGTACTAAAACAAGATACTGAATCCTTCTACTATATTTGCAGAATATAAAACATGATCGCTCAATCACATGCATGTAAGAGAAATGAAATTATCAATCACACAACAAAAGATGTGTCTGGGGAAAGAACCTACTCAAAACCCATCTATCATATATTTTACAAAGTCAAAGAATCATGAAACAATACAATTCTTTCTCACACCGATAAAATCCTGCACTATCCTGACTGTCTCACCTTGATCCTGCTCAAAAATGACTAGCAATTCTTAGGAAAAATTGACCAATACTTAGCCAATTCTCAGCCCCTGCTTAGCCTAGCCTTGCTCACACAATCCCTAGGAAATTAATCCCTATTAAATAGGATAATCAGCCTTCCTTGACTGGGAAATCCCTATGGAGCCTTCATATGGCTTTATAACTGCACCTAGGTAGTTCGCCAAAAATACAACTGATAGTTTACTTTTATTAAACCTTTGTCTCAACTGGGCCTCCATCAGAATTGGCATGCATGCAACTATTAATACTGAATCATCAGTTACTTGGTAGATCACTACTTGTGAATTAAATCTATTTTAATTCCCTTGATCTTCCACTAGGTCATTAAACAATTAGAACTAGTTAGACTAGTTTTAACTCAATTAATGTGAGTTAACTAATCACACCCACACTGCACTAGTGCTACAACTGCAACTGGACCCTGTTAATAATAGAATCAATCTACATTCCTAGCCTTTTACCCTCAACTTCAAATTTTTGATCTAACTAAGTCTATCACACTTACTTAACTATTACAAGTTGTTATGAGATAAGATTACAATTTACTTTTGATTTAATTAAGGATAATTAAATCAAAATCCTCACATGGTAACCATTTTCTGGGTGCCATTTTCTAGATTTTGTTTCTAGATGCCAATTTCATTGTTTCTTGTTATAAATTTCAACAAAATTCTCCTGAAATATACTAAATCACAAGACTAGAAGCTACTCTATTGATCCATGGAAGATAATTCACAATCAATAACACATAACATTAACAATAAAGAAGAAACATCACATATGAAAAAATATGTATGTAGGGGAAATCAACTCCTTAAAGACCCTTACTATATATATTGCATTAATTAAAGAACAGAGATAAATTAAAATGCTTTCTCAAGCCTGAGCATAACTTGCAAGTGTATAGTCTATCTCTCTACCAGACTGACTGAACCTGGCCAATACTTATCCAATGTTTCAAGCCTCCAAGCTCCTACATCCTTGCTTTGTCCCTTTAGGAATTAGACCCTATTTTTTAGGGAAATTCCTCAATTGTATTGTACAATTCCTGTAGGCCCATCCTCTTGTAGGTTTTAACCCTATACAAAAATTATCTAGAAATGAATTTTTAAATACAAAAGATAAACAATAGCGAGAGGATAATCCCTGGATCCAAAATTGGGACTACCAACTTGATTTTTCATTATATTCCTTTTAGTGTTACAACATACACATATATATATGTCGAAGGATTCATAAACCCCAATCCATTAAACCTTGACTAGAACATAACCGTAGTTCCCTTAACCGGATCTACAAAATACTAGGGGTTGAAAACCATCATGCCCCAAAACATGTGTAAACCAGAGGCGGGTTCGCCCACCTAAAATAGGGTCCAAAAAATATTCCATGGGCACTGCCCCAGATCCTGTATAGGGGGCTATCTACCTCCTGCAAACCCCTAGAGAGGGGGGGCTGTCGCCCCCTACTACACCCAGTGCAAAAAACAAGGGGGGTTGTTGCCCCTTTGCTACACCCTGCGCAACGAACAGTGGGGGATATCACCCCTCCCTATTACCCCCCAATGCATGCGACTACTCATGGAAAAAATATAACATACACCAACCAGCTCTGACTTCATGCATCACCTGTACACATGGGACTAGTCTACAACTGATAGTACATTACCTTGGAATATCTAGTCTCAATTAGGTAACTCAAATTCTCTACATGAATAGTTATTTTGGGCTGATTGATCAATTAACTACCTGACAACTGAGTGTGATTGCAGTTACACTTCACAACTTAAAATTCCACTATTTTCTCCAACAATTGCAACTAGTTTAACTAACAATAACTCAAATCAACTGAAATAGATTGTTACAAATTATAAATCAATCATGCTAAATTGAACTCAAGCTTCTCCAACATGAACTAATTGAGTTAACTGAATGACAAGTTCCGTGTCACCTCAGCTAACTACCTCCAAGATTCTGTTGATGTGGAAATTCAAATTTTCTCTAGTTTGACCAAGGAAAGGACAAACTGATATTTCCTTGCTACATTTTCAACAATCCCTCCTAGCAAGAAATAGATTATCTTCAACCCCAATCCTGCCTCTATGGAACTCAAATTTTCCTCTTAACATAGCCTTTTTCAAAATGTCTTCCTCCGTTGAAATGGACCGCAACAAAATGATCTACCTATGCACACAATCTCGTATATGGTGATACCATATATCTATATGCTTGGATCGATTGTGAGAAACAAGATTTTAAGAGAGCTTGATGCAACTATGATTATCATATTAAATCACAATAGGATCAATTTTCTGACCAAATAACCCAACAATAATCTTTCTCATCTATATTTCCTCACATGTTGCTTGAATTGCAGCCACATACTCTGATTCTACTGGGATGAGTGCCACAAATCTCTGCTTCCTACCATAACAAGAAACCATTGTTGACCTAACACTGAAAATTTCTCTTGATGTGCTCTTCCGGTCTTATGGACTCCCCGCCCAATATGTATTTCTGAAGCCACATCGCTTCACTCCCCATGTCTGTTTGTACCATAGTCCAATCTGAGTAGTGCCTCTGAGGTACTGTAGAACATACTTAGTAGCCCTCTAAAATAATGTTTTTCGGTCGAACCATAGCTTGGCTCAATTGGTTTACTGTATAGCACATGTCTGGGCTTGTTTTCACAAGATACATGATTGAACCCACCAAATTTCTGTAAACAATAGAATCCACGTCTTGATGTGGTATATTCCTTCCTCAAGTTGGTGACTAGAAGTATCTCCACGGGTTTTCAATTCTGCATGCGATACTTCTTGTTTCATGGAAATACAAACGTACAGATAAGTATGCTTTCCCTAAGTGTGGTGGTGCACTTAGAACAACATAAAGAAAGATATTTGACCTTTTCCTTAAAGTGAATAGATAAAGGGAGAGAAACCTACTTGTAATATGTTTTCTTTCCCTCGCCTCCATTCATTTCTTTCGTCATTCTCATTCCAACTTATCTCACTTGATTGATACCTTCCATGGCAAACAGAAGACAAAAAACAACATAAAGGGAATACGATCTATTCATGTTAAACAAATTGAATCGATTAAACTCATTAATACACATATAAAAACATTGACACATGCATTAGGAAAGGACAAAATGTCTTTATTATGAAGTAGAAGGAGGAGTACAACCAGTTGATTGATTCACTTTCAATCATCTAGCTTGAGTCCAATCCTCATTACATCCAGCATCAACAATCCAACAACATCATAGTACATGCACAATACCTTCAAGACTTGATATCTCACCAACATAACTCTAATTAACACAAATTCTTTCTCTCTTGTGCACTATGTTCAGTGCTCTATTTATAATTAGATGAAGGTGGTTTTACATAAATTAATCATTGAATGGATTTCCTAAAAATGGATGAAGAGGTTTCCTTGTTCATGGGAATAGGAGGATAAGATGTTTAATGAACTCACGGGTTCCAAATTTGAGGCTATCATATGATGTGAAAGATGGAACTACTTCTAAAAGTCACTAGAGGTAGGGAAGATTCTCGAAATCCAATGAAACATTCGCTCCCAGTCGACCAACGCACTCTAAAGTGGGCCTAGATCCTCTGCAACACAGCCTTGCATGGGAGTAGATGCTCTACAAAGCAGTTACAACTCTCTAGGGGTGCGTTGATGGCTCAATGGGGCACTTCAACTAGAATATAAGCAGTGAAAATTTCATGAAGGAGACCACCAATGTGAGGACTTGTTTAGGGCATGTAGCAACCAATTTAGAGTATGATAGAACCTAATGATTATTTATTTGTGTTTTGGGATGATGCCCAAATCGACTTGTAACAACTTCCCCCTAAAGCATGATGTCAAAAATGATAATGTTGAGTGATTTTCATTACGATGTGATGAGGAGGAACTGAAGCAGATGGTGACCTGCATCAATTAACATACATTACATCATGATATCTGTTCATATTGTAAATGAATTGATGAGTGAGACATAGCCCATAATGAGCACATTAACTATCATAATGTCAGAAAGTCGACTACAGATATAGACTGCCTACAAATATAGACCCATGATAGGATCACCATCTGAGTAATGACCGTCGTATGGATGATTTGGTACTTCTCCTAAAATCGTAGCCCAGATGGATGAAACTAGATCCGAGGTCTTCTATCTCGTTCACTCGATTTCTTAGAGTGCGAGTCTAACCATGTGAATATATGATTTGAAGTTGAACATGGGAAGACACTGTCTAATTACCAACCAATGATGTGAGCCATTAAAAGATGAGAGATACGCCACCGTTGATGATAATGGCTCTCAAGGTACTACAATACATTTTGCACAATGTGAATAGATGATTTGAAATTGAATACAATACAATGTCTTTCATTCGAAGGCCTGTGATGTCAACCTGTCGTCGGAAACGAGAAACTTGTTGTTGATGTAAGCAAGCTCTAAGGTAATGAAAGGTTGTTTCTAGGTAAACTTCCTGGATGATGAGGTGATGTCGACAGGAAGCGACTCATCACAGGAGGGCATTGATGCTTCCCCAATCAATGACACGAAACAAGAGTAATGATTTTAGAGACAGAATGTGACTGATGAAGCAATGTTAGCAGGGATGGCGATAATGAAATGAAGGTTTATGAGTATTGCAAAGGATGAGGAATAACTGAGTGATTGCTCTTGAACATATTAGGGACACTAAATGAATTGGCATAATTTGACCCAAAACCAAAGTGATGGATGGTATGATAGACCATAGGTATGATAGATTGTCAAGCAGATCACCCAACCCAAAAATTATAGAGATGAAGTGAATAAGTGTCATTTTCAAGAGCGACTTGCTACCATAAATTGTTTTATCCCTTTCCAATTTTCCCCAGTCATTGCTGACCAATACCTCTTTATTTTTTAACAAGATCGAGGAGGATAACATATTATTGATGTATAATTCCACCCTTGGGGTGAATCCATCGTTATTTGATGCTTTAATGAGTCTAGCAAAGGTGAAACTCGATCTTGTCCTGATGGACAAGTCTGTTGCTATTTGATGCTTTAATAAGTCTAACGACAGTGAGAACTTGGTCCTTTTCATGTTTTGATATTTTGAAAAAGGGACTAAAAGAAAACTCCACAAGTTATTTTTTGTATAATAGTCCCTCAGATCTGAAAAAGCATAAAATAATACCTGATAGAACCTCCTAGCCATGTTCCAATATGGTTTTCCTTTTTTGTAATCATAATCTATCTCAGACTGGAAAAGGGTTAAACTTATACCCAGTATATTTCGTTTCAATTCCTTTAACGATCTTGAAAGGACAAGTGCTCGACAATATTTTCATATTTTGAGAGTCTGAAAAGAGCTGAAAGAGAACTCCAAGGGGTTCCTTTTTCACATTTAACAAAGCTCAAAAAAGAGATAAATGTGTGCTTTGAATTTATTTTTCATGTTTAACAAAGCTTGAAAAAAGAGGATAAAAATATGCTTTGAATTCCTTTTTCATGTTTAACAAAGCTCAAAAAAGAGATAAAACTGTGCTTTGTGGTCAATATCGCTTTTCACGATCATGCACAACTAACTCACTATAATCAGCTACAAACCCGCTCAAAGAAACATTAAATGGATTAGCAATACCTGCTTAAAATAGTAAATATGGGTAAAAACCATAGTCGTTTCATTAAATATGCATAAATTCATAAAAAAGACTATTAAATTAAAAAATTACTAAGTCATTTTTACCATTTCACCTTTACCATTTTAATTTGAGTGATCTGAGCTTGTTTTTCCCTCAAAATTTAGCAACTGATTGCGATAGATTCTATGAATCATTTCTCATGCCGTCTGGACCAGGTAGAAGATCTTACCCTCCTCTTCCTATCAATTGTATTCTTTTTCAATTTCATGCACATTTTTTAGGTTTTTGGGGCAGCTAGGTTAAATATACAACTCCCTAGGGCCAACGCACGCATGAATGTTGAAAAATGTGTAGCAAAGAGGCTAGAAAGAAGCTCAGTTCCTCTACAATGCTTTGTCTTTCACTCAGGGGTGCATTGGGCACAATTCAAAAATTTGCATCTTTTTTTCTGCCCAAAATTTCCCCAATTTTTTGCATGGAATGGATCCTAACTAAGCCTATGGTGTTATTTCATAATTTGATCCGATCATAATGTCGATTAAATCGTGAGAAAGAGAACATGAATAACATGATGTGGTTTCCCTAAATGATGCTAGCACTGTGAGAGTCCTTAGAAATTGTGGGTTGCTCAAGTACTTCTTATTGTCATGGATGAGCCAAAACATGGAACTATTGCAGTTTTTGATCCATTCATGGAACCCTTCAATACATGCATTCACATTGGAGACAAAATGCTCCCAATATTAGTTGATGAAATCAGGGTTTTCAAGACGTGGTGCACCCATTTCTCTTGCATGCTTTGTGCGTGGAGGTGAAACAGTGAAGGACTACATCTGAAAGTTTTGTTGACCAAGAACTGCGCCTAGTAAATATGGAAAGATAAATATCAAAGATGTGCGCGATATGCCTTTGCAAACTCTCCTATTCACTATCACAAAGCTAGGTGGCAGGGAGACACTATATGTCGCAAATAGATCATACATGCAGTATGAGCTTGAGTGTCTCGAACCAACCGTGTTCAACTGGGCTAAAGCAGTACTCCTTCAGATGAAAGAACAACTGACCAAGATAAAAAGTTGTAAGACCAAAAATTTATGTTATGGGTCGATTTTGATCACTTTTGTTTTGGAGCGAGTTTCATTGATGCAACCACAACATGTGACGTTGGGATTAGTTGGTCTTAGAGATCCATGGATGCAGCGTTGGGTCAAGCAGATGGCTAGACATGTTGGTCAGTCATCGATCTCATTTTCCACTACATTCTTCAGTTGCCTCCAAAGAAAAAATATCTTCATTGAGGAGCATCCATAAGCAGAGATGGATTTCCGTGGAGATCCATATTTCATTTTACCAGGCGGCACTCAATGGGGTGCTATAGGTAAAATGTTGACCATGTTTTTTATTTTTTGGGGTAGTTTTACATATTTTTGTGTTTTTTGATTTTTCCAAGACTAAAATAATTTTTTTTATTTTATGTATGCAGATGTAGGTATCGTTCGACCAGTGGTGCATGCACAACAGGTGAGAGAACCAACAGAGAGGACTCTCAGAAGAGCAGTCCTACAGGATTTGGATTTAGTTGAGACTCTTGCTGAGTTGCAGCAGCATGTGGAGGGATTCACTCTTGGGATACCAGATGTCTTGATCGAGGAGTTATCTATGAGGCTACATCGCCATTGGATGAGGCTGTTGCGCATGATAGCCCAAGAAGTGACCTAATATCATGAGCATCACTAGGTTTACTTATATTATGCTATGTCCGTATACATTTTGAGGTCAGATGACCAACATGTCTTGGACACAATTTTGTAAAAAACTCAATATAGATCTATTTTAATTTCATCGTTTTTATATGATTATGTGCAATTATATGTAATTGTATGATGTGAATTGAAAATATATTTTTACATATGATGCAAATGTCTATTTAACGCATAATTTTCTAGTGAATCAAACAGAGTGTTAAATTTTCTGGAAATATGTTGATATTGAATGTAATCAAAATTTATTTCCAAAAGAAAAAATCTAAGGAACATGTGATGAATTGTTGGATTTCAGATAGTATAGATGCCAATAAGCTGTAGTACGATTAGTTGTGAGTCCAGCCCAATGATGATGTGGCGAATGCCAAGTGAAATGGCATCAAAGAGTAGTTCAATCAACCCGCTATACTCAACGACATTTTTGGTCATTGACTGATACAAATACCTTGGAAGCACACTAACTCACCACTTGGAGCAAATATGGCCCATGTTGCAGAGGATAAATTACGAGTACCATGACTAGCACCATCGACATATCCAATAAATGGTTTCGAAGATTTTAACATTTGTAAAACTTCAAATCGGATTAAAAACCACATGAAAAAATCTAAAAGACACACTGCTACACACACGCAATCAAAGCATATAATATAATGTTTACTATGCAAAATCAGGCATAGTAATATTTAAGGTACAACCCATTTCGAGGTTGTGCCAATGGAATCCCATCATAATATACCAACTCGTAGGCACCCTTATCTAGAATGTGCTTGAAAATATAGGGGTTGTGCCATAATGGTTCAAATTTCTCCGTTCCTATCTTATCAACTTCCTCATCATAAAGCAAGACTAGGTCTCCCTATGAGAAGGTGCGAGGCTTACATTGCAGTCATATTGCGCCTTGATTTGTCTCTTATGCGATTTTTTGGCCAATGTGGCTTCACGATGCATTTCGTCTAGATGGATGAGATCTAAAAGACGTGCCTATTCTTCAGAAGTGTTAGGTAGCAGGTCAATCGCGAGTTTCAACAATGGTATTTCACATTGTATCGGTAAGAAAGCTTCCAGGCCATAAACCAGCTGAAAGGGATTAAATCCGGTCACATTTCTCACCGAGGTTCGATATGCCCACAAAGCTAAGTACAAGATCAAATGGAAGTTTTTTTTATGAACCCCAATCATGTGTTTAAGCATACAATTAAGAATCTTGTTGATAGCTTCAACTTTTCCATTAGCTTGCATAATAAGGGGTAGAACTATCATGTGACAGTCCTAACTAGACAGTCAACTCATCCATCATGTGATTGAAAAAATGTTTTCCATGATTTGTGACTATAGCTTGCGGTACACCAAACTGTGAAACCACATGGTTATAAAAAACAATGCAACTATTTGTCCCGTGTTGTTGAATGTAGGCATCGCCTCAGCCCACTTTGTAAAATATTCAAAGGCAACAATAATATACCCATTCCCCTTGACCGAGCTAGGGTTACATGTCATGAAGTCAATTCCCCATTTTGAAAATGTTCCAACAGTGATGACATGATGCATTGATGTTGGCAGCAGGTGGTTTTACGATCAAATATTTGGCAAGCATGACAACTCTAACCGCGATAATGCAGTCACGAAATATGGTAGGCCAGAAGTAACCAACACAAAGAATCTTCTACGTGATAGCATAGCCATACAAATGTCCACCGCATGCACCAAAATGTAAATCATTTAGAAATTTTTTGGCTTCCTCATACGTGAGGCACCTACGTAAAATCATATCGGCACCACGATGATTAAGTGTATTGTCTACGATAAGGTAATATTTGGCTTGGTATCAAATATGTCGTTGTTGTAAGTGAGAGGTATTAGGCCAAAAAGTTTGGCTCTAGAGATAGATGATGAAATCTTCATACCAGGGGTCAGATGACTTGATCAGAAACAAATACTCTTCTGGAATAGATGGTTCCGTAGTAGGATTGGTACTACTCGAAGGAAGTTCAAAAATAAGTTTAGAAAACATCAAAGACTTCTTTGACTTGG
This sequence comes from Pinus albicaulis, assembly GCA_034641835.2. Lineage (NCBI taxonomy): Eukaryota > Viridiplantae > Streptophyta > Pinopsida > Pinales > Pinaceae > Pinus > Pinus albicaulis. The sequence goes on from CM076580.1 coordinate 1,445,967,719, forward strand.
ATTTGATAAATTCCAAATCAAACTCCTACAAAATGACGATCCATTTTTAATATCCCCCCACCACCAAGTAATTGGCGTGACAGAATGTATGTCATATTTTTGCAATCTGAAATGATAATGGTATTTCAGAGTAGGATATAATGACAAAATATTTGTACAACTTGAACGGTTGCCAAATTGAGCTTCTCAATGTATGTGTACTTAAATTTTGTATCATTGAGATTACGACTCAAATAATATATTAGATGTTCAATCCCATCTTGTTCTTGGAATAAAACCATAGTGATGGTTGTATTTGCAGCGACAAGATACTAGAAATATTCACTCTGATAATTTGGGGGATAGATTAACGATGCTCAGATCAGGGAATATTTTAGAACACCAAAGGAAACTTCTGGAACCTCATCCTAATGGAAGGGTACCCCCTTTTTCAAGAGTTGAGTAAATCATTTATCCATTTCGGCGTAGTTAGGAAAGAACCTCCTTATAAAGTTAGCCTTCCCTTCGATTCTTTGTAACTGAAACGGATTGGAAGGAGCAGGAAAATCAAGAATAGCTTGGACCTTCAATGGATCAAGTCAAATTCTGTCTTTTGATATGACGAATCCAAGAAAACGACCAGAACCAACACCAAACACACATTTGTGCGGATTAAGGTGTATTTTATAGTGATGACATTGTAAAAGATCGCTCTCAGATGTAGCGAGTGGTCAACCCATTTCCATGAATGTCAAGGTAACTCATCCAGATATGGTTGAACGATGTAATTGATGTCATGAAAACCGTAATTCATTTCCCTCTAGAATGTGGCCCCATCATTATTTAAACAAAAATGGAGCCTGTGATAAGAAAATGTGCCCCAGGGATAGATAAAAGTCATTATACATTGGTCCTCTGGGTGAATATTAATTTTATTGTAAGCGGAGAATCCATCCATGAAAGAAAATGTTTCACATCTAGCATATTCATCAATAATCTAGTCGATAAAGGGAGTTAGATATTTGTCTTTTGGGCAAGCATGATTAAAATCCCAATAGTCGACACACACTGTAATTATCCATGCTTCTTCATGACAAGAACAATGTTAGATACCTAATAAGTAAATGGAATAGGGTGAATATATCCAACACACAAAAGTTTTTCAACCTCTACTTTAATGGCAACAACTTTATAAAGGTGAATAGGAAGAAGGTGCTGTTGCAATGGCTTAACATCAAAACACATTTTAATCTCATGTTCAACAATGTCAGAGTCGTTATCTCACATCTCCTCATATGACCAAGAAAATACGTCTCGGAATTTACGAAAAAGAGCGTGGTAAATGTCAAGTTCAGATCGAGAACAAGATGCACCTACACGAATGTTTTCTACAATACCGGGTTTGGTAAAAATATAGATAGAAATTGTTTCCTCGATTTTCGATGGGTTTCTCTCAGAATCGAAGGCATGGATAGGAATAGAATTCGTCAGGAAATCAATGACAGTAGGGTGATATAGTTCAGATGTATTATCTTCACTGTAATCTGGAAGATGGGATCATTGATGTGATGATTCCCATGGTTCTTCTTCTGGCATCATGGATTCCATAATTCTCCCATCAGTCGAGAATACACGTGAAAATGGATCAGAAGAAGTACCAAAATATGAAGAACGATAAACCCAAACGGTCAACGACAATGGATTTAGATTGGCCACATAATCCAATTTAATTGATTTCTATGCTAGGTCAATTGGACTTAGCGACATGATGTCGCCCAACCTAACTACTTCAAAATCATTGGGTATCTTCCTTAAGTCATATCAAGTGGAATATATCATGTTGCAGGTCTCTATATTAGCAATTTTTTCCGATGTCGCAGGAAACGGTAACGAAAAGGTGCCCATTAGGGAAGGATTCTTAAATAGTCATACTCCAATGTTATGAAGAGAAGGTTGGGGTCCATGAAAAAACGAAACACTTCTAGGTGCCTGGGAACCAGAGGCGAAGAATGAGAGTTGATCAATGGCTATGATACTTCCTTTATGGGGAAATATGATCATACGAAAATAGGTAGATACTATGACAGCCATAGTGTAAACCCATGGTATTCCAAGTAATATGTTGTAGTCGAGGGGTCTGTCAATGACCTCAGCTTCAACAGTAACTTATTTCCCCCCTATTTCTACTTGCAGGTTACTAAGAATTCCACAAGGCTTATTTGTACGACTGTAAAAAGCTTTCAATGTCGTAGGTGATTGTGACAAATTCGGTGAGCCAAGTGACTTCCAGAAACTCATTGACATGATACAAGTAGATATGCCTTCATCAATGATAGTGAGATTAATGAGGCAGTTCAAGACATGTACTTGAATCAAGAATGATAATTGTGATGGTAATTTTGGAACATAGCCCGTGTGATTAAAGACTACAAGATTTGAATCTGTCGAATCAATTGCACCAATCGCGGACAACAAAGGCTGCCTCTGGGAGGGAGAATTCTAAAGAACCTCAAGTGTTGACGTAACAGAAGGTGATTGAGCCAGGTCTTCTACTACATTATAATTTCAAGTTTCACGAGCTCAAGGGTTGAATGTAGATTTGTGAACTAATCCCTTTGGTGGCTTTATTCTTAACTCTAGAAGGATATGCACTAGAGATGAATCAGGTGAGGTCAAAGTTGAAGTGGTAGGTTAATTTTTAGCCTGACCATTAGACAATGAGAATGGATTACTGTAATATTTACTTAGTGTTGACACCAAAACATCAATTTTCGGCTTCGTAGCGGATAGCATAAGCACTTGTGAACTAGAAGAAGGATCCATAGCAACCATATGTGTTTCCAGTTTCAGAAAAGAATTTGTCAACACTACAGATGCGACAAAAGTCTTAAGAAGCTTTAGGACTTCTGAGCAGTGAGGACAATCTCGCGTAATGCTATGAAAAGTATCCATTTACATATAATTTAATGTGAAAAGTGTTCTCCATGACTTGCAGGTTAAACAAAGTAGTTTTAGTAATATTTTTGAGTTTTATATGTAATGTTCCTAAATTAGCTTCAGCTAATAGGAACATTAATTTTGCCTTGTTTATTTTTGCATTTCATAATTGATTAATAAATTGTAAAGGAGGACATGTAAAACTCTTGAAAACCAAGAATAAATCAATGCCTATGTGAACAAAGACATATCTAGGCTATACAAATAAAATCCTGTAGGTGTGAATGGGTTAAATCACAAGAATGGGTCATCTTTGACCAAGTCAAACAGCGCAGTCTAGATGCATTGAACCTCTTTGAGGGACAACACAATTCTAGAAGGAGGTTGTAATGTGAAAAGGGTTAAATGATTCAAGGCTGTTTAGGGTTTGGCAAGACTCCTATCCTATAAAAGGAATAGGAGGGTAGCAAGGAAAGGGGTTGTTGAAGATTATCATTTCACAAGGAATTGTCTGCTAAACATCCCTTGTCGGGCATTCCTGTTTAGGAATCCCACCTCCTTCCTTGTGCAGCTCTTGGAGGAGAATTGTGCTAAACTTGTCCACTATCAGGCTTGGGCCAAGCTTCACCTTACATTACAGTGCTGCTTAGGTTGAGGGTTGAGCTGTCTTGTGAGCTCCAGCAAGTGGAAGACTAGATCTGCTTAGATCTAGATGATAATAGTGGCTCTTCTCAGTGAGTGTGTCTTTTAACCTCCTGGAAGAGTTCATTTGCTAAATATGCTTCAGATCTACATCTTGGCATTAGGCCAAATCATATTTAGAAGCTACAGCACTGTATCTTTGCCTAAGACAACATTATTTGTAGATCAACAGCTGCAGGGTGTTTTGCCAGCGTTTTGAAGGAGAGATCTTTGGTGTTGGGGTTCTTCCTCTCACAGTGGTGATCCATGGATTGGAAATCCAATACATGTTTGTTTCAGATCTGATATTCCATGTACTTATATTGTTCAGAAATTCTGAATCATTCTGCAGATCTGAAGTCTTAGATCTCAGATCTACTTCCGGTGCTTCATGTTTTGAGCAAACCCCCAGGGGAATGTATAGATGAAATTTTCTTGTACATGTATCTGTATTGGATCTATATTTTTATGTACAGATTTGATCTAGATCTGAAGAATCAATAAACTACTATTTCAACCCTAAAAATAATGCTGTCATGGTTATGCAGTCTTTTGTCATGGTTATTGCACCTCATTTCTGAGGATTTCTCCTGTATTCTTTCATTCTTCTTCTGTAAAGTGCATGAGTTATGCATATAATATTATTTTTCAATATTCAGACCTTATTTCAGTCATACTCTTCAGAAAATCATGCTCACATGCTTCAGTAAATTTCTGCATACTTCTAGTCATGGGAAATCAGGGTTTTCTAGCCTAGTTAGGAAAGGAGGAACGGTTTAACATAGGAAAACTTATTTTTTTATGCTTAAATTCTACATGGGAGTCCCTCATGACCCTAGCTATCATATCCAACCACTTTTACATCTTATTTTATGCATATATCTGAATACACTCGTTTTAGGGCCTAAATCCTCACTTTTCCCCACCTTTTGCCTTATAAAATGCTGTATAAAGTTGTTGCTGCATATTTTATTGAAGGCTAAGTGATTTTGTATCTGTATAAGAAATATTTCTGTAGCTCCACATTGGTAATAACTCATATTATTCCCAATAGTGTAGCTGTTCCAATTTGGGAACATTATAGTGGTATCGAAGCAAGATCTTTGGCTCAGCCTGTGGATTCAAGAAAAAGTGTTGTACAGAAAGGAGAAAGGTCAGAATGATGAATAATATGGGTTTATTCTCATTATGTTTCATATCTAATAAGAACTTCTCCAAGGAGGTTGAACAAGAAGAAGAAAGGAGAAGCAGTGAAACTCCTAGAAAGTTTCAAGAGAAGAAAGATCTTCTGATCAGATCTAAAAGATCTATACATGAGGAAAATTTTGAGTCCTCATCTCATGGATATGTGCACTCATCCATATCACCAAATCTTCAGCGTTTTGTCTGTCATTTATTCATGAAGAGGAAGAAAGGAGGTGTGCCTAAGAAGGAGACTCTTAGAGAGTATTTGGAGGAGTATGAAGCTCAGTCCAAGGAGTTCAAAGATAACTTGAACTTACAAGGATTCTGCAAGATCAAGGAGGGAAAAGTCACAAAGGAAGAGTAGCATGGTAAGGGTAGATTCTATCTATCTATCTTTGATGGATAACCTAAATGTCCAGTCGTGGTTTGGGTGGAGGAGCTGGATAAATTTTTGCAACAACATCAAGTTTCAGAGATTGAAGCCATAAAATTAGCAGCGCTGCATTTTGAAGGTAAAGCATATGCTTGGTGGTTGTTTGAGTCTTTTTCCTTGAATAATGCCAATACACCTACTTATGCAAGGTTTATTGCAAGATTTATAGAAAGGTTTGATGAAGCTCCATGTGTATCATATTTTGTTGACACTATCAAACCACTTCAAACAAATATTTTGCATGAGTTGGAAGGGTCTAAATCCAACTCCATTTCTTAAGACCATGGAAGAAGGTGTAATTTTTTTTTATGCCTTGCCAAGGGCAAGATCTCCATTGAGTGAAGGGTCCTCTTCTCAAGAGGAAAGCATGAAGGTTTATCCTTCAATAGATGACCAAGATCTAATGTCTCTCATTGATGATGGGACAATTTCAGATATTAATGAGGAGGGGAAGGCAGGAGATGATAACGCAGTAAAAAAAAAGGCACCTCAAGCACCTCATGAAGAAGTAGTTGGAGCACTTGCTCCAAGGGAAGAAACTCTTGCACTCTTGCAAGGAGTTCAACAAGATCTCACACATAGAGCTCTTGGTACAACACATGAGCAACATGTACCATCATTTTCAAATGATAAGATCTTGATGATAAAAGATGGAAAAGAGGAGGAAGGGCATCATAAGAAGAAAAGCATGGATCCTTCTCTGTTTAAAAGCTTTGAAACACAAAGAAGACAAGAGGACTTATACATTAAAGGTAGGGGCAAATCTGTCTACCTACATCCTCATTCTACTCTATGCCTTGACACCTCTTTGCAAGGGGGTACTTTACTAGGAGAACTTCTTGATAGGAGGAAATGTAGAGTGTTCTATCAACTATGGGCAGCATATACATACTTGGCAAAGGAGGGAGCCTTGGGAGAAGCTAGCACAGCGCAGAGAGTCTCTCATGAATTCAAGAGAGAGATGAGTAGTTTCCTGAAAGAGGCATTGCTAACTCCCACTCATAAATCTGCGCTGAGAAAGGAGAAATCAAAGATCTATGATGGTATGAGCATGAGGGCACATGGAAACTCCATATCTTTGGGGCAGCCCATGATCTCTTCATTCACAAAGAATATTTTTGAAGATAGAAAGGGGATCCTAACCCTCTTGTATGAATGGGCCAAAAGGAGGATGTTTTGGAAGACAAGGATTTTCCGAGGGGAAGTTGATTTCCATATGCTTCAATATTGTATTGGGCAAGATCAACTACAATTGGGACAGCAAAAGGAAGATGATGATGCTCCAACATGTGACTTTGATATCGAGGATGTCAAAGAAGGGAGCCATTATATGACGGGGGCAACATTTCAAACTTCTACAGTGCTGTCATTCTTGGACAGCTTGGATCCTTATTGGAATTCCCAACTCAAGATGGAATACTCCAAGGACCTTTTCACATGTGGGGTTCTTGATGGGGAAGTAGTGGATGAAAGGTTCAATGTGGTGGATGGAGTTATCTATTTCTATAACCTTATTCTTTTGGTTAGTGACTCCAAGCTCAAGGAGGAACTACTTGATGCCATCTATGAAATCCTACTTTCCAAACCCACTGGTTTTGTCAAAGCATATAATACTCTCTTGGGTGGTTTCATATGGGAAGGTTTCAAGGAAGAGGTGCACTCTCATATGAAGATGTGCATGGACTACTTGGTAGAGGAGGAGGAACATATCTCTTGGGAAGAGCCACCATTCACACCCCCTTATTCTTTGAGTGTGAGAGGGAACTCATCCATGAGTTACCCCACTGATGTAAAAAAAGTATATAGAGAGGCTTCTACTTTTGAGCATTATCATGTATCTCCTATATGCTTATATTTTTCTAACACTCATTTGAAGAATATAGCTCCAAAAAGGGGCACTATTTATGATGGGTTTCATGGGCTACTCAAGGCCATGAACCATGTTGATGCAGGTCATTCCTTGGAGGGTCTTGGAAAGCTATTCCATTCTTCATGGTGTGATTATTTTACACCAATTATGATGCATTTCCTCCAAGCATTCATAAGAGATGATGCAACAAACAAGTGTTTGGGAAGGCACTTGTCACATCCTATTCTATGGCAGTTAAGGATAAAACTGCACTGGTTGCACATGAGGGAACATATTCCTTCTCATTTATCATGCATGGCAGCTAGCATGATCCTAATCATGATCCCACAAGCTAAAGATGTCCTTATCTTTGTTGGGAGCATAGTTGGAGGAGAGGCACACTTGTTGAATGTTCCCTTGGGGAAAGGAGTTCCCCATTCTTTTTGCATTGCATACTTCAATGAGAGCATGAGATCTTGTATGGCCACTATGATAGATCACTTGTCTCTTTGTAAAGTGAGCCATATGTTTGTTGGTAACATGCCTCTCATATGTATTGGGGAGGAGTTTTTCTATGGATTGCCAAGATGGGAGGTAGTCCACTTCATTTGGATGATAGCATGGAGATGGGAGACTATAATGGATCATGAAAATCCCCATGATTGTCATCACTTCTATCTTGAGGAGGACATGGATTAGCAAGAAGGTTTCCACAACAACCTTCCATTTCTTCATGATGAGAGCCCTTGGGTTTATTCACCAAAGGCCAACTTTCATATTGATGGAGGACCATTGGAAGAAAAAACTATTGCAGAAGATTCAGAGCAATGGGGGAGACTAACAGATGAGGAGGCCACAAGAGAAGAAGGGGAAGTTTTGCATCACCCTTGCAGTTGCTTGAGGACAAGCAACATTTGGGAGGGGGAGACTATAATGTTCCTAAATTAGCTTCAGCTAATAGGAACATTAATTTTTCCTTGTTTATTTTTGCATTTCATAATTGATGAATAAATTGTAAAGGAGGACATGTAAAACTCTTGAAAACTAAGAATAAATCAATGCCTATGTGAACAAAGACATATATGGGCTATAAAAATAAACTCCTGCATGTGTGAATGGGTTAAATCACAAGAATGGGTCATCTTTGACCAAGTCAAACATCACATTCTAGATGCATTGAACCTCTTTGAGGGATAATGCAGTTCTAGAAGGAGGTTGTAATCTGAAAAGGGTTAAATGATTCAAGGCTTTTTAGGGTTTGGCAAGACTCCTATATTATAAAAGGAAGAGGAGAGTATCAAGGAAAGGGGTAGTTGAAGATTATCATTTCACAAGGAATTGTCTGCTAGACATCCCTTGTTGCGCATTCCTGTTCAGGAATCCCACCTCCTTCCTTGAGCAGCTCTTGGAGGAGAATTGTGCTAAAATTGTCCACTATCAGGCTTGGGCCAAGCTACACCTTACATTACAACGTTGTTCAGGTTGAGGGTTGAGCTATCTTGTGAGCTACAGCAAGTGGAAGACTAGATCTGCTTAGATCTAGATGATAATAGTGGCTCTTCTCAGTGAGTGAGTCTTTTAACCTCCTGGAAGAGTTCATTTGCTGAATATACTTCAGATCTACATCTTGGCATCAAGAAAAATCATCTTTAGAAGCTACAACACTGTCTCTCTCCCTAAGACAATGTTATTTGCAGATCTACAGATGCAGGGGTTTTTACCAGTATTTTGGAGGAGAGATCGCTGGTGTTGGGGTTCTTCCTCTCACTGTGGTGATCCATGGATTGGCCATCCAATCCATGTTTTTTTCAGATCTTATCTGATATGTACTTGTATTATTCATAAATTCGGAATCATTTTGCAGATCTGAAGTCTTAGATCTCAGATATTCTTCCGGCGCTTCATGTTTTGAGAAAAACCCCAAGGGGAATGTATAGATCAGCTTTTCTTGTACATGGATTTGTATTGGATCTATATTTTTATGTAAAGATCTGATATATATTTGAAGAATCAATAAAATATTGCTTCAGCCCTAAAAATAACACTGTCATGGTTATGCAATCTTTTGTCATGGTTGTTGCACCTCATTTCAGAGGATTTCTCCTGTATTCTTTCATTCTTCTTCTGTGAAGTGTATGAGTTATTCCTATAATATTATTTGTCAATATTCAGACCTTATTTCAGTCATACCTTTCAGAAAATCATGCTCACATGCTTCAGTAAATTTCTGCATACTTTTAGTCATGGGAAATCAGGGTTTTCTAGCCTAGTTAGGAAAGGAGGAACTGTTTAGCATAGAAAAAATTATTTTGTTTTGCTGAAATTCGACATGGGATTCCCTCATAACCCTAGCTATTAGATTCAACTACTTTCCTATCTTATTTTTACGCAGATCTCTAAATACACTCGTTTTAGGGCCTAAATCCTTACTTTTCCCCAACTTTTGCCTTATAAAACGCTGCGTAAATTTGTTGCTGCATATTTTATTAAAGTTTAAGTGATTTTGTATCTGTATAAGACATATTTCTGCAGCTCCACATTGGTAATAACTCAGATTATTCCCAATAGTGTAGTTGTTCCAATTTGGGAACATTACATTATATGTGAGGATTTGTTATTTAAATTTACTATTTAATATATCACAGCAGAAATACATAGAAAGTAAAGTTCACCATATCATAACAGAAAAATGATGAGGCACTTCACCCCTCCTGGGCTACATCTGCCGGTCCAAGGCTCCCCAATGGCATGTCCTTGCTCTATTAATTTGCTCAAAATGGTTACACAATGAAAAATATGCCTAAACAGGAAAAAAAGCTATGAATTTGACTTCAAAAGACAGAAATAAGCTAAATGTGGCTTTTTTTTCACCTTAAATAGTGAAGTACAACCCAATACAGCTCCATCTCCCTGATGGCCCTGATGGCTCTTTCCCCTTCCCTGAAGAAAAATTTGTTGTAAAACACATATGTTCAATATAAGACATATTCCAAACTCTCCAAAAGGTTGAAAAAACCCAAAATTGACTAAAATTTCATCTTGTTTGGTCGAAAATTGAGAAAGTTATGACCAAAACAAATTTTTTGCCCAGTGTCCCCCAAAATCCTCCTCCAAAACTGGAGGAACTCCAGTTAGCCTGACCAAAATGGCGGTTTGCCCGAAATTTCCAGACTCCACTCTAGAATGGTGGAACCGTTAAGTGTTGCATTAAATTTTAGGGGCACGTTCACAAGTCTGTTCTGCCCAAATCGCAACATTTTTCGGTTAACCGAACCGTAGCATTTACTATCCAAAAAGGTGGTCACATGTGGCATCTCTGTCGGATTAACCGCCGGATAAACTGTGCTGATAAGCCTTATCACCCATCCTTCACATTTACTTTTAAGC